>CM053508.1:81515359-81542305 GCA_028627145.1 Eidolon dupreanum | reverse complement strand
CAAAACAAAAAAATCGAAAAACAAAAAACAAACAAAATCTCACTCAGAAGTGAGGGCAAGCCACCATTACCTTTGGCCAATAAATAAAAATAAAATTCTTACAAAGTGAAATAGGAGCTCACAGGAACACCTAGAATATCAGGTTTTTGCAAAAAGAGACAAGCCGTCTGCGAATGTTTTAGCAGGCATTTCCTGCTTTGACTTCTCCATAAAATACAAGCTAAAGACAGTCTGTGGGGAATCAGCGTTTCCATTAACACCTCAAATACCTGGCAAATAAGAAATTTGGAGTTCTTACTTGTTGAACCATATCACATAAAAAGGTAGCAATTAAAAAAAAAGATCCCAGCATGGTATAACTTAAAGGACCCATAGCAAAAAATCTAGTCCAACTCCCTTATTTTCGGATGAAGAAGTGGAGGTGGGGAGAGGCCTCATCGCAGGTCCCAGAGCCCATAGGTAGCAGAATTGTGATCTGAATCCTTAGCTTGGAGCTTTTTCTGTTATGCTGCTGCTTCCCCCGAGTAAATTGGCAGGCAAAACGTCTATTTTGTGATTTCTAAATATTTATCTGGACATTCTCACAAACTCATGGCTTTCTAAGTATTGCCAACAAATGGCACTTAATAAATTTTGCTGAAATAAGAGCATCAGCATGTATAGAAGAAACAGAGTCGTTCCATGACCTTAAAGGATTAAACTTGACATTGAACATGTGCCATTGGGTGTGTTCGTCTGCAGCATTGACTTGGGGACGAAAACGTTCCTGAGAAGAAGGTGAGACCAAGATGTATCCTCAGGCAGTTAAAAGACAAATGTCTACTGGGCTACAGGGAAACAGTGCTCAGCCCTGCTTTAGAGATGGCAGGAGGTGGGGTGAGCAGCATGCAGTTGCTCCAAGCAAGAAGCGGCTCCAGCAAATCAGCTTCGCAGTGTATGGGGGCGTGGAGACAAAGTGGGGCCGCAGGGTGGCAGCTCATCCATGACAAGGAACATAGGTGACATCTGCAGAGACACAGGCCTTGTGTCACGCCTCACATGCTGAGACTGCTCAGGCATGCAGCTAGCATTGATTGTGTTGGATTGAAATACGGACCCTGCAGAGCCTGACCCAATAAGGAAAGTGCCAAGGCCAGCCTAGGGCGGCAGGGATGAGCCGTGCAGAGAGCCACGGTCTCTCAAGGAAAATGAGAGCAACAGGGCCGTTCGGGAAAGACAGTGCTGGGTTTTCTAGAAGGCGGATGAGGCTCTCAGATGGGGCATCAGCAAAAAAGAGGCACAAAAATGAAAATAACCTACGAAAGTCCTGATTTTGCAATAAAAATATAGGGAAAGGCTATTTGGATTTCAGCATACGAGCACTCTGTGTCTTGCGTGGTTGGAGAACTTGTCCCTTCATGAGTCACTGTCACATTTTTGGTGCCCAGAGCCTCTGAGACCTTCACATGTGCAGCAGGGACTCCCGGAAGGCCCAGACAAGAATGCAAAACCTCCCCTCCAGCGCCGAATTAAACTGTGACGACACCCCAGTTTTCCCAGGACTCACCTTCCCCACCTTTTCGCACCTGTCTCCCCCTTCTCCAGCCTCAAGGCTCATGGTCATGGCTCAGAAGGCAGGCATTGGCTACCTGCTTTGCCTCATGATGCCTTTTCCTTGGCTTATTCTCCACGGACCAAGGGCGCTTGGTAGAAATGACCTTCGCCATCTAATGAAATCACGGTGTGACTTTTCTCATCTCTGCTTCTTTTACTGCTTGAATTCACCTTCATAAGGATTGTTCCCAAATACCATCTCTAGCCTGACGTCTCACTCTGACTCACGTCTAAATGCCCGCTGATCAATCACTCTGCTCTTCCAGTCACCTGAAATCATCACATCTCAAAGCGCACGTTCCATCTTTCTCCTCTAAACTAGCTCTGCCGACTTCTCCACTTCCATCCCCAGCACTCTCCTCTCCAAGTCAGCCAGGTTTATAACCATAGTTCCCTTTCATTCTATCTTTTCTCAAGGGAGCATGTTTGTCCTTCCTTCCAACATTTTCTCACCTCCATGTCTTCCTTCCCGAGAACTCAGGCCCTCACATTCCTTCACGTCTGCCAGCTAACAACATCGGCCAGTCAATGCTCATTGGGAGAGGTGATAGGAGAAGGAGGAGGTAGAGTGAGAACAGAGGCAAACTCTGCTCATCCCACATATTTCCCCCCTTGGAACACAGGTCGTTGAGATCCTGGACCTGGAATGATGACTTGATGAGTCCAGGAGCATTTGTCTGTTTATTTCCAGGGCGAGTTCTCTCTTGTTTGACGTCCTATGATGGGAGTTTCACCCGTTACTTTCCTTTGGGGGAGGATCAGCCTTCAGGAACAGCTGAGGCTTTGCGAAGTGGATTGGTGACTCCACGCTGGGCCTCTGAGAATGTGTCCTGTGTTGTCACTGAGTTAGGAGAAGCCAAACAGAGGAGAGCGACCGTCAGAGGTAACCCTGGGAGGAGGCCGTGGAGTGAGCTCTCCTGAACAATGAGCTCTGAACTGCACAGAGGGAGGAAGAGGAAGCACCATGGATGATGACTGTGACGACGACGATGACGATTTTGACGACAGAACCCTATCGAGCAATTTGACGTGATGAGAACCGGTGCAAAAGATGAGTTCTCCAGCCCTGGGAATATCCTGCTCTCCAGGCTGGGGATCCTCGCGGAGTTCAAGCATAGAGCACGCGCCCCCTTGTGGCGGACAGGCGGTGGTGGCGTGTTCCCGCTTCTGTACCCGGATACAAGCAGAGGCGGGGCCTCAGGACCTGGGAAATGATTTTGTCAGCTCTTAGCCTAACTCTTTTTTAAAAATAATTTTTTATTTTTCAATTATAATTGACATGTAATATTATATTAGTTTCAGGTGTACGACATAGTCGTTAGTCATTTACATACCTTACAGAAAAATCATCCCAGTAAATCTAGTACTCATCTGACACCACACACAGTTATTACAATATTATTGACTATATTCCTTATGCCGCACTTTACATCCCCAAGACTATTTTGTTACTGCCAATTTGTACTTCTCAATTTCTTCCCCCTTTTCACCCATCCCCGTAACCCCCCTTCTATCTGCCAACCATCAAAACATTCTCTATGAGTTTGTTTCTGTTCTGTTTGTTCATCTATTTTGTTTTTTAGATTCCATATATAAGTGAAACCATACAGTATTTGTCTTTCTCTGTTTGACTTATTTCACTCAGCATGATACCCTCCAGATCCATCCATGCTGTTGCAGATGGCAAGATTTTATTCTTTTTGACGGCTGAGTGACATTAAATTATGTATATGTACCCTCTCTTCTTTATTTCTTTATTCATTCATCCATTGATGAACATCTACTTTGCCTCTGTATCTTGGCTATTGTAAATAATTCTGCAACGAACATATGAATGCATATGTCTTTTCTAATTAGTGTTTTCAGTTTATTTGAATAAATACCCAGAAGTGAATTACTGGGTTCTTTCTTTGTCTCTTGTTATAGCCTTTGTCTATTTCATCTGGTATAAATATTGCTACTTCAGCTTTTTGTTTGTTTGTTTGTTTACATTTTCATAAAATGTCTTATTCCATCTCTTTTAGTCTGTGTATATCTTTTGATCTGAAGTGAGTCTCTGGTAGGCAGCATATGTAAGAGTCTTGTTTTCTTATCCATTCAGCCACCCTATGTCTTTTGATTGGAGCATTTAATGCACTTATATTTAAAGTAATTATTGATAGAGGTGTAGTTATTGCCATTTATTATTCATATTTTTTATCTTTTTTTTTCTTCTTTCTTCTTCAGGAGTCCCTTTAACATTTCTTATAATTCTTTTAGCTTTCTTCTTGTCTGAGAAGCTCTTTAACTGTCTTTCGATTCTAAATCATAGCTTTGCTTGTTATAGGGCCTTACCTTTCACCACTTTGAATAATTCATGCCAATCCCTTCTGGCCTGCAAGGTTTCTATTGAGAAATCAGCTCACAGTCTTATGGGAGCTCCCCTGTATGTAATTAACTGCTTTCCTCTTGCTGCTTTTAAGATTCTCTCTTTATCTTTAAATTTTGGTATTTTAATTATGATGTGTCATGGTGTGGGCCTCTTTGGGTTCATCTTATTTGAGATTCTCTGAACTTCCTGGGCTTGTATGTCTATTTCCTTTGCTAGGTTAGGGAAATTTTTCATCATTATTTCTTCAAATAGGTCTTTAGTGCCTTGTTCTCTCTCATCTCCTTCTGGTACCTCTTTGATGCAAATGTTGTTGCTGTTCTGATAGGGTGTTTTCTGCTAACTTGTCTTCTAAATCGCTGATTAGATTCTCTGCTTCATTTAATCTACTGTTGATTCCCTCTAATGTATTCTTTGTTTCTGATGGATTCTTTTTTATATTTTCTATCTCCTTTTTTATGCTTCCTATCTCTTTTCCGAAGTTCTCATTGACATCACTGAGCATCCTTATACTCAGTGTTTTGAACTCTGCATCTGGTAGATTGCTTGTCTCCATTTTGTTTAGTCCTTTTTTCTAGAGTTTTGTTCTGTTCTTTCATTTGGGACATGTTTCTCTGTCTCCTTATTTTGACTACCTCACTCTGTTTCTTTCTATGGATTAGATAGAGCTTCTATGTCTCCCAGTTTTAATAGAGTGGATTTATGTAGCAGGTGTCCTGTGAGGCCCAGTGTCTCAGTCTCCCTGGTCTGAACTGGGTGCTCCAGGCGTGTCCCTTTGGTAGGTTGTGTGTGCCCTCTCATTGTAGTTGAACTTTGATTGCTGTTGGCATATCCATGGAGGGATTGACCCTCGGGCTGCTTGGTTGTGAGGACTGGCTGTGTTGCGTAGGGCCTGATACAACAGAGCAAGATTCGCTTCAACAGGGCTGGGTACTTGTTGAATCTGCCCTTTGGGTGTGTTGTTTGTTGAGGTGGTTGGGTAGAGCTCTGGTGTGGTCTGAAGCTGGCCACTGGGTGTGTTGGTTCTGGAGCCAAGGTCAGCCTCTGCCTGTGCCCTGCCCAGGGCCACTTGGTATAAGCTACAAAGTAACATTCAGATGTTTGACACTTGTGCTGGGCTTGGAGATTCCTGGGAGAGGCTAAGCTGCAAATTTAGCCAGCTGCTGTTAGTACCCAGCTTGGGGCTGTTCTGCAAGAGGCACAAGATCAGATGCTGCTTGTTTGGTGTTTGTGAACCTTCAAGAGATTTTAGGAAAGTCTGCAGCATGAGCAAAAACAGGTCATTTATATGAAAAAGCCACTGGAGGTGTCTTGGGCGGGCCCGCAAGTTGGTAGGGGCAGGGGCTGAGGGATTCACCAGGGCAGGACGATCAGTGTTAGCCAGTTGATAGAGACTCAGTTATGATGGTCACCTGCATCTGCATGCTGAGAGAGGGACACAACAAGGGAACAATGGCTTCTGCCAGCGTTTCTGTCTGGGAGGAAGCTGCCTCTCCAGCCCTCGCCCTGAAGCCAGACAATTTAGCTGCTCCCCGTATTTCTCTGGCACCTTTGAGGATGCTGTTCCGCACTGGAGCTCAGAGCGAGTGAGACCATCAGCAAGTGAGTCCATCAAAGAGTAAGTCTGTGGGCGGGTCCTTTAAGAAGAACACCTGGGACTCCAGCCTCCCTCCGTCTCACTCAGCCACAGTCTCTGCTGGTTCTCACAGCAGAGTTGTGGGGACTTCTATTCCCAGCACTGGAACCCTGGGCTGGAGAACTCAATGTGGGGCTGGGACCCCTCACTCCTCGGGGTGGGGGGAACCTCTACAGCTGAGATATCCCTCTCGATTTTTAACTGCTACATGTGAGTGTGGCACTGACCCGTTCTTCAACTCTGCCTCTCCTACCAGTCTCCAGGTGACTTCTTTTGTAACCGCACTGATTCTATTTCTGACTTAAATGGCCAAAGGAAAAGGAAAAGACAGAATGGCGTTTTTACAACAAGCTGTGTTCTATTCAGTAGCAATTACAGTCATTTATAAGACAGAGCAGGAATGATGCTTTCTATTCTATAACTAATCCTTTATGATGCTCCTTTCATATTTCGGGGAGCCAAAGGTTCCCTGCGTCCCCCACCCTCCCTGTAAACACACCTAGAGCAACAAATGCAGCAGCATTGGCTTTTTCAATAACTGAGGTTAATTATTTGGAGGCAGTTTGAGTTTTAAAATCATCTAGTCAATATTGCAGAGACTGAATCTCCAGAAGGTGGCAGCAATAAAACGTTTTTACCCCATAGTCATGAGCTGCAAGTCACGAACATTCACATTTTGAGTGAACACATTCCTCTTACTGTGACTTATGTGATTACTCACTATCAGTAAAAATATGCACTACATGTAGAATAGTAATAACAGAATGAATCTTTCATTCAATATTGTTGAATCATAACATGAGAAAAATAGGGGAAACCATTATCTCTGCAAACTCTAGTCCAAGTGCTGTATGTTTATATCCCAACTTCTAGAAAATAATTACTGCATACGCTGTTGAAATTCATTGTTTCAACAAAGAATAAGATCTATTGCTTGGAAATTTGCTTTTGCTCTAAGAGCTGGAAAACTGATATTTTGTAAATCCCCCATCTAATGTAAACTTTTTGGCAAAAGGGGTTCTCAATATTTTGGGTGTCTTAGAAAGGATGTCAGTCTTTTTTTTCAGCAAAGGAAGATTGAACTTAGTTGTTTCAGTGACAATTCAAAAGTTAATTTTATTCCTAGAAAGTCATCATTCAGTGGGATTGCATATACTCTCCTTGTTAATATAAATCGGCTAAAGTATAAACCTACTTAATCAAAAAGAAATGCAAAAATTTTTAAATGATGTATCTATATAAGCATGTAAATATTTATAATTCAGCACATTTTCTACTTTAAGAATATTTAAGAGCTATATATCCAACACAAATCTCTGAGATTATATATATATCTATATCTATATAGCTATATATCTATATCTCACAATCCACATAGTAGGAAAGTTATTTTTAGCTTAGTTTCATTTTATATTAAGACCGTAGATGGCTGCTATCTGAGAGGTCTGTACTTGAGCAGTTTTGTTCAAAGCAAGCCGGTTCATGTCTAGCTGTTTGTCGCTGGCAAATCCTGAAGCCAACTGTGAAGCACAGAGAGCCTTATCTTAGTAGTCTGCCCTGAGGGATGGCAATTGCATTTGGGACAAATGCCAGTTCATGTGAGTGTACCCGAAATTCCTCAGAGGGCCATGGTACAGGGATCGGATTTTCTGAGGATGGAATATGCTGATTCTTACTGTCCACAATCCTCTGCTGTTTTGTTATCATACAATTAAGAAAAGTTATTTTTGCATTTGTTTCGATTCATTTGCAGAGGACCCAAGTCCTAGTCTCACCTGCCAAACTTCTGGGCATCATGTCTAAATGACGCACAAGAGACAAGGGATGGCCCTTTTGAAGGTTTAAGCAAAGTCACCTTCAATCTTTCCTCAGTTTCCTTGTCTGTAAAATCAGGGCTGCGGACAACATGGCTACAGGCTCTTTCCCTTTTAACATCTCAATATTTCTTTTTCTGGAGGCCTTGGGAGAAGATGAAAGATTTTAACCCCACCCCATACTTCTGCTCAACACTGCCAGAGGTAAGAGAGGACAGCACGTTCAGATAAGCCAGCTAAAGCAACGTCACCCCGAGGAAACACAGGACTTTCACTGACTCCCCAAAACCCAAGTTCTTATTTTTGGCATACAGCTTTTACTACTAGTTTCGTAAGTCTTGGATCCCTACAAAGGTAAATGTTGTGTTTTCTCTAACTATATTCAGAAAAGCAATTCTTTATATCTGTGTGTGTTGCTTCTGGCAAAAAGCCAGGGCCAGCTCATTCCTGTGTAATTGATCTGTGGCATCTTAGTTTCGAGGCTTAGCCAAAATCCTTACTAATAGATTTTAGATGACAGATGTGGAATTTTCTTCACTTGTCCTTCAGTGAGAAAATCAGGACAGGACTATGATGGTGGGTTTTGATGCCTTTATGCTAATTTTGGGGAAGCTTAAAAGATATTAAGAAAAAATATTGGAATATGTATATATGAATGATGTTTTAGATGTCTGTTTAATGAACACACTTATTGAATTGGCTTGGGACATAAAGTGGTTTTTTTCTTCATTGTTGTCAAATTTTGTTAAACTGAGGATCATGCATAGAAGCACCAAAACAGTGCATGAATGGGACACAGTCACTCAACAGCCATTAATACTATTTTGTTATAGAAGGTACCTGAAGGGTGATTATTTATAATCATCCCAGGACTATCTAGATTATTTACATGATAGCAGGTCACATTAGAAGACTAGACAACAGATATCTTAAACAAACGTTGGTTGGTTTCACTCAGGATTTTCTTAGGCTAAGAGCTGATGAGGCTTAATACCCTTGAAGACGAATCATCTGTCAATGCGGGAAAGAACAAGGCCCACATAGCCCATTCTGTCCGGTCTGATCTGCTTCCCTTTAATTTCAGCTACAGGAGCTCAAAGACCAGCGTCTCCAGGAAGCTGAGTCTTGGTGCTTTCCTTGTCAACTCTAAAAGTCACAGGAAACACTGCATAGGCACTAAGAGGTCATTAGATTTGCTAATCTTGCGAGGCCTTGAGGAGAAATGAAAAGTGCTTTGCAGCTGTAAGGGATGGACCCTTCGATCTCAGTAGTTAGGAAAACTTATTAACAATTGTTATATTTTCACAAGAATTTCTGCACCGGAAGAATTTTCGTCTGACCGATAGCTGACACTTCTCTCAATAATGCCCCAACGGCAGAGTATCAGTGTTTGAGATGCAATTAAAGAGGCTGTGAAGATGCCCTGGTCATTCTTAAGGTGCCTCAAGATGCAAACGATAGAAAATAGAATGTGGGTTACAGAGATCCCAGAACTTGGGTGTTCATCGGTTATGACACATACAAATTCAATAAACTTTTGAAGAGAATGTATTTTTTAAAAGGAGAACACATGCCTCTTTTTTTTTTTTTTTTTTTTTTTTTTGGTGAGATTGCCTAAAGTAAATGTCAGGGGAATGCAAGTAATAGTGTATACTTTCTACTAACGCCATAGTTACTGATTTAGTGAGCCATCTTTACTCTTCAGAGTATCAGTACTGAATGGCTTTGTTTTTTCATTAACAGCCATTAGCTGTGCTCTGTTGACCAACCCCACTCCCTTCTGTCTGAGAGGAGCCTTGCTTTATCAGTCCAGTTAGAGAACCCTTTAGTATTTTCAGTTATTAGAACAGTCTCATTCTACAAATAACTAATTCTGTTCATCTTTTTCAAAAGCACAGATTAATTTTTTATTTAGGAAAACTTGACACAGTGCGTTGCATGTATCTTAAGTGCAAGATTCAATGACTTTAAACAAATAAATATATCTATATAGGACACAAGATAAATACACAAAAATCAATTGTGTTTCTGTATATTCGCGATCAAGTGAAATTAAGAAAATAATTCCATTTATGATAGTATAAAAAATTAATATATTAAGGAATAAATTCACAAAGTGCAAGACTTGTACAATATTATTGACTATATTCTCTCAGGAGCCCCTTACATCTCTGTGACAATTTTGTAACTGCTAATTTGTTACAGATGAATTCCTTCACCTTTTCCATTCAGCCCTCCAAGCCCCCTCCCATCTGGCAACCACCATTTTGTTCTCTTTATCTATGAGTTTGCTTCCATGCTAAGTGAAACAATTCAGACAGAGAAAGACAAATACTATATGATTTCACTTATATGTGGAATCTAAGAAACAAAGTCAAAGAAGTCTTCTTTCTAGTCCGTGAACATGGCATATCCCTCCATTTATTTAGATCTTTTGAGGTTTCTCTCTATAAAGTGTTGTAGTTTTAATGTAGCACTCCTGCACATTTCTTGTAAGATTTATTCTTAGATACTTGATGGAGGCTTTTAAAACTATTATAAATGGTATTTTTTTCCAGCAACCTATTCATGTTCTTTTTTTTATATCGCTATACTATATAGCATATCTGCCTAAGTATACAATTTGATAAGTTTTGACACATTTGTATATGCTCTTGAAGTCATCACCACAATCAAGATAATGAACACATTCATCACTCTTAAGTTGACTCCTGTCCCTTGAGATCCCTCCCTTTTTACTGCTCTCTGCCTTTCCCAACCTTTCCAGCACCCTCAGGCAGCCACTGACCCACTTTCTGTCACTATAGATTAGTCTGCAATTTTCTAGAATTTTATGTAAACACAATCATATATTATGTACCTTTTTTTTTTTTGGTCTAGCTTCTTTCACTCAGAATTATTTTGAGATTCATCCATGTTTTAGCATATGTGACTAGCTTATTCTTTTTATTGCTTAGTAGTGTTACGCTGTATGAATATTCCATAATTCGTGTAACTTTTTGATGGGCATTTGGGTTGTTTCCAGTTTGGGTATGTTATAAATAAAGCTACTATGAACATTTGCACAGCGATTGTATAGACAGGTGGTCTCACTTCTCTTGGGTAAATATTCAGAAGTGGATCTTATGATAGGTGTATATTTAACTTTTTAAGAAACTGTGAAACTTTTTCCAAAGTGATTGTAAGGTGGATAAACCAAGAAATGACTGTGTACAATTATTACTAGAGAAAGCCAACAACTAGAAACACTAAAAACAAATAGTTAAATATCTGATAAGAAATTAATATCCAAAATATATGAGGAACTTTTGCAAATCAATGCAAGAAAACAAATAACTTGATTAAAAAATGAATTAAGGACCTAAACAGACATTTCACCAAAGAAGTACAAATGGATGTCACGTATATGAAAAGATGCTCAACATCACTAATCATCAGGGAAATGCAAATTAAAACCACAATGCGATAACACCTCATAGCTGTTAGAATGGCTACTATAAAAAACAAGCAAAAGATAACGTGTTGGTGAGGATGTGGAGAAAAGGGAACCCTTGTGCACTGTTGATGGGAATGCAAATTGATACAGCCAATAGGAAAAACAGTATGGAGATCCTCAAAAAATTAAAAATAGATCTGCTATTTCACCCATCGATCCCACTTCTGGATATATATCCAAAGGAATTGAAGTCAGGATCTCAAAGAGATTTCTGCACCCCTATGTTCATTGCAGCATTATTTACAATAGCCAAGAGGTGGAAATAAACTAAATATCCGTTGACAGGTGAATGGAAAAAATATGGTATATACATTCAATAGAATATTATTTAACCTTAAAAAAGAAAGAAATACTGCTATTTGAGATAATGTGGATGGATCTGGAGGACATTATGCTAAGTGAAATAAGCTAGACAGAGAAGGACAAATATTGCATGATTCTACTTTGAAGAGGAATCTAAAATAGCCACACTCATGAAACTAAAGTGGAGTGGTGGTTGCCAGGGGCTGAGGCCAGGGAATGGGAGATGTCAGTCAAAGGGTACAAAGTGCAGTCATGCAGATGACTGAGTTGTAGACCTACTGTGTGACATAGAGCCTGCAGATAACAATGCTGTGTTGTATGATTGAAAATTCGGTAGGAGGATCAACCTTCTGTTAAGTGTTCTTACCACAGAAAGGAAAACATTTAATTGAAATAAAGATGGCACAAAGAAACTTTTGGATCTGATGGATAAATTATGGCCTTGATGGTGGTGATAATTTCAGAGACGTAAACATATCCCCAAACTCATCAAGTTGTACACATTAAATATTATAGCTTTTTATATATCCATTATACCTCAATAAAATTATTTTAAACAAACCAAACAGTTAAAACTGATTACCTTTGTGGTCAGAACCAGGCATAATCCCCTATTCAATTAGGCTTTTAAAATTATGTGTGTATATTTATATTTGATTAGTTACCTTTAAAAAACCATAAAATTTATAATTATCTTATGACTTTTTCAATGTTACTGAATTTATAATAGCTATTTTATCATTATGTCATTATATATTTTCTTCACTTATAAATATTAAAAATAAATGCTATTATGTAAAGTTCTGAAATTTTGGATAAAAATGTTATTTTCATATTTGAAATATATTGGGAGATACAAAATGACAGTTCAGAAAGGCAGAAAAAAGTTAATAGAATGATTTTTCTACAATAGTTTTCAGAGGCCAAATTCAAAATATTTAGGAAAAAAATAAATCAAATGAAAAAATTTTTTCCTTTCTAATTTATTAATATATAATTATGAATGTTTTTATATATCGCATGTTCTACTTTATATATAATACATTCTAGTTTACATATTACATTATATTAATATTTAACTTTATAATAAATATATAATTATATGAAATATACAATGTTAAAAAATATAATAATATATATTTATATTCTATTAAGTTTAGGTAAGTTTGAGTTTTATACTCAAAAATACATAATCTTAATCTTGGGAACTAATGTAGCTACATATCTAAGAAACTGACAATCCGAAATAATTTGGATTATTTAAACCCTTTTAAAAAGGTTTATTACTGCAAAGATCAATCGGGAGGGTCTGTTCATATTACAGAATATTTGTTACAGGGCTTCTTTAAATAGTGGTCTCCACTAACATGAAATTCAATTAAAAGTTTAAAAATTAAATTGATATGCAGCTTTTTGGGAACACAATCATCATTTCAAGAATGTATTCTTGTAAAAAGCAAGTGATAAGAAAGGTGTGATTACTTAAAACTGTGTGATGAATTTTTTACCTCACGAACAAATGCAAAATGCCCTTTTTCCTCCCAAAGAAATACAGCATGGTAAAACCATTTCAATGTGTAAATGAATAGGAAGACAGATTCACAACGATGCGACTATAGACTAATAACGGTCCATTTAGGTGGAAAATTGTATGGTGGTTTTGTGAATGTTGCAACTGTTTGCACATATTAACGTGTCCAAAGAGAGAAGTAGAAAAATACACACGTTTGAGGCTGTGAAAATTGGCGTATGTGGGGACTCAGACAAGGAACAGAGAGAGAATCATTCTCATGGCAGTGGGCATGGCTCAGAGTGTGAGTTTGGCTAGGAGCAGAGGACTAAACGTATGTGATGTCATCTCATCACCCAGGCTGAGGAATAAGGTCTGCTCTTGGTCCTTTCTGTCTGGACGAGGACAGAAAATGTTTGGTGTACAAAGTGGGTGACAGTGGGTGTGAAGAATTCATCCTAACTTAAGGAATATTTCTTAGGTAGCATCTAATATTCATCATTCTGGGCTTTTTAAGATTCATTTTTCTGTATATTTTGAAAAATTTAAATAGGAGATACAGTTATAGGGTTCAGCATCTCCCTAAATATAAGGTAAATGATACAAGCCCCCCTCCCACCTTTGTCCCTTATCCACCCAGCTGTCACCACCCTTCACTTTTGTCACCACTGTGACTAGTTTCTTGCCTATTCTTTCATAGTAGTCTTGTTTATACACAAACAACAGCAAATATATATTCTTACGTGGCTCTCTCTTTTCCTCTACATAAATGGTAACATACTATACACCCTCTTCAGAACCTTGCTTTTTTCAATTAACATTTCCAATTAATGTAATTCCATATCGGTACACAGAACACATTTGTTTGGGCTGCAAAGTATTATATTATATGGATACACTATAATTTATTTGACCAGTTCTCCAATGTTAGGTATTTGGATTGTCTGATTTTTGTTTGCCTTTTTTTGCTATTAAAAACAATGCTGAGATAGAAAGCTTATACAGACATAATTTTGCCCTTGAGCAAATATATCTGCAGAGTAAATACCCAGAATAGAATAGCTAGATCAAGGAGCAAATGCATTTAGAATTCCAATAGATGCTGCTAACCGCCCTCCATAGAGCGTGGTATCTCCATAGGTACCAATTTACACCCTGTGAAACAGTGTGTGACAGCCTGTTTGCCCACAGGAATAGTTTATCATATATTCGAATTTTCCTACCTGGAATGTGGACAACAATTTCTCAGAGTTATTTTAATTGGCAATTCTTTTTTTTTTTTATGAGAAAAGCTGAGCCTCTTTTTTTTCATTTTAAAATTCGTTTGCAGTTCTTTTTCTGTAAACTGTCTGTTCTTCTGGTCATTTTTCTATTGGCTTCTTGGCCTTTTTCTTATGAATTTCTAGGAACATGTTATTTTATTCCCAGTTTGTCTTTTGATACTTCTCCTAGTGATTTTTTGTCATACAGGCTTGAAAATTTTTTTCATGACTTCCAGATTTTAGGTTATAACAAATTCTCTCATATTTACTTCTAATACGTTTAGAACTCTATTTTTACTCTTAAATCTTTGATTCATTTGGAATTTATCCTAATGTATATTAAACTGTATGGATTCAACTGTATGTTTTTCCAGATTGCTATTTGTTGTCCCAAAAGCATTTGTTAAATATTCCATTTTCCCCCACTGATCTAAGATGAATTTGTATTGTAATTTCTTATAAGTATTTGCATATATTTCTGGACTTTCTTTCAATTACCTAAGTCTCTCCTTCTATCCATTTGCCAGTACCATAAGTTTTAAAAAATATTAATGATAACAATTTTGTTTTAGCATTCGCTCTTCTTTTTCAGTGTTTTTCTAGCTATTCTTTTTAATTTGTTTTTTAATGTGAATGTCAAAGCTGGTTCATTTCATCAGAAAAGAAACAACAATAATAGCAACAGAACAATAAACATACCTGTTGGCATTTAGTTTATAGATTAACTAAGGAGGAATTGACACCTTTGTGATGTAGAGACTTCCCATCTACGTGCATGGATGTCTTTCCATCTTTTAAGTCTCCTTTTATTGATTCTGATGTGTTCTTTACACAGTTCCTGCAATTTCTTGTTCATAAATTCTGACATTTTTGTTTTTGTTGTTCATATTACAAGTAGGCTCTGTATCAGTAAGGGTTACAATACAGAAACAAGTGACTTTTAAATTGGATAACTTGAGGAGACAAAGAAGAGAAAGATGGTGTTTACAAAAATGTGATTGTATACATTTGCCTAACTCATCAAACTATACTCTTAAAATCTGTGAATTTTACTAAATGCAAATTATACCTCAAAAGATGTAAAAAGAAGTTCACATGTAAAAATTAATGTCTTTCAAATATAAAAATAACAGCCAGTATAAGATTCCTTTGAACAAAGGACACTGCATTGGTAACCTGTTTAAAATTCACACTCACCCTCCACCTCACTCTGCCCTGCTCTGTATCCAGGAAAGTGTAACTATTGGCTATTTTTTTTTTTTTTTGTCAAAAGACGAAAAGAAGAAGCAGGAGGACATGGTTATATATAGCGAAGAGTAGAATTGCTGGGGTGAATGTTTAGTGTGTGTTTAACATTTCAAGAGACTGCCTACTTGTTTTTCAAAGTAAATATGCCATTAGAATACAACCACTAGCAACTGATGAGTATTTCAGTTGCTTTACCTCTCATCCAGTATTCAATATTGTCAAGCTTTTTAGATTTCAGCCACTCTGGTGAATATACAGTGTTCTCTTTTTATTTTTAATTTATATTTCTTTGATAACTAGTGATGTTGAGCATCTTTTTGTTACTTATTGACCATTTATATATATTCTTTTTTGAAGTGTCTGTGTAAATCTTTTGTCTACTTTTTGATTGAGCTGTTTGTCCTCTTGGTAAGTTATAATAGTTCTTTATATATTCAGGATACAATCCCTTTGTTGGATGTATGGCAAATACTCTTCTCCGCTTTATTTTCTGAAGAAGGTCCTTTAAAGAGCAAAAGATTTTTGATTTGAGGAAATCGAATTTATCAATACTTCTCTTTCGTTTCATGCCTCTATGTCTGAGTGTGAAATTATTGCCTAACCTTCTGCCCAGCGTTTTAAGGTTTTAGGCCTATGATCCATTTTGAGTTAATTTTTACATATGGTGGGAAAAAAAGGGAGTTAAGAGGCTTTTTTTCCCTCCCAGTATCAGGTAGTTTAAATCTTTCAACTTTTGTTTTTTTCATTTTAAAATGGACTGTTTTAGGTCCTTTGCATTTCTGTATCCATTTTAGAATTCACTCATCAATTTCTAAAAGAAAATGCCTGCTGTGATTTTGATTAAGACTGCATTCAATCTGTTGATTAAGGGAGAATTGCTATCTTAATATTGAGTCTCCCAATTCACGAACATGACAAATCTCTTCATTGCTTTAGGTCTTCTTTAACTTCTGTCAACAGTGTTTTGCAGTTATCAGTGTACAAATCTTCTACACCTTTCTTTAAATCTATTATTAAAGATGTTTTTATACTGTAAATGTATTTGCTTTTCAAACGTCATTTTCGATTGCTTGCTGTTAGTATAGAGAAAGGAAATGATTAGTGCATATTGGCCTTTTATCTTGTGGGCTTGCTAAAATTCACTTATTAGTCCTAGCAGATTTTGTATATTTCCTTAGGAGTACACACACACACACACACACACACACACACACACACACACACATAATATTTATATATACATTATCATGTTGACTATAAATACAGTTTTACTTTCTTTACAAATTGCGCTTTTCTTTCAATTCTTTTTTGCCTGATTGAACTAAGACCTCTAGCATAATATTGAATAAAAGTTGTAAGAGTGTCTTATCTTTGTCTTGTTTCTGTTCTAAGGTATAAGCATTTAGTTTTTCAAGTTCAGTATGATGTTAACTCTAAGTTTTTCGAAGATGCCCTTTCTTAGGTTGAGGCTGTTCCATTCAATTCCGAGTTTGATGAGAGTTTTATTATGACTGAACTTTGTCAAATACTTTTTCTGCATCTGTTGAGATGATTGTATGTTTTTTCCTCTTTATTCTATTAATACAATGAATTACATTAATTGATTTTCATCTGTTAAGCCAGTATTGCATTTCTTGGACCAATCCCATTTGATCATGATTCATGATAGTTTTAATATATTGCTGGATTCAATTTCCTAAGATTTTCTCGAGGAATTTTACATTTATGTCCACGAAGGATACTGGTCTATAGTTTTCTTGTTCTGTCTTTGTCAGGTATTAAATCAGTGCAACCCAATAAAGAAGTATTCCCTCTTCTTACTCCTGACATAGTTTGTGAGAGATGGTATTAGTTACTCCTCAAACGTTTCATAGAATCACCATGAAGTTACCTGACACCTGTGTTTTCTCTGTAGGAAGGCTGGTAATTAAAAATTAAAATAAGTACCATGGTGTCTGTAGTAAACAATGTTTTATAGTATATTTGAATGTTACTAAGAGAGTAGACCCTAAAAGTTCTAATCACAAGGAAAAAAATTGTTGTAACTATATGAGGTAATGGATGTTAACTAAACTTAGTGTGGTAATCATTTCGCAGTATATACGTATGTCAAATTATTCTGTACACCTTATACAGCACTGAATGTAATTATATTTTGATAAAACTGGAAATTTTTTAAATAAATAAAAAGGGTTTCTTATTTGTAGAAAAATTATAAAATGCTTTATTCATTATAGGACTATTCAGATTTTGTTTTTTGTAATTCATGCCTTTCAAGGAGTTTGTCTTTTTCAGCTAAGTCACTAAATTTTTTAGCATAATGTGGTTCACAATATTCCCTTATCATTCTTTTAATGACTGTAGAGCTGTAGTGATAATCCTCTTCCATTTCTGATATTAGTAATTTGTACATTTTTAATTGACTAATTTAGCTAGAAGTTTATCAATTTTATTTATATTTATAAAAAAACAGCTTTTGATTTCATTGATTTTCTCTTTAGTCTATCCATTTTCTATTTCATCGATTTCCACTGATATCTTTATTATTTTTTCTTTCTACTTATTTGGGCTTAATTTGTTCTGTTTCCTTAAGAAAGAATTTTACATCATTGAATTTAGACATTTCTTTTTCTTTTCTAATATAAGCATATTTGTGTTATAAATTTTCCTCTAAGCATTGTTTTCCCTGTATCACACACACGTTTTGATATGTTTTATTTACATTTTTGTTCAACTCAAAGCATTTCATAATTTTTCTTTTGATTTCTTCTTTGATTCTGGTGTTATTTAAAAGTGTGTTTAATTTATAAATATCTAGGGATTTTCTAGTCAGATTTTCGTTATTTACCTTTTGTTTAATTTGGTGGTCAGATAACATACTATGAATAATTCCGTTACTTTTATATATTTGTTGAGACTTGTTTTATGGCTCAAAATATTCATCTTGAATGTTTCATGTGTGCTTGAAAAATGTATGATATGTTCTATAAATATCAATTAGGTCAAGATGGTTGATAACGTTGTTTAAGCCTCATATATATCATTGCTGGTTTTCTCTCTACTTGTTTCATTAATGTTCTTCAGGTTTTCTCTACACCTTAAACTTAGACAGTTGTGTGTCAGTTTATGTAGACTAATTTTCTGTCTACTCTTCTGTTCCAAATTGCAAGAGGATTATTTCATTTTTGGCTATCATTGTAGATTTGTCTATTTCTTCTTTCCTTTTTGTTGATTTTTAATGTGTTTTAGAACTCCATTATCAGGTTCATATACATTTGTAAATGTTATATGTTCCTACCTTTTTGACCTTTGTCTCATTTTGAAAGTCCTCCTTTGTCTCCAGTAATACTTCTTTCTTAAAATTTATTTGTCTAGAACAATATAGCTACTTCAGTTTTTATAGGCTTACTGTTTCCATGATTTTTTTTTTCCATTCTTCTACTTTCAACTCATTTGCATCTTTGCATTTAAAGAGCATCTTTTGTAGACAGAAAAATGTTGGGTTTTGCTTTTCTATTTCATCTGCCAATCTCTGTTTTGCTTGGAGTGTTTAGCCCACTTACATTTAATTATTGATATGATTTATTTCGTCTGCCATTTTCTATTTGTCACATCTCCTTTTTGTCATCATTCCACTCCCATTTTCCTGGCTTTTATGTATTTAAATAAATATTTTTAGTATACTGTTTAATCTATTGGCATTTTAGCTAATTTCTTTTTCATTGGTTTTTTAGTGGTTGCTCTAGGATTACAATATATATTTCTTAAGTGTCATTTTCAGTGGTTTGCTGTTAATATGTAGAAATCAAATGGCTATTATATATTGATCTTTTATCCCTGATGATATATTGGAGCTTTAGTGCCCTCTTCATGACCACACAATCTTCTAGATCTTACCTTTATTTGGCGTTTGTGTGATCATTGCTTATGTGGGGTGGTATCATTTTTAGTTGTATATATATTTATTTCAAGAAAATGCATTTCTTTCATTCTAATTTTTCTCAGGCAAAATGTTTCAATTTTCTTTATAGTGTAGCTGCCTTCATTTGCAATTCATCCACAAAAACACTTACCCACTTCCACAATCTGTCAACATCAGGCTACGCTTACAGAAGCTTTACCTTGTATCTGAGATTTAGTCTCAAGATAACAATTTGAAGCAGATGGTCTTCATTACCAACAATGGGAAGCTGAACCCATCCATTAGCGCTAGCAATTCTGGCCTAAGGTACTGTCTGTATATTGATAAGTGACTGGGATAAAAAAAAAAGGTATTTTATATCTTAATTCTATGGCCTATATTGTATGAAAGGAACAAGATCACAACAAACATATGAGGAATTTAAAATATAAAACTCTTTTCAATTGCAAAGATGTTAATAATGATTTGAAAAACCCTGTTAAAATGCATTAATTATCCACTTAATTATCCATTTTATTACTACTGGACAATAAAATGGAGCAAACTTCTCATACACGGCATAGATGAAAATCAATAATATTATGCTTGGCAAAGAAGCCAGACACAAAGAAATACATACTGTAGGATTCCATTTTTATAGAGCCCAGCAACAGCCAACACGAATCTATGGAGATGGAAATGAAAATAGTGGCTGCCTCTGGGTGGGGAGGGAGAGAGACTAGAAATGGACATGAGGGGTGTTCTAAGGTGAGAGGAACGTGCTGTACCTTTATTAAGGTGGTGATTACATGGGTGTGTACATTTGTCAATGCTTATCAAACCGTACATTTAAGATCTGCGTATTTTACTGGATGCAATTATAGTTTAATTTTTTAAAAGCTGATAACTGCCTTGGTTCAGTTCCCTAAGGCTTTATCAGAAATGCTGGCATAAGAGCGAAGTTATCCATCGAGAGAAATTTTGGCTGATTATATCGTTCATTACTAACACATAGAGAGGTCATGAAAAATTTATCAATTTAGAGGAAATGAGGTTCAGCCAGCCATGTGAATCTGACTGAATTATTTACTAATTGCTATTATACATGTTAAGGGCCTAGCAGCACATAGCTGGTGTGGGAGTGTGTACGTGTTGCTCTTTTACACGGGATAATCAGAGGCTCACTCCTGAATGAGTGACAGTGGCGAAGGGGCCTGAAGATGGTGAGGTGAGCTGGGCAGCTCTGTGGGCAGTTTCTCAGCAGGAAACCAGCAAGCACGCAGGCCTGAGGCCGGAGACGCACAGTCTAATGGACTAAAGGCATCAAGCCTGCTAGTTTAATGGCATAAATCGACGCATTTAACTTTATATTTTCATTGCTTTGTGTTTATTCAGGCTGTAGACACTTCATAACTGAATATGTATCCTTTTTCTGCTTGTGAACTATAAAGACATGAGAGCAGGTTTCCGACATGTGATTTGTCAGTTTCCAAAAGGAAGCGCATGACACGTCCACAGGCACAGAAGGAAAAGCCCCTGGGCTGTTCAGGCCTCCCGAGCAAGGGTCTTATGGTAATTGCAAAAGCAACTCTAGGAGAGGCTTTCGAGAACTTTATCTTGGCAGCCAAGGAAGCATCTGCATCCACAAACTGACATGGCAAATTTCAGAGTAGTTACTCCTTTTCCAAAAGGTGAAGTCAGCCAGTTGCCAATACTCGTCTGCCTGGCTGTAGGTAACCCTGAGGTTTTTGTCACTAGTCTGCCACTCATATTTTTTATATCCACTCAAATTTTTTAGAAGAGAACACTGGTATCCTTTTAGCAAGTTAGCTGACATGGACTATATCTTTATATTATACATTCTGGGCAAGTGGTTTAGTATTTATGAAAGAATCTAAGCAACTTCAGCTCTGGCAAACTAGACACACACACACACACACACAAATACGCACACACATGATTCGTTCACACAGTCTTCTCGAGTATAGTCTTCTCGAGTGCAAGTTCCTCAACATTTAAAATTTAAGTGAATTTCAAGAAAAAAATAAGATTAGTTCTACAATGCATGTTGCTGAGTTGTCGTTGGCTGGACATTTAAAAGTGAGGGCATAACCTTGACTTTTTATAATGTGTCCACATGAAAAGATTCTTAAACTTCAGGTTACATGCCAAGAAAGGCATAACAAATCTTCAACGCAAAAAGTCGAAAGCTTCCATAAAGGATTGAATAAAAAAAGATAAAGATTATTTCAGTTGAAAAGGTCAAGGCTAAAAAGAAAGACTATGGAAATTTTAAAATCCATGGTGGAAGTGGCAGGCAAACTCTCAAATCACTGCATATTTTTTTAGGCAGGCGTTTCTCTTTGGATTGCCTATAAAACCTCGCTCAGAAACTTGGATCTACATTCCAGCTACCTGTCAAATCTCCTGGTGTCCACCATGAGGCTGTGAATTCCTCCAGGGCAAGAAGCACATTGGTTTGTTTCCTGCCTGACTGATACCGAGTCCAGCACATGGCTTGTGTTGAATCGATGCTTATTGAGTCAATGAATGAAGGACCGTGAGCAAAGAGTGCCGAATGAGGGCGTACTCCCTGACAAATTAATATCCTATCAAAGCAAGGGGGAAAAAATGTCCATTTATACAATGATCGTAAAGTAGATGCAACTTGTTATTCCCGAGAATATGCACAGGCTAAAGACAGAAACTGTTCAGAAAGGATTTAAATAAGGGTGCTGATTCTACAATGGGGTATTCGAAGGAAGCCAGGAATGGAAAAGATGAAATTTGTCACCCAAGAGCCGAACAAAGGCGATGGTGCGGGGTATGCAGAAGGTGCTCAATATGGACCCTCCCACCTTCCCTTGTGGTTAAGGGTCGAATAGCCTTGAGTCAGTTGGAGGCTAAGAAGCTCTCTGGCAGGCTGCCCTGTGACATTGGAGGGCTGCTACTTCTCTCAGCAGCCCCGCCTTCCCTGCATGTTGAGTGACTCATGCACCTGCCTTTGTGATACATTTATACCGGATCGAATTGGGACAGATCCGAGTGTCCCATGGAGCAACGCACACAGAGAAAACTGGGGGCTGATTCGATGCCTGTGCCTGTTCTCCACGGCAGTGACCTCCTTCCTGAGCCATACTCATTTTGTCCCCAGTGTTTCTTGAATGTGTCCATGAATGTGTCGGATTCTCCGCTGCCCTGGCTGTAGCCAGCGCCCTGCGGCGCCAGCTCCTTATTTGACCACTTTTAGTCACACAGCTGCCGAGATGATAGTCCTTACTTAAAGATCATGCCACAAGCTCCTCTAGGGGGACAGCAGTCGTTTAATCATATCAGTCTAAACCTCTCTGCCTTAAATTAGAGGCACCTCCTGCATTGGTGCTGTGACCACCGCCAGCTCCCCCACGGCCCCCATTTCCCGCTCTGTGGCCTTCTCCCATCCATCCTCTCTTTCCCGCGTTCTGGTCCCAGCCCCTCACCATCTCCAACGCCCTTCTAAGGAATCTTTCATGAAGAAATATACCACTCCTCAGTGACCCCTCCACTTTAGAAATGTGTCTTTATACAAAAATTCCAGTTAACAAGTTCAGTCAAGACTGTTGTTATTCACATTATGATTGCATTCTCAAAGTTGTGTCTTTAAAGCCACATTTAAATAACAATTTAATTTATAGGAGTCAGATTTACACATGTATGTTATCTTCTCATTATATTTTCATCCTTATGGATAAATGCTTTTAAAAAAAAAAAAGACTTCCCAGATAGATGCCTAGCATCTTGCCTCACACATAGTTATTTAATAAACTGTTGCTGAATTAATGAATGAACAAAAGTCAAAGTGACTATCATTTCTTCAACAGCAACAGAGCAATGTATGCAGTTCGTCACAATGAATGCATTTGGGGAAATCTGGTTAAGAATTCTTACGGGCTTCCTGAGGGGTGAATTTAGTAAGAATCCTCGATTTCGATCTCTTGTCTCCTCTCTCCGTATTTACCTGGTAGACTGAGGGCCTGGAGGTGTTTGTGTGTATCAGCATGTCACGAAGGGTTTCTGTGTTTTGATGATCAAGTCTGACCTTGGTGGCTAATAACACTGTCAGATCTTGTCAGTTTTATTTACGTGCCAATTTCTCTGGGCTATGCAATGAAAATGATAAAAAGTGACCTTGATTGCGAGCCCAAAGTAAAAAGCTTATGTGACGCTTAGAAGAATTTAGGAGAGTAGACATGAGTGGGTCTTCATTGCCCGTTCCCTACCCCCACTTGGATTCCCTTTCATTTAATTCAAGTCCCAATAATGCATTAGAGCAATTTGTGGGAATAATACTACATTTGGAAAGGTGGAGAGAGTCTAAAGTATGTATTCGTATTTTCATGCAACTTGGAATAAAGAACTTCCCATGTAATTAGCCTAACATTATTTGTATATTATGGAATCTAGCAGGGTGACATAATGCATTTCTGTGTATTTCAAAAGCAGAAGAAATTTTTACCCAAATTAATTAACCACAGATAATCACGGAAACTTAGAAAAGACTGAACAAGGATGATAACTGAATTAAATCTGATAGATGACAATATCTGACAATGTGGTGTGTCCATAGTAAGATTCAAGATCTCTAGATACGTGAGCAAATGGGTGACTGAATTTAGTGCAGGTTGGTAAGAGGCACCATTAGCGTTCAGCCATTCCTTGTGAGCTACTTTCTTGAGCTGTGGTTGACATCGTTGAGCGTGATTGAGTTTCCCATCATCTTTCCTGGAGTTCCAGGCATTCCTGATTCATGGAGCCATGCCACAGGACAGCCAATTCATTAGGGCCAGCCCTGTCCTGACCCCTGCCTCCTCTTCCTCTTCCTAATCCTTTGCGTGAAGGTCCATCTTAAATCCAGAAGCACTAGCTAAACACTTTAGCAGAAAAATTTATGGCCAATATCAGAAATGTTTCTCAGTGTACTCTCAAAGTGAGCCTTGAAAACAATATAATTTTTAATGAAAGATACCATGTCTTTTTATTCTAAATGCATGTTTTTTTTTATATCACTTTCAGAGTTAGTTCTAAAAGGGACTTGATGTAAATATATATATATATATAAAAAATGTATTAATTTACATAAATGTAAATATATGAATATTTATTCATTTTTTTCTATTCTTATGTCCTCTGTGTCAAATTTTTCTCGTCTGCTTGTTTTTAATTCTTTTTTAAATTGGATTACATGTATTTACATATGCCACTAAAACCTTCTGAACCAAGGTATGATTTAAATAAAACAATAAACATAATTTTGGGGACATGCTGACAATTAACATTAGCATTTCCAAAAATTTAGGGAAAAAATGGATTCAGATATGAGGAAATATTACACTTTAGGTAAGTATGGATCCTTGGAGAAGCGAACCACAGAGGTTGCATTCAACCTTGAAAAAAAGGAGGCGAATTAAATTCTTCCTCCATCTCGGGGGAAAGTTGAAGAGGTTTATTCTTAGATCTGCATGAATTTATTTAACCCTTACTCTGGGCTATTTCATCCTCCAAACTCTTCTTTACCCTTTTCACTGACCTCATATTTCATTCTTCCTATTTCCCGGCCGTTCATCTGACAGATGCCAGCTATTGCTGTGTGTGTGAAAGCAGTATCCCATGTGGAGTGATTGCCCTAAAAATTGCCTTTGGAAACTTGGAATATTTTCTCTGGGTTCTTTTGAGCAAGGCCTGCTTCTAGGCATGGGACTCTGACTAGCGTCTGATATGAAGGGAAGCCCTGTGTAAGGAGCCTCTGGGAAGCAGTTTGCCAAGGATGACTGAGAGCAGGGTCTTTTCGAATCTACCTGCTGCTGCCCAGTTCCCAGGAGGAGGGGTCTCTCCTCACACTGGTGAAGCCCAGCGCGTGTCTAGGGTGCAGCTCTTCTCTTAGGCACAGAGACACATTCGGCTAGCTCCCAAGAGCTGGAAGACACACCTCTCTTATTTTTGCTCAAGAAAAGCATCATGTACTTGCTATTATTCTATTTATTAAAGAGCCAGCAAACAAAAAGAAACTTTGCCTTTTGCTTCTAAGTTTTGAAAAATTTATTTGCTTATTTATTTAACTTATTGTTGCTAAAAGCAGCACATGCAGTGAAGGGAAGCCCGGGCTGTGGAAATGGCAGGGCTTTGAGAGAAATGCGTTGGAATCTCAGTTTCACTGTGTAACGTGCTGTGTGTAGTTGGCGAGGGAAGTGGCCTCTTGGATCCTCTTCTGAATCTGCAGTGATTGGTGGCAGCTATGACAAAGAGAGAATGTGCGCAGAGGGCCAGAGGGTGCCTCAGCAGCCACCAGCCTGACACCTCCTGCCCGCCACTCACCCACCCACAACTTCCTCCTTCCCTTTGCAGGGAGAGAATTACAGATGAATAGCAAGAATTAGAAAGCAGTTAGTCTACATAATCAAGCAACCACCTCTTTCAAAGGACGTGCCACAGGGCTGGCCTCCAGCGAATCCGGCTGGTTTTGGTGAGAAATTATTATAATAGCCCTGTGATTTTAGTACATTATCTCATTTAGTATTCCCAGCAACCTCTGATGTGGATATCATTACCCACATTTACAACCAGGCAACCAGGCTTGGACGGGAAATGAAGTGCGTTGAAAATGAAGTTTCCCAGCAAACGCACTTGGAGCCCACTCGGACATCATCCTCTTCTGGCTGACCATCCGCCACACCATCAGACGCCCTGAGCTTCTGTGTGCATGCAATCAGTACTGCAACATTCTGTGCCCATGCTAAAAATTGCTGAATACATAGCCTAGTCTTCATTGGTGTATTTGATGGAAGAAACAGAAAGCCACCCATATACCCAAACTCCCACAGCTGATGACCATAGAATTGGACCTAAAACCCCTTCAGAAAACCTGGAGTTAGTCTGAGTTGTGTAAACCAAAATTAATTTTAGACTGTAATAATGGATTTTTAAAAAAGCATTAATTTCAACAAAAAGAGCTGCAGCCGGGTGACCAGGTTTAGGTAGTGACGTAACCTGTGCTCCACAGAGACAAAACAACTGCCATTTAGAGAGAAGATTCCCACCCAGCTTCCCAGTTACCTCTACTTTATGTAAATGAGGAATCCAAATTCATACATTTTCCTTTGGTCTACATCGCACAGTCCTGATTGGTCGTTTTGGATGGGGCAGGTTTTAGTCCATTGGTTGAGAGAAACCAGGAAGTCAGGGGTGTAAATGAGGAGTCAGAGTCCCCCTAAGCCAGGTTGGGCTGAGGTTCTTCCCCCACACAGAGTGAGTGAGAAGCCCCTGTCAGCAAATGCTGCTAGGCGTTTACTATTTATAAAATTTGGGCCCTCGTTGGATCACAGGGGAGTCTATCTCAGCAGACAAATAATTACTTCTCAGGCTTCACACCAAAAGAATCTTCTCTGGGTGGGCAGTTGGTTCCATCAGGGTAGTCATGGCACCGCCGTACTCTCTGGGCTTCCAGCATCTGCCTTTCTAAATTTTATTTTTCTTTAATAGCCACTCCCTGACTAGGGCAAGGACTTAGGCTCTTTCATTGTTAATTTTCTCCCCAGTACCCACCACTCGCTAGTGGACAGGTACTAGGGAAGATTTGTAAGATGAGCAGCTCGCAGCAGTCCTTAAGTCTCACCACCTGTAATTATCGAGGGGTAAGGAGTATGGGTTGCCACTTTCAGCCGACAAATTTGTATCTCAGGAGGGGTTTTTCTATCATACTTTAATACAGAGGAGCGAATCCGGTGGTGAAAACATCATGGCAGGTTGTTTAGAGGCAGAGTGTTAGGCAGAAGACTCTTC
>CM053508.1:81475750-81514859 GCA_028627145.1 Eidolon dupreanum | reverse complement strand
TTTTTTTTTTTTTTTTTTTTTTTTTAGCATATTACTATTTCCTGTACACATATTAGGTATTTACGCTGGCCCAGGGACCTGTTTATTCTATATCCTATTTCTAAGGAAAATATATGCCAAATTCCAAACAAGTGAAAGGTATTTTTGTTGCACAAAGCCTTTGTAACATGAAGATTAAGGCACCTGAGAATTTTATTTGGATGGTCAAGGCATACAGAGAGCATTGGAGGGGGAGGGGCTGGGAGACCTGGGTGCAAGTCTTGTTTCTAACAAAAGTTAAATGTTTATTTAGCAAGTCAAATTCCCAGACATTACGGTTTGTTATCTGCAAAAAGGAGCGACTCGATTAGATTATTTCTCAGATCCCTTAGTGTTCTGGAATTCTGCTCTTTCTAAAAGGCAACCTAAAATGTAATGTGTCTATTCTGAGAATCTCAAACGCTGGTCAGATTTCAATGCCTTTGCCTTCGATCCACAAGTTTTCTAACGTCCCTGTGAAACGGTGATCGTCAACAACAAGGTTACTTCCCCGTTTTCACGCACAGGGTGGGGAAAGTCCAGGAAATCTTTGAGGTGAGAATCCCTCAAGTTTACTTCATTTATTCTTTGGTTCGTGCCTTGGTAGAAATAGGTTCGTCTTCAAATGCTCCTGGCTTCACTGCTTTGGCTGCGTGATCTCAGCCTTGGGACAGCATCAGGCCACGTGGCAGTCATGTTGCCATAAAAATGTCATGGGCTTTTAAACCCATTTTTGTTGTTACTATATTACACCTCAAGTAGAATATCTCAGGATGCATCCGCAGCCCAAATGCCTGTAAATTCCTTTGACTGGGTCTCCTCATGCAGTGAATGACGGCATATACAACATGAAGCGCAATTACCTGTCATTTTACACTATTTGTGAAGTCTGGGAAAGTTGACTTTTGCTACTTTGTATTTATATTTCAAATAAACTAGGGGATTTAACCGAATAAAAACTACACCGAACCTGCATCATGAAGGCAGATCTTGTAGTTTTCAGAATTTATAATCATGGGATCTTATTTATCAGATTTCCTTTTTAGTGGCCGTGTCTCTATTTAGATAGTAAACGTGGTGTTTCAGAAAAAAAAATTTTTTCTCATCTAGCTCTTAAAATATGTATGTGAAAGCAAGGAGCCACATTATTTACAAGATGCCCACATTTTTAGTGAGATGATAAAAGATAGCTGCAATAGTGTGAAAATCAACAGTTCCCCTAATTGTGGGAGTATATTTTCTGGAGAAAAGTTTAAGCACTTTTAAAGTTAAATATTATATTAATCATGATTAGCCATGGGAATCTGCCGAAATTGTTTTTCCAACAGTGTTGCGTTCAGCCAACTCAGGTAATCAGTCACTAAATGGGGCGTCTTTTCCCCCCTAAAAGACAGGATTTGGCTAGTAAGAATTTGGTTATGCAATTGAATGTTGACCAATTAGGAGGTAAAACCCCTGGATTTGAAAAGTGTGGTATCTTGGTGTTCCAAAGTGTAAATATCCCCTCTCCCCCAATAAATATAGATGCAAAATTTCAAACTGGCCAATTTTCAAGGCTACGCTGCAAACCCTAGATTAAGATATTGGGGATAACACGAAAGAAAAGTTGAAGTGCCAACGGCAGTGAGAACCTATTGAAGAAAAAGAGGAAAAAAGGCAAATTCCTTTAGAAAATGACCTAGAACTCGTTTTGCTGTTAAAAATTGAGAAAAGTGAAAAAAAATTTTCAAAGACCTGTTGACTAGTGATAGACTTTCTTATAAAAACTATACTTTTTAGTGGAACTCTAATCAGACGTTTGGGGGCCAAATGGCCTCTTCTAAAGGCAACAAGAGACAGTGTTTATCAAGATCTGATGAGTCTAACACCTGCCAAAATGTAATCGCAGGTACGTTGGTTTCATTATGACGCATAATGGGCTTGGTCAAGGGGAGAAAAAAGCAGCAGTCAGTGGCAGTTGGTGTTACTGGCACCAGTGGGAGCCAGCGGTGAGACAGCAGCCACCCAGAGTGGACAGAGGGCAGGGACCTTCACTTTCAAATCGTTCATCTTGCTTATTTCTTTGGAAAAGGTACCTCTGGTGTTTTCATTGCAATCTGACTCATGCAGACAGATGAGGAGGCGGTGAGAAAGATTGGCCAGGTAGTTGGGTGAAGTCCATGCATGAAGTAGACACCTGGTAGAAAACAATACCCTCTGTTAATATTTTTGTCCGAGTGGTTTTGTATGAAAAATTTAGCGTTCACAATAGTTTAATTGGCTAATTGAACAAAAAGACACATCCCATCAGTTTACTGAAAATCTGTTTTTAAAAGCATGGATTTTCATAGCGAGAAAGAGGTAGTTCTTAGGAAAGTAAAAAAACTATTTTTGTATGAAAAATTTTAATGGTATTAATTTTTAAGATTTGTTTAAAATTTTAAAAATATCTAATGTGTTTACATGCTATAAAATTAGAAGGTGCAAAACAGCATCAGCTGACAAGTTGCCTCCTCTCTCCTCCTGCCTTCCACCTCTGCCTTCCTCTCCTGGCTCACCGGATCCCGTCTGGGGGGTACCAGTATTTCCGGGTTATTCTGTATGCTTCCGAGAAACTCTGTGCCTATATAAGTAAAGGTGTGTTCTTCCATTCCCCTCTAATTTTTACCCAAGAGATGACATAGTATACCTGGTATTCTGGAAATTTTATTTTCACTTAATGATATATTTTGGAGGTTACTCCACATCAGTGCATAAAGCAGTTTCTTCATTCTTGTGTTTTGTCGTGGTGGTGGTAGTCAACTGTGCGTAACATGAGATCTACCTTTTTTAAGGGTACCGCTGAGTGTCATTAAGCACATTCACATCGTACAACGGCTGCCACCATCCGTCTTCAGAACTATTTTTTCATCCTGCATTGTCACTCTGTGCCTCAGGCCCTGGTAACCAACTATTCTACTTCCTGCCTCTATAAATCTGAATATTCCAGGTGTCTCAAATAGGTATGATCATACAATACTTTCCCTTTCGCATCTGGCTTATTTCACTTGGAATAATGTCCTCAGGTTCATCCATCTTGTCGCACGTGTCAGAATTTCGTTTTCTTTGAATGGCTTAATACTATTCCACCGTCTGTATAGCGCACAGTCTGTTCTATGGTGGTATGGACGTTTAGGTTCTTTCTGTGTGTCAGTGAATAATTGCCAGTTTAAGCCATTTCGCACATATGTGTGTATAACCTGTTACACAAATTTCTTGAAATGAATCTGCTTAAAAAGCGTTACGGACACATTGCATTTGGGGCTGTTGCTCAACCGTCCTCTGTGGAAATCCCACCCACTTAGAAGCCGCCTCCCCAGCCCCTCACCAACGCAATGTGTTACCAAACTCCTTCGTCTTTGCTCATCTCTGAGTGGAAAACAGTACAGTCGGGGTTTATATTTCCCTTATCCTGAGTGAACTCTTGAGTGTTTCAGAGCCTTTTTTTTTTTTTTTTTAACTGGGATGCTCTTCATTTCCTGTGCTCGTTTTTGCAATCGGGCTGTTGAGTTTCTTCCTCCCCCTTCTTTATATTGGATGTTGTTGAAAACTCCGCTTTTGTTTGGCGCCCTTCCCGCAGCCTGGGGGAGGCTTCCGGAGCCCCACTGCGAAACTGGAGCTGTGTCTTAAGAAGAGTGAAACCTGCTTTTCAATCCCATAAACTGAAATCCTGGCTCAGGGACAGCAAATTTTATTAAGGGGACAGATGGCCTGATGCTGTAGGTGGCTTTGTGGAAGTGGTTGTATTCAGAAGAGAGAACATTTCCGTGAGAACATGATAAACATTTTCCATTCTCCTAACGTGCGTGAATGCTATACGAGATTTACTCATCTTTCAAAAGGTGAAGGTGTAAACTCAAGATGATAAGTCACTGGGTGCATACTGAAAAATAACCCCAAAGTAGCCTATTGTTAAATTTCGCTTTGCTAAGCCCATCGAGTACATAGAGGATACTTCAAACTCTACACGGCCCCCTCCCAACTCATTCCTCGGACCCACGGAGCAACGCCTTGGTCCTCATATTTCCTGCCTGGATGTTCTGAGCCATCTCCACATCCGGCATCTCATCAGCCAATTCTATCTACTGAGAGTCCCTCCCATGTGTCACAGCCTACACCCCCATCACCACCGCCTTGGTCAGCCCCTGTCCTAGGGCCCATGGGTGATTGCGGCAGCCTCCAACGAGTTCTTTGCTGCAGACTTGTCCCTGTGCAATAGTTCTCTGATCTGTAGCCAAGAGTAAAGTTTATAAAATGCAAATAAGATCGTCACATTTCTGTTTAAAACCCTTTCATGCGCCCTTGTTCCCCTTTGGATAAAACCCAAACCCCTTGACGTGGCCTCTGAGGCCGGCACGGCCTGGCCTGCCCCTCGGCCCCCTCGGCCTCCACCCCTTCTTCCTACACTCTGCTCTTGCCTGAGTCGTCGTTCAGTTCCTTAATCTTGGGGTGCACGTTCCTGTTACAGGAGCTCTGAATCTGCTCTTCTTCTGGAATGTTCTCCGCTGTCGGAGTCCTTCAGCTCCATCTCCTGGATAATACCTATGTCCTCTTCCTCCAGCAAGTCTGGCCGGGTGCTCCCTGGGTCTGAGTCACGGCTTCTCAGAGGCCCCTGGACGCCCCGTCTCTCACCGCCCTGTGCCGTAGCAGCCCGTTTCCTCATACAAACAGCTGCTCCCCACCAGGCCGTGGGGCGCACGGAGAGGAGCATGGCCCCCTCGTTTCCCACCGTTGCCCCAGCAATGAGCCTGTTTGTTGCTCATAAAAATCTGTCGATGAATGACCGTTGAGAGAAGGCTGGAGGACCGACGGACATGCCTTTCGGGAATGAGGTGTTGCTGGGTGTGAGTGGGTTGCGATAAAGTTACGGGCTGAACCCCGAGTGTCTTCCTGGCAGGTCCTGACACCTGGGTGGCAGAGGAGAGGGCTAGGTTGGCTGCGGTCCGATGCGTCTGAGGGCCCAGTCGCCTCATGAGGAGGACACTGCAGACGAGGCTCTCTTGAGGCTGAGGCCCAGCCACCTGCGGATATCCTGGGCAGAGCTCTGGACGGGCCGGGCGCTCACTGAGGACAGCCGGGTGAACGAGCTCGGGGCCGAGACCTGGTGTGCAAGGGACAGTGTCGGAGTCACCATAGCACAGATCGCCTCTGAGTGCACCCTCCTGAGGTGGCCCATCGGAGCGCCTCTGCTGTCCTTCTTTTTAACAGAGTCACGGCCCTCTCTTCAAGATCTAAGTGCGGTTCGGGGCTGAGTCACAGCAAGAAATCCTATGTCTACAACATGCAGTCACTGATTTGAGACTCTGGGTCTGATTGGTGTGCTGTGCAGTAAATGACAGAGCCAGTATTTCAGGGGACTCTGTCTAAAGCAAGGAAGCAAATCTCGAGCCTAAGACATTCTCGGATGACCTCCCTCCCACTCACCTTCTCTCCTTGGACACTTGTGGTGAATGTTGTGGTCATCGGAAACTTCTCTCCTGCGAAGTCAGTGAGACCCAGCCCCCAATGACTGGCTGTCTTTCCACTGTGACTTCATTTTCTCCCTCCACAGGCGGAGAAGGCTGGCTTTTATGGCAAGGACAACAGGGAGAAGAGCCAGGTTAAAAGGGCAGCAGAATGCATGTTGCCAGTGTGACCAAAGACAGCATTCCTTGGGAACACTTGTTCCAGAGTCTTTATTCTCCTCATTCTGCTCCACCAATGAGCAGAGAATTCATCACACGATGAGCCCTGTTTGTAGAAGATCAGGTGGACTGGCGGTGAGTGTTTTCTGTTCTGTTTTGGGAAGAAAAATCTTGCTGCAAGAGAGCACATCCTTGTTCAGAATGAAGATGTTACGTAGTGAAATGTATAAAGCGACTTCGAACAGGAAGAGGAAGCGGTGACAAAGACCCCAGCATTAATTAGGGTAACCACAGAGGCAGACACTCAGTGAGTGCTTACTGTGAGCCAAGCCCTAATTATTTCACATGGATTCTTTCCTGTGGCCCTCACGACGACCTAGAAGTCGGGGGAGCGGTCAGCCCCACCTGTAGAGAGCTGACTGGGGCATAGCGCCCCCTTGTCCTCCCCGAGTCCGGGAGCCTGGTGTAGGGCAGAGAGCTGGAGTGTGGCTTCTCCTTGGCCATTGGCCCACCGGCTCAGTCAGTGTGGGAGCCAGCCCTGGGCAAGTCCGGCTCTGCAGACGAGGGTGACACCTTGCGCTTGTCACCTGCTTCAGAGCAACGTGAGGCCCAGCGGGTTGCTGTGGGGGTTAAACGCAGCGGTGGGGTCATGAATCTATTAGTGTGACACTAGGTCCTACCAGAAGCACAGCCCGGCATTTCAGCAACTTGGCACAGTCCCAGCGTCCTGCCTCATGGACAGCCGATGGAGGTGACGTGGGATAGCGGTGGCCACTCCGCCCCACGGTCTGCGAGGGTCTCAGCTCATGAAGGTGCTGTCCCTCCAGCCGGTGAGCTCCAGGGCCCCTCAGCCTTGACACCCCACCCACAGCCCAGGAAGAGTATTGGCAGGGGCAGTTCTGGGTGTGGTGAGCCCCGAAGAGAATAAAACGGGGAATCCAAGAGAAAGAAGGCAGAGTGACCCGCGACCTGATGGCTACAGCCCCTCACGGGCTTGGAAGAACCCTGCAGTCTGCGAGCCATTAGCTTCGACACACAGGCTCCCCTGAAGGTCACCCATAGGCTAGACCTTGGGGCATGGCCACGCCCGCTACAAGTGTTAGGAGCTGTGTCTAGTGTCCCCAAGCTAGGGGACTGCTCCAAGACTCTGCTACATGTGTGTATGATCCCTCTCTCTCTCTCTCTCTCTCACTATTACATATACATATATTATGATCTCATCTTGGTTCTGTTTCTCTGCAGAACCCTGATGAATGTGCTGGCCTGCCCCTCCCCCCTCAGAAAACCCCAGGCTCAGCAGGGTTCTCGGTCCTGGCTGCCCACTGAACCACATGGGGAGCTTTCAAAAAATACTCGAGCCCCTCAATCAGAGATGCTGATATAATTGGTATTTTAAAAAAAAACCTTCCCAGGTGGTTCTCATTTAAAGCTCCCCGATTGCAAATTCAAGCATCGCTGATGTCAACGTGGGATTTGTCAGCATTAGGAATGTGCCTCCCCTCTCCTGTCTCAGGTGTGGATGCAGATTGGCCAAGCCGACAGGACCGTGGAAGATACCAGGTGCTCGGGGACACCTTGCCATCTAAGGGACAGTGACCAAGAGGACCAGGTTGAAAGCCACCCCACACCCTGCCGGACGGTTGACCGAGTGGGATTAGAACCCGGTTCTGTACTTGGAAGATGGTTTCTGAGCCAGCAGCAGGAGGAAGGGGCTACAAGTCTGGGTGGTGCAGGGGTCACATGCCCTGGTGGCCTAACTCTGCCACCTGCCTGCACCTTATTTCACCCACCCATGCCTCAGCTTACTCCTGTAGGGTGGACCTGTCATGACAGAACTCACCTCCTAGAATTGCTGAGAGCATTGAGCTAACACATGAAAGTAGACAAGGCAACGATTACTTGTCACCTACTTGGTGCTCAGTCATGTGAGCTGTTGTCACTCAGTTTTGTGGCTTCACCCCAGAGACCAGATGTCTGGGCTGCTCCCCTCCCCCACACAGACTCACGCCTCCTTCCAGGTTTGCATTCCTCCCATGCTTCCCCTGCCAACCAGTGCCCCTTCCTGCAAATGGTCCTCCTTTGCATATATTAATTAACGTCCTTGCCTAGGTATATTCAGGTTCTGCAGGCCTAGATAGGCTGTCTCACTCTTACCCATGTCTTCTGCCGACAGCATATCACGATGTGTCATCATCTGCGCTTTCGGAAAAGAACGGAAGCACCAGAAAAGATGTGGTTTAAAGGTCAGTGACCTGAGCCGCCACCCGGAGGGTGACACGCGCCCACGCTGTGGAAAGCTGTGGACATAGCGTCCCCAGGTGTGGTCGCCGTGGCAGCTCAGGATCCTGAGCTGACTCTTTGTACCCGCAGAATCACAGCTTATCACCTCGCATAGAAGGACAGCACCTGGGGTCAGATCAGTGACATTTCGCCGTCCACAGTAGCAGTTGTATATAAACCACTGCATTTGTATTGATGATTCCAGTCGATATACCGCGGGCTAGTCCGTGACCGGCGTAAGTGGTCCACAGATGCTGTCATACCTAACGATGCCTCCTGCCCAGAATCAGACACGTTGCCCTTGTCAGCGCCTTCGAGGCAGCATCCGTGAAGAAGCTGACCTGTCTCGCCGAGGCCCAGCATGAGAGGCACACCCTGTCAGTGACTTTTGCAGCCAGGGGACCGATAGGACATGCGTTTGTCACCCCGGCCCTCGCCCCCTCCCCGTAGAGCACTTGCATTGCGTTCTCTGACCGTCGATCCAAACCCACCAGACTCAGATAAATGAGAATTTATCTAAAAGAGCCCTTCTTTGGGCACAAGGGAGAGAAGGCAGCTGGCATGACTCTGAGGGAGTGTCTGCCACAAGCCGATCCTCGTCATAGCAGCCGGTATTTATGCAGCTGGCGTGGGGGGAGTCGTTGGATATTTAAAAAACAGGTTTAGCTAGAAAATTAAATTCATTTATTATGTTCAAGGCACTAGCCATGTGGGAGTGAGTGAAGTCTGGGAAGTGGTAAATGTGTTACATGCTTCTTTAATCTTTTCTTTTTGACAAGTAACAAGCAGCTACGATGAAACATCCTGTGACTGCCAAACGTGGAGTCAGCCCATTCTTGCAGATTTGGGGTGCAGTTTGGGGTAAAGGCACTATATTCCGGGCACTCTAAATTCCAACTCGGAAACATTCTCTAGTGGACACACCACTATGACAGGTATTAAGGGCTTAAGAGCTTAATACTGGGCCACCACATCAGCTTTGACCAGGTTTATGGCAAAACTGTAGTCAAAAAGGTCCACCTATGTGAGCTTATGCCATAAGGCTGTTAAGCGTTTGAAATGTATCTTAATGTAGCATGAATGGAATGTGAACTTCTCCAAGAGCTACTGCATGGAGGAGGAATTAAGCATAGCCTGCCTTGGCTTCTTCAGACAGCAGGATAAGGTGCAGTTTTCCTCAGTAAAGGCAGAAATTTCTATCTGAATGGAAATGGTTGAGCTAGACGAGATTCATAGTGGGAACTGCCTGAGTTCTAAAGGCAGCTTAAAAAAAAAAAATACACACACACACACACACACACACACACACACACTAGTTTCAAGTACATAGAAATTGGTTAGGCATTTATAGAGTTTATAAAATGATCCCTCTAATTGCTCCCTTTCTCCTTTGGCGTTCCACCTAGCCAATATATAAATGCTAACTGCATTCCCTATGCCGTGCTCCCCATCCCTGTGACCATATATCCACTACTAATTTGTACTTCTTTAACCCTTCACCCCATTCTCCCAGCCCCCCCAACCCCTCTTCCCTCTGGCCATCACCAGATTGTCCTCTATATTTGTGAGTCGGTTTCTGATTAGCGTGTTCATTTTGTTCCTTAGATTTCGCATCTAAGTGAAATCATATGGTACTTATTTTTCTCTGTCTGACTTATTTCACTCAGCGTAATAACCTCTAGGTCCGTCTATGTCATCGCAGATGGTAGGATTTCATTTTTTTTTTTTAATAGCTGAAGGTGGCTTTTGGCTGTAACTTCTGTGATCCCCTCAGTGGTGAGTGTGTCCCCCCCACCCATCGATACCTGGGAGCCTCTCCTTAACCACTGCAGGTGAGAAACATTGATGTTTCCTATTCTTCAGTGAGCAGGGACAGTGAGAAAAGCCTAAAATTGATACACAGTGGGTTCGTTTGTTTGTTTTTACTAGCTTTGCAAAACTGGTGTCTCCGAGTGTGAAGGGGAAAATAGTCCTAATTTTTGGAAATAGGAGAGCAGAATTGTAATGGTCAATAGGCAAGAGATTTTCTCCCATAGCTCCTCCAAATTATGGAAAAAATAGCTTGTAACCAAGCTCTATGGTATGGCCTGATTGAAAGTTAAATTCACATCAGGATCCTGTTACAAAGTATTTGTTTTAATTGTTACTAATATGTGCGTTATTTAGCTCAGTGTTCTCCACTGGGGGCAATTTTGGTCCCAGAGGATGTTTGGGAAGGTCTGGGGATGTTTCGATTGTCATGCTTGCATGTGAGAGGATGATTTTGGGGTCTAGTGGGTAAAGGCCAGGGGTGCTGCTGAACATTGAATAATGCACAGAACGGCCCCCTGACAAAGAATTTTGTTCTCCAAAATATCAATAGTGCCGACGGCGAGAAACCTTAGTCATCTTGCAACCTTGAAGATATGGAGCAATCTCTTATGTATTTTTTAAAGAACTACAAAAAATTTTTTGTTAAAATGATTTATCATGCTTAGCTGCTCTTCCGATTTTACCCCTAAGAAGGCAAAGGTCTTCGAATGCGTGTAAGTCGAAGATAATTTTGTTTTTCCAGTTTGGTTTAGTCAGATCCAAGTGGTTTCTTGATGAATCGTTTTGACTTGGTGTGGCACTGATGAGCACCATGGTCTTTGTTCTAAAACTTGATATTACTAACTTATTTTTAGAACATCGATTATACTGGTAACAGGAAATGGACCACACCCAGATGGGGAGCAACTGAGAGCAGTCAGCTTTGGGGGTGGCCTTAGACGAAGACTATGGTTTCAACCCCAAACAGATGCAATCTTGAGGCCGACTGCAGTTTTCCCTTTGTTATAAATATACGATGTTATTTCCATCATTATCTGATGTGCATTTCAACCACATTTTGTGATCTAGACAGTTCAGATTCGTCTTACCAAAAAGTGCTGGGGGAAAACAAAAAACGGCATAGATGGTGAAAGGTTAGGAAATATCAAAGGAGTCATACAGTATGAACTTTTTTTTTGGTCTGACATCTTTCACTCAACATAATTCTGAGATTCATCCACGTTGCTGAGTGCGTCACTGGGTCATGCCTTTGTATTGCTTGGTGGTATTCCATTGTTTGTCCAGGCACCCGTGAGTGGACATCTGGGGTGAGTCCAGGTTTCATGTGCTCAATTGCCATCTGCATATCTTTCAGGAAAATATCCAAATCTTTTGCCAATTTTTTTTTGGATTGTTATCATATTATTGCATTTGAAAGTTTTTTTTAAAACATATAATCTGGACAAAAATCTTGTAGCATATATGTGATTTGCAAAAATTTACCCTAGCCTGTGGCTTATCTTTTCATTTTCTTAATAGTGTCTTTCAAAGAGCAGACATTCTTAATTTCTAGGAAGTCCAACTTATCAATTTTTTTCTTTTAAGGATTGTGCTTTTTATGCAATTTTTGCCTAACACAAGGTTACAATGATTTTTCTCCTACGTGTTCTTACAGAACTTTTATATATCTAGATAAGTTTTGTATATCTAGATTTTACATTTAGGGCTATGATACACTTTGTATTAATTCTTATAAATGGTATGAGATATGAATCAAGGTTTGTGGTCATTTTCCTTTGCATTTACTGGACCATTTGTTTCAGGATTATTTGTTGAAAAGACTGTACTTTTCCCATTGAAATTCTTTTGCATTTTTATTGAAAAATCAATTGGTCATATATGTGAGAGTCTATATCTAGATTCTCTATTTTGTTCTTTTCACTGTCTTTCTATCTTTTCACCAATGCCAGGTTATCTTGATAATCGTAGCTTTGTAAGTCTCCAAATCAGGTACTGTGGGCTGATTCTTTCTTTGCAAAGTTGGTTTGGCTATTCTTGGCACTTTGCATTTCTATATATTTTAGAAACAGCTTCTTGGTTTCTTCCAAAAGAGAAAAAAGAATGTTGGGATTTTGATCGGTATCGTATAAATTACATAGATCGATTTGGGGAGACGTGTGCTGTGTTACCAATATTGAATCTTCTGATCCGATAACACAGTGTATCTTTCATTTTAATTTGTCTCAGCATCATTTTATAATTTTAAGGATACAAACCATGTTCTTGCGAAACTCCCAGCAACATCTCAAATCAGATCTCCAGACTCAAGTCTCGAGTAGTCAAAGGGCTCAACTGGTTTGCTTCCCATCCCTCAGGGACCACTGTCACCTGTTGCCTGACAGCTAATGTTTGAAGACTATTGTTTCATATATTTAGCTTGTTTTTAGTTTTCTTTACGTGAGAAGGTAAATCAGATTCCTTTTAGTTTATTATTTTTTTAGTCAGATATCTCCTTTTCCGCTTTTAATAGCAAACTTTCCTCTGCTTAGAAATTGATACAAAGGAAGTCCAAAGCATTTCTATTATTAATATTCCTAGGCCAAATCTCTGGCTTGTAACAATACTAAATGGTTAATATTCCAAGGCTGAAAGACAGACAGTATGTGCAGTAGAACATTTTCAACAATGAGTCAGTGTATAAACATAAAAAAAAAGATATTGCCCTCAGTAACGATTACTAAAATGCAAATGAAAACCACAAAAAGATGGCATTTCATACTTGCCAGACTGCCAGAAAATTTAAAAGTTGGGTAACACCCAGAGTTGAAGGGGATGCAGAACGAATGGATTTTCTTTCACTGCTGGTGGAAGACCAAGTTGGAAGCACCACAGTAGTAAAGAACTTGGCATTATCTAGAGTCTACGTTTATGTTCTTTAGGCCAGAGAGCCCAGGAAAAGCTCCTTTCCTCCCAGGGAGCAGGAATGGAGGAGGAGGAAGAAGGAGGTGAAGGGAGCTGCATTTCTGAGGGACCCTCTGGGTCGTCCTGCAGCAGGCAGGGAGGGTAACTCTACCAGCCAAACGTTCTCTCTCACCTCCCACCCCGCCCCCGTTGATGCAGGCTAGCCCTGTTGGGGATGGACGTCCCTATACATTCAGGCTCCATCTAGCCCATCTCGCAGCTGGGAAGGAGAATCCACGGCCAGAATCATGACACTCACCTGAGCCCGAAGCAGGGAAGAAGTCAGATGGCAGCTGAGGCAGAAAGTGCATAAAGTTGGTCCCACGGGTAGCAGCTGCTCAGAACTCACCGAATTGCTTGCTCCAGGGACGAGTGGAGCGGCACGTGTAGCCGAGTTTCCCAAAGATGTTGAGGCTCACAAGAGCTAAGGTGTCACAAAAGTGACGTCTGATGTACCAACCCAGGTGGACAGGTGCGTACCACAGGACGTAGAGGTTGTGCTTCTAGATGCATTCTCCAGACAAACACGCATACCCTCTGGGAGGTTACTGGAGGCGATGTTCATAGCACCATTATTCGTAATGACCACATAGTGGAAATACCCCAAAGTCCACATGTGGTCTAAGAATAGAGAAATCGTGGTATATTCATAAATGGAAAATTATATATAATTATATAACTACATATTATGAGCAGTGAAAATGACCTCCAACTATGCACATTGATGTGAATGAACCTCAAAAACATAATGTTAAACAGCCACAAAAAATATCATTTCACGGAAGAACGTATCCCATATGGTTGCGTTTAGATAGAGTTAAAAATGCTCAGCTAAGTTATGCATTATCCTGAGATACATCCTGACAGCAGAAAGCGAGAGAGAGCGTAGGTAACAGCAAGTGTGGGTGGTCGTTTCCCCTGAGCACAGGAAGGGGTGCCACTGGGGAGAGGCACGTCAGAGGCGGCTGAGGTAGCGATGGCATTTTACCTTTGAACCTGAGGGAAGATGAGTGTTCTTTTTATTTTTGTCTTTAAGTTGCACATACATATTTTGTACATCTTAATGCGTGGTGTGTTTTGCATATGTACACACATGAGACAGCGAGTTAGGAAACTTGGGCACTAGTCCCAGATTCTGGAAACTAGATGTGTGACTTTGGACAAGTCACCTCATCTCTTCTTCAAACAGGTGTTTTCTGCCAGCAACGAGGTACCAGTCCTATGCTAGGCACTGGAATACAATGATGATCAAAACTGATTGCGATTCTTGCCTCAACAGGCTTATCATCTAGTGGGAGAGTCAGACATTGAGCTAACATAGAATTTCAGCTCTGCTGTTGCTCTATAGGACAAGGACATTATCCAAGAGAGGGGCCTGACCTGGTTTGCAGGTTGAGAAGGCTCACTGAGGAAGTGGCCGGTGTTAGGGCACCTGAGCTGAGAGGAAGTGGCCAACGAGACAAGGACAGAGAGAAAGAGATTCTAGTATGAGTTTACTGAGGAGCCGAAAGGATGGGAATGGAGGGGGGTCACTCCTTTGTACTGCAGGACAAAGGTGAGGGGGATGTGCAGGTATGAATAGGGCAGGTATGAATAGGTTTACAGGTGTAGTAAAGGCTGTAACGGAGCTTCCGTCTGATGAGTAGGAAGTGAGGTTCGCTGAGCCAGGGGTGCTGAGTGTGGAGTTGTCACCATAAAAAGTGGGAGAATGAGCTGACCAGAGAAACGTGTCAGGGTCGCAGGGCAGGTCGATGTCCTCGCCGAGGTTGGTGGTCCCGAGTCGTCTCCTGCGTCCTGACCACGATGCTCACCGGGAGAGCCCAGCAGCGGGTAAAGCAGGGAGCTGGATTCGCCCCGGCCAGTGCCATGGGAAGTTGGGGGGAGAGGAGGTTGGGATGGTGACGTGGATGGTCTTTAAATGATGGCCCTCGGATACGGAGGCAAACGTAGGGAGGAGGGGCTGGCGGATGGGAGAAAGTAACGGAGTTAGTGACAGAGCAGTCCGAGGAGGGGTGGTGGTGATTATGGAGCATGCCGGCTCGGGAGCCCCTGAGAGACGCTGACTCTAGAGATTTGGAGTGGGACTGTGGGAAGGATGGTGGTTTAAAGCAGACGACGATGGGAGGTGAGGCGGAGAGGGGGCTGAGAGGCCAGGAGTCTCCCACATAGACACTGAACTTGCCTGAAGGGATGGTGGGACCGGAGATGGAGAGGGAGCTGTGAGCCCTGGGAAGAAAAAGCACGGTGACAGAGACATAAGGGGCGTGTCCGAGGCATGAGCCGCCAGCAGGCAGCATGACCGTTTTCTTCCTCTGTCGCATGAGGTAGTTGTCCCAGACAGGGTCTCGGATTAATGTCACTCATTTATCAGTCCGTCCATTCAGTAGCTCAGCCAAGCACCTACCTGTGACAGAAAAATGTGTTGGGCGAAATATATTGAATGACCAGAATATGCCACCCTCTAAGGGAGGCGTAGAGTCACAGGGATAAATGAAAAAAGTCTCTTCTTGGGGTATTCACAGTCGTAAACAAGACTGGAGAACTGACAACCGAATTCCAGTGCTACATGCATGTCACTCCGGGTCTGTGTCCCACAGGGAGAGGAAAGCTCGCATATTCGGGGGGAGGGCTTTGGAGGATGGCATTCTGGGCGTGGGGAGCACAGCATTGGCTGGGGTGGCTCGAGGTATGGACAGAAAAGTCATCGTGTTGGTCTCTGGGATCCACCCCCATCCCTCCCCGACTATGAGAATTGGAAGCCAGTGAAGAGTTGCCCCAATTCCCCAGTGTCCTCCGACTGGGGACTGCCCCAAGGCCTGTCCGGCTCCTCCAGGGAGGGAGTCAGCATCAGCTCACCTGGAGCCACCCACAGGTGAGGCACTGGCGGTGCCCTCCGATGACATGTCCACCCTGACACTGCTCTGCTTCCTTAGGAGCCCACACCTCCCTGTTGCCTTCCCAGTGAATGATCACACAAGGCACTGAGACAACGTTCAAATCATCTGCTGGCGCCTTTAGGAGCTGGGCCCCTATCGAAGCCTTTGCTTCTGATGCTCCCAGCAGCTGTGCAGCTAAATGTTTTTCATTTTCTGGACGTTGGGAGTGAACAGAGAACATCACTCTCGTTTCTTCTGTTGATTCTGCGGATCCAGGCCAGGGGAGTGGGGGTAGGTTCTAGCTCCCCGAGGCCGTTGGCTCCCTCTTAAAAACTGCAGCCTTTATTTGCACAGTTATTCCAAATCCTGTTTGTCTGGTTCTACGTCATTCTGTTTATAGTATTTTCCCTGCACCGGTCTATAAATGCAGATTGTGTGTTTGCACAGACGTACCTGTATAGCTAGCGAGGGAAATACCTATATCGAATAGCTCGGGGAAAGGCTTGAATTAAATCATTTTGACGTTTCGGTTACAGAAATCTCCAGCTAAGCATTGCATCTCTGATGCCAGTAACAATCTCATTACTGGGCCTTGAGATAACAGTGGGTTTAACAGGAAAAGATCTGGTAACTTAGACTTTGGAAGAGATTGACAGTACTATACGCATCTCTGCGAGGGGTTTGAATGGAGCAGTCTGAATCCGCCGTGCTGCGTGCTGGGGGATGTATTGTTGGGGAGCAGGAAGGGACTTTGAGCTTTTGAGGAAACGTAGAATTAAAAAAATAATAAAGCTAAGATGACAATCATCACTATGCAATCGGCTCTTTATATGCCGTGTCGGTAACTCCCTAACACAGGCTCAATCGCATATAATGCACCTCGAGAAATTTTGAATTCAGCCGGGATATAAATGATGAATAATACGAATGGAGAAAGTCAGTCCGTGTTTTTCGCAAATGCAAGATATTTTATTTTACATTATATATCTGCCGTTATTCACTATATTAATACCTTAAAAGTTTTTTTTAGTTTTGTACTTAATTTATAAATTTAATACAATATTAGAGACATTTAAAAACTACACATCGGTGTATTTTTCACCCATATATTTGTACCCGTAAGAATGAACCAAGGCAACCGAAGCCCCTTCTTGGCCATAATCTCTCTCCCCTCTCTCCACAAATCGTTTTGTGCATTTACCACATTCGTAGCATACACACAGTCTACATTATCATTGCTTTTCAAATATAGATATTTCCTTTCGTCCCCTTGCATAGTTCCTGGTGAGCAGTCTGGAGTTCTGGTCTACCCTTCAAGGTCATTGAAGAGCCTGGGCAGCTATGACATTATTCCCTCCAGGGCCGAGCCTCTCTGACTGTCTTTGCTGGAGGATTGATTGCTTTTAAAAATCCCCGAAGCATCGTGAACCAATGTACTGTAAACTGTGAGAAAGAAAGATGAATTATTGGGAAAATTAAATTAAAAAACAATACACAAAATACTGTTATTCGGTCATAATTAAGTAGTTAGAAGCGAAAGTTACTCTTTGTACTAACAGCCCCTACGTGCACTTTCGCTGTATATCATTTATAGCCATGTTCAAAGTTTTTAACATGCCAAATAGATATGCTTCTTGCTCATCAAGTCGATCTCACCGAGGCTGGCTCGACATTTGCGTATTTGAGATTCAAGCAATGTGGAAGCCTGTGCTGCAGATGGATTATTTTTAGGCCGTGCAGTTCTCCAGGTTTTTGCTTTCTTGACTCTCTGGCCATCAGAGGTGTGGAGAAGATGGACGGTCAGAGAAGAAGGAACATGCCCCTTCTTCAAGCTGTTCCTTCAGGTATCCTCCTGGTGATACACATATTACCCCAGGAAGGTTGGAACGAGTCAGAACGCTGCATTGATTAAATCAGCTCCAAGAGCAGTTCTCTCTTACCCAGGGCTGAAATTTATTTCCATGCTATTTATCATTTCATGTCAAGTGCCAGAAAAAGTCTGCAGTGAGATACGCCAATGGGGAAATGCCAAAGGGCACTCAGCAAAATGTCACCCACCTAGTGACCCCCAAATTAGACCATAAACCCCTTTCCACCATCAGATTCCCCGTGAAAACTTAAAGCTCATCTCCTGAGTTTACCTTCTGTACTATTATTACAGTATGTGAGAATGAATCAAAGGACTTAATTGATATGCATTTGGAAATACATCTGCAAATTCCTTTTACGTTACTACCTTTTACTAACATGTCAATGATCTTTGCCAACTTGCTTTCGATTTCAAAAGCTCTGAGATTTTCTCAAAGTCAATGTTCTGAGAGTCTTCGTTGTAAAGGACTGCTTTTTCTGGCTCTCTGGGGAGAAGGAGGGGGATTAAATGCTGCAAGATGATGTTCACGTTTAATTGGAAAGGAATTCTGTTCTTCGACAACTTGTTTATAGTGCTCACATTTCAAAATTGTTTTAATACTTATATTTTTATAACATTTTATAAATCTGGATGGATGAATGAAACTATGTTCCTAAAAGATATACAAGTGTTTTGAGACAAGAGTTAGGGATCCTTTACATCAGGGGTCCCCAACACCCGGACCACGGACTGGTACTGGTCTGTGGATTGTTAGGAACCAGGCCGCACAGCAGGAGGTGAGTGGTGGTCATCGAGCGAAGCTTCATTTGCATTTGCAGCCGCTCCGCACCACCAGCATCACCGCCTCAGCTCCGCCTCAGATCATCGGGCATTAGCGTCTCATAGGAGCCCCAGTCTCTGGTGGCAAAAAATTAGGGGATGGCTGCTTTTGATAAACTGGAGAGCTGCCCATCGTCTCAGAGTAGGGGAGTGGTTTATATCAAGAGGGGCTCTCTGTCCAGGGCCGGGAGCCCAGAGTGTAGGAGGAGACAGAGTGTACGCCGACACAAAATGAAAACAGTACGTTCAAGGATTCTTGGGAAAGAGAGAAAACGAATGAAGAGGTGTAGCTGTGTAGCTTCCTTGCCTGATGAAGGAATGAATTCAGCTGTTTTGCTCCTTCCTGGTGTGGGGACGGGGTGAGGGAGAGGGACAGGACAGATTTTAGTTCACGAAACCGGCTTTCAGTCCCCGTGAAGAAGAATGGCTGATCAATGTCACGTAAAGGGATCCGAGGACACTCAAAATGGAGAAGGGCGTTCGCAAGGAAAGCACATTCTTTTAGATCTGCCGACACCCCACGAAAGCTGGATCTGCGGCTCGACAAGCAGCTAGCTGCCCAGGCATTTTTTGTCACTGGAGGAGTACATTTCCTTCTCCGCACATGGTGGCATAGCTCATATTTTCTTCCTCCTTAATAAAGACGTCCACTCCCTTGACCTTTAGACTTGACCTTCCAACAGACAGCGCGCTCTTTCTCGCGTAGTCATCACCTGCTCCGCCACGCTGTTTGCTCGGACTCGCACCTCGGGGTTGAAGCTGTTCAAGCCGTGGAGCTGCAAGCAGCCTTAGGCGCCTGGTAGAGGTCTTCGATTTTCAGCAAGAACTGCAGAGAAACACAGCAATTTTGTAAGGAATAATTCTCGTTACTAAATGGGAGATCAATCATGGACATAGCGAGGCTACAGAGGGGACATGTGCGTCTCAGCACTCAGGAGGCATTATTTCCTGGCGTCATTCCCGTGCGTCCGTGAGCTCGCCGCTCTGGGGTCTTCAGGAGACACGGTTCATGAGCACGGCCTTCACAGCACCCCCGAGCAGCAGTTTCAGACGACCACGTGGCAACGTGGTGCCCAGCGTGCTCCCACGTCACATCCTGCGACATACGAAGGAACCAAAGGAAAACGGGGGGACATCGGGCACGACGTGGGGTGGCAGCCAGAGCAGGGGGCCTTGTCCCGACTCCCGCTACCACAAGTGCTGATAGAGGAGGCGTGCCGACTGTGCCAGGTGCTCACCTTGGCACGTCTCGTGCGCCAGCGTATTGAACCACCACCACAGCCCGTGGGCTGGGGACGCTGCGGTGCCATCGCGCGGCTAAGGATCAACTCAGCGAGGCTGGCATCTCGGTCACGTGGCTGGCAGGCAGGTGCCAGGAGAGCACCCAGCCCCACAGCCCGAGCGCCTCCCACTATCTGTTCTGCGTCATCAGCTCCCAGTAAGGGGGTGGCCTTTGTTCTCAGTGGGGGAGGGGGGGAAGCATAAGGTTGGTGGCGAGGAACGGATGCTCTTGCTTTGTGTAGACATCAAGCTGTCCCTCGCCAGGTTCTCTCACTGTTCTGCCAAGCACTAGCCGTGTTTGTGTTTGCCCACCCTCGCCCCACCCCACTATTCCTGGAGCCCACCCTCCTCACGGGTCCAGCTCAGATGCCAGCCCTGGCACGAAGCCTCCCCGGCTGCCCACGAATCACAGTCCTCATCCCTCCTCGGCTCCGAGCTGCGTCTCATGATCGCTTTCTCGCTGGTGTTGTGGTCATCCTGTTTCTTGGTCATCCTGTTTCTTGGTCTCTTACCTGACCGTAAAGCATCTTACGGGCCTGTGCCTGGTCACCTGGGTGTTCCCTGATGCCCTGAGCATAGTACCTGTGTACAGTCTGGTCGAATACAGTTTTCTTGAGTGGTTCCCTTTCTGAGAAATGAAAGGACAGGCTGGTCTGCTTCCTCAGGTCTTTCCAAGGGGGCGGTGTGGGTCAAAGCTTGTCTGCGGGGAGGGACCTGGGGTGACTGACTGCAGGGGTCAACACCCTGCTCCTCCAGTGACTGGCTACGTGACCCGGGAACGTTACTAAGCCTTGGGGTTTCCCATTTTAAAGGTAGGGGTAATAGGACTGCTTGCCTCGTGCGTCACGGTGAGGCTTAAGCGGTGTGTCATCCATGCTTGATACCTGGGAAGACTTGTTTTATTGTTTGCTGTCGCCGTCTTCTGCATGCGTGTGCCACCTCCAGAGCGTGCTCCGGGAGGTCCCGGGGGAGACAGCAGCAGCTGCAGCCTGTGAACCCCGATGTCTTTCCGAACTCGCAGGCCCGGAACTCTCAGGCCAGGGGGTGCCCTGAGCTTCTCTGCCCTTTGTCGTCCGTGCCCTTACTGCCCACTAGCCTCTGATGAAAGGTCAGCGCAGGTGTCAGCCGCCTGCCCGGGCACCTTGCCACCCCCACCCCCTTCTGCATCACAGCCAGACGCTCCGGCGTGGGCACAGGGGCCTATGGGCCACTTGAGAGCAAGGAACTTCTTCCTGCTTTAAGACCAAAGCGCTTTTAGACTCCCAGGGCAGTTTGTGAACAAAACTCATCTCTCCTGTCCGGGCTTGACCCTGGGCAGGACGCTGGCCTCAGATGCCCCCTGCTGGTCAGTGTCTGGAGGAGCCCTTTAGCCCTTACGTCTTCCTGTGTAACGAGGATGGGCACAAAGGTTACAAGGTGAGAGAGACACCCACATGGGAATTCTGACTGGCTTCCCGCTTGGATGTCCAGCCAAGGCTCTTTGAGCCGGCCAAGAGTCCCAAGGCCATGACCCTCTGTTCTCAGCAGCTCCCCCGGCTCATCTTTCTCCCTAGGCCAACCTCCCAGAGTCTGCTCCACCCCCTCCAGAGAGCCCTGTGGTAGGGGCTCTGGTCGGCTTCAGGCAGAGTGTTACCACAACGCCGAGTGGTCCCGGGCACCTGTCACGTAAACCACCCGAGGACGAGTGGCTCAGGACAGGTGTTTGTTTAGCTCAGGAATCTCTAGCTCGGGGACCTCACTGGGTGGTTCGTCTGTCTGTACTGGGCTCACGCCCATAGCTGGCACCCAGCCGGGGGTGAGGTGCATCTGGGCCGAGTGTGCCCGCTCACCCAGCCGGCTGGGCCAGACGTGTTCCCGGTGTGCTGGCCGAGGGGGGAAGGCGCCGAGTGCAGCGTGGGCCAGCGCTTTCCCAGCCTCTGCCGGGTCCTGCTGGCCAATGTCCCAGGGGCAGCAGCCCACGCGTCTGAGCCCAGAGCCAGAGCGGCAGGCAGCACAAGGTCAGACTTTTGCAACCCTGGAGAAACCTCAAGGCGATCCACCGAGCGGACCGGGTTTTCTACGACAGGGAGAGCATGCTGCACGGTTCCTGGGCTCTGTCCCCCAAGGACTTCCCACTTCCCGAGTGGGGCTCTCTGGCTTTCCCTCCAGCGCCCTGGGTTCCTGGCCCTCCCATTCCCTCTGCCCGACGCTCCTTGGGCTGACAGCTGCCCATGCCGCGGCTCCGCTTCCGTCTCAGCCTCTCCGATCTGGGCTCTGCCTCACACGGCCAGCCCCACCCCGGTGACCTGGTGGATGACAGTGTGAATTCCTGTGGGGCTGACGAGGGGGAGTCGGCACCTTCATTAATAATCAAAGTCGTAATTCACACACTCATTAGCCTCATGCCCCGCTTCCTTTCTGGTTGTTTCCATGGGATCGCTGTGATTTTAAAAGAGCTGCTTTTTTTTGGCACTTTCTGGGTTTTTCTGGGATAGCCACATTTTCTCGACAGAGCAAAGCCTGTCGTTTCTAAACGATGACCTACAGGAGTCTTCACAATACAGGCCTTGGAAGAAAACAATCTGCTGAGATGAGCTTATGCTCCAAAATTGATACACGGGATTATTTAATATTTCTTTTTAAAAATATTCAGAGGACATAAGTTGAAGCCTTATCAATTTCCTTTTCACTGAGAGGTCCCAGGATCTGTCCAGTTTAAGAAAACCATTTTTTTGAAAGTACCCATCAGCAAATCTACACTTCAGCGGTAACCCCGCCTCCATTTCTTTCCCAGAAGCCCCTTCTCTACTACAGGCAGGTGTCACAGGTGGGCGTCCTCCTTCCAGATGGAGCCTGTACTCCTACGCCAGCCACCTCCCTGCCTTCCTTCTGACCACTCCCCGCTCTAACTAAGTTTCTTCTCTGGTCATAGTTAATGACTCACGGTTGTGAAACAAAAACTTTCATAGCCAGAGGCTTTTCTAAAAGAAAGTGTTTACTGAGCCATGTATAGCCAGAAAAGGACGGGGTCCTGGGGCGTGCCATCTAAGCCACCAGCAGCTGGGCTGGATGGAGAGGGCGAAGCGTCCAACATCCTGGAGTCTGGGGGAAGAAATACGTTTCCCAGGGCCCTCCTGCTTCCTCCTCCCTTGTTCCCAGCCCCCCACAAGCTCTTGTGTCTTTAGTATTCTCTCTTCTAGAAATGTTACTGCCCTGTTTCAGAGAGCCCTAGCGGACACTCCAGGATGTACAACGTGCCATAGTTCCAGCTGTGGGGTGGCAGTTCTGCCCCCGCCCAGTCTGGCCCCCACCCCACCCCCCGCACGGTCACAGGGACATGACAGATTCCATGGGAATCTGGCCTCTACCACACCTGTGTCCCTCTGACCTCCGCCCACGCCCAGCCTTCAGTCAATGCACACTGAGTGAATAAAGAACCAAACAGGTAGATGTTCACCCAGATGCTATAGTGAACATTTAGTAGTAGCGTCACGCTCCCTAAGAGGCGGCAGGTGGCTTGTAGGAGGTGTGCTTCCGGAGCGTGAGAGGCGGTCATGAGTGAGGTTAGGGTGGCAGGCCATTGGCCTGGGGAGCAGAAATTCTTTCCAGGTGGGGGACCAAGTGCTGAGCCAGGGGAGAGAGTCCAGGAAGTACCTGTAAAAGAGCAAAGATTCCTGAGAAATTGCACACGTTTTAGCCACAGAGAGCAAATCCTCAAAATAACAGCATGCATTCGCCTATGCTTACAGCATGCCAGACACTGCCGTGGGTCCTCTCGTACACTACCCCGCTTAATTCTCACCACAATCTCTGTCATTAGCCCAGCAGAGAAGTCAAGTAACTGGCCCAGGTCGTGCAGCGAGAAATGGTAGACGGATCTGCCCCTGTGTCATCTGCCTCTAGAGAGCCACATGCTTAACCCGAGGTCCATGGCTTTGAAACCCAGGGCTCATAGTTATAAAACACACAGCCAGAACCACGGGCCTGATGTGCACCCTTTTCTCGGTGCTATTAAAATCTGCAGTTAAGGCCATGTGATCTGTGTGTATGTGTGTGTACACACACATTCATACGTATGTATATTTAGTTTTTTTCAAGTCAGATTGAACTCTGACGTTAGAATTGAACGTCACATAACCTGTTTTTACACATCTGTGCACTAACAGTGTGTCTTTGTCTTCCTTTCCAGAACTTGTCCTCGAGAGTTGCCAGCGCCCCAAATCTGGTAAGATGGGCTTGCAGCCCCCTCACCCTCTGCCCCCTTCTCCTCTGTGGGTCCTTCTTGGATTGTCAGGCTGACAGCCCCATGCTTTTCTTGACTTTCAGTATGTACCTCGTCAGATTGGGTGACATCTTCCTTTTTCAAGTTAAGCCTCCTTTTCCCATAATTTGAGGCCATAAATGAAATTTATTAATCTGCGATATTGCCCCTAAGTCTTCTACTCTTGTGACCTATCCATTTGTCGGCAAAGTTTGGAATGATTTTGTTTTGGAAACAAATGCAGATTAGTTTCCCCACACCAATGGAAAACTAGACATGAGATTCTGACATTTTAAGGATTTTTTGTGTGTGATAAAAACCTGTAGGTGTTGTGGATTTTTGTTCATTTGTTTGTTTTATTGAATGAATAAGCTTAGATTGAACATATTTTACTATACATGTACAGGTATATGACATATTTATGTCCTGTTATAAATCAAATTGTAGTACCAACCACTTTATGGTTTTAAGGTCAAAATGTCTTTTTTGATGGACAGAGAGACATGTTGCAAAAGATCATGTTTTTCATCTTAGCATTATTTATAGCCATGGTTTACCTACTGGGCCTAACTAAAGACTAACCAGTAAAGAATCTAAGGAAGGTAGTTAGGTATCGAGTGAAATGTTCTTTTGTATTCTTTCTTCTCCAATTAAAGTGGACCGCAGTCTGTGGACAGCTTTTAACTGCACTAGATAATGCAGAACAGAAAATTCAACTTGAGTTTGCATTTACATGTCAGAATCCCAAAGAGGTCTATCAGTTAATAGACATTGATGACAAGTAAGGTGATGATGGCTTTTAGCTGGGTGATCGACTGGCTTTCTTGAAGTTCAGAGGACTATTCATTGGTTTGTTGCACTATAGACCTTACTTGGTGTTGTCATTCATTTGCCATTTACCATTGACCTGAAATAAAGAGGCTATTTTCCCTATATTTTTCATACTCGATGTATTTTTTTGAATTTAATAATTGTATTTGTGGAAAAATTATATAATGGCATTTAAGTTCCAAAGTTTTGCATAGTATGTGATGGATTATCACAGATCTTACTTCAAAATCCTTTGGTGTCCACTCAGATGAAAAGAAATAATGGCAAACTATTAAAAACTTGGTCTGTTTATAATGTTTTTAATATTTATGATGAAGGAGACTACTGAAACGTGTCACTGGAGTAGGTATCCATGGGAATATTATTAAAACTTCTGCGATAATCAGAGAAGTGAGTGTGTTTCTAAAGAAACACCCTGGAAGTTACACAATTTTTACTTATGAAAAACAGTGTGTATTTTTTGTTATCAACCCAGATTTGATAGTAGTAGAGCTACAATTTTGCCGTGCTTTTTGTTGTTTTGTTTTGCTTTTAGGTAAGCTCAGTATTAAACCATCTTTTACCTAGCACTAATTTATGTATCTTTTAATATATTTTTTAATGTCGCCTGCTAAATGATTATCGAACTTACCAAATAGTATATTCCCTTTTTTTCTCTGGCACCTCCTGCACAATTAGAATCAATATCGTGGACAAAAATGCTACTCTGAGTTCAGATTTTACTTAAAAATGCAGCTACAGGAGGGAAGCCCTTTAGAACTGTTCTCAAAAACAATGACGTTTGCAGATAACTGTCGGAATCCGAGGCAGCTCAGTGGTTCCATGCAGCGACGGGCAGCCAAGGGGAAGGAGATGTTCTGTACACAGGAAAAGCATCTTCTGCTAAGCAGACTTCTAATTTTTTTTTCAAATGACGTGGCGTCAGCAACCTCAGACTCCAGTGTTGCCTCTCTCATTCTCTCCGGAGCCTGAGAGGGCTGGGGCAGGTCGAGGTCACCGCTGCCCTTTCTCCCTGGCGTCCTCCCGTAGCATCTTCCGGCCACCTGGAGCTCTTTGTCCCAATCAGAATCTAGATGCTTTACTTTCACTGAAGCCCAGGTCCTCGCTGTGCGATGGGCTGGCCTGGCTGCTGCCCATCACAGAGCAGGAGACCCACTTCCGGCCAGAACTTGACGTCCTTCAGACGGCTTCTGTCTGTGGGCGTGAAACCCCTGGCCGTAGGCATTGTGGCTCCAGGAATTTGGACCTCATAGCTGTCCTTTGGGGTTTAAGTTTTTTGGAATTTTACTTAGTTCCTTGCTTTAAATTGTTCCACTTCAAACTTGAGCATTTGGTTGTACAGTTGGAATGCTTGAGCTTTTATCTCTGATTGATATTGTTCTAAATTATGAAAAAAAAGCAAAATATAGTGTTGTATATTGTCACTGAGTTCCCAGCTATATTCACTCTCATTCACTGAAAAAAATATATGTGACTTTTGGAAAACTTACTTTTTAACCTGAGTCAAATATGTTATTACGTTTAAATTAAAATGTATTAATATTTTTTAAAAAATAGGTTTATAGTCTAGAGATGGAAACCATTGACCTTAATTTCAATAACTGCTTATATTTTTTCTTGCCACAAAAATGATACTTTCATGCCCAATAAAATTTACCATTCAGTGGTAACTGACTTATAATTTCAAAACTAAAATTGTTTGAGAACCACTTCAAATTTAAGTTCTAAATTCTGTCTTGAGTTGTTAACTGTCATGGCCAGCAAGCCCAATTTCCTTCAGAGGCCACGAGAGGGTGCTGTTGAATCTTAAACTAAATGCATTTGAATTTCAACAAAACTGAGCAAACTGTTCAGATAATCTGGCCTATAAAATCTAACGCACCATGATAAGCAGTAGTGTTGTTTTTATTCCTATTCGAACAAAAGGTATGCATATAATTAAGAGATACTGCAGTTAAATTCAATGAATTTTTTTGAGCACATATTATTTACAAGTCACTTCCTTCTAAAAGGGGACATAAAGATAGATAACTTGTATTGTGCATAAACGTATACATGCATTTGTATGTATGCACATTCATATTATGAAGTAGGACATACCATGTAAGAACCATAAGAAAGAAACAAAATACTATGGAGTTTCTAAAGAGAGAAATGGCATCAGGAGGGGCAGGATGGAGGAGGTGGCATTTTAGAATGGACATGGGGGACTTCGGAGCGTGTGACAGGTGGTGACGGGGAAGTACTCTATGTGCAGAGCACAGCATATGGAAGTTTGGAGAACCTGGCAGAATCCGTTCGCTTGTTCATCGGTGACGTAAAGGTGATAGGGAGAACGTTGGGTGACATGGGCAGGTTGGCTGCGTTGGGATCCAACCGCTGAAGGGCTTATTTGTAACTAATTGCTTCGAAGGTCAAAGTGCCACCAGGTGACCCCTTAGCGTGCGAAAGTATGACTGGGAAGCACGTCCTCTACTCTGTAGGGTTTCCTCTATGACTTCTGATAGTTTGGGGTCTCCAACCAAGAGAAGATCCTAGCAGTGTTCAGGTCAGTGGGGTGAGATTTAGGTAAAATGCTAGTGTTCACTGTTTATTAGGCATTATTTACCAAATAGCTATTAAATACATATTAGGCATAAGTTCTTAGAAAACCTGAAGATTTCTTAATTACAGTATTCAGAACCTGATAAAGCATTTGTAAAATGTTCAAAAATAGTTGAGTGATCTTTTTTAAATTATATTTTTATTTCGTTTATTAAGGTAGAAATGACTACTTCTTAGAGAACTTGAGGTGACTTTAAAAATCCAAAATAATAAACTTTTTTAGAGCTGAAACGAAACAGAAACCATTTCAGGAAGTGGGATGAATTTAGCTCTAAATCCATCTTAAGTACAGTGTGAGGCGGGCAGCATTGTGGCCCTTGTGGTTTTGGTGACTATATCTGCAGAATCAGAAGTTTTCCTGGAATTAAACTCAAGCAAAAATGTATAGTGTAGGCTCTCATGTAAACGGAGCGCTGAGTAACGTGCTGGGCAATAATGTCAGTTCTCATTTTTAAAAACACATAGAGCTTGTTCAGACATACTTGGATCCCCTACAAAGGTAGACATTAAATGAAGATATAGCTCAGGAAATTATTTCTCTGGAGATGACATGATTTTCTGTTTGGTTAGCTAATTAGAAAGAAAATTAGGGAATGATGAGGAATAGAACAAATGGGTAGAATAACCCCCCTGGACTCTGTGGATACACTTTATGTGGCAAAGAATGACTAAGGGTGCTTATCAGTGGTCCAGAACGAGGCAGGGATCCTGGACCATGGGCGGGCGCCTTACAAGTGGGAAGAGGGAGGTGGAGGAGTTGGGCAGTGATGGGACATGAGAAGGACGTGATCCGACATTGCTGGTCTTGAAGGTGGAGGAGGGGCCGGAGCCCAGGAATGTGGAAAAGGAAAGGAAATGGGACCTCTCCCGGAGCCTCCAGAATGCAGCCCTGCTTGACACCTTGACTGTCCCCAGTGAGACCCCTGCTGGGCTTTTAACAAGCAGAGCTGTAGGTAATGAACCCGCGTGTTCAAGCCACTGCGTGGTGGTTTCTTACAGGAGCGTTAGGAAGCTACACCCACCAGCTGTAATATCGCTGGCAGTTCACAGTAGGGTCCCCTGGTACCTGCATGGTACCTGCAACGCAGATGGCCCATGTCGTTGTCATACACCAGCTGTGCGCTTCAGTTATTTACCGGAACCGAGGGAAACAGGACTGCCGGTGGGCTGGGGACGTTTGTGAATCGTGTGCCGTGGGAGTTTACGGATCAGAGCCAGGTTCTCATTCAGAGCGATCCGTTTCCACGCACGGTGCTGGGAGGGGCGGCTAAGGGAGGCTGATGGGACAGACCGGGGAAGGGTTCCATCCAGGCGTCCGTAATTTGTCGACCCATCTGTTGCCCTAAGGTTTTCCAAACTGTAGGACTGCGAATGAAAGATGAGGTAGAGAGATGGCCGGACATTGGTCAATATTTACGTATTTGAGGGGATGAGTGGATGGATAAGTAAATGAGGAGAACGAAGGGCTAAGGATGAATCAGGCTACCGGCTAAAGAAGAAACACGCCTTTGGTCCCCTGGTTGTGGCAGTGACAAGACCAGGCAGGACCAGCCGCAGACATGAGGAAGACGCTGTCTGGAAGTGTAAGAGACCCAACTCCCCTTCACCCCATGCCACTAGAGACCTTTGGTGGCTTCATGGTTCTGTTCCTATGGAACAGTGGACACAGGAACCGTTATTATGTATTGAACACTTACCAGGTGCTGCACCGTAAGTTCTTATAAAACATTTTCATGTTTTTGTAAACATTTGATAACAAATGAATATGTGGTGTGTGTGTGTTAGGTGTGTGTATTATGAAGCATAATAATAGGGTGACTATCCGGATCCCCCATATATGCCTTAAGAAATAGAACATTAGAAACATCTGACGTTCCCAGCATGTTACTTCATGATTGCATCCCTGTCTCCTCTCAAAACGTAATCGCTATTCTGAATATTGTTTTTAATTTCCTTGCTTTTCTTTATTGTTTTACTGCAAAGTGTATGTCCCTAAGCAATATAGTTTTTAAATTTTTGCTTGTTTCTAGAAATTTTATTTAGTGTATGCTTTCTTCTTTCGATTGCTTTCTATTAATCGTACTGATGGTTGAGGTTATAATGTACCAGTTTCACTGCTCTAAAGTATTTATATCATTGTACTTATATCCCGAAATGTATGTATACGTATGTATATTCTTCTACGGATGAATACCTGCATTATTCCCAGTGTCACCTATTGCAGACGTGCTTCTGTGAGCACTCTGTATTTCAGTTTCTCATCCTTAAAATGGGGGTAATGATAGTATCATAGTGTTGTTGGAGAATTAGATGAATTAATACATAAGAAACTTAGAATAACACCTGTCACAGAGTAAATATCAGATGAGTGTTCTTCCTCCCCACCTTCTTTTTTCTCTTTCTCTTCTTTTCCTCAAACAACTTCTTAAATATCATTTATCTATTTAACACCATAAATTTTGATAAAAAGTATTTTTTTGTTGTTCAGCTTCAGTTGTTTCTAATTTCTATTATATTTATTCTTTGATCCATAAGTTATTTAAATGATTTTGTAATTTCTAGAGGTATAGGGGTTTTATTTAAGTTAGCTTAAAAATTGATTCGTTATTTATATTGTGGTCAGAAAACAGGCTATATGATATCAGTTTTTTAAAAAATTTCAGACCTGATTTATGGTCTGATACGTGCTTTTGTAAATATGTCTTTGTTTTGTTTTTAAACTCAAGTTTTGACTATTGTTATTATATTATTAATGTTGTTTAGAATTACTCACTTAGATACCACTTTCTTTGTTCATCATTTCTGTTTGTTTTTCTTTTGTATCTGTGCTCATTTTCTTTTCTCCTATAGTGAATTCTTCCAAATCTTTTAGAGAGGGTTTTTCGTCGGTGTACTGCCCCTGATATATCTGATTGTATCTGTTTATTTTAAAATGTCTATATTTTGCCATTGTTTTTCAAAGATAGTTTTGCAGGGTACATAATTCTGGACTGATAGTTATGTTTTTCTTAGTACTTCAGAAATAATATTCTTCTAACTTCTATGATTGCAGTTGTGAAGCAAGCTGAGTGTCTATTTAGATACAAGATAATAATCTCTCTCTTTTTTTTTTTTTACTTTAGTTGCTTTTAAATCTTTGGCTTTGATATTTTTTACGTGGTTTTTTTTTTTGTAATGTATCTAGGAGTGAATTTTTAAAAGTAATTTTGCTTGGTATTCATTATGCTTCTTAATTCTGAGTATTAATACTATCAGTTTGGGAAAATTATGATTTCCCCTTCTTTATTCACTTTATTCTCTATGGAATTTCGATTGAGTGTTTATTGGTTCTACTTACTCAAACGTCTATATTGTTTCATGTTTTTCTATCTCTGTGTTGAATTCTGGCTTCTAGATTATTAATTCTCTATTCGATCATGAATAATCTGTTATTTAACAGTTCCTTTGAATTTTTCATTTTAATATTTCTCCTCTAATATTTTAGGGGCTTGTTTTATAATATTTCTGGTCATTTAAAAAATTCTCCTTGCTTATAGTTTCAATTTCCTCTTTTACTTCTTTAAACATGTAAACACTTCATCTTCTATATCTGATAATTCCAGCCTCTAAAGTCCTGATTGGTCTGGTCTGTTATTTCCCCAACACCCTTCTTTTGTTTCCTGTATTTATTTATTTCTTTATTTAATTGTAAGCTTATATTTGTTTGAAATATATTTGTGGGAATTTTTTGATGTCTGAGGTGAAGATACATTTTTAGAGGAAGAATTTTGTTTGCTTTTACCAGGTACTTGGGGACAGTACAGTTTTGGATCTATTTAATATAAACATTTTAGCTTAAAAATTTTGGTCAGACAATGTGAATTCAGGACCCAAATCCATGTTAGGGCTGACAGACAGCCATGGATTCTCAAGGAGTAGGGTTGCCAGAAAAAAAGACAGGATATTCAGTTCCATTTGAATTTCAAATAAACAATGAATACCTTTTTAGTATAAGTAAGTTGTTTACATGAAATTTAAATTTAACTGGGTACCCTATAATATTTTTGTATACAGGCTTTATGTTTTAAAGCGGCTTTGTGTTAACATCAAAATTAAACGTTATGTACATAGGTGTCACATACCCCCCTCCACCCCGCCACACACATACCCACATAGACTCTTCAACAGTAACATTTCCCACCACAGTGGTGCGTTTATTACAATCAGTGAACCAACACTGCCACGTCATTATCATCTAAAGTCCAGAGTTTACATTAGGGCTCATTCGCGGTGTTGTACATTCTATGGGTGTTGACAAATGTATGATGACAAGCACCTACCATAGGTGTATCATATAAAACAGTTTCTCTGCCCTAGAAATACACAGCACGCTGCATTTTTATTTGCTAATCTGACAGCTCAACTCAAGAGAGACATTTTTTTCCTTCCACGGAAAGCCGAGACAGATCTAACTTTCCTTGTCTGCTCATCGTTTGTGTTTTCCCCATATTTAGCTCTTCTGCAAGGGCATAGCCATTCGTGCGTCTTTTCTTTCCGTGGTAGTCTCTGGTTTTCCCCCCGCCTAGTCTCCTGCCCACCTGTGTTCCCACTGAGATCAAAGCTCGGGGCTAGCTGGGACTGAAAGATGCCTTGGGACCGGGTGAATGTTCAGTAATCTCTTATTTCCCTGGATTTACCCTACAGCTTTAGTCCTGGTTTAAGAGGAATGCTTTACTCTCTTGCTATCTTCCCCATACATTTTAAAAGATGTTTTTTAAAATATTGAATAAAATATTCTGTAGTGGGAGGATTTTTAGGATCTCTAGTTCACTTATCTGGCCAGCAATAGAAGATTTAAATCTTCATGTAGATTCTCTCTTTCAGTCCTCGCAACCTAATGAAATGGCTATTATTATCTCAGTCTCACAGAGAAATTTGAGATCTGGAAAGGTTGGATAATTTGCTTAAACTCGTGAAGTGACAACCAAATTCAGTCCTAGCTCCAAAGCCTTTATTTGCACCCAGTTTGCTGCATTCTCCTCCATTTCTCGATACCTTGTACCTTCCTAGTAGCAAGAAGTGGGAACGCTTACTTTTGTTTATTTAGTTGTGATTTACTTGTTCATGTTTGCCACAATCAGAACTACGGCCTCGGGGAGCCCTCGGTGGCTGGCGCAGATGCCAGGGCTAGGGCTGGCCTGCAATTTAGATGGGACCTCCCACTCGCGACAGTGTCTTGAGGGACTGAGCATTGGCCAAGGTCTCGCCCTCAGGTTTACTTGTTCGGAAACTCGCCTACGTCAGTTTACCTGGAGCCGATCTGACTCTACTGCCCCGATTCATGCTGACAAATCCCAGAGGCCTGAATTTCAATATGCGAATTTGCTGTGGGATATGTGGTCCTTTTCAGTGGCTCGAATACTCATGTCCACTCTCCAGGACCTTTCCAGATATCAAGACGATGGGGAAAACACCTCTGTGACCAAATGTGTACTTGGGGAACTTTGCCCTAAGAAAATTAAATGGCCTTCAGGCCTTGAAACATTTGATGAGATTGTTTCTAATAATCAAGATTGCTACCACAGGATGGGTCAAATGATGAACACATACTGGGCAACTGCTACATGGTGGCCGCCATGGCAGGTGCTGGCAGGTGATGTAAAGATGAACAAGATGGTGACCTGCTCTCCACGAGCTGACAGTCTTAGATCTTCTCTCTCCCTTAAGCGATGGTCAGTCAACACTGGGAAATTCTCTTTTTTCTTATCTAGGTGTAACGTGCTTCAGTTAATTCCAGACCTGGAAAAATCATCTGCAGACACCTGATTAGACTTCCGGCTTCCCCAGGTGTTCTCAGTCCTGCATTTATGAGCTGTCTCTGAAGGCACATTGCTTCTATAGGTCATTGTTCTCTGTTTTTAGGTAATTCTTCGCCCACAGCTGTCCTCTGTGCCAAGTAGTCAGGGCATTGCTCTTTCCTAGCGATTACTCATCAGGCGCTGTCAGTGGGTGGAGTGCTGTTGGCGTCGGTCCATCCATGCGTCCGGCAGAGACTCCCCAAGGAGAGATTACGAATATCGGGGGTCTACTCTTGTGTTTGTTCACAGGGGCAGCTGCCTGTGAGGAAGGGCTGTTGGCTTATTTCTATCATAACAGCATATGGAGGCCTTGGGTTGCAAATAAGACATTAGAGTTTGGGGAACATGGGAAAATCGAGTGGATAAGCAGAATATTCACAATCACTTTATACTTGAGACTTAAGTTTGCCCCATAATGTAACCAAGCTTTCAAATAGGAGTAAACCTAAATGCAGTCACACATTAGGGCAGCCCTGCCCTTGAGGGTCATCTTAGTTCAGGGTCTGATTTTCAGCCTTTCAATTCAGATGAGTGGAGTCATTGTGTCTGACACTTAATCTTTGTTTTTGGAGTCACCCAAACTGGGAATCCTAGGGTGTTTGGGATAGTCCTGGCTGGGGAATATTTGACCCATTTATTTGTTTGACTCAATTTGGGGTAGGTTGGAAAAGTGCACGTAATGCAATACTTCTAATGAGGAGAAAGAAGAAATTCACATTTTTATCTAGATAAAGAAGACATCAGTTTAACTTTTGAAAGATATTCAGCTCTTGGGGGCCTGCAGCAAGTCCTTTGGTATTAGGTAACAAATGGAAGTCCCCCCAGGCCACAGGGTTGGATGGTACCGTGGGAACAGGACCGTTCACCCGACCTCTGTTCTGTGTGTTAAGCCACCAAACAGAGCAAAAGGGCTTCAAAAATGGAATTTCAAAAAATCGAATGAAAGTGAAAGTTAAAAAGTGGTCATGTCAAAAGCCACCTAAAAAGGAGCTTCTCCTTATATGTGTTTTGATCGGGACTGAAGGTAATGACGTTTCCCTCTCTTACCATTAATGACCAGATCCTCGTAGTGTCAGAGACAAACTCATTTCTGTTAATGAGTATGCAGAAGTCTTTCTGGCGTCTTCCCCAGCCCAAAATGTTCTGCTTTCAGCCCAGACTGGAAATGGACTATTGTAATTAGCCCTGACACGAAAGAGGGGACCAAGGAAAAATTGGACACAAAGCAGATGTTTCTAGCTGCAGTTTCATGGGGCTCATTAGGCTCCAGACACCTGCTCCCCGCTGTGGGGGGAGCCAGCCCTGGGCCAAGGAGCTGTGGATGGTTGGCGGTTGTCTTGGGTTCACGCCAAGCAAAGCAAGGCTATGTGGAGAGTATTGCTTAGTGTATCGATGGAGAAAATCACCTTGGCCTGAGCAGGCTTGAGTAGCCTCAGTTGTCGGAGCTACTCATTTCCTTTTTCATTGATTGAGAATAGTCTTTTCACTGAACAGATAGGAAGAAGGCAATAAGGAGTTTGCCATAGCAAGTCCTTGTGTATGGAAGAGGGGACTGTTTATCTACACTGCGATTCTGGGAATCCCATACCATTTATGTCGTCGCTGTGGATGAGCTCTCAATATTTAATTAAGAGTCATAGGTGGTGGCTTCCCCCACTCAGAGAAATTCCTTGAAGGAATCATGAGACAATCATCATACAGCAGCTGTTTAAAAGACTACGTTGACTTCTTTGACGCCGCTGGGAAATTTTTGGATTTATAGTCTTGGGCAGGAAGGGAACTCAAGGGTGGGAAAATCAAATAGTGTAAGAATCTAAATTTCCAATTGAGGGGAACCTCCCTTAGATAAACCACAAATCTGCTCCTCTTAATATATAGTTATTGCCAAGTGGCAGAGTTTAATGAGAAAAAAAAAAAAAAGTTAATATCCTTTCTGCTCCTGGCCAAATATAAGAGACCAAATGTTCCATGACATTGGTTAGATTCAGTCATCTCATGCTAAATGCTTACTGCAGAACCTGTCACACCCACAGCGGGTCGACGTTCAATGAACTCTGACAGGTCTTGATAGATGAAGTGGTTTGGAGTGGTGATCACTGCTCTGTCACTTCACACACTCTCCCCCGAAATGATATTCGTAAGCCATCTGGGTTAGCTTTGGCCATGGGGACTTGGGACAGAGTTTTGGGGACCTCACAGGCCTGAGCACACAGCCTAACTTAGAAGAAATAAGAAGCAGACATGAGGAAAAACATGCCAGAGAAACAAGACTAATGAGATGCATGTCACTGAGCTCTATTTAGTTCATCTAAGGCAGGGGTTCTCAAACTTGTTGGCTACGGGACCCCTGTTTGCTCATAAAAATTGAGGAGCCCGAAGAGCTTGTATAGTGGGATGTGTAACTAATATTTATAATATTAAAAAATAAAATCCTAAGGTTTTAAAAACGATTATTTATTTTAAAAGCACAGTAAAATCCCATCATATGAATAACATCTTTATGGAAATAAGTATATTTTCCAAAACAAAAAATAAGTACAAAGGGTGGCACTGTTTTGGAATTTCGCAAATCTCTTTAGCATCTGGCTTAATAGAAGACACCTGGATTCTCATCTCCGATTTTGCATTTAATCTGAATCTGTTGCAATACGTTGTCTTGGTTGAAATGAGGGAATCTGGCCTTAGATATGTAAGTGGACGAGGGAGGAGGGAACAAACAGCCCTTTCAGGTAACGATCGGCTTCAGTTTCTTGACAAGGTTGGTTTCTTAAAGGTGAGTTGCAAAGCGAAATCTGAAGCCATATCAGTTGCAGATCCACCATTATTTTAAAACCTATTGTTCGAGCTTGCATTCTCAATAGTGGTGCATGGTTTGGTGACATCATGCATCGAGCATTTGAAAAACATTGGTTCATGGAATTATGCAGATCTTCCAAATGTTGACATATTTCTTTCGTAGACGATATGAAGAAAGCGCATCTGTTCATATCACCATCAGTCTTATCAGAAGTCTTGAAATATTGGGAAGCTGTCAAGTTCATGGTGACAGATACAAGTTTTCAATAATCTAATTTTTGCTTGAAACTTGAATTTTACTTTTGGCTACAAATACCTTCTGTTGTGTTTCTTTCAGTAACAGGATTTTTGAGAAAATACCCAGCAAAGTCATTCTTTCAAGTAAAAAGAGTGTACCATGGAAGCAAAAGGCTTGCAACTCAGTATCGCACAAGTACGCTCCAAGGTTGACATTGAAGGTTTTATTACGTTATAATATAATGGGCTTTCTTAAGTGAAACTGGCTTTGTCATTTCATTTTATTTTATTTTGTTTTGTTTTATTTTATTATTTTATTTCATTTATTTTATTTTATTAATTTAATCTTATTTTATTATTATTATTATTATTTTATTTTATTTTATTTTTCTGCAACTACGAGTACAGGGTAGTGATGAATTTAGAGGGACTACAGGTACATTTGGCCTTGACTCAAGCCGAGGGCCTGGCAATTTTTCCCACCACTGCTTCTGCAGCATTGGTACACATGTCAGCGTAGTAAAAGCCAAATGCCATCCAAGTACTTTATTGCAGAAATCATTTTGATATCTAGGATTGCTCGAAAGGGTTTTGGGGTCCTTGAGGTAGAGCCCCCTTGACTACCATTGATTTAAAGCATCTCAACTCTTGATCTTTCAGAACCACACAAACTTCTCCATTTGACTAGCTGTGAGAGACTTACATTACATGGCTAGTCATTCCCATCAAGGCACATGTAATGGCATTCTAGAACTTTCTGTCCATTTTTAGCTTAGCCAGGGTCTTGTTTCCTAACTGTCAGACTCAAATACTGTGCTCTTTATAGAAAACACTTGGTTGTCCTAAAGCATATGGCCTATTGACATCATTTTCCTTTTGCTCATTTGTTTTATATTTTGCATTTATGCCCTCAGCAAGAGTTGAACTTTACTCTTAAAACAATGGTGTGCTGCATTAGTCTGTGAAATAAATCCGAAGTCCTCCAAACCGAGTTTGAGCCCTGACAGTTTTAGAAGTGGCAGGCTTTCTTTCACTAGATTCAGACTTGAATTTCTTAGTTCTCAGAAGGAAAACAAAGTGTCCGATAGCAAAGACATTCTGAAGGAAACTTCTTTGAATCGCCTGTGCAAAGGAAAATCGTGAGGCTTAAAATGGGAGAAAGGCTGTTGCTTCACGCGGGTCAAAGGATTTGAGCCTTTTGAACCAAAGGGTCCATGTGAGTGACAGGGGCCCATCCAAAATGTTGCTGCAACTTGGAGAAATGAAAATACAGAGTGAGCTGAGAAAGTAAAAGACATAAATAATAAAACTGAAAATAAATCTTAAAATCTATTCTCCTCTCATTTAGTTGTAGCATTTATGGGTTGGTTTTCTTGTTAACAAAACGTGTAATAGAAATGCTAAAATTTAGGAAAACCAGTTTCAATTGTACAAGTGAAAGATTAGACGTCCCTTGCTATGTGAGAAGTTAGAAGATTGTAATGAGCTTCATGCTATGCAACTAGAGTTTACATTGACTCCTGAGTACCGGCAGCAAGTTAGTTCTTAGTACAGCACACAAGAAAAATTGGAGCTCTCTCACTCCTTATGGTGTCCCAGCTTCAAAGTCGGGGGCAGGGGGACATTTTCTTGTCTTCTTATCCATGTTTGATGACATTACTGCCAGATGCGATCTTCCTGCAGGATTGAGACTGACTATGTAATTTGTGGGGCCCAGTGCAAAATAAAAATGCTGTCCCTTTATTTAAAAATTCTTATGGATTTTGAAAAGGCGAGAGCAGAGCATTAGGCCAAGCACCCATGAAGCTCACTCTGGCCAGGCTTGACCCAAATACAAGTCACGACTGACAAGGCGTGAGACACAGGGACAGTTTATAGAGTCACCTCTGAAGCCTCAATACCTGGAGCTTTAAGGTCTTTGAGGGATATTCCAGGTGCTTCTCTCCTTGGGGCCCATAGGTAAGAGACTGAGAACACTCCGAGCCTGGAAAGCATTTGTAGCCCACCCTCCACCCCCGGCCCTGCTCCTTCCTACTGGTCTAAACCCTGGCTGTTCTTTCAGACCTTAGACAAATCACATTTCTGTGAAGCCTTCTCTCACCTTACTGAGCAACAATAATCTCTTTCTCTTCTCCATTCCAGTCGTCTCTACTACCAATTTGGCACTTAGTAGATGCTATTAATTTTAATAAATTAATTGCCAAGTAAGTGCTTGCTAATTGCTAATTATGCTAATGGAAAACAGGTTCTTTGATGAATGATTTTGAAAATTGGTTTTCCCCCAAACCAGCAAAAATAATTCATTAGAGTTTCTTAATCTGGGGCTGATGGATTAGCTTCTTGGGGGTCTAAGAACTCCTAGAAATTATAAATGAGATCGTGGATATCTGCATATGTGTCATTGCCCGCCACCTCAAAAAAGGGGCAGGGGGGCTTAATAACAAACAAGCTAGATTCTCCAGAACTGCACTCTGATTAGACTTTGGGGAATTTAAAAGCCAAGATCTGCTGTAATGTGGTCACATGGTCCCATCCTTCAGACCCTCCGCTATGAAAGCAAATCCTTCGGGACCATGTGCATGAGTTTTTAGTTTTCCCCTGCCCACGCATGTTTATGTTTGAATTCCAGTCATGTGGTCACCTTTGAAATTCCAAGGAGGTCTAAGTTTGGAAGAGAGCCCTTGGTTCCCCACCCCCTGCCCCGGCCCCCTGATTCTGTCTCGCCCCACGCAAACATGCAGCGAGTGTCTGGGGGAGCAGGACATATGACTGGAACATTTCGCAAGCTGCTTCCTTAGTACTGAGAAGCAAAGCGAGCATCTAACTCAGGGGTCAGCACATTTTTTTTCTATGCAAGGCCAACAGTACACGGTTCAGGCTTTGCAGGTCTGTGTCCTCTGTTGCAACTGCTCACCTCGACCTGTGCTGCACCAACACAGCCGTGGCTGAGCCTCGGTAAACAGCAGGTCGGCTGTGTCCAAGTGCAGCTCTGTTTACAAAATCGGGCCTTGGGCCAGAGTTTGCTG
>CM053508.1:81447774-81475250 GCA_028627145.1 Eidolon dupreanum | reverse complement strand
GAGCCCCAGCTCGCCAGTTCCCCAGACTGGCTTGTGAGTGGTCGTTTGGCATGCTGGCCTTCCCGAATGACCAACGTGCCTTCTCAGAGTCCTGGGCGTAGATGTCATCCAAGCAGCTCGCTCGAAACCGGAATTCCTGTATCCACCCCGAGATGGCCCCCGTTGGCCGGTAGTGGAGCCTGGGAATCTGCATTTCTCAAGCCCTCCCAGCTGACTCCGACATACCGCTGGGAACTTGCATGGAGAAGATGGTTCTTCAGAGGCCTACTGAGTGTTTCTGTTACAAGTTCAAAGCATTGACAACAGTGTGACAGTTGATAGGATGATGGAAATACTGTATGAAAATATCTGTATAAATATATTTTAAACTGGGCTGACTTGATATGCAGCCTTTGCGGTGTGCGCTTGGCTCACAGACTCATACAAACTCATAAACTCTCAAGTATTTATCTTTGGTGTTGACATGGTCCTGTCTTCCACTTACATCCAGAGGGAGATGTCCACAGCCGAGGTGAACTTTCTCCCTTATTCAGTGGCACTTTCCTCTTCTGCCTTACCGTGGACAGGGGTGGGTGGGCGAGGCACGGGAGCACAGGTGTTTACGTGAAGAAATGTCTCGTTTGTCATCAAACATTACACCAGCAGTGGTCTCTGCAGCGTGGGAGATGCAGGAAAGAGTTTTCGGCCTTTTAGGGAAAAGCGAACGCCCCATCTCCCAAATTCTGGGCCTTGATTGTTTGATGGTTGCATACATGTACATGAACACACATTCACATGTACACACACGCATAGTTTTGGGGTTACTGGCAGTTTCCAAGGTGGAACCCAGGACGGTCGGCTCAGAGGAGGACAGCATGCTCTTCTGGAGGATAAAGTCCTCAGTGGACTGGTCCCCACATCTTGTCCCTCATGAGTTTAAACACGGGAGTTTTTTTTTGTTTGTTTACAGCCTTGTGCCACAGGGAAAGGACAGAGTACTGGGCAAACCCAGCTCATCGTGAAAGGTCACATTTTTGTAATTCTGTGCTGATTCATCGCATACTGAGGTTTTCTAATAAATGCCCTTCCTGACTAAATTGGAAAGGACCGTAAGTGGAACAAATGAAATCAACCTCAAGGCAAAGGGTGTGGGGAGAAGGACAAATTTTAACTGTTTCTTGATCTTGGAAACTTTTTTTTTTTCATTTTGATGACATTGCTAGAGATTGGATGATGACTTGGCATATGTTCACATTTCATGGAGTACTTTAAAGTGATCTAGGCAGGGAGAATATCATGAATAGCAGTTTTTCCCTAGTGGAAAAACTAAGGCATGGAAGGCGAAGGGCACACCTGGCCCGTGACTGCTGAGTGACCCCTGAGGGCTGACCTGCTCTCTGAGCCGAGCCGCCTGGCCGGCCCAGTGAGTCTCTGCTGCCTTTTAAAATCTGAAACCTCTCTTCGTTCCCATTTACTTTTTTTTTTCCCCTCGGAACTTGTTTTCTAAAAATAAAATCCGTGGTGGTTTAGTGTGTAAGATTTTCTTCCTAAAATGACACTTCTTAACATCACTTTATATCGACATAAAATTTGCATCACTCATTATTAAACCTTTTGCATACATTTCTTTGGCATGCCTCTTGGAAATTTGTATCTGGGAATTTGTCTTCTTTGAATAACTGATCTACTTCCTTTTATCAGATAAGGAGATTTATGTATCTCTTGTCTTCCAGAAAGTTCAGAGCTGAATTTAATATTCAACCATGGCCTTTGCATGATCCTAAATTAGTTGTTCCTCTTTCTATGAGATTTTAAATGGTGTATTTCAGCTTTGTTTTATATGCACCTTTTGTTACGAGACAAAACTATTTAGAAATAGGCACAGCATATATATTTCAAATAAACATTTTTTTTTGATCTGAGTTTAATTTGCTAGGAAGGAAAAACATCCAATGCCCTAAGTAAAACTATAATATTATTCAATGGAATTGGTGGATCACATAATGCAAGTTTTCTTATCGTTATAAATACTGTAAGAGTAAGTCTTGTGGAAGAAGTTTAATTTCTAAAATGACTCTATAAAGAATACCAGGCTTTATGACAAGGGGTAGTGAAATAAAACCAGGGATGTTGAGAAGTTGGATGGAAGAATGCTAACATTTAATTTTAGTTTGAATTATCTTTAAGCAATTCATATCACATATCAGGAGGGAAGATAGTTTTTGCATTTCACTGAACACTTTAGATGAAGAAATAGTCCCCACATGCCCTCCTCCTGTCCCCTCCTAGTCACTTCTCCATCCTAGGAAGGTACCTACCCACTACTGAGACTTCCGACACCACAGATCTCTTTTCCTCATTTTGGGATTTTACATACAGGGAGTTAGCTCGCGTGTGCTCCTTTGTGTCTGGCTTCTTTCATTCAACAGAACATTTATGAGCTGAATTTAATATTCAGCCGTTTGACAAGTTACCTAGCAAGCACTAAAACAGCTGAACATTAAATTCAGCTCGCTGTGCATTAAGCTCTAGTCTGTTCATCCCTGTGGCTGCCCGTTGTGCATTGCCAAAATTTACGTATTACTTCTATCGCTGCTGGAATTTTGGGCTGTCACTTTGAGGACATATGACTACAGCTGCTATGAATGTTGTCATAGGGGCATGTATTTACTGTAAGATGCATACAGGAACGTCGAGAGCGGCTGTAGTCACCGTGTGCTGCCCACTCAAGGGCGTGCATATTGATCAGCTTTAGTAAATTCTATCAGTTTTCCAGAATTGTGCCAATTCGTACCCCCAATATGGTGTGAAATTTCTCTTCTTCCTCACCAACACTTGCCATTGTCTGTCTTTCTTGTTTTGACATCCCCACTATGCGGCTGTGTGGTGAGACCTCATTTTACTTTTAATTCGCATTTCCCAAGTAATGATTGCATCTGTTGCATCGTTACCATTACTTTGTGTTGTTTAGATAAAATAAGACACCTGTGAATGCAAAATAAGATTATCTGTATACACAGAACAACATGGACCCTAAGCAAAAGCTATTAGAAATAGAAACAGAACTTCACAAAGCACAGATATAGCGAGTGCCTTTAAATATTCTTATTTCACAATTCAGCGGATCTTGTAAACTTTAAACAATCAAGGATAAATAGGTTCTTCACACATCCACAAGCTCATGTGCTAATACATATGAAGTTTGCATCCTACAAATAGAGAATGTATAGTTTTTTCTTATGTGTCTTGTCCTTTAACATTTATAAAATTCAACGTGGTACCTGGTGATGGAGGACATTTCAAATAGTTAAAAAGAAAGTAGAGATTTTAGAGCCATCAGTTTCTGATCGAAATCTAATAACATATAAATAAACTGCATAAAGACCCAATGTTAAATACTTAGAAATTAAGGCACACTCTTATAAAGAATCCTGGAATAAGAAGGAAGTTGAGGGTGATGACAAGTTACCTAGCAAGCAAGAAAACTAGGAGACCTTATGCTAAATCTGCAGGATCCAGGAAAAGGTGTATCTAGAGGAAATAGTTACCTCCTTTATCATAGAAGGAATTTTAAAAATACAGATTAGACTTCATCTTAAGAAACGAGAAGAAAAAATATAACCCAAAAGGACATAAGAAAAGGAACTCAATTAAGATGGGAACTGATGATAAGGAAGTAGACACAAAGACTATTAAATCTTTGGCTACTTAAAATCCATATTTAGGGTTAAAGTCCAAACAATATATGATTTCTCTGGTTCTTGAGTTTCTGTCACTTTAAAGCAACAGTAGCAACATCATTGAGGATACCTAAGATGCTGTAAATGTTCACAGTACGTTTTAAAAATGTAATATTGTATGACGGTTTAGGCAGTATCCATTTCCTACTTAATCTGCTATTATGCTAACTCCGACTAAGTAACAGAATCGATGCACCGTCTTTCTGTTTATCATGGAGGCCTCTGCACCACAGGCTGGATATTCCGAAGGGAGTATTTAAAGTCTCTTCACCATGGAGCCAACGTAGACACTTTGAGATGCTTTCTGAACCATCTGTGGAAGTCGTAGGTTGACACTACCTATGAATTTATGAGAAATTGCTACAAGGTTACTTGTATTAGTTGATATTAGAAAACAGATATAAAGTTGATCTTAGCTGGTAACAGAAGATGGAACTCTTCCAGGTACTCCAGTTCCTTGAAATCTGATCATGTGGACTGGTCAGTTTCCTAGAGCCAAATTTACCTGCCCGACAAGTCCTCCCAAGAAATCAAACATCCCTGTTCTAAGAGGAGAATGTTGAAACTAATTAACTGAATAAAGAAACAGATCCCAAATCGACAACAAAAACAAAAACGCATGCAGAATAGTTGAGGTGCCTTTGTTTTATTATATCGGAGGCTGACCCACACTGTGTGTCATCACTCAGGGGTCACTCCCGGTAAGTCAGACGCCAACCAGGAAAAAAGGACGGGGAGCCTAGGACGAGTCCAAAAAGAGCAGCACCTGGGACATACAGTGGCCTTGGGCAAGAGTCCACATGACATGTCGTGGTTTTCGGCGCTGTGTCTCAGCCAGAAGTTCAGATGCATGGGAGTGGTAATGCACTTCTCTAAAGTGACGTGAAACTTGCCTTCGTCCAGCTCCAAACGTGGGATCCTGCGTGATGCCAATGGTCACGGGCTAGGTGCTGGGCTGTGCCTGTGCAGGCTCTGGGCCCGGGGAACCACGCAGCGCCCCCGCCTGGCAATCAGGTGTTAGTGCAACAAGCACGTACAAAACCCAGGTGGAAGCTTCCTGAATGATGCAGCTGTGATGTCCCCGGGGGGCTTCCCCCTTCTCAGATACGTGCTCTTTGTACTTTTGTACAAAAACCTTTAAGTTGTGTTGTTCGAGAGTTTTTTTCCATCGTGTTCTTACAGGTGAGTGTGCTGTGAGTTAACTTCTAGACTCACACCCGCCACTGACTGTTGGGGCAGCCTTGGGAAGGCCTCTTCTCTTCCCGACATTTCCCCAGCGGATGGAGGGACAGAGTACGTGACCGCTAAGCGGACACGCCTGGCGCGAACCGCCTTAGGTCCTCCGAGACTCCAGCCTCCATTCCTCTCTGACCTGCCAGGAGGACGCAGCTGGAAGAAAGTGACTTCCAGCCCTGGTGGACAGCTGGGACCGCAGTCATCAGGATTGCGCGCTTTGCCTTGACATTTTAGATGAACGAGCTTAGCCTGCGGGTGGAGAAAACACTTCTCCAGAACGAGATAATGTCTGTGTCACTGTTTCTGCCCAGTGGCCATGCTGACACCTGTCACGCTCCCCCACCCCCTGCTGTTGTAAATAATGCTGCAGTGAACATAGGGATGATACTTGTTATTTGTTGATTTATTGATAATAGCCATTTTGACAGACGTGAGGTGATATTTCACTGTGGTTTTAATTTTTATTTCCCTGGCGGTTAGTGATCTGATCATCCTGAGCATCTTTTCATATGTTTGTTGGCTATTTGTATGTCCTTTTTGGTGGAATATCTATTCTGGTCCTCTGCCTATTTTTTAATTGGATTGTTTGGTTTTTGCTAAGTCGTATGGATTCCTTATATATATTGGATATTAACCCCTTATTCGATGTATTATTTGTGAATATTCTCCCCTTCAGTAGGTTGTCTTTTTGTTCTGTCGATGGTTTTCTTCTCTGTGCAAAACCGTTTTAGTTTGATGTAGTCCCATTTGTTTATTTTTTTCTTTTGTTTTCCTTGTCCGAGGAGACATATACAAAAAGATATTGCTATGAGTGATGTCAAAGAATTTACTGCCTATGTTTTCTTCTAGGAGTTTCATGATTTAAGGTCTTGCATTTAAGTCTTTAATCTATTTTTGAGTTTATTTTTGTATATGTACAAGAAAGTGGTCCAATTTCTTTCTTTGCATGTATCTGTTCAGTTTTCCCAATGCCAACTTATTGAAGAGACTGTCTTTATCCCATAGTATATCCTTGCCCACTGTGTGGTGGTTTAATTTGCCATGTGAGCGAGGATTTACTTCTGAGCTCTCTATTCCATTCCATTGGTCTATACATACATAAGTTTTTATGAAAGTACCATATCGTTTTGATTATTGTAGCTTCGTATTGTAGTTAGAAATTGAGGAGCATGATACATACCTCTCACTTTGTTCTTTCTAAAGGTTACTTTGGCTATTTGGGGTCATTTGTGGTTCCATATACATTTTAGGATTAGTTGTTCTCGTTCTGAGAAGATCACTATTGGTATTTTAACAGGGATTGCACTGAATCTGTATATTGCTTTAGGTCGTAAGGACATTTTAACAATGTAATTCCTTCCAGCCCATGAGCATGGTATGTCCTTTCATTTACTTGTATCTTCTTCAGTTAGTTTCTTTCTTCAGTGTCTTAAAGTTTTCAGAGTATGGGTCTTTCATCTCTTTGGTTAAATTTATTCCTAGGTATTTTACGCTTTTTGATGCAGTTGTAAATGGGATTGTTTTCTTAAATTTCTCCTTCTGATTGCTCATTACTGGTGTATAGAAATGCAACAAATTTCTGTATATTGATTTTTTTTATCCTGTAACTTTCCTAAATTTATTAGTTCTAATAATTTTTTGTTGAAGTCTTTAAGGTTTTCTATCTATAGTATCATGTCATCTGCAAATAATGAGAGTTTTACTTCTTTCTTTCCAATTTGGATACCTTTTATTTCTTCTTCTTCGCTGATTGCTGTGGCTAGGGCTTCCAATTCTATGTTGAATGGAAGTGGTGATAGTGGGCGTCCTTGTCTTGTTCCTGAGCTTTTTACCACTGAGTATGATATTAGCTGTGTGTTTGTCATATATGGCCTTTGTTATGTTAAAATATGTTCCTTTCCATATCCACATTGTTGAGAGTTTTTATAAAAGGATGCTGAATTTTATCAAATGCTTTTTTCTGCATCTATTGATATGATCATATGATTTTTATCCTTCATTTTGTTAATGTGATATGTCCCGTTGATTGATTTACAGATGTTGAACCCTCTTTGCTTCCCTGGGATAAATCCCACTTGGTCACAGTATATAATCCTTTTAATGTATTGTTGAATCCAGTTTGCTAATATCTTCTTGAGAATTTTTGCCACTGAGTTCATTGAGGATATTGGCCTGTCATTTTCTTTGTTTGTGATGTGTTCATTTTGTTTGGTATCAAGGTAATGCTGGTCTCATAAAATGAATTTGGAACTGTTCCTTCCTCTTTAGTTCTTTGAAATAGTTTGAGAAGGATAAGTATTAACTCTTCTTTAAATGTTTGTTAGACTTCACCTGTGAAGCTGTCTGGTCCTGGACTTTTATTTGTTAGGAGTTTTTTTGGTTTCAATTTCATTGCTAATTACTGGTCTGTTTAGATTTTGTATTTCTTCCTGATTCAATCTTGGAAGGTTATATGCATCCAAGAGTTTATTAATTTTTTCTGAACTGTTGAATTGATTGGCTTACAGTTGTTTGTAGTATTGTTTAATGCTTCTTTGTAAGTTCTCTTTCATTTGTGATTTTATTTATTCTCTTTTTTCCTTGATGAATTTGGCTAAAAGTTTCGTCAATTTAGTGTATTCTCTCAAAGAACCAGCTCTTAGTTTCATCAATCTTTCTTGTTATTTTTAAAATTTCTATTTTATTTCCATCATTATCTTAATTATTTCCTTCCTTCTGTTTACTTTGGGTTTTGTTTGTTCTTTTTCTAGTACATTTAGGTGCAGAGTAAGATCGTTTATTTGGGAGTTTTCTTGTTTCTTGAGTAACCCTCTAGAGCTTAGAACTTTCCTCTTAGCTGCTTTTGCCGCATCTCATAAATTTAAAAAAGTTGTATTTCATTTGTCTCAAGGTAGTTTTTGATATCCTATTTGACTTCCTTTTTGAGTCATTGGTTGTTTAGTAGCATGTTGTTTAGTCTCCGTGTATCTGTGTTTTTCCCAGTTTTCTTCTTTTATTTGATTTCTAGTTTCATACCATTGTGGTCAGAAAAGATGCTTGATATGATTTCGATCTTTTGAATTTATTGAGGCTTATTTTGTGGCCTACTGTGTGCTCTGTCCTGGAGAATGTTCCATGTGCTCTTTAAAAAATGTGTATTCTGCCTATTTTGGGTGAAATGTTCTAAAATATCTATTAAGTTGATATGATCTAATGTGACATATAAGACTTTATTTCCTTATTAATTTTCTGTCTGGGTGATCTATCCATTGATAAGAGCAGGGTATTAAAATCCCCTGATATTATTGTACTACTGGTAATACCTGCTTTTATGTCCATTATGAACTGCTTTAAATATGTTGGGTGCATAGATATTTATGATTATTATAACTTCTTTTTAGATTGACTCCTTTATAATTATGTAATGTCCTTTTGGTCTTTTTTTTTTTTTTTACCTTTTTTTTGTTTTACAGTCTATTTATCTGATACCAGTATTGCAACCCCAGCTTCCTTTTCATTTCTATTCGTGTGGAATATCTTTTCTATCTCTCCATTTTTAGTCTGTTTGGGTCTTTTGATTTGAAGTGAGTCTCTCGCAAGCTGCATATAGATGGGTCATGTCTTTTACCGTGCAGCCACCCTATGCCTTTTTATTGGAGAATTTAACCCATTCACGTTTAAAATAATTATTGATATGTATGTACTTGCCATTTTGTTAACTTTTTTTAGTCATTTTCATAGTTTTTCTCTGTTCCTTTCTGCTTTTCTTGCTCTCTTCCTTTGTGGTTTCCTGGTTTTCTTTAGTGTTCTGCTTGGATTCCTGTCACCTGAGGTGACTCTTAAGAGAAGTGCACGGTTTCGGGGCAGTCTGGGCGAGGTGATAGGGATCGGAGGCAGAGCAGCTGTGCCATCAAGGTTGTAGGGGACAGAGAGAGTGTGATGATTGGGTTCTCCAGCACTAGGAGAAGGACAGGGGACACGGGAGGAGGCTGAAGGGTCAATGGGGGCAGCAGCAGCCATGGGGCCCAGGAATCCCCTGACCTTCCCACAGGACCCCTGTTCCACCCGCTGCCGCTCTCATCTGTCCGAGTGTCCTGCCCACGTCCACGTCCTGTTGCCAGCATTTGCATTCCATGCAGGCTCTTCCTCAGTCGTCTCCTCTTTCGTGGGTGAATCGATACCTTCAGGTTCGGGGGCAGTTAGTATGGCTGTAGGTGTCGTTAGCTTTATCACACAGACTCATTCATACTGGGCACTTGGGGTTCCTCGGGGCTCTGTTCTTAACGCAGTCCCAAAGGGAAGCATGGGAGGGCAACGGGTCCTGGGGTCTCGGTGGCACAGTTTGATCTTAAAGGTTTTGTTCCTTGGTTGTCACTAAGAATTGATCTCATTTTAATTTCAGAATGGGCCAGCACTTACATTTAGGTATATAGACCTAAGACCTGATTAAAAAAAAATTATATACGTGTCGTTTTGTGTTTATTTATGTTTTACTCTAGGATATGAGAAGTAAATATTCCAGGAAGTCTGTTAGGAATCTTTCACAGAGCACCCCGCCTGACTCCCCTATGTCCAAATGAAAACCAGCCTCCTAGGGACTTGGCCCGCTGACGAGAGAGGAAAGTGTAAAAGGATCTTACTTAACGGCAGTCTTTAGACACAGCAGAATGAGACTAAGTTGCTCTACAAGAGACACATTTTATGAGAAGGAAAGAAGTATTCACTGCCTTGGCCTCGGTCCCCACGTCCTTCCACGGCTGAGGGCGGGCCAGAGCCACAGGGCCTGCTCTGTCAGCTGTCCCCTCGTCCTCCATCCATTCCTTGTCTCAATCACGGCTCTGCCCGGCTTATTATTTATAAGATGCGTCTCCTGTTTTCCATGGAAAATTGTTTTATTGAGCTTCCTGGAAGGATATTTTGAGACCAAAAACCTTGGCTTCTGATTTTTTTTTTCTCTACTGTGTGTAATAGCTCTGATTACTAATTCTTTCGAATGTTCTCTCTCCTTTGCTGATCTTTAGGCTGGAAAATAGCAAGTCTCATTTAGCTTCCTGTTTGAAGTTTGTGGGCCCTACTCATACCTACGTTACATAAGCATTTCTCTCTGCGACCTTTTTATTTTAGATATAAAGCAACACAGTGTTTGAGGAGCAGGAATATTTTGCTTGCTTGCATTTTATGATCATGAAATGCAGAAAAGCTCTCGTGTGAGTTATGGTGGCATAGAGTTCCAGAGCTTGAACACGGCTTGAGACGTTTTGACCTGTTTTTCTTTTTGGCTGAGTTTTAATTCTTTTTTTTTTTTCCTTCTCATAAAGCAGTGCCACGATCAATAAAGGATGAATGGTGGAACATGGAAAATCACTGCATTTAGATGCAAATGCCTAGTGAACCATAAGCTGCTGACACTCCCTCTCAGCCACTTAGGGTTGGGTGGGCAATTGGCTGGAGTTTCTGCTTATTAATAGTCAGATAAAAATGATCTCCAGGAATTAAGTACAGACACTGCCCGTTAGAGGTGTGACACTGGTCACATTCTAACCGTGGACCTCGGCTTTCTCACCTGGAAATGAGGAAGGCCAACCAGCCGGGTACCAGCCCCTCTTCCGGACCCATCTTGCTGTGGAGTGGCAGATTCAGGACACTGCTTTCTTTGTGGCCACTAGATGTCCTGGAGGCACGCACCTGCCAGGCTGATGTTTCAGACAAACCTGGGGCTCCTTCCCGTTGTCGCTTTTCCTGCTGGCTTTGTCATTCCTGGGTGCTCGTGAGCCCTGCTGATGGGAGGCCAGCAATACTTTGGTTTCATGTTTATAGTCTTTTAAGGGCTAATCACTCTGCCATCGAGACTCAGACAAGAAGTTTAAGAGACATCAACACGATCCCTTACTGGGGACCGTGACATCTTCAGGAAGGGATTATTTATCATGTGGGCCATGGAATAGGAGTTTACAAGGGTTTTTTCAAACATACATGAATTGACAAAGGAGGAGTTCCTGTGGATTGTTTATGTGCCTAAGGTGCAGACACCTGTAGACACGAACAGCGGTCACAGGCTTCCCGCTGTGCCCAGGGCCCCAAGGCTCCCGCAGGGCTCTACCTGTGCCAGGTGGCTCTGCATCATAGGCGCCCTGTGCTGGGGGGCAGCCTCGCCGAGGGGAGCGGGCGACATGGAGGACGATGAGAAGACACCCACAGAGCCATCCCTTCAAGGACATCATGCGAGATCCCACCCACGCTGCTTACACTGTGGGGAAGCCCAGGGGTCCCATCGCTCCCCTGGGGTACGGGCCACTGCCTCGCTTAGCTAGGAAAGGAGGGGCGATCGTTGCGAGCGAGGGATTAAAGAGAACTTCAAATCCATTTGCGATAATCTTAGATAGACAGATGTCAAGTTTAGCAAAATCGGTTCTATCCGGAATCACCACCAAGCTACCGTTGAAAGTGTCAGCGGTGAGACACTGGAACTATCAACACGGCCAGAGAGGACTTTCCGAGTTAGTGGCTGGGAAATTACATGACAGTGAAAGAACCGGAGTACTGACCAATTATGCAATGATGGCACTAACTGCTTGTGAAACTGTGCCTTCTGGCATCTAAAAAATAAGTAGATTTAGCTAGCCGCCTGTCCGAAGGTGGTTATTATGACTACGATTTTATGTTTGCGATTCTAGTTTTTACAAACAACATAACTCCAGTTGCTATAATTTAAAATATGTATGCCAAGGAAGCAAATGCTGTCTGCTGTCTTATTTTACAGAGTCTTTGAGGCTCGGATCAGCACACTTACATTCTCCAGCGGTCTGAGGGGGTCTCCGACTGTGGTTTATGTGTACAGAGCACAAAGCATACATGTTTGTGGTGATGGTAGACATTGGTGTGATACCCAGCGTCTCTCTTGTGCTTAACTTGTCCCCTCTCCCTCCCCTCCTTCAGAGTTACACATGCCATCATGTATCCATCCCTTCATCGTCAGCCCAGTACTGTGTTTAGAACCACAGACTCAGTCAAAAGGCCTGGGTTCAAATCCTGTGTCTGTCCTTCTCCACCTGGTATCTTAGGCAGATTTCTTAACTTCTGTGTGCCTCGGTATAGTAAGGATGCTAATGGTACCCCATTGGCCTTTCGTGAGAAAGAAGTGAGCGAGTGCATGTGAAGATCCCAGCCCCGTGCCTCACACACCTTCACCAGTCATCCTCCACCCATTTAAAATACCTGCCTTGCATGGTACCGTGTGGCGCCACGTACCAGGTGTTCAGAGAAGCACTCGCAACCAAGGGCCCCCGCACCAGCCCTAAGGTGCTGCTTGTCCTTGCTAGTCAGGTGACTCCGGCTAAGTCACCCAGCTTCCTTGGGCCTCCATTTCCTGTTTTGCCAAATAATGGAGATGAAGCCAATACTCTCACAATTACTTTCCAACTCTATTCCTGAGACGTTCGAATTCTATGTCAAGTAGGCTCATTTCAGTTGGCTGAGGAGCTCAGTCTCTCTGCTCCCGTGGATTCGGGTAAAAGTGGCTGTGACACGTCAGATCAATGACATTGGTAATGTCATATCTGATTATGGAAAGTGGTTTTTGAGGGGCGGGTGTTTGGGATAAAGGAGATATGAGGATATCCCGTGTGAACGTGAGTGGTTGGAGCCATCGAGGGAGGACATTAGCCTGAGGTTTTGCCGTGAGGAATCAGCACGCCTCTGCGAAAACCCCCTAAGACATTACAGGGGGCTTTTGCAATGGGAAGATGGGCAGGAGGGAGCTGCTTGGCATTTCATGGATGTTGAAATAGTCGAATAGAGGGTCTTAGCCGTGATTTTACCAAATAAATGAATAAAGTTAAAACTAGAAGCGATGGCGGAATAAAAGAAAGTGCCCCGAACAGCTTCGAGGCGGTGTCTGTTCCTTCTGTGAAGGTCTCCACACTTTTGGCTCCACGCAGGCGGAGGTGCTGTCTGATGGTATGGCGTGGCACCCCCAGGGTCCAGCCCATAAGAACACAGGTGTGTACCCCGAGCAAATGGGAAGACTCGCCTGAACTGTGCCCCCTCGCTACTTAAATAGACCGTTGTCCATTCCTGTGTGTTTCGGTGGCTTCGTTTCGAGAGAGGAGTGGAGACCGGAATAAGCGAGTTGCTCCATGTGTCTGACAAGACATCCAAACCGGTCTGATCACAGGTTCAAGTTCACTCTGCAGACTGGCCTGAGATAAAGGGGGAGCGGCCTCCCGTATCCGCTCGGCTTGCGGGGTCTCTGACTTGGACTCATGGGGGAGGGGACCACAGAGCTTCTTCAGGCGGACCGCTCCTCGGCTTGGAGGCCTTGCTGCCCACTGCTGCTGCGGGTCCTCCCGACGGGGCCTCTTCACCTCACCTAGGTGCTTCTCTGCCTCTCTCCAGGTGAGAGGCCCTCAGTGAAGCCATGCGCTGGGACCACATCCCCGTCAGACTCAGTGGCAGTGGGACGTTCCACAAGAGTGTCTAATGGTTGAAGGCACTGAGAGGTCTGGTCCAGGGGAGGGAGTCCCATTGATGCTTGGGGGACGTAAACTCTATTTCTTTGTCCCCCTGCCCCGTCCCACCCCCACACCCTCTTCTGTAACCGTCATGCTCTTAGAGACTGACGAGGTCACTGCCTTTGGGAACCTCCACACCCGTGTGTCACTGCTTGCTTTGCTCTTCTCTGAGAGCTGTGACCCTAAACTAAGACTGCAGCTGGGGCTCAGCACAGGTCCCGCTTCGGGGTTCTGGGAGGACTCATGAGAGGAAGGCATGCTGAGGCTGACCACCCCGGGTACCCCCAAATCCCCATTTCCTTTTGATCTCAGCACCTGGTGTGACCGCCACACCCCATGTTATTGTGTCTTTATGCCGTGAACACGTGGCAAAGGACTGTAGAACACACAAAGGAACGTGTGGGACTAAACTCAGACTGGGCCCAGTGCTGCCGGCATGGTGACGTGAGCGGCTCATGCGCCTGATCCAGGGTGAACGAACCCCCGTTTTGCTGCACCCAGGGCCTCCACGCCTGATGCCACATCAGAGGCTTGTGTCTTTACATTTACCTCTCTGTGCATAATTGTGATGCCACATCAAGCGAATTTCTGCTGACCACGAAACAAAACCCAGGAAGCTTACTTTGGCGACATTTTTCAGCCGAAAGGGGGAAGGCGGGAATCCGATGTGGCAAATGGTCTGTGCCCCAACACCCCATGTTAGGGTTTGGGTTCCAGATTAACATAGCGACAGCAACCTCACTCGCGGTGCGGGCACCGTTGAAACCTTTTACATTGTGTGGCCTCATTTCATCCTCACCGGTGTTACGAGTAGGCGATTCTAATATCTCCATTCCACAGTCGAGGAAATCGAGGCAAAAGAGGAGGGCTTTAAACTTCCTGCCTTGGGTGTCTGTTGCTGTCTACAGGATGAAAAAGAAAAAACAGTTCACCAGTTTAAGACTCATCTTTATGTTTTAAGGGCTACATGTTGTGTACAGTAATAATCAATGACCCGATTAGAGATTCTAGCAAAGGAAGTTATCGATAACTTTCTTGGTTTGAAACCCAAGGCTTGGAAAATGTCAACATAACTACAGAAGTCGAATAATTTATTAATCGATTATTTTTGTTTGATAAAATCATGCCAGGTCAGTAAAGAATAGCTGATTATTTAGGGAATTGTCGAATTGTTTTTTTCTCACGACTTACGGAGAGGTGCTATAGGTTCATTAGTTAACGCATGAGGCAGCAAAACTTACGTTTATGCAAAGTTTCCAGGACGTGTTCAACCCATGCACGTTATTTTCGAAAATTCTTCCTCCTGAACAGCCACGTGTTTGTTCATTCCGGTGGCACTCAGGTGCTGTCCCTGTGAGTGACGTAGGACCCGGCCGTGGTCTGTTTGCAAACACTGTTCTCATCACTAACACTGCAGCTGCACCTCGCAGGGTCCATGTGATGCCTGGGCGTATTTATCATACTTGACTCCTAACTGTGTTGACTATTTTCAAATGTATAATTCATCTTCCGAAGGTAATGGTTTGGCACCATTAAGTTCCTTAAACTAATGCTTCACTTTCTGAGAGCAATTCCCAAAGCAGGAAGAAAGAAAACATGGCCGAGCGTCTGTTATATACCAAGCACAGTCTGATTTACACCTTCATTTCCATGACCTCATTTAATCCGCACATCAGTCTTATGAAGTAAATATAACTATGTCCGTGTTATAATTTAAGAAGCTGAGATTCAGAGAGGCTAAGCAACTCAGCCAAGTCACACAGCTAGCTAGCGTGTTTTAGAACTAAGATTCAACGCAGGTGCCTTCGACTCAAAGCCTGATTTCCACTGCTGTTGCCTTCTTGAAGTGGATGGAGGTCTGGAGATGCTCCGAGCAAATATCACTGGACAGAGACACGACCCGCCAATAGGAGTGTTTCGAAGAACGCACTCATTTGCGTGTATAAATGCTGATAGGTTTGATTTGTTAACCTAAGAATAAAAAGCCTTTCAAAGCGAGAGGCAACGAGCATTTGTTTATTTGGGATCCCAAACAATAGCCATGCAGAAAGCACTGATTCAGGCGAGAGAAGCCAGGTGGTGTTTCGATTAGGAGGCGGGAGCAAGGGGCATGGATGAGAGAAGGAAGCGGGACAGTCACCTCAATAGGGGGAAGGCATTTGGGTTGGTGCAGTGACCATAACATGATGATGTTACTTCTAAACACTGTTTGTGATTTTCGGTCCAGTCATCATAAGATCTGCTTTCTTATTATCTTGGCAAACAGTTGTTTGGGACACAATGCTGCTTCGGGGCCCGTCGAAAGGGTCTTTTGCCCAGTTCTGACATGCCGAAGATTCGAATGCGGCATACGACGTGCGAGGCAGTTATGGAAGCTCCGACTCCATTTTGAAGTGGCTCCGTTTGTGTTATTTTTTTTTTACGGCTTACATCTGGGAGGGCTTTCCCGTGACCCTCGGCACGCTGTCGTTTCTAACGCCGCAGCGATCTGTGACGAGCCTGGCGACTTTCAGCCCCACGCACGCTTCTCTCGGTCCCGAAGCTCTGTTTCTGAGCACCGGCCCAGTTGTCCTGGGTCTGGATGAGGTCGTGACCTTCTGAGAAGCAGGGCGGTGCGGGCTGACCGGGAGGGAGGAACTTGGGCACGAGGTCCCTGGCAATGATCCATCATCACAGGATTCTCACGCAGGTGGCCAGCCTCCACGGGGCAGTGAGGATGGCCATGCACTGCCCGCTCAGGGGCTCCATGCCCTCCAGGTCCCTGTTCCTGGTGGGTCATGTCACCCCCCCGGAGGCCTCCCTTCTTATTTGCAAAATGGCGGGTGTTGGATTGGGTCACCTAAGGGCTTCGACCCGGCTGCGATTCTTTCCTCCGTCATGTGAGTGTTGGGCTCGAGCCCTTGGCGGGCACGGTGTGAGGGGTTCCCTGACATCCAGGGGGAACCTGTCTGGTGTAAGGGGGGGTGCTGGTGTATGCATTGTGGCGGCCCACACCTCGCGGTCCCACGTTAGGGTTCGGTAAGGGAAGGAGCAGGATTTTGAAACTTTGATTTTGGAAAGACTTTGGGTCAAGGCGGCCTTGACCCAGTCGGCCTTTCTTTGCAGCCAGTATAGCCCATGCAGACCCCACAGTCAGTGAGGCTGTGTGTCCCTCGTCCAGAGGGGCCGAGTCCCCTGGCCACAGCAGGCGAGCGCCCCGGCACGGAGAATCCGTCCAGGCTGAGGCTGCCATTTCCGGAGACCACGGTTCCCTCCTCAGAAGCTGCTCTGTTGCCCACGTCTTGTGAGTCTCGGGCGCCAAAGACCACCACTGCCTCCGGCCACCTCGTTCATAGGAAGAGACCACTCCTGCATGCAGCCAGCTCCTCAGGGGCCTAGGGACACCTGTCTTCCAGGTGCTGATGGAACTAATGCTACAGATACAACCTCAGGCCAACCGAACACATCGCGTTTCAAGTCTGTCATATAACCTCGGATGGTGACGCCCTGTGCTCAACGTGCGGTTGGCCTGGCATTATACTCAGAATAAAGTGCAAAGACAAGCCAGGGCCACTAAGGGCCTTCCTGCTCTGGCCCATCGCCCCCTCTCTCCTTCTGCTCTGCTCAGCTGTGCTCTGGCTCCTCTCTTCTGGAAGCTTCCCTCTATCACCCACATGGGCTGCCATCGCCTCTGCAGGAAGCACCCCATCATGGTGCTCCCCGCTCCTGGCAGATGTCTGCTCACGTGCCACCCCTCAGCCTGTGTCTTTCTCAGCTCCCTTCACCTGCCTCATTCTTCCTCACGGCATGTCCCCAAGGCCCTGTGTCTGCCCCGCCAGAAGCCACCTTCCACACGGCGGGGACTGTGTGTTTTTCACGTCTGTAGTCTCATCGACAAGCTGCCACCTGGCACAGAGAACACACTCAACAAATAGTCCTAGGATAAACGAATGAATGATTGTAATGCTTGATCCATGCCCAAGATGTAAGCCCCTCTGGCTGACCACTGTCCTCTTTCTTGACCCCAAGCTGACCTGGGCTCCTCTCCCCTGGCCCAAGGGCCTTGGCTACCTCCCTCCCAAGCATTTCCGCCCTGCAGTCTGGAACTCTCTTTGTGGGAAGACACGCTCCCCTACGTCGTCACTCAGCATTCCTCCACCTTCTTGCCTGCACTGAACCCTGGCTGTCGCCCAAGAACACAGCTTCCCTGAAGCCCACTCGAGTGGGCGCGGATCCTTCTCCTACGTCCTCTGTATCACGGGGTCAGGAGGAGGGGTCAGCACCCCCCTGGCTCCTGTCTCACCTTCTGAAAAGCGAAACCAAACAGAACCCGCTCCCTGGCCCGTCATGGGGTTCGGAAGCCGCCTGCTCCTCTTAGGTGCTGACCTGAGCTGGCATCCCAGACACGCCCCTCACTCAGCTCATGGGTCCAGCATCACTCTGGGAACTTCATATGGGTGACTCTGTGGCCACACCCGGAGCTTGCCATACCGCCCACCCCCGACGGCCCTGCCTCGCTCAGGCGTCTTCAGCGCAATTGTCTCCTTCTCCGATCATGACTGCCTTCCCTTCCAGCACTTTCTCTTGCTAATCACAGCACCTGTCCTTCAGCCTCATCAGGCCACCCCACTCCCTTATAGCTTACCCCAGCCCCCCATGAGTTGGCTATCTGCCAGGACATCAGCATACAAGCACGCAACAAAGAAACCACTGAAAACAGCTCACGTCTCCATCTCCGGATTTGGTGACCAGGTTACATTCAGATCTAAAGTGTTACAATTAAATCAAAGGGAAAAATAGCAACTGCACAGTGGAGAAACCTGGCATAAGCAGGTGAGCACCAACATCACCAATGACGTCGTGAGGATAAAGTCCCCCTGATGAGGAACGCACTTCACCTCTGGGGCATTCTTTTTCCCCCAAAACCCAGCCAGTCTAATTATGAGAAAAAGATCAGACTAATTCACATTGAAGGAAATTTTATAAAGTTCTTCACCAGTACTCCTTCAAAGTGTCACAAACAAACAAACAAACAAACAAGGAAAGCCTGAGAAACCGTCACAGACCAGAGAAGACTAAGGAGACATGACAGCTAAATGCAATGTGGTCTCTTGGATGGGAGAAGAAGAGAAAAGGCGTTTTGCCGGCTGTATCTGAACAGGTGCTGGCGTTCAGTTAATGGTGTACCAATCTTAATCTCGTGGTGGTGACAGACGCACGTGGGCGATGTGAGAGGCTAACGCTGGGAGAAACCGAGCAAAGGACATAATGGAACTAATATTTTTGCCACTTTCATGTCAGTCTAAACCTGTGCCAAAATAAAAAGTTTATGTCCAAAAACGAAGCTTGTATTTACCTAACACCCCCTCCTGGTGCTCCTGATGGATGTCTCTCTGTGCCAAGTCAGTTGTGGCAGGGCAGAGTGGTCTCCATGGCCCCCCACCCCAAATACGGTGCTGAACGAAGGACAAGACCTGCAGAGGGAACTGGAATCAACCCTCACTGGTGGTTCGGAGAGGCCAGAAAGACCAGGGGGGTCCACCCATCCAACCACGAATCCTACTGACCAGCGCTGTCCGTGATGCGCTGTGTGAGATGCTAGAAAGTGATGAACTACACAGACACTGTCCTTCCCACCTTGAAGGTCACAGTCTAGTAGGGAAGGCAGACAGGTACACAGGGAGACCGGGCATCGAGGCAGAATGAGGCAGGGTTCGGAGGGGTGCCGTAGGGATACAGTGAAGGAAAACAGCCTTTGAGAATACCCAAAGGATCTTCCAGTCCGGGTTCTCCTAAGCCCTACCACCGTACGACTTACACCTGGCATTTCTGTTACAACTGTCAGATTTATGTAACTTTATAATTTGCCAAGTTAACAAATCATTTAGGACGCTGATAACGTCCATGGAACAGAAAACATATTCTATGATGACTGTACAGGAAAGAACTTTCTAGGTGGAACTGAGGAGCTGAACGCCACTGGTCTAGTCCACAGGTGATCTCTTAAACCCCGCCCCCTTCCGTGTGCTGACCCGCCATCCGGTAAGCCAGGAGGGAAGTGGAGCGCGTGCTGGGGGTTGTGAGCCTCCCGAGGTTCCATTACAGTTCTGAGTAGTTAGGAATTCAAGAAAGTGGTCCTGGAGCTCTAGAAATCACGTCACCTCTACCTCCGAATCGAAGTCTTGCCTCTGAGCAAAGAGCAAAACACCGAGAACTCAACTGGCCGTTCAGAGCAGCGCGGGTTCACGAGAGTATTAGCCAGTAACACGGAATCCGGATAACGGAATTGCAAAACGCTCACAGGACTGAGAGAGAGAGAGAGAGAGAGAGAGAGAGAGAGAGAGAGAGAGAGAGAGAGAAGAGAGACATCCTAAGCCTCATCAGCTAAAGATAGCAGATTTCTTAGTCATGAAGTGATGGAATTGACACTAGAAATACCTGATGATGCTAAGAGTTCGGTAAACCACACGTAGTTCTTTCCATAGTGCTGTGGGTTCCATCACTCTTAACTCATCAAAAAAATAATAAATAAAATAAATAAAAAAATAATAAAAAAATAAAAAATAATAACTCTGAAGCATGGGCTCTGGAGTCAGATTGTTCGGGTTCAGATCTCAGCTCTTTCACTTACAACCTGGGTGGTCTTAGACCACCTAAGCCACCTGAGCCTAAATTTTGTTACAGGTAAACTTGAGACTATTCTGGTCTTCATAGGCTGTTGTAAGAATGAAATGAGGTAGCATATGGGAGGCATCTTGCATAATACTGAGTACATAGCATGTGTGAAATAAATGTAATCTATTTTTGTCATTTTTACTATGTACTATGAAAGGTAGGTTCCTGTAATGTACCTTTATGTTACAAATGGACCCACGTAATGGTTAGTTGAGTTACTCAGTTTATAACCAGAATGCATTAGAACAGGTTAAGGAGATTATTCTGCCCACCCCTCTTTCTGCACCAGAAGTCGGTGACTTAAATAGGGTTTATTCCTATCAAGGTATGTCACATCTGAATCTGTTCCATACTTTGTTTCATTTGATCACATCAAAACTCTTAGAAACAAGTATCCTTTCGCCAGATTTGCAGATGCTACTCAGAGTTTAAATGATTTGCCCAAAGCCATACAGTCAGGAGCTGGGAGCCCCAGAACGTGAACTTCTGTTCCCCAGTCTTGATCCCAGGACTCTGTCCGTGATGATCCAGCTCAAACCGACCTGCCATTTTGGGCCTCCTGTGACAAAACCACCTTTCAGCTGCACAAAAAGCAGAGCCATTTCCCAGAGGCCGAAGTGCCTCATGCATGGAGGGTGATAGCAGGCGCCTGGCTGTGGTCACAGCGGGGCCCCTGTCGTCACCAGTGTGGGCCCTCTCTCTCCAGGGCCAGGGGGGGCCATGGTCACGCCTCAGGCTCCCTTGTCCACTCTGTCCCCTCCTTGCTCGTTCACCTGGAACTCTGCCGCTAGCCCAGCCCAGCCCAGCTCAGCTTCAAACCAGTGAGCAGAGCCAGGAAAATGGCTTCTCTGTGATCAGTTGACAATGCCAACCGCGCTGTCAGCCTTCAAACTCCAGTGAACACTGGCCCTCTGCAGCAGCCAGGTTCAGAAGCTTGGCTAGCCCTGGCCAGTCACTGAATTACGGCCTGGGAAGGGACAAACCAAAGCAAGCAGAGGCCTGGGTTTGCCCTCTGCATGACCCTAGCTAAAGCAGCCTCTGCTAACCTCACAAACCTCGCGCCCAGTGGGTTTCTCCCATGCCATCTTGAAGATAAGGGTTCACGGCTAAATCAGAAGCAGATGAAATTGTTTGTGCTTCTTCCTGCCCCCCCTCCCATCAAGTTGTACAGACTCCCCGACCTAGATACTGCCCTGCTCCCCAACCACACCTCTAAGTGTTTACACCTTTCCCGCCCCTGGTCAGAGTTTAACTCAGTTATGATGTTCACGAGTACACACCAGAATCCAGGCAGCAAACACCTGGAAATTTTACCAATCCAAGATCTCTGATTCTGGCTTCATAATTATTATTCTTGAGCTTTAAATACTATCTGTACATTGAGAAGGATTATGATTAGGTTGAATAAGGATTTATTCATTAAACTTCAGAGCCTCAAAGCTAGGTAGCTCAATAACAAACAAGATATGAAGAATACCCAGTATGAAGCCTAAATGTTTATATGATTTTAATCTTATGAAGACTATCAGTAGATTGGTAAAGTTAATATAAAAAGTTCGCAGATGACAGATCTAGAATAAATACGTAATTAAAAATTCGTTGTTATGAGAAGTTAAGTCTAATATTTCTTCCAAAATTAGCAGTGTGAAAGGCAGCTTCATGCTCCTTCACTAACTATCACTTGTTTCTTTCCTCAGGAAAAGAACCTCACAATAGAAAAAGCTACCGATTTTGACCTAATACTATTTTTGTTTCAGCAACGAACTTGCCAACAGCTATTCTCCACTTAATCATTTATTTTGTTATTCATGTCATATTGCCAATTCAGTAATTCTTTCTAACATTAGCTTGTAATCCATGACCCAATGGCACTGGTTATTCTAACGGAGAGAAAGTGGCAAATGGGCAGGGTTGAGAAGCTGACCTCCAGAAGGTGACCAACGGTTCAGATATCAGTGGCCAGAGGAAAGTTTCAAATGCACGTTCGCTCTGGGACAGCGTTTCTAACTGCTTGAGATTTGGGAGGCAGGGCGGGGGACATACTAGTGCTCAACTCATGGTCCTAAGGTAACACTAGGCAGAGGTGACATCTGAGGGACAGTATCACAGCTCTAGGACATCATTTAGCTCAGACAGTGTCCCGAATACTCACTGCTTGCAGAGGGAACTGCACTTAGGGGCAGGGGGCAGCTTGCTGACAAGAACGATCCTAGTGTTGGAGTCAGTAGACCGATTAGACTTCACGTCGCAAGTCACAGAAAACCCAACCAAATTGGGTCACGCGGTAAAGGTGATGGGTCTGCCTGAGTTGCTGAAACGCCTTGAGGGAAGCAGACCTCAGGATGCAGACTGCATCCCACTGAAGGGAGGGAGAGAGAGGACTTCTTGTCCCAGAAGTACACAGTGTGGGACTTCTCTGGTCTGCTTCAGCAGTGGTTTGCTGTGTGTCTACCCTGAACCAATGGAATTTTGCAGATGAGTTTGGGCCTGAACCTTGGGCCTGAACCTTGAGCTATATGCCTACTGTGATGGTGAACTTGACCAGGCCACAGGGTGCCCAGATATTCGATCAGACATTATTCTGATTGCTTCCAGATGTGGGCAGGGCTCAACCCATCACTTGAAGGACAGAGTGTAACAACGAGGGTGACCTTCCTTGGAGTAACGGAGACTTCTTCCTGCCTACGAAACCTCCAGTTGAGACATCAGTTTTTTTATCTGCCTTTGGTCTCAGACTGAAACATTGGCTCTTTCTGAGTCTCAGACTTGCCGGCGCTTGAACTAGAACTACATCATTGCCTCTGCTGGCTCTTGGGGCTTTGGACTTAGGCAGGAATGAATCCATCAGCTCCCCCGAGTCTCCAGCTTGCCGGCTTGCCCTGCAGATTATGGGGTTTGGCTGCCTCCTAACTGCACGAGTCGATTCCTTTACGTATTCTCTTTATATCTTTGTCTCTATACACATCCTCATGGTTCTGTCGCTCTGGAGACCCCGACTGGTACCCTGTGGCTCAGGGAAGAGCTTTAGCGAAATCGGGGGGATGAGGGGTACTCAGGGAGCTAATGCCTTAGCTCAGTTATAAATTTCTTGAACATGGCGGTATCATTCCTTTATAGAAGGGACATCTAGTTTGCTGTCTTTCTTGGAACCCTGTAAGCTGTGTTTTTATGTTGGCAAAAGTTTTAACATTTCAAGATTTTACAGAGTTTTTGCATAAGGGGATTTTCTCCATGTGTACTTTAAAAAAGCTGTCCCTGGGTCTGACAGTCGCTGGAAAACTTAAAGGAGGCTTCGCAGCTGGTTACAGCATGTTTTTGCCGGTTTTGTTGGCCTAGTTAAGTATGTAACCTGCTTGCTATACAAATAATTCAATTTATATGTCCTTTTCTCATTTTTATAGAAAATAGAAGCAGTAGACATACCCAGTGAGGGGTATTAAGTAAGAGTGATTTGGAGTAACTACAAACTTGAACACACAAGTATGTGAGAAGGAAAGTTATTCTCTGTCACAGAGTAGATGTTTTCTTGAGAGTCATAGGAAATGGCTTGTAACTAACGCTAGAAAAACAAAACAAAGACATCTAGAGTTTCTGGAGCAAATTTATTTTTAAGCCCCCAATTCATGGCCAACATCACTGTCTCTATTTTAAGTACCGTGTTGCAGAACTATTCGGAATCGAAACAATCTTGCGAGTCTTCATGCCTAGATAAACTCACTGGAGCCTTTGCAGAAAAAGAAAACCAAGCATGTGTCTGAACGGGCACATAGGCGATTAATGTCCAAGTGGGACCCTGGACACGGTGATGTCCACACTGTGTGTCCATGGGGGCTGGATGCCAGCCATCCTTTATGCAGGAGCTGCAGCCACACCCCTCCCCTGGGCTGTAGAGAGGAACTTCAGCTTGGGCTGTGTGGGCTTGCTGCTGCCCCTCCCCCGCACCTCCCCTCACCACAGTTCTGTCCCCTGAGTTCTTCGGCTTCTGCTCTGTGCATCGGGTGCAAGCTACCTTCTGGAACACCACCGGCGACGTGCTTGCCACACTAGAGCTCTTTTCTTTCTCCGTCTCTGCAGCCCTTGTGCCTGTGGGGCTGCTGGCCTGTCCGGAGACCCTCTTCCCTCTGGTTCATGTCCTAATTTCTCCAGCTCCTCCTCAGGCCCCATTGTCAGACCACTTCCATTAAGGGTTGCCCAAAGTTTCCTCCTTGGCTATCTCATCCGGCATGGAGCTTGGTGCACAAATGACTCCTTAACTGGCGTGTCCCGACCAGATCATCTCCTGGATCCTAGGTCTGATCTTCCCCTTCGCATTTCTAACCGGAACCTGCCCAGCGTCGAACCCAGCGTCGTCTCAGGGTTAAAGATTTCCTTGGGGATCATGGATATTTTGATAACGTCAAGTTTTTCTATCTAAGACAATGGCGGGAGCCTCTTTGTCATCTTTCTAGATGATGTTACCGTTAAGTTTAAGAGTGGAACAGGTGTACATGTTGTTGTATATGAGGCTAGGGGATAGAATATAGGTTTGTTTGTTTGTTTGTTTTGTTGTTATTGTTAAGATTCTGGCTGCCTTATGCTTTTCCTCTTTGCTATTTTATAAAATTTGCAGATTTTGCAAAATTTGAAGATTTTGCAGACTTGTGACTCTCACTACCCCAGGAAAGAAAACCAGAAAACTCTGCCAGACGCTTGATCAGCTAGGACACAGGCAGGTGACTTACACCCAGCAGGCAGATTCGCCCATCTGAGATTTTGGTGTATAGTTTAGGAATCTGAAACAGGAAGCTGCACGTGGACTTTGTCCCTAGTCGTGAGAGATGCAGTTCTCAGGGGAACAGTCTGTCCTCACACACGACTGATATCGGTGCTAATGGCAGTAACAGTTACTGACGCATTTGTGTAGAAGGTTAGCATTTAGGACATGGTGACATCCACGGCATGCTGTTCTCATTGGCCTCCCATAGAATTATGATTCAGGGTGTCTCCCTGGAAGTTTGGCCTCAAGCCTAGTTCTCAAGCCCACATAATATCCTTTAACTAAACTCCTCTCCTGCCAATTTCTATGGCTTGCCCCAAGAACCTGGACTAGCAGCCACAGCAGGAAACTGTGAGAGGGAGAAGCAGTCTTGAACGAGAGTTACACCCGGGGTCACCGTGAATATCCAGTGCGCTGAGCAGCTCTGCTGTGCCAGTTACGCAGACTAGGGCGTGAACGGGAACTCTGGGAGATGTGCGACCTCGCCCGTCCCAGTCACCGTTGCTACCCACAGCCACATCTCCGTCACAGTGTACTCCACACTTAGCATTTTTAAAAAATGGTGGAAAATACATGTAACGTTAAACTCACCATCTTCCCCATTTTTAAGTGCGGGTTCAGTGGGCGAAGCACCTTCACATTGCTCTGCAGCCATCTCCACCTTCCGTCTCCAGAACATCCTCGTCTGTCAAACCTGTAACTCGGGACCCGTCGAAGAATCACCCCATTCACTTCTCCCTCCAGCCTGTGCTCTGGACACTTCGTAGGAAGCGAGATCGTACGCTCTCTGTCTTTGGAGACTGGTTCATTTCACTTAGCACAGTGTCCTCGAGGTTCACCCGCGTCGTGGCATATGTCAGCATCGCCTTCCTTTGTAAGGCTGAGTAATATTCCATCGTACGTAGAGACCAGGTTTTGTTTATCCATTCCTCTACCAGTGGACATTCAGATTGCTTCCACCTTTTAGCTCCTGTGCATAATGCAGCTATGCACATGAGGATTTTCAATACTGATGACCATGGCTGTCCCTTCTATAATACTTACTATGTATCAGGCATTATTCCAACATAAATTAACTCCTTTAACAAGATCCCAACAACCTTACGTGTTGGGAACATATTTTACCAGCGAGCAAGCAAAGCCTTACAAAACCCTCCTCAGAGTTAGGGAACCTGCTCTTTGTTACTTGAGTCCAGGTGGCAGGACTGGGGTTCAGTGCCCTAGTTTAGACTTGCCACCCTGCTGCCTCTTTTGAGGACCATGGTCCCTTCCTGAGAGGAGAATAGCGACCGGTGCTCCATGTGCTGTTCCAGCTGCTGGGAATGGTGTCCCTCTGACCTTTGGTAACTGGGTCCCTCTCGCCATTTACATCCTTGTTTAAACGTCGTTCCCCACAAAGACCTTTTCTGGACCCCTCGATTCTTGATCACAGTACCAGTATTAGGTCCACACATCGCCCTCATCACTCTCTAACATTCCAGTATCCATTTACCTGTGTTCACTACCCATTTCCCACTAAACTGCAAGTTCCGTGAAAGCATATGCCTGTGCTCAGTTTATACTATATGTCCCCAGTGCTTAGAACTCTGGTTAGCAAGTCATAGATCCTTAATAAATAGTTGTTGACTGAAATAATAAATCAATGCATACATGAATTAGCCCAGGCAACTTAAAATCTGACAGTAACAAAATGAAAACTTATGCGAATATTAATAAAGGAGAAATCTTCCCATCGAACTCAAGAGTTAAGTAGAATTGCTCAAATACTCTTTTTTTTTTTTTTCGAATGGCCGCAGGGTATTCTGATACCTCCTGGCTGTGTTTGCCGATTAGAGTAGCTATAATGCTGGCATTGTTTCTATTTTATGGAATTAGAAAAGTTATGACCAAGTTGCTTATCCAGCTTTGTGAAAGTGAAGTATTTAGTTCAAAGAAACTTGAAGATCGTCTGTAATTTCAGCTGGAGTTAAAATGAGTGAGCGTTTTTTCATCTTGCACTCCCACATCAGGAGTGCAAAAGATTACCCGGACAGGAGGCTTTCCTCACTCTGCTGCTGGTCGCGGGGGCGTTCTGTGTCTCTTGGGATGGAAAGGACAGAAAGATCCACAAAATCGCTGGATAATTACTGACATGTCTCTCCCTGTAGAAAAGAAATTTTCATAGAAGAAAGAATTTTATAGAAGAATTAGGACCAAGAATCATCTAGAATAGGAAAAAAAACTCTAAAATTAGGAAATGATGTGGCAGGAAACACTTGATTTTCTGTAAGGCCTTCTGCTCCTATCAATATCTTTAAAACGTGTTTCCCAAACCAAGCTGAACTTTTTTTTTTTTTTCTGTCTCACATCAACATGTTTTTTCACCTGCAAAAGAGAGGAAACGTTTGCTTTGGAATTCATTAAGATAAAAAGCATGATGATATATATACATTCTTGACTGGAAAGGTCTCAGAGACCCTCCAGTAAAGGAACAGAAACCTAGCGTTTTACGTGTTTGAGTCATTTAAGAAATGCCACCAATGGGGGGGGGGCGTAACTAAGCTGCAGTGTGTGAGTAGCTCATGCAATGAGGTGCAAAATTCAGATCCAAATATGTTAGAAATTTGGATGTTTACCTTGTAA
>CM053508.1:81363490-81447274 GCA_028627145.1 Eidolon dupreanum | reverse complement strand
TCTGGCTGTGCCATATTTTATTTATCCATTCACTCACTGAAGAAGATCTTGGCTGTTTCCAGGTGGTGGCAATTATAAAGCCGCTTTTGTTTTTTTGCGTAGATACCAAAGAGCGTGATTGCTGGATCATAGGGTCAGAGTACATTCGATTTTGTAAGAAACCCCCAAACTGTCTTCTGAAGCATCTGTACCATTTGCGTTCCCACCGGCCCTGAGTGAGCATCCCTGTGACTCCACGTCCTCGCCAGCATCTGGTGTCGTCAAGGTTCTGGATTTGGGGCATCCTAATAGATATCTAGTAGTATTTCATTGTTGTTTTAATTTTCAATTTTCTAATGATGGTCTCGAGCATCTTTTCATGTGCTTGTTTTCCATCTACATATCTTCTTTGGTGAGGTGTCCAGATCTTTTTCCTGTTTTTAAATTAAGTTGTCTGTTTTCTTATTGTTGAGTTTTTAAAGTTATTTTTTATTCTAATTTTGGTAAATAGACATCATGTAAAATTCACCATCTTAACCATTTCGGTGTACAGTTCGGTAGTGTCGAGTATATTCACATTATTATGCAACAATCTCCAAAACGCTTTCCATCTTGCAAAACTGAAACTCTATCCCCAATAAACAGCTCCCCATGTCCCCCTTCCCCAAACCCCAGCCCCGGTCAACGCCACACTAGGAATTTGACTGCTCTTGGTTGTACTTCGAAAAGAAAATAACAAACCCACTTTTTTAACCTCTAATTGTTTTTCCCCCTTCCAAAATGGAACGAAATGTCAAAGCTCTGAATCTCTTACTTCTAGACGATCCTGGAACAGAGGAAGTGCGGTGGCCTTGTGGCTCGCTCCCCACTGAGCACCGGGCCCCAGCTCTGCCTGTCTCTGTGTGGTTCTCTCAGGCCAAGGAGCCTGGAGCAGGGCGGTCCCAGGCGAAGTGCTAGCGAGTTCCTCCAAGTTTCTTGGTGCCAACGAAGAAGAGTAGGAAAGGATGAAGTGATAGGGAGCGACACATATCTTTAGATATGTGTCCCATACATATTGCTGTGTTTTTGATAAACAGAAACCTGAACAGATGCTGATCAAGGTGGGAAGGATTCATGGGTAGTTTTGGAAGCTGTCACGAGACAACTCAACTGGGCCTTTTTGTAGATGAGGCCGTCGGTAAGTCAAGGGGGCACTACTTGTAACAAACGTAAAAACATTCTACAAGGGAAAAATAAAGTATGCTATAAAGTGTTTCTGACACCTACCGTCTTTCTCTCGCTTTAAAGTTCGTATTACTTTTCGACATCCTGGCTCAATACTGCATTTATTAAATGACACTGAATTCTTTGAAACAGTGTGCTGTTTTTATAGTAACAGCTTATTAAATGGGTAGAAACAGTTATTCCCATTTGCACAGATGTTTTTCACGTCATATATGATGTCCGCATACGTAACATGGACTTGCTTCTTGCAACAGCTCAGCGTGGTAAGAAAGCAGGTGGACGTGTTCCCATTGTTGCTATGATGGACTCCTAAAGCTGGAAAAGCAGAAGAGTTGCCTTTTGTCATATATTTAGTAAGTGGAAGAGTCCAGACGCAAAGACTGTCTCTTGGTTTTAACTCTGGTACGTTTCCCGCACCATAAACGTTATCACGAACCTCCTCAGGGCCAGGGCAATCATTTTTGCGTTATGGTCGAATCCGTCTAATATAAATGTGCCTCCTGTGAAATAGCCACAGATCACCAGAAATCCAAATAATTTTAGTATAAGTGTGGCCCACTCGATATTTGGGGCATACTTATACTTTAAAAAGTATTTTTTTTTTAAATCTGAAATTCAAATTTAACTAGGCATCCTGTACTTTTTTTCCCCTAAGTCTGTCAACCCTAAGTCTATGCATAGGTCAGCTTCCCACCCGATTCTGTGTACTTGTTCCCCTGTGAGTTTATAATTTCCTATAATTTCCATTATGAACCCATGCACGGTGACTGCCCTGTCCTGCTCTCGTGTTTACATGGCTTTTCTGAACAACATTCGATGATGATGGAACTTCCGCTTTGATAGCTCCAGCCCACACCTCCATCCCAGCTGCTAACTCGACGTCTCCACCTGGCTGTCCCATAAACACCTCAGACTGAGCTCTCGAAAGTGAACTTATCCTCCCGAGGACCGACTGTGAGCTCCAGCTGTCTATGCTCTCAGTGAACGGTGTCACCCTCTGAGCCTCGACTTTGTCATCTGCTTCTCCCTCCCCCCTCCCCTCATCAGCTGACAAGCCCTGCTGACTCTCTCTCCTGCACCAGCTTCCTGCTTATTCCATTTCTCTCCATCCCACCGTTGCTACCCCAGCTAGATTCCCCTTCTCTTCTTGCATGGACTATCCCTGTGATCTCTTCACTAATGTCCCCATCTGCCCAGTTTCCCCTTTTTAAATCCAGCCGTCAGATGGGAGACCATCCAGAACACAGAGCTGATCATGTCGCTGCCCTGGCGATGAATTTCGATTCCCTCGTAACAGAGTTCGAAATTCTTAGCGTGGTCTGCGGGGCCCTGCATGCCATGGCCTGTGCTAGGCTCTCAGGGTGCAATAGTGAACCCAACACCAGAGCCCTGCCTTCCTGCACCTTCCGATCTAGAGATGGGAGCAGGAAATGAACAAGCACACAAGCTTAGTAATGAGACTGTGACTTGCATTCTGAGGGAGACGATGAGGTGTCTACATCCGGTCGGGTGGGAGTGGTTACTGTCCGTGGTACTGAGGAGTGGCCCCTGTAGAGCGGGAACATGGGAGCCAAGACCCAAAGTATGAGGCAGGAGCTAGTCGTGGGCAGGGGGAACAGCGAGCGTGAAGGCCTGGAGATGCCAGCACGTTGGAGTGTGAACAAGGATGAAGCCAGGGTCTGCGGAGCAGAGAGAGCAAGGGAGAGGCGGTGTACGATGTGGAGAGGGTGGCGGGCACGTGGGGGGCAGGGTGGGCTTCACGGCACGTGTCATGGTCACAGGAACACGGGAAGCCATGGAGAGGGCTTATCTGCAGCAGGCACGGCCGCTGGAGACCTGGCACATCCCAGGGAGAGACGGGAGGCAGACGCTGAAGCAGAGGGTCGGCAAAGCTGGAGGGAGCAAGTAGATTTAAACGGCGACGTGACCTGCACAGAGCCCAGCGGAAACCTCAGTCTCCTGGCTCGGATCTTCAACTCCACGGTGGAATCGGGGCGGTGACTGTAAGAGTCTCCTAGTGTTTCTTGTTTCTGACGGCAGCGGACGTTAGAAGTGGTTGTAATCTTGCGCGTGAGCTCGCCTGTTTCACTCTGGCAGAGAGAGGCAGGCAGGCTCTCAGAAGTCCTCATCTTTGTCTGGGACGTTGGTTTAGGGTGCTGGCACTCAGAGGGGCGGTGTGCCTGAGGATCCCCGCTATCAGACCGTGAACAGAACCACATGTTCTGACTTGGGGGTGCCATCCACTCGAACGTGGGCTGAAAGCATGACATCTCCTCCACGCTGGAACCCCAGGAGTGAATTCCTCTTCTCTGGTGTGGGGAGGTCCAGCCTCTGGCTAACCTGAGCCAAGGATGGTGAGCAACCTCAGACTCTGCGACAGCAGGAGTTCATGAGGCAAACATCCCTGGGGAATAGTCTCCTCAGGCTTGTTATTTAAACCCACTTGAGTTTTTTGGTCCATAGCCTGCTCTAGAGCCTTAGGTACAGTGTCTGCCAGGTCATTCTGGGACCTATCTGTGCCTGAAAAGTAGGGGGAAGGGAACGCTGCGGGTATGAGAAACGAGGGAATGGTTTCCAAGAGGCTTCTAGGTTCCCAGGGGGGCTTCTGTGTCGAGGGTGAGAGGGTAGGGCCAGCCCTCTGCAAACGCTACCATCCATTTCTTTAAATTGATGTATAGTTGACATAACACGTTATATTTGTTTCAGGTGTACAATGTACTGGATCACGATTTGCATAATGGTGAAGTGATCACCATAATAAGTTTACCTAACATCTGTCACCACACATCATTATAATTGTTTTTCTCATGAAGAAAAACTTTTCAAAAGATTTACTCTCTTAACAGCCACGCTGTACAGTACCTCTCCGGGACTTATTTTGTAACTGGCAGTTGGTATCTTTTGACCACTTTCAACCATTTTTATCCCCTGCCCCCAACTCCCTACCTCTGGCCATCATCAATCTGTTCTCTGTATTATGAGTTTAAGGCTTTTTGTGTTATTTTGTTTAGATTCCACATGTAAGCGAGATCACATAGAATTTGTCTTTCTCTGTCTGACTTATTTCACTTAACACTGCAAATGGCAAGATTTTCTTCTTTTTTTATGGCTAAATAAGATTCCACTATATAATGCCACATTTTTCTTATCCATTCATCAATCAACATTTAGGTTGCTCCCCTGTCTTGGCTATTGTAAACAGTGCTGCAGTGAACGTGGGGGTGCAATATATTTTTGACTTAGTGTTTTTGTTTTCTTTGGATAAATACCTAGAACCAGCATTGCTGGATCATGTAGTAGATCTATTTTTAATTTTTCGAGGAACCTCCAAACTGTTTTCTGTAGTGGCTGCGCCAATTTACATTGCCACCAACAGTGCACAAGGGTTCCCTTTTCTGCACATCCTCGCCAGTACTTGTTATTTCTTGTTTTTTTTTTTTGTTTTGTTTTGTTTGTTTTGTTTTTTAAGTAATAGTCATTCTGACAGGTGTGAGGTGATATCTCATTGTAGTTTTTATTTGCATTTCCCTGATGATTAGTGATATTGACCACCTTTTTATATACCCATTGGCCATCTGTATGTCTTCTTTGGAAAAATGCCTATTTAGATCCCCTGTCCATCTTTTAAAATCAGATTTCTTGGGGGTTTTTGCTATTAGGTTGTGTGAGTTATTTCTATATTTTGGATATTGACCACTTATTAGATATACGATTTGCAAATTTCTTTTTCTGATAGTTGTTTTTAAGATAGTCATTGCATGTGAGGTAGGGTGTATGACCTCATTCTTTTACACACGGATGAGAAGTTGTTCTGGCATCATTTGATGGAAAGACTGTTAATTCCTCATTAAATCAAAAATCAGTTGACCATAAATGGAAGGTTTGTTTCTAGAATCGCAATTCTATTTCATTGATCTGTGTCTTCGCTCAGGCCAGTACCACATCGTCTTGCTTATGGTAACTTTGTATTAAGTTTTGAAACTGGGATATGTGAGTACTATGGCTTTGTTCTTTTATTTCAGGATGATGGTGTTGATGGTGACGATGATGATGATGATGATGATGATTTTTGCCTGTCCTGGGTTCCTTGAGTTTCCATATTAACTTTAGGATCAGCTTGTCAATGTCTGCAAAAAGACAGCTGAGATTTTGATAGAGATTACATTAAATCTGCAGATCAGTTTGAAGGTGTTGCTGTTATAACATTGTTGAGTCCTCTGATCCATAGCATGGGATAACTTTCTATTTATTTAGGTTATCTTTAATTTCATTCACTGATGTTTTGTAGTTTTAAGTGTACAAGACATCCACTTTTATTTTAAATTTATTTATTTAAATTTATTTTGAAGTATTTATTCTCTGGTATTATAAAATGGAATTGTTTTCTTAAATTTATTTTTAGATCGTTTATTGCTATCGTCTAGAAATAGAATTGATTTTCCTATGTTTTTGTGTTCTGCAAAATTACTGAACTTGTTTATTGATTTGGACAGATTTTTGTGGATTCTTCACCATTTTCTGTATACGGGATTATGTCATCTGAAAATAGATTTAGTTTTACTTCTTCCTTTCCGGTCTGGATTTTTTATTTCTTTGTCTCACTTGTTTGTCTTGGCTAGGACTTTAGTACAGTGTTTAAGAAAAGTGGCAAAAATAGACATCTTTGTCTCGTGCCTGCTGCTGAGGGAGAAAGCATTTGATCCTTCACCATGAAATGCAAGGTCAGCTGTGGGGTTTTCAGATTGGGGAGTTTTTTTTTCCTATTCCTAATTTGAGTAGATTTATCATGAGATGGTGCTGTATTTTATCAGTTATTTTCTGTGTCTATTGAGATGAATGTATAGTTTTTGTCCTTTAGTCTATTGATTTTTTTTATATCACACTAATTGATTTTGGCATATTAAAATAACCTTGCATTCCTAGAATAAATGCCGTATGTTCATGATGTGTAATCCTTTTTATATGTTGCTGGATTTGCTTTGCTACTATTTCGTTTATGTGTGTTTGCAAATGTTCATATATGTTTTTACATTTATATTCTTAAGACATACTGATCTACAGTTTTCTATTCTTTTAATGTCTTTGTCCAGTTTTGATATCTGTGTAATACAGGCCTCATAGAATGAGATAAAAAGTGTTCTCTTCTGTTGTTTTGGAAGAGTTTGTGATGGATTGGTGTTAATTCTTCTTAAAACATTTGATAGAAATCACCCGTGAAGCCATCTCAGTCTGGGCTTTTCTTTGTGGGAAGTATTTTGGATACTAACTCAATTTTTTTTTGTTTGTTATATGTCCCTTAGTGATTTGAACATAGTTGAAAGAGATGACTTAAAGTCCTTACTTAGGAAATCCAGCATCGGGGCTTCCTGTGGGACAATTTCTATTAATTACTTTTTTCTGTTAATTTACTTTTTTTATGTAGACTTGGATTATATTTTTATTTTTTCGGTATGTCTCACAATTTTTTTCTGAAGACTAGATGTTTTAAATATTAAATATCCAGATTCCCTCCCTGCCAGGATTTGTTATTATTCGTGTTATTTCCGTTTGCTTGTTTCGTGATTTTCCTGAATGAATTCTATAAAGTATACATTCTTTGTCACTAGCAGCCACTGAAGTCTCTGCTCCGTTAGCTTGGTCCTTGCCTAATGACTGGGGAGAGATTTTCTTAAGTGCTTTGAAGTAATAAGTCATGAAGCCTTTTATAAGGAGCTCCGTGTGTATTGGGGAACACCTCCGGTAGTCCGGCAGACTACCATTCACCTGGCTCACTCACTGCCTTAACCTCCCCTCCTTGCTTGTACAGTCTCGGTGTCAGCCGGAGGGGAGAGATTAAGCCTCTCTGAGATCTGGCCTGGGCGTACACACAACTCTGCAGCTGCCTGTGGCCTTCTGGATTCTTAGTGATAGTCATAGCTTTATAAAGCCCCCTACAGATACCTTATTCCCAGCATTTCCTATTGGTTTTTTTTTTTTTTCAGCTTCTTGTTAGCCTCCACTTGTATCACCTCCTCAAGCTGTTGCATGTTAAACAATTGCCACTGATTGTGTCTGACAAATGCCCTAGGGACATCTGTTTGCACAGAACTTGCTTCGAATAAAGACAAATCCTGAGAACAGAGCTTTTCAGGGAGCTTCCAGGGGTGGCTTACAGGAGCTCCAAACTCATCCTGCCCCCTCTTGTGGGTGCTAGGGTGCTGTTGTTGATGCTTACAGGTGTGAGACTGTAGCTTCTCTCAGCTACTGTGTAGGTGGGGAGAGGGGTGGGTGGGAGCAGAGCAAGTTGAAATGCCACAAAGCTCACTGTTCTCACTGAGATGCAGGCGTATTCCTTGAATAAAGACTCCATGAATCATTGCAATCTTTTGATGAGTTCTGGAAACGTTGTTTTTGACAGTTTTTGCCAGTTTCTCATTGTTCTTGTGGAGGTTTTTGGAGATACTTACTTCGCTGTTCTGGAAGTGCTTCTCCAAGACCGACCTTTGCAGAGGGCGTTTTTGAGATTGTTCCTTAATTCAAATAGGAAGTCATAGTCACGTGATGTTTTTAGGGGGCTGGCTGTCCCCGAGGGAGCCTTTTAGAAAGGGGATGGTCTGTGCCTCTGGGATCAGTTAAAAGCATTAGAAATTCACCTCACTTATTTTTCATACCCTCATTCGGCTTTTTTTTTAACTTCCTTATTGTGGCATATAGTTACTGAATGACTATAGTCAATAATACCTCAACAATAAGAAAAGATAATGGTTTAAGTTTTCCAAGTAGATGAATCAATGATAGGCAGAACTTTAAAAACAGTGGCGATAATAAAGTCATGAGGGAAGCAATCACAAGTGAGAGAGTTTATGAGAAGAATAATTTAAACATAAGATTATTCGAAAGTAATTCATTGAAAGCCCGACATTAGGGTCTGCTAGAAGTGGATTATCTGTAGCACTGTGTAGAAAAACCTCACCAGGAAATGTTTTTTGTTGGCCCCCGACTCTTGAAAACATACTGTTCTATTGACATACCAGGTATTCCCCTTCCCAACAGCCACATTTTGGCGGCTTCATAGTTCTGCATGTTTTAAGTGGTAGCTTAAAAAGAAGGTAGCTATTTTCAGTAATCCTATGTGGGTGTTTTAATGTGGGGCTTTTAGACTCCGCAGACTCTACCGTGTGGACTTATCGAAAAAGCCGGTAAGAACTAAAAGATCACTTGAGTAAGCCTGAAGCACTAACATGACGTTGAATTTTTAATGCTTGGCATCTACTCTGTGAATAAAGGTGGCCGTTTCCTTTCAAATAGCAGGCTAAGATAATTAATCTTATTTTTCCAGAGCATCCTGGTAAAACAGTGTGCGCGATCACATTGTTCAGCAAGGTCACATTTTACTTTTGTTATTTTCCAAAGCAATAAACGATCCCTCCATTTTCCCACCTGACCCTAATCAAGAGGCCTTCTATTTCATAGGGTTAAAAGGTCAGCCCCACTGAGAAACGCCAATGGAGAGCCACTGTTTCTCTTAGTGACTGAGCCTGGTTGAGAATATATTTTATAAAGGATAAAAATAAACATCTTTGGGTTCACTTAAGCTGTTCATCCTTCCGGAATTGAATGAAAGTCAGGAAATGTGGAAATTCACTTTCCACTCACCAGTATCTCATGGTTCTGTGTTATTAGGGATACAGATGCTCTCTGGCAATTTGCCAGTTTAAAAAGAGACCTTATAATTCGTGCTCTAGCTTTTCCTAAGGTAAAATGACTTCCTGAAAATTGAGAGAACCTTAGGTAAAAACATCTACTAAATGGTTTCGACCTAAATGCAACGTTCAGGCACATTTCAGATATATCTCCAAGAACAGCCAGCAAGGTCTGGCCCAAATGCTCCTTTGAAATCTGATTAACTTGTCTCTTTTCTGCTAAAGGGGCGATTGCGGGAAGAGGCAATGTCACATAGGAGGAACAGAAGCTTTGGCCTGGTGGCTGTGAAGAAACCACTAGATGGGCTTGTTTTAAAATATTGTGAATTTTCTGTGCTATGGCAGTTTTAAGGAAGGCCTGGCTGCTTTCAGAACCAAGAGTCAAGGTTCTGACATGAACACATGGGACAAATATTTGGGGAAAGAGCCAGGCTGTGGTCGTAACACTCTGAGCACTGTTTCTCAAGGCGCAGGTCACAGAACTGTACGGATCAGGCAAAATCCTTGCTAAAAATGCAGCTTCCTGGCTCTTTCTCTGCCCCAGTAGATTGAAATCCAGGACCTGGGATTCAAATTTTAATAATCACTCTTCTAGAATTTTATACACTCTGTCGCTTGAGAACCACCCTTCATGGAATTCCAGTCTTCCACTTACAAGCCTCTTAATATTGCAGTTAGCACAAGAGTTAAAACTAGCTTCTAGCACAAACTAAGAAATACTTCTCTCTTTTCTTAACTGTTACAATCTCTGCTTGCCTGGATGTTTTCTTTATAGAGGTCTTACTAGGGCTCCTTAAAATTATCTTTATAATTCCTGGCTGGTCTTTCCCATAAAAATGTTAATTTCTTCATAATTTTTTTTAGCACTTTTGTTTGTTCATTTATTGTTCCAGTTGGGAAAAAACAAACAAACAAACAAAAAAAACAAAAAACAAAAAAAACAACTCTATTTCTTGCTGTGCTGCCTCCTGGCAAAAGTTAAAGGCAGCTCTAGAATCACCAAGAGGTAAGAACGTTTCTTTCTCTAGTGATGTTGAAAGGACAGGTGACTAAGTATGGGTCCCTGTGTTTTTCAATTATCCACATATGAACTTGAGCTCAGTCACTGCATTGAAACCACCTTATCATCACTTACATCATCTTTCACTGCATGGCAGCCTCCATGTGTCTAGGCAAGATGCAGATCAGTGGTTCTCAAACGTCGATGGGCATAGGAGCCACCTAGAGCAGGAGTCCCCAACCCCCAGGCCGCAGACAGGTACCGGTCTGTGTGTGGCCCGCTAGGAACCGGGCTGAGCGGCAGGTGAGTGAGCGAAGCTTCCTCTGTATCACTCCCCATCACTAGCATCACCACCTCAGCTCCGCCTCAGATCATCAGACATCAAATTTTCATAGGAGCACCGGTCCCCGGTGCCGGAAGGATTGGGGACCGCTGACTAGGGCTTTGTTAGAAATAGGCACTCCTGGGCTCCAGCCACAGCTCAGATCAGTAAGTGTGGAGTGGGGCTCAGGAATCTGTCTTTTTGTCAGGCGCACCTCCACCCCAGGGAGTTCTGGGGTCTTGAGTCAACCTTCGAGAAGACTTTCTTAGAGAAATTTAATTCCTGCGTTCAAGGAAAACTTTGCAGTTCTGACCACATTTGGCACTGGGGAACTGCAGGGTCCGGAGACCTGACTTCACACAACCAGCAGCCACCCGAGAACAGAGCCACAGGAAGGGACCCCACTGACATACAGCACGGAGGACTGTCGGGGTACAAATCTGACTCGATAATCACAATTCAAGCGATTTTAAATGGGAATTAGCGCAGCTCGTATCTCGTTCCTGGTTTACGTGTGCGACATTCAAAGGCGGGCTTGACCATTCGGGTTTATTAGTGCATTAATCAAATCTGTGCTTAGGATTCTTTTAATATTTTTCACAGCGGGCTCGACCATTCGGGTTTATTAGTGCATTAATCAAATTTGTGCTTAGGATTCTTTTACTATTTTTCACACAGGTGCCCCTCCTGTTCCCCTTTGCCCCTTCCAGCTCTCTACTCCCATTGCCAGACACGCTCGGGCCCATGATGCCCACGCATGCTCTGTGGTGCTCTGATGGCTCTTGGCTTCAAATGAAAGGTGTTGTTAAGAGCTCTGAACTGAAGCGTGTGGAGAAGGCTCTTTGGTAAATGCTTCTCACGCTTGCAAGACGTGCACGAGAATGTCTTAATCGTTTATATTGTAAAAGCATATTTTGTTATTCGGTGAACGCTAAAGAAACGTTGGCTTTTAAGTAAAAAAGCCAACAAATTGGCAGATTTATTGTCTGCACTGATATTTTAGTAGAAATATAAAAACAAGGGATCATAGCCGTTCTTTTGAAGGATTTTAATAAGAGGAGCTGTGTTATCTCGTCTTAGCAGATCGCTCCGTCCCTAGATAGCCAGGGTCCTCGAGAATCAGATCTCCTCTGGGATGTTAAAGCATCTCCACACCTGAGTCCAGGATGCTGCACCCCGTCGTGCCTGTGTCTTTCTGGTGCTCAGCGTTTGGGGGTCCTCACTCCCAATGAGCATATATGCAAGCCTCTGTGGGGACGGAGGGACCTGATATGGCCTCGGCCACACTCAGATTCTGTTTTCGGGCGTCTCCCCTTCCCAGAGGTTACCTTAGGTGCCATCGAGCTGCTGGGGTGGGTGCAGGCCCATGGGAGCTCGAAGTTAACGTGGAAACTGAGGTTGTGACCACAGGTTTTCACTGGTACATTTAGCGATTCTGAATGAATATTTCTTGTCGCTCGGATAGTTGTGAGAAACACAGGGACAGTTTTGGGGAGAAGTAGGTAACTTGAAAACTGTCTCAGCATGAGGTGTCTCAGAATGCCCGCGGAAAGAATGGAGGAGAATGTGGCAAAATATCGCTCGTGGAAAAACTTGAGAGATAGGTGCACAGATATTTGGTATAATAGTTCCTATTCTTTCAGGATGCTTAAAATATTTCAGAACAAATAAATAAAACACGTTTGTAATAGTCTTTTCAGACTCGTTACATAAAACCCCTTATGCGTGAGAATTACTAAAACAAAACAAAAACAGAAAGTTACAGAAATTGGAAATTTCGTGTGCTGTTGGTAGAAATGTAAAATGATGTACTTGCTATGGAAAACAGTGTAGTAGGTCTGCCATATGATCCAACAATCCCACCCAAAAGAACTGAAAGCAGGGTCTTGGAGAGATACCTGTCCACCCACGTTCATAGCAGCGTTATCCCCAGTGGCTAAAAGGTGGAAGTACAGTAAGTGTCCACCAGTTGATGAACGGATAAACGAAAGGTGGTGTACATGTTCAGTGAAGTACTATTCAGCCTAAAACAGAAAGGAAATCCTTTCATATACTGCAATGTGAATAAACCTTGAAGAGACTAATGCTAAGAGAAATAAGCCAGTCACAAAGTGACAAACACTACTGATTCCACTTGTATGAGGTACCTACAGTTGTCGAACTCATGGAAACAAAGTGGGTGCCCAGGGCTGGGGCAGGAGAATGGGGAGTCGTTGTCGACTCAGAGAGAGTTCTCAACAGTGCAAACGAACTTGACGCTGTTGAACTTGACACTTAAAAATGGTGAACACGGTAAATTTTACGTACTTTTTAAACCCCACCTTTGATAATTAACAAAACTATGTCAGGTGTTGCACGTATCCATAAACTTAACTCCTCTGGGAATGCAAAGCTCAAAACAGTGAACTTGAAACGCAACTTCCTTTCCCTGCATAAAAACTTGGTTCCCGTCTATGGCTATGCCACCTTGAACAAGCCCGATCCCATCTGATCTTGGAAGCTAAGCAGGGTCATGCCTGGTGAGTACTTAGGTGGGAGACCACCTAGGAAGACCAGGTGCTGTAGGCATAAAAAAATAAAAGAATAAAGGATTGTAAGCTGACAAAATCCTTGCAAACTGTGAGGTCGACCAAGAGTTGCCTCGCGTCAAAAAAAGAAAATAAATTAAAAAAAAAAAAACAAAAAAAACACTTGGTTTCCTATGTTAACTTTCCCGGCTCTGTTGTCTTCCCATCCCAGGGGCATGCTTTGGTCGGCTCCGTTTTAAAAATTCTCATTTCCGTCTTTGAAATGGGTCTTGCCTGGTGGTTCCAGACCCACAACATCGCATCCCTCAGACCTGCTTTGTCTCAGCCATATTCTTGCGACAAGAACCGAGGTGTCGGGGCTCAGTGCAGAGCTTTCCCTTCCAGAAGCAGCATGGCGTGCTCACCCGGCCTCACCCCGAGCAGCTGTCTAGCTCCTGCCCGTCTTAGCCTGGTGGAGTCTCTCATCTCTTGGAGCTCTTACTATCTGCTGCGTCACCGAATCTGGCCATGCCACTTGACGCTCTTGTTCCATGACCTTTTATTGTCACCACTGAAGCTAGTATGTGCTGGACACTAGGCTGGGTGTTGGAATACAACGAAGAACAAAAGTAACATAGCCATGCCCTCTTGGGTCCTGGAGAAGGTATAGACACTGAACAGATAGATATATAGCTTAGAATGATGATTCGTGCTATAAAGGAAAAGAGAGTTACAACAGAAAATAACCAGGACCTACTCTGGATGGGTGTGAGGGGTATGTGTTTTTTTTCCCCCCTACATAAAAGTTGGACTCCCTAGGTTAACTTTCCCAGCTATACTGTCTCCTATGTATCTACGGAGCCGTGGAGAGTCCCAGGAATGCAGTGATATTGAAACTAATAAACTAATAAGTTATGGGCAAGCTAGAGAAGCACATCCCAGGCAGAGGCAGCTCCTCAATGTGTGACCTGCAGGGGAGGTAGCTCACTGAGAAGCCAGCGAGGCCAGGATGTGGGGAGAGGCAGAGGGCCTGAAGACCGTGCCAGGCCTCGGAACTCTATCCTGAGGGTATGGGGCTGCCTTTCAGAGTTTAAGCAGGAGCATGACGTGGCCAGATTTTAATGTTTAAAAAGTCACTCAGGTTGTCTTGTGTGGAACTGATTGAAGAGAAGCAGAGGAAGAATCTGAGAATCTGGCTGGGAGGCTACTGCAGAGGTCCGAGCAGAGTCCGTGGTAGCACAGATGGAAATGGTGCTAGCAGATTGGAGGTGGAGTGGAGGTAGCATTACAGGCTTGCTGGTGGATAAATGCAGGGAAGGTGAGGGAGAGGGAGCTGTCAAGGTTTCTAGCTGGGTAGGTACAGGAGGCATCAATAGCTCTCATACATCGACAGCTTACTGTATACTGAACTTTGTGCTAAACACGTTCCATTATCCGTTTAGTCTTCATGATAAGCCCGTGGGGTAGTTGTTTAGGAATGAGAAATTAATAGCCTTTCCAAGGTCACATAGCTAGTAAGTGACACAGGAAATTCAGAACATGATCTGCTGACTCCAGGATGCAAGGTTTATGAGAAGAATAAAAGAAAATGAAATTTGAGAGAAAAGAGCCAAAATTCACTTTGGAGTATGTGCCCGATGACTGCTTTTTCCTAGCTCAGAAGATGCAGGGGCGATGACAGCAACAGCAACATAGCTTATAAATCTCTCTGATCCCAGCCTGAAAACAGAGAAAATAACCAGAGTTTTTTTTTTTTTTTTAAACAAAACAAAACAAAACACCCATGGACAATTACAACGAAACCAGGTGCAAGACAGCCACATGCACGCAAGCAAGTGGAGCCAGACCATGAACAGACACGAGACCTGCAGCACTCCCACGTCTGTGCAGGAGAAAGGAGAGGGGGCCACAGAGCACCCAATGACCTAAGGGAAGGAAAACCCCAACAGAGCCAACAGGTGTCCAGCAGAAAGCATGGCGGGCCAGCTGAAGGACAGCAGCTGAGAATGATAGGAGGTGTCTCCTAATCTAAATGCATATTAGGGCACCACGCAAAGGAGAAACCTCTCAGAGTGGAATCAAAATTGGACATTAGAGGGACAACAGAGCTAGAAAGAGAAGGTCCAGATAAAAGTGGGGAGAGGACAGAGTCAGGAAGTCTCAGAATAAGCCACCATGTTTTCTCATAGTGAAGGAAAACTTATATCACGTGGAAATGGGCAGTAGAAAAATATCCAGTACAAATCCCATACGAAGTTACTATAGGAAAAAATAAAAGCACTAGAGAAAGATATATTCATAGAGCAGATCAAAAAGGGAGCTTTCAAGTCTACGGCCATGCCACCCCGAACAAGCTTGATCCCGTCTGATCTCGGAAGCTAAGCAGGGTCAGGCCTGGTTAGTACTTGGATGCGAGACCACCTAGGAAGGCCAGGTGCTATAGATGCAAAAAATAAATTAAATAAATAAATAAATAAATAAATAAATAAGGGATCGTAAGCTAACAAGGTCCTTCCTTGCAATCTGTGAGGTCAACCAAGGGTTGCCTTGCCTGAAAAAAAAAAAAAAGGGAATTATTATTTTAAAACAATCTAAAAAATTTTTTTAAAATGATCCAAAACATGAAAGAATGCAAATCAGGATGGAAAAACTACTAAGTAACAAAATAGAAAATAATTAGAAATAAAAGAAAAAGTCATTCACAAATGAAGATCAAACCAGAAGAACTTGAGTGTCAATAAACAGAACTATATTTTAGGAGAGAAAGAATGTGAGAAGGAAGAAGTTTTACATAATTATTTAAAAGAAATAAAGGCGATGATAAGGGTTTGAGAGAAAACAAAAATATTTAAAAATAAACAAAGAAGATCCAACTTACAAATATTGAAAATTCCTGAAGAAGAAAGGCAAAGAAGGGAATAAGCCAAATACTAAGAACTATCTTTTAAGACAAATTTCATGAAATTTAAAAAATTCTACACTGCTTATTGACCTGAGACACACGCCTAAGTATATTACCCAGAATGACTAACAACATCAAAGCATATTTGGTAAAATTACTGAACTTAAAAGAAAAAATATTTTGAGTGTCTAGCAAGTGATTTATCAGGGCATGAAAGTTAAATTATCAGACTTTTCACCATAACTCTTTATGTCTGAAGAGAATAGACTAGTATGTTTAAGATCCCCCATGGAAGAAAATACGAAGTGGAAGTTTTATATGGAGCAAGGTTGATATTTGAGTGTAAACGGCACAGATGAACTGTCACTGACATATAAAAACTCAAGAGATATTGGTCGTGAGCCCTTCCTGAGGAATGCACCAGAGAAATAAAGCGTCAGAAAACCAAAATGACTCAAAGCACTTTGACATAAGTACTAACGAGAACATAAACATCAGTTATTTGGAGAACTCAGAGTAAATTGAGGTCAAAGGGAAAGAGTACATGTGAAGTGACTATCTGCTGAGTCAGTACAGATAGAGCGTAACCACAAAACATGGAGAAAGAATAGGGAGAATATGCACAGAATTATTTTTTAATTACTTCAGTAATTCTGGTTCGGTGGAGGCTAGGATTAGGATTTTTTTTAGTTGATAGACAATTCACATACCATAAAGTCTATCCTTTTTAAGTGTACAATTCGGTGGTTTTAGTATATTCACAAGGTCGTGCCACCATCAGCACAATTGGACTCCAAGACATTCTTGTCACCCCAAACAGGAAGCCCACGCCTGTTATCGGTCACCCCCTGGTCTCTTTTCACCCTAGTCCCCGGCCACCACTAGTGTGCTTTCGGTTCTCGGGTACATACATAGGCGTGGAATTGCTGCGTTCTGTAGTAATGCTACGTCCAGCCCTTTGAGGGACTGCCACACGGTTTTCCAGTGCGGTGGTACCTTTTCCCATTCCTACCAGTGACATATGAGGATTCCACATTCTTAGCATCCTTGCAAACACCTGCTCTTGCTTGTCACTCTGATGTCAATCACCTTGGCGGGTGTGAACTGGTGTCTAATGCTGGCCTTGACTTGCATTGAGTTGTGAAGACTTCCTTATATATTTTAGTTACTAATCTCTTATCAGATATATAGTTTACAAGTATTTTTTTCCCATCCCATGGACTATCTTCTCTCCTTCTTGTATCTTTGAAGCATAAAATACTTTAATTTTGATAAAGTCCAATGTATCTATTTTTACCTCCTGTCACGTATATTATAGGTGGCATAGCTAAGAAAACATTGCCTAACTCAAAGATTTACACCTATGTTTTCTTCTAAGAGTTCTGTAGTTTTAGCTCGTACATTTAGGTCTGTGATCCATTTTGAGTCAGTTGTTGTGTATGGTGTGAGGTAAATATCCAACTTCATTATTTTGCGTGTGGATATCTAGTTTTCCCAGCACCATTTGTGGAAAAGACAATTCTTTCCCCATTGGATGACTTGTCACTCTTTTTGAAATTCCATTGACCTCAAGTCAGTGGGACTATTAATATTTTTGTTCTGAGACTGTTGTGTGTATAATGTGAGTCAAGCAAGTGAGTAATCATGGGATATTCTGTCATCTCTTTGGTCCTTGAAAAATAGGGTTCTTGGTGTGGAAGAAACAAATTTCAAATGCAAAGCAGAAGAGATCATGTTTAAAAAAGCAAAGTGAAACAAAAGCCACATAGTCCTAAATTTGAATTGGAAGTATAAGTATAAACTTATATTTTTATAAACATAAAATATTTATATTTTAAAAATCAAACATTTTCTAACTCTGTTCACTAATATAATGAGGTAATGGCCAACCCTACAGCAATCCACACAGAGGCCTTGAAATATCTTTTCCCTCTAAAAGAAACTGGAGCTTCTTGGAGAAGTGGCTGGTTCCAGGTCTGAGTTAAGGAATGTGAAAAGATGGCCCTAGACATCTTGTCATTTTAGATAGCCCCGAAGCAATCTAACCACCAGGACAATGCCATAGGTTCTCCGGAGCCAGCGGGAAGACATCCCTACTGAACGAAGATGGGACAATCTGAGTTTTATGACAAATATTAATTGCAACTGATTGACACTCATCAAATATAATGAAATCCATTTGTTCACAGTGATATTTTGAAAAACTCAGTGGTCACCTACAGAGTATAATGGGGAACCAATTCATTATCTTTAAAATCTTTACATAGAAAAAAAGCAAGAAAAACAAGCATGTATCTTGCTTTATCTCTATCTACTGTACCACTTGGTACAATAAATGAGGACAAACATCTCTTTATAAAATTATTCTGATTAATAAATGAGGAAAAATATGTGGAATTTAAATATCATCCTTTTGCAAAGCCGAGTGAAGTATAAGTATCCTGTGCTCACAGGGCAGTCACTGACCCCATGTGGCTATTTAAATCTAAATGCTAATTAAGTAACATGAAATAAAATTAAAATTTTAGTTCCTCAGTCACACTAGCCACATTCAGGTACTTAATAGACACATGGGACAGTGGCTTCCATAGTGGACCACGTGGATATCGAACATTTCCTTCACTGCTGGAAGTTTAATTAGATGGCACTATTTCAACATTCAGCATCCACAGCGGCTGGCATCTTAGAGTGGAAAGCAGACCCTACAGCCTCCCACTAAGAGAACGCAGCACACTGGTAGTCATGCCAAAGCGATCCAATCAAGTCTCTAGGTCCCCCTGTCAACTTACAAGGAGTTCGGAGGGCAAAGTAATAGGCATCATGTATATGCTATCAGAAGAATCTGCATTTTGGGGGAATTCTGTGAGTCAAATGAGCCAAGTGTTTTTTTTTTTCTTTAATTTTAATTTTTATTTATTTTAATTTTTTTTTTTTTAACAAATAGATTATAAGAAAAGGACAGGGATGCAGGGGAACCTGTAGGTGGAAAGGATTTTAAAACTGTCAAGATGAAACTGTCATGTCTGTGAATGGAAACTCGGATGAAAGAGCTATAAAGAGGTGCAAATAAGTGATTACTGTAAAAATCAGGATTATGGTTACCAATGGTGGAAGGGCTGTGATTGACACAGGGCCTATGGGAGCTTCTGGTGTGGCCAGCAAAGGTCTGTTTGTTGAGTTGGGAGCTGATTTTAAGTGTCCAGACTGTAATAATTCATTAAGCCATATTTTATGGCTCTCTTCATCAATTTTTTATCTAATAATTTTAAAAAGTTTTTTTTTTTTTTTAAAGGAGCCTAGTAGTACCTCATCAGGGCCCTGTGTCTCTGAGGAGACAATTTCTTATGTTTCGTGATCTTTAAGTTTTCTTACCGAACCTTTTTCTAAGTGACATCTGTACTTCACGCCACATTCACACTTAAGATTACACTTGATTCTCTCTGAGGTACCAGCCAACTCTTTAAAGGAGAAAAAAATTGCTTTCCATTTTCTCCTGCTGTCAACTCATGCATTTCGTTTTCAGGTGAGTTTACTTTTCTACGCTCACATGTTTTGGAAATGTGCTCATTGAGATTTCGTTCTTAGCATGTGCTTTTTCTCTGTCTCTCTCTCTCCCCCTCCAATCGAGCATGTCACTCTTTACATTTATCTCGTAATCATAGCTGGAAGAAGCATGAAGATGGCTGATTCTAGTCAACCCTCTTTAATAGTCCCTTACGAGAACCGGGGCCCAGAGAAGGATGAAACTATTTACCAAAAGTCACAGAACTAATTTGGAGTAAAGCTGTGGCTAAAACTTTGAATTGCTAATCCCCCAGTTTTGTTTCTCTTCAAAAACCTATAACTAGACTGGGACAGATGTTTTTACCTGAGCCCCTCACTTCTGTGAGGCCTATAATTTTCACTTCTGTTGACGAGATTCATCCCATCCCCCACCCTTCTTCCACTGAACTCTTGCCTTTGAGCAAGCGTTTTGATAGTCATTTCAATGGTGCATTCATCCATTCTCTTGGTATACATTTTCACTGGGTTTTATAACTTTGAGAAGGCTAACACATCTATTTTGGGTGACCGATAGTATTATAACATTATTAACGAGAAATAGGACCACCGTAGAGACTGCATGGGAAATGGGTAATGAGGGGACTTCACCTGCATTTGTGGATCCAGGTGGAACAGCAGCAGGGTCACTGTGACTTTTGGTGCCTCTGCCTCTTTCAGTGGCCTTGGCCCCCTTGGCTTCTCTCGCTTGCCTTGGGGACCTGGGCTCCTGTGTCCTCACATGGCAGGGGCCGGGCCTGTGGGCCAGCTCCCTAAGGTGGATGACAGGGACCTCCCATGCCAGTGCCTCCTTCTGCTCCCTGAAGAGTTAATGTTGTATTTCTTAATTTAAAAAAAAAAAGAGCATTTTTTTTTCTGGCTGTCAAGTTACATGCCTATCATAAAATCTTTTTTTTTTCTTTTTTTTCCCTCTTTTTAAAAAATATTTTTTTAGGTGAGGCAACCCTTAGTTGACCTCACCGATTACAAAGACTTTGTCAGCTCACAATCCCTTATTTTTAGTTTTTTACGCCCACAGCACCTGGTCTTCCTAGTTGATCTTCCATTCAAGTACGAACCAGGCCCGACCCTGCTTAGCTTCCGAGATCAGACGGGATCCGGCTTGTTCAAGGTGGCATGGCTGCAGACTGCCTATCATAAAGTCTTGATCCAGCCTTCATACTTGACACCATCTTGCTGGTTGATACCTACCACTCTTTTCTCCTCTCTTCCCTCCTTTCCTTTTCTCATTTGTCCCCTTCTTCCCCCTCTCTCACTGTGCAGGAAATGAAGCCTCCATGAAAATCTGTAAAGCACGGGGTTCAGAGAGCTTTCTGATTGGCAGAAGTGCTGGGACGTGGCCTGCCCCAGAGGGCGTGGAAACGTCACACTCCTTCCCACACACTTTGCCCTGTGTAGCTTTTCCATCTGGCTATTCCTGAGTTTTATTTTTTGTTTTTAATTAAAAAAAAAAAGATAAACTAATAAGTAAACTGTTTCCCTGAGTTCTGTAAGTCATTCTAGCAAATTATCAAACCTAAGAAGGGGATTGTAGGGTCCTCCAATTTATACACAATTGGTCAGCAGGTGACAACCTGGACTTGCCAACGGCATCTGAAGTTGGTATGGGACAGTCTTGTGGGTCAGACCCCTTGATCTGTGGGGTGTGTGCCAGCTCCGGATACAGTGTCAGGATTGAACTCAATTGTTAGATTCCCAGCTAGCGTTGGAGAATCGTCAGTGTGGGAAATCACCCACACATTTGGGGGCCAGAAATGAAGATGTTTGTGTGATACTAGTGGAGGGTAGAGAAGGAAGTGAGTTTTTCTTACACATATCATTTCTTCATACAGACGTCCCTTGAACAGTCTCTACAGTCTATTCTCAATTTGCGGGCTCTGTAACCACTGCTTTTCCTGATTTTTTTCATGTTTTAATGGCAACCCATGGTTTGCTTATTATTTGCCATTAAACTTAGATTTTTTTTGTCTTGTTAACCCTCTTTAATACTGCTATGTATTTATAGTTAATCTATTTTTTGTGTGGTAAAAAAAAACCCATAATATTAAATTTATTATCAGAACCATTTTTAAGTGTATAGTATGGTAATGTTAACTATATCCACTTCGTCATGCAACAGATCTCTAGAACTTTCTCATCCTGTCAGACTAAATCTCTTCACCCATGACATGACCCCCCTGGCCCTCCCCCACCCCGGGCCCTGGTAACCACGTTCCGTCTGCTTTTTCTGTAAGCGACTACTTTAATTACCTCACAGAAGTGAAATCATGCCATGTTTGTCTTTCTGTGACTGGCTTATTTCACTTAGTGTCATGCCCTTAAGATAATACCCATGTTGTAGTGTGAACAGGATCTCCTGCTTTTTAAAAGCAGAATCCTATTCCATTGTATGTCTAGATCCCATCTTGTTGATCGCGTCATCTGTTGATGGACATTTGGGTTGCTTTCACTACCCGGCTACTGTGAATAATGCTCCTTCAATTGCCCCCAAATAAACTCAGCGTCTGCGTTTCCAGGATTCCATAAGAGGCCACTCTGTGATGTACATCTTAGAGAGGTTCTTTAGTTCCCTAGGTGTGATGCATGTGTCGTGTGTGGTGGTGGGGGCAGGGATAAGGGGAGTGAGATAAGCTCACCCTGTAGAGAAGCCCACACTTGAGTATTTATGCCCCTTCACAGAGAATTTTCATCCTTTCTCACAGGTGTAGCACAGTGTCCAGAACTGCCATTTCGTCACTCCCCTGGGGGAAAAAATAACAAAGGTGGTCCTCCGTCCGTCTGGTCATGCTGCTGCATGTCTAATATGTCACTTCTGATTATTAGCCAAGTAGGAGTTACTCTGAGTAGGGCTGATTTCAGCACTTTTCAGTGATTCCTTAGTTTGTTTCCTGCAGCCTTTCTAATTTCTATGGCTGTAAATAATCTTGCTATATTAAAACCATACACCGGAAGTGAACCTCCCTCTCAGCTAAATTCTGCATCAGCATACCCACTACCTGCTACTGACATTTTTATTCTGCAACATCATCTTTTCACCTTCTTTACCTAAGTACCAAGCGATCACTTAGAGAATCTTTATTCTAGGGTACAGCCAGGTTGCACAGAATAAATTTGATTAATCTAACTAATTGGATAGAATCTAAAAGTTCAGTTTGCCCCTCCAAAAGGCCATCCATGCACTTTAAAGTCATCTGTTGTTCTACTTAACACAGAAAGTTTTAAGGCATAGAAAAAAAGAATCACAACCATTTTGGGGAAGAACTTTTATACTGTATTTATAGCATGAAAAAACCATAACACTAATAGTAGTGACTATGTGACAGCCATCATCCCTGTGACCTGCTGAGGTGACCACACACAGATTGAAGCATGAAGGACTGGAAAAGGGGCAGATCGACTCTGTCCTGGCCCCTGTCTAAGCACTGACTAAGTACGGCAACCTGCTTTATGAAAAGCATGTTCTCCTGTGGAGGATTTCATGCAAATCGCTTTTGGTAACTTGAGTCAGAATCGAAATTAGCTGCTGAAGTCCAAATGACTGGTGGGGCCAACGACTCTTCTGATTTCAGTTGCATCAGAGCCTGGCTGATAAAATCTGATGCTCCAGAAGAATCTTCAGCCCCAGAAGCTCTCTCTTTGATGTGGATTTTTTCCAAGACTCTAATGGCATTTCCATGAGGCAGTAAATGACCATACAGAGATCTAGGCTCCGCCCGGTGCTGGAAATGTCCCCACCTAGATTTGAGGACAGAGCTGTGCTGTAAAAAAGTGGCCCCTTTTTGTTCGTTTTTAGATTGTTATTATGTATCTGTTTTTTTGCTGGAGTATTCTAAGGCAGACATCTTACCATTTCACTGTAAACACGTTATTGTACATCTCTGAGAGATTAAGGATTGAGAAGAAAATATAGAAGGAACCTTGGTGCCATTTTAATTTCAAACAAAATTAACAACAAGAAAGAAGTTGTGTTTTTGTTGTTGTTGTTGTTGTTGTTTTTGTTTTGTTTGTGTGTTTTTTTACTGTGTTACTTATACTTCGATTTATAATGAAAGAGTGAGAAACAGATGGACAGAAGCCGAAGCGGGAGTGCAGGGGACAGACAGGGAGTGGCGGGGAGGAGGACAGAGCCATGCTGTGTCAGCGATGTGGCCTCCGCCTTGGAGCTTCACTTGTGTATCTTTAAGTGTGAGTCCCTACCGCTCAGGGTCGTTGGGGACATTAAATGAGACATTGCAATAAAGCACCTGGCCTAGTACCTGCCATATATCCCAAGTTCAATATATGATAGCCATCATCATTGATAACTATATTTATCCTTCGTTGTTGTAGAAAAAGTACTTAAAATTTAATTATAGCCACCATTCTCAATGCACATTCTCTTTGAGCTGTATTTATAGAAACAGAAGGCTGTTAGCTGTGCATCCGATGTTGCATAGGGGGAAGAAAGCAGGACGTTGTCAATTCCCCTCTCCCAGCCGCACACACAGGTCTATTGACCTCGCACAGCTGTGCCGGATGGACAGCTCTGGAGGCCGCCCGCCGGCGGAATGCGTCACCAGGCACTGTCCTGGGAGCCAGGCACTTTGCTGCCATCTTATCCACAAGCCAAATAAAGTAAGTGAAGAGGTTACGTGGTCCTGTTCCCAAGGGCTCCGACGATGTAGTGCTTAATAAACTAATTGTTATGAAATCTTAACAAGGGTAGCAGTAACCAAAACCTCAGATTCTAAACCCAGACGCAGCTCGAATCCTACTTGCCACTCCCTGTCACACGGCTCTTTGGGTGAGTTGCTTGTCCTTTTTGTGCCTCAGTTTTTGCATCTTTAAAATAAAGATAATACTGGTACCTACCTCACAGATGATTATAAGAATTAAGTTAGTTAATGACACAGAAAGCACTTGGCACCATATGCTGTGTTGCCATTGCTATTTTCTGTACGCCAGGCACTACGGGTGATGGCAAGATGTAAATGTTGTGCTTTCACTGGTTTTATAAAGGAAATTACTTAGAGGACACCGTTAGAGAGCAATATAGAAATTTGAGAATGTCCACCATGTATGCAGATGCTGAGAAAATTCCAGTGAGGAAAGTTCGCTGTAAGGTGAACAGTGTTGTTTTATTGAAGAGTATAAAGATTGAACGGAACCTTTTCCAAGAAAGAGTGTTTGGCATTTGACAAAAAGAATCAATTGATTTCGCTTCATGTTCGTTTAAAGGATCCTGGTCCCATCAGTCTGTAGAATGAAGAAGTGATTAACCCGACGTTTAAATAGGTTTTGATGTGAAAATTCTTAAAGCAGGCATTAAATCCACCAGTCCTTACCAAACTTTCCTTTAATGTACATATAATGGAGGCATTTTATATATACATTCACAGGTGACTAGACGTACATTTTTATCTTCATGGAGAGATATTAGGCATAGAGACAATAGTTTCTTAGAAAGACAAGAATTCCTTTGCATTTACTCATTTGATCACTTGTAGTGACAAGGATGGGGGCATATGAAATGCAAATAATTAGATAAACGTCCTGGCGAGCTGAGTCTAGTTGGTAAGGCACAATAAATTGAGGCTGTATCTAAATAACATAAGAACAGTACTTTGCATGTAAAAGGTACTCAGAAATCTAGATTTTAGTATATTGATCGAATAGTTAATGAACGCTCTGTAATATCAATTGGCTTGCTCTGGCTAAAGTTCTAATTTCTTAGCCTGGCTCCGACTTACATCTCTCTCTTCATTCCTGTTCACTCCCTGTCATCAGCCCCCAGCTCACAGCCAGGCGATACCATATCTTTTCATGCTCTGTGCTTCATAGTTTTTGTCTTCCTTTTCTAGAATGATGTTATCTCCATTTTCTTTTCCCGATGAGCTCATATCCATCGTTTTAAGAGTTTATTAGTTGTCATCTTCTCTGCTCAGACTTGCTGGCTCCCACAGAACGTCATTCAAACCTTCATTGGAGTATTTATTGGCCTGTTATGATTTTTTTTTTTACCTGTCAATTTCTGTCCAGCGTCAGGAGTCATCTTGGAATCTTTAGCACCGAGCATAATGTAAAGGAGCTTTATGGAAACTCAATAGTTATACATTGAAGGAGTGTAAAAAGTAAAGGAATATATGAAATAAGAGCTGAAAATAAGCCTACAGAGAATGTGTTTTAGGAAGATAGAAACGAAACATGAAGAACATGAACGTTCCCTGTTATAGGCTGGATTGTGTCCCCCCACCCCGCCCCAGTTGAAGCCCTAACCCCCAGGACTTCAGGGTGTGTCTGTGTTTGGAGAGGAAATTGAGTTAAAATGAGGTCAAGAGTTTGGTCTCATCCGTTATGACTGGTGTCCTTATAAAAAGAGGCGATTAGGACATAGACACACACAGAGAGTTGACCATGAAAGGCACACGGTCTTTAGGTTCAAGGAGAAGGTGGCCCTCTGCTGAGGAGAGAGGCCTCAGAGGAAACCAACCCCACTGACCTCTTGATCTTGGACTTCCAGCCCCCGGACCTGTGAGAAAACAAATTTCTCTCGTTTAAGCCCCCCGGTCTGTGGTTAATTATAGTTAGTAGAAATCTTCCCCATCTTTCAACTCTCATCTCCTAGAAACCAAGAATTATTTTTTCTCTACAGTCAACTTTTCCTTGTGTGTGAAAATGTAAGCTATTCGACCATGGATCTTGAGGGGGGGGATCGTGACGGATTTTTCCATTTCCTGTCCTTCCTCTCATTCTGGCTGAGCAGTCGTTCAGCGGAGACTCACCCTATCGGTGGGTCATCCAGCAGGGGGCCAGCCGGGGCTATTCATAGAACAACACGTGCATTGTGTCACACTGGGCCTGAGTACCAACCATTCAATGACCGTTTGTTTCTAGTGTCGCATCCCCCAGTGCCGGTGCCCACGGGCTTGTCTCTCGCTCCAGAGCAAACGTCACAAGCCAGTTCCAGGTGGACAGCCCATGTCCACGTTAAAGAGAACCCACAGTGAAGATATGACACCATGACCTGCTCAAAGAAATGGGGTAATAGGTAATCTTGTAAAGACAGAGACAACAAAAGAAAAAATCTTGTTCCTAAATTTATTAGAGATTCCAGATAAAGCAGATCAGGTGCAGGTGAGAACACGAATTCTAAAGGGGACCATTCCAACGTCTGCAAACCCTTCTGAGTGTTGGAGGAATTGACTGATAGGATTTTAGTTGCATTTCCTCTCTGAAAACTATATTTCTGGGAACTTTCAGATTAGGCACAAACGTGAAGAGAAGATAAAAGCAGAAAAAAAAGTGAGTAAGGAATTTATGCCTGCCAGAGTAGTGGAGAGAATAAATAAAGCTTTTACAGCTATATCGGGAGGAGGAAATACTGGAAATTAAAGGAGGGGAGTGAAATGCAAGATGATTAAAAAATGGCTGGGTACTCAAATGACCTTTTGAAGTCTCCCTTTAACAGCGAAAAATTAAGGCTTTAACTCTGTTCAGGCTGGGTGATACCGGTGAAAATTTTCTGTATACACAGGCCCTGTGAGAGCGGCACTCATTAAGAGCATTCGTAATCAAAATCGCTGCTGTGTAGTCCCAAGAAGGCAGGAAAATGGTTTGCCAAACTTAAAAAAACAAAACGCCAAAAACCTGAAGCAAATGTACTAGCTCTTGATTAAAATAAGCTGCTTCTCTTGGAAAATATTAAAAACGAGTGGTGTCAAGTCTGTGTTAATGTAAATTCATAGAGAAAAATCTTTCATCAAAGGTACCTCAATGCTGGCACCAAAAGTTTTATATTTATGTATTTCCAAATCACATATGAAAAATAGAAAAGCACAATGATGATCACTATATATGTTTTCTTCCCTTCATTTTAAATTTTTTATTGAAGCTATATGTGTACATGGTGAAAATAAAGCAGAGAGTGGAGGAGGGACAACCTCTTGTACTCATTTCTGTTTCAGACCTTTTGGTGGTTACATTCTTGACTCTAAACCAGGGGTCTCCAACCCCCAGGCCAGGGACCAGTACTGGTCTGTGACCTGTTAGGAACCGGCCCACACAGCAGGAGGTGAGGGGCTGGGGAGCCAGCCAAGCTTTATCTGTATCTGCAGCCGCTCCCCAGTGCCAGCATCACTGCCTCAGCTCTGCCTCAGATCATCGGGCATCAGATTCTCATAGGAGCACCAGACTCTGGTGCCAAAAAGGCTGGGGACTGCTGCTCTAAACAACATGCTTATGTTGTTCATTATTGATAGATGATGATACCTTTGGAGTCTCTGATATGAGATGGTCTCTACCCTTAGCCTTTCTCCTGATTTTGGTAAACTATGTTTAGTTTTGTTAGTTACATTTGCATCTTTGTACCTAGAGTTAAATTCTATCTCTTGTTGCTTCAGTATTGGACTTGACCTCCCGGTGTGAGACGTAGCCTGTTAGCATGTCAGAGTGAAGGCCTCGGTTAGTCGTTCTGGGTGCTTGGGATGTGAGGGCGCTGCCTTCGTCATAGGCCTCCCCTGGGGACTCAGCCTAGGGATGCTGTGTCTGTGTGGGTGGAACCTGCTGACTCTAGGAACTGAGAGGTGCTTTTCAGTGTGTTTGTGCACATCCACTCACCCTTAGAGCAGGAACTCACCCCGGGCAGTTTACTTAACTTCTCATTAGAAAACCCTCCAGCGTGGGGCCCGGGACTAAGGGCTGGCTGCTTTCCACAGCATGGAGGGGAAAGGGGATCGGTGTGCAGCTCCCTGGGCAGACTTCCAGTTTGTTCCTGGTTTTCAGCACCTTTTCTTGTTCTTGCTCTGAAGACTATCAGCCCCATGCCTAGGTCTTTCCTGGGATTTTGCCAGAAAGATCAGCTCCCTCCTCCACCTTCCCTGGCTCCCTCCGTGAGCGATCTGGGCTGCATTCCACTCCACTCAGGTTTAACCATCCACACACTTGTGTTTGCATTGTCTTCTGGAAATGTTTAAAATCTCTCTTCCACTGATGGTAATTTATATACATAAGCGTACGCACATGCACATATGAGTGTATAGATGCATAGATACATATGTGTACGTGTGTATGTATATACACACGCACATATACACATTTGTCCTGAGTTTACCATGTTGAATCAGAGCTAGAACCTATGGAAACTTAAAAAAAAAAAAAAGGAGCCTATACTCTACATACTCTTGGAGCCCTGCCCCCACTTAGCCACATTTCGAAGTATCTCCTACAGCATCGTTATTTTTTTAACGTGTGTATAGTTTTCCCTTATACGAATAGACTGCAGTTCGGTTAACCAGCACCCCACTGCTGGCATTTAGGTCGTGTGTAAATTTTACTCCAGTAAATTGATCTGCCACAATATCTTTGCCAGTATCATCTGTGCGCATCACTGGGCTTTTTTTTTGGATACATTTCTATTCGTGAAATCACTGAGTCAAAGGTTTGCACATTTTTAAGGCTTTTGATGCACATTGCCAAATGGCCTTCCAGAAAGTTTCTATCCATTTTTGACTGCCATTCCATGGTGGTACTGATTTTCTTTCAACCTTGGATGTTATTATACTCTTAAACTTGTAAATTCGACAGGCATAAATGCCGTCTTATTGTAATTGTTTGCTGACTTTATTGTTAATGATGTCATCCCAGCCAGAAGAGGGATCATGGTGCTAGCTCCTTCACCTTTCCTGGCTGCCCACAGGAGGAGTGAAAGGCAGAGCATGCAGAATCAGAGCGGCCATGTGCTCTGCTGGCCCAGCCAGCCTGTCCGAGAGCCCTCTCAGTTCTGCCCGCCTTGAGAGCATTGGTTCAGGAGTGGGAACAGGAGGGAGGAAGATCATTCCAGATCAGACCTCATTCTGCCTTGTCCAGTAGATTCTAAAGGAATAAAGCAAAAGTGAAGAAAAGCTGAGTAGGCTGCATGCAAGGGCCAGGATGGTGGAACTAGATTCAAATCCACTTAATATGGAAATAAACCTATGGGTCAGCGCCAAACCCCTCGACCTCCCTGAGCTGCTGTAGAGGCTCCTTGCTTCCCCTGAATCTGCATTAGCCCCGAGGACTTGTTACCTCCTGATCTGGGCCTAAACTTTGCTAACACCGCGGGGCAGGTGGGAGAGAAGCCATGACTCGGGGTAACTGACCATTTGTTATTCATTCATCACACCTTTATTGGGCCCCAACTGTGCGGCAAGCACTGTGGCCAATCCTGGGGACATAGAAATGAATGAACACATCCTTGCTGGTGAGGTGCTCGAAAGCAGTTTAGGAAACAAATATTTAACCTATGATAATGGAGTGATCATTTCATAACCCACAGAGCAGCTTCCACAGAGGAGGGGCCAATTTTTCCAGTCAATAACCAATTTCAGATAAGGGTGTGAAGAATTGGGTGAGCTAAGTGCCAGGTGTTGGACCACTGCTAAAGACTGAAATATGTTTGTGTCATCTGTGAATATAATATATTCTTGACTCCTTCTTCATTAGGAAAAATAATAAAAGAGATTAGGGCAGAAATATTTCTAATTCTAAAAAACTAAATGGTAATACTTTCTATCCTTCTCACAACTAGCGCTAGTATCTTAACTCAGATGCTCTTTAGTTGACCTCTCTAACATGGGTCTTTCCCCCTGAATCCATCCTTACATGGGGCTTTTTATGGTCTCCATGTTTTTCATATAATCAAATTTATCATTTTTTTCTTTATTGTTTGTGCTGTATTTGTCTTATCCGAAAAACTCTTTCCTAAAAGAACAAAGCCAGAGTTATCACACTCCCCAATTCTGAAATATACTACAAAGCTATAATAATCAAAACAGTATGGTATTGGCAGAAAAATAGACACACAGGTCCATGCAAAAGAATTGAGAACCCAGAAATAAGCCCACACATATACAAGCAACTGATTTATGACAAAGGAGCCGAGAATATACAATTAGAGAAAGGAAAGTCTCTTCAATACATGGTTTTGGGAAAACTGGACAGCCATAAGCAAAAAAAAAAAAAAAAAAGAATCTAGACCAGTATCTTATACCATACACAAAAATTAACTCAAAATGGCTTAAATACTTGAATGTAAGAAACAATAAAATACATAGGAGAAAACAGGCATGAAACTTCTGGATTTTGGTCTCAGAAGGGTTTTTGGCAAAGGGACTCCGAAGGCAAACGAAATGGAAACAAATGAAGACAAGTTGGGACTACATGAAACTAAAAAGCTTTTGCATAGCAAAAGAAACTGTCAACAAAACAAAAAAGACAATCAACCGAATGGGAGAAGATATTTGCATATGACACTTCCTATTCGGGGCTAATATCCAAAACATATAAAGAACTCATACAACTCAACAACAACAACAACAACAACAACAACAACAAAATACGATTAAAAAGTGGGCAAAGGATCTGAATATATATTTTTCCACGGAAGACAGAGATGGCCAACAGGTTGTATGAAAAGATGTTCAATATTGCTAGCAATTAGTGAAATGCAAATCAAAACCACAATGATATATCACCTCACACCAGTTAGAATGGCTATTATCAAAAAAAGCAAGAAATAACAAGTGTTGGTCAGGATATGGAAATGTAAATTGGTGCAGTCATTATGGAAACAGTATGGCGGTTCCTCAAAAAATTAAGAATATAACTACCATATGACCCACTAATCCTTCTTCTGGGTATTTACCTGGAAAATATGAAGACACTAATTTGTATATATGTACCCCTATATTAATTGCAGCATTAATTACAATAGGCAAGACACGGAAATGACCTAAGTGTCCATTGGCAGATGAATGGATAAAGATGTAAATATATACAGTGGAATACTACTCACCCATTAAAAAGCTAAAATATTGTTATTTGCAGCAACATGGATGGGTCTTTAGGTTATTATGCTAAATGAAATAAGTCAGACAGAAAAGGACAAAAACCATATGATCACACTCATATGTGGAGTATAAAACAAAAAGTAACAAACAAACTTACCAAATAGACAAAACAAGCCCAAAGATACTAACAACAGAATAGTGGTTACCAGAGGGGCCTGGGAATGGGCGGAGGGTGAATTGGGTAAGAGTGGTTGAGTAGATGATAATGGAAGGAAACTAGATCTTTGGTGGTGAGCATACGATAGAGTATATAGATATCGAGTTAAAATGTTGTACACCTGAAATGTGTATATTATTAACCAATGTTACCTCAATAAATTTAATTTAAAAAAACTTTCCCCTACCCCACTGTCATATACTTTCTACTTTCTTCTGAAAGTTTACAGTTCTGTACATTTAGTCATGTCTTCATTTGGCTATAACTATTTTTGTTTATAATATGAGACATGGATACAGTTTCCCTATATAATAGCTAGTTATCCCAGCATCAGCTGTTGAATGGACCGTTATTTCTACTTGTTCTAATGCCACTTTGCCATATGTTAATTTATCATGTAAACAAGGGTCCATTTCGAATTCTATATTCCCTTTGGCAAATTGTGTCTGTTTCTATTACCATACTATTTTAATTACTACAGCTTTATTATAAGTCCTCGTTGCAAATAAGACAAGTCACACTCACTTCTTTTTCAGAATTATCTTTGGTCTTTAACTGTCTACATGAATTTTAAGAAGAGCTCATCAATCTCCTCAAAATATTCTGTTGGCTTTTTGATTGGAATTGCACTGGACTTTAAATCACTTGGGAGAAAATTGCCATCTGTATGATACTGAGTCTTCCATTCATGGACATTATAAATCTCACCATTTTGAAAAAACATCTTTCATTTCATTTAATAATGCTTTATAATTGGTTATGCAACCATTTCACATATCTCTTGTTAGAATTATTTCTAGGTGCCCAGAAATTTTGTTAATGTGGGTGGGAATTCTTTGCAACCTATACTGTTTGTTGCTGGTATGTAGAAATGTTACAGTTTCTATAAATTGATTCTATAGCCAGTAACCTTGCAGAACTCTCTTAACAAGGTTAATAGTTTATGAATACTGTTTTTTTGTTGTTGTTGCTGTTTTTTACATTTTAAATTTGGGCTATCATTTTCTGTGAGTAATGGTAGCTTTTTTTCCTTTGTAATCCTTGCCTCTCTATTTTTTCTTCCTTGTCTTATTCTGCTGGCTAGATCAGTAGTATAATTTTGAATAAAAGCAGCAATAGCAGGTATCTTTGCTCTCTATTTTCTTTAAAGGGTAAGCTCCTAATTTTTATCTTTAAGTACAATATCTGCACTCGACTTTTGATAAATGCCCTATAAAAAACTAATACATATTTCCTGTGTTTCTAGTTTGCTACAGGTTTTATGGTGAAATAGATATTGAACTGAATGAAATACTTTTGCTGCATCTAATGAACCAAGCTTTTCTCTCTCTCTTTTATCTCTTAATGAAGTGAATTGCATACATATTTTTTAATGCAAAGCCATGATGCAATTCCTACTTGGTGATGATAACTTTTTAAAAAAATATACTTTTGAAATTTGTTTGCTAATATTTGGCTATTTTGCCTCCATGTTCCTAGTCCAGGCTGACTCATAATTTTATCATTTCTGCTGTCCTTGTTTGACATTGTCATTAAGGTGATACTGGATTTGTCCAATTAGTTGAGGATCATTCTCACTTTTTTCATTCTCTGGGTCATTTTGAATTACTTAAGGTCATTGCCCTTGAAGACATGGTAGGTGGCTGTACTTAGGCCACATCTTACGTTACCGAGCAGCAGCATTTCCTATGGTCGGTTACACTTCTCTCCTTGGCTGACAGGACACTCTCGTTTAGGGTAGCACATTTCTTTCTGCATTCCTGCTCATTATGCCTCTTGCAGACTTGTGACCCAGCGAGGACAGATTGGTCTCTCTCTTGGCATTGCAGACAAAGCTGTGTGTGATTTGGCTCAAACATGTTCTACCTCCAATAAAAACCTCCCTGAACTTGCCAGGTCAGTTGGCAACTCTGTTTTTGTTGCCTCTGCAGCGCTTTATAAAAACTTCAGCAGCACTCACGGTACTGCTTTGTAGTTACCTGTATACATGTCTTACCTCCAACCAGGACCTGAGCTCATGACACGGTACCTTACTCACCTTTGTGATTTCTGTGCCTAATGCAGCACCAGGCACCAAAAAAAGATGATGCTGTTGAATAAATGAACTAAACGTTCTGATCAGTTGAACACCAACAGCTCATTACAGACCTAAGATGCGGTTTGTTATTCCAGCAGTTTCTAACCAGGGTATTCTCATGCTACTTTGTCGCATACTAATTTATCGTGTAAACAAAGGTCCATTTTCGATTCTCTATTTATTCCACTGGTCTAATTGTCTCTGTTTCTATTTCCGTACTGTTTTAATCACTACAGTTTTATTACAAGCCTCGAGCCTAGTCTCCTTTTTCTCAGTTCTTTTCTGCGGTCTCCCTCTGCAAATTCTTCAATATCTAGTTGTGGCATTCGATCTCTGCTGCTCTTGTTGTAAATTCTTACCCGCGCATTTATCCTCTTAGGCTATTTCTGCTGCTCTGTCGCTGAAGTCTTCTCACTGTGGTCCTGACATTCTTGAACGCCTTCTAGTATTCAACTGTTTTATATTTCATTCTGACAGACCTCGCTCAGCAGGAGGGGCCACTTACTGTGATGACTTACAGACAAGGGAGCCCGATTTCCTGGAAGCCTGGGTGCCCAGGGACAGCCTCCTCCAGGGAGCAGAACAGATACTGTCTTGGGTACTTCCTAGTTCTTGTCCTTAATGTGTTCCTGGAATGCTCCTGAAGAGGCCATCTGGACAATGTCCACTTTTAGTTTTATAAACCACTTTGTGCATATACCGAAATATTTTTACCTCAATTATTCAATATTTTAGGCCAAAGTTCGTTTGATTCAAACCACTGTTAGCAGTGGTATCAATTCTTTTTCTGCACTGGATGTTTAATGAGTTACTTCTGTAAAGCTTTTAAAAGCTGAATGTGGAGGAAGAACAGGACTTGTGATCGGTGCTCGTTCGAAAGGTGCAGAGTTCGTGAGCAAAAGTAGACTTTGGTTAGGTTTTCTAACTCAGCTCAGCCGCATGACTGTATGAACTGTGGCTCTCCAGAAGTAGCTTTGGGTAGACTGCGAGTCAGTTCCTTGAAAGTCTACAGAATGATTGTTGTTCGTCTTTCTGGTGGCCTGTGAAAATCTGGTTGTGAATGTTCCTCGTTGCTTCCTGAGTGTTAGAAACCAATATTTGAGGATATGGAAGCTAATTCAGAGAGTGTGTGTGTGTGTGTGTGCGTGCGTAGAATTTCATAAAGGCTGATTTATCTGAGTAGGCCCTTTTGTGAATAAGAAAGGAAGTTGGACGCGCACACACCTGGGTACCCAGGCCTGGCACCTCCCACAACCCTGCCGGGCTCCTCCCACCACCCCACCTGGCACTCCTCCCACGCCCCGCCTGGCTCCTCTCATGCTCTGCGTGGCTCCTCCCACACCCACCTGGCTCCTCCCACACCCACCTGGCCCCTCCCACGCCCCACATGGCTCCTCCCACCTCCCCGCCTGGCACTCCTCCCACGGCCCCAACCTCTGCTGGCCACTGCACCGCTTCAAGAATAGGACTGCATCCGTCTTCTATTTTTGTAATTCACATTACTTCTTTCATGTCTGATTTTTTGCTTTTAGAAGTAGCTCAAGGTCAGGCAGACTCTTCCTGGGTTGCTTTTGAATCCAGCCCAGTCGGGTCCCAGAGGTCGGGTCCTGGAGATGGACTGAGGGGTCTCCAGAAACACTCTCTCAAGGGAGAGGACCGGGAATTTAGCCGCGTGGGGTCATGGGGAAGGAAAGGACCCTGGAGTTCATCTAGATCTGAACTTCTGATGGGGGAAAATGAATAAATACACGATGAGTACTTTCCTTATTAGGAGAGTACCCTGGAGAAACAAAACATTGACTTCAAACACTGGTCCACCACGTACCTCTCTTCAGAGCACCGTAGCCATCCGTGCCTGTTACCTGTTAGTTGTACTGGCTGCGTAGCAAATTACCCCCAAACCCAGTGGCTCATGGCAGCAGTGAACAGCCCGTGCAGGGGGTTCAGGGCCAGCTTGCCCAGCGCTCTAGTTCAAGTTCAAGGTTTCTCGTGAGGCTGCGCACAGGCCATACTCACTCATACGAGGGCTCAAGCAGGACTTGGAGACCTGCTTTGAAGGCGGCCCACTCGCATGGCCTGGCAGGCTAGTGCTGGCTGTTGGCGGGCGCCTCAACTCTGACCGCCTGGACCTCTGGACCTCTCCGCAGGCTGTTCGAGGGTCCCCACAGCATCGTCCTCAGCTTGCCCAGAACCAGTGATCTGAGAGAGGACAAGCTGAGAGCTACGATGTCTTCTACAACCTAGTCACAGAAGTCACACGCCTTTATTCCTGCAGTGTCTTCTGGGAGTCACAGGTCAGCCGTATTCACTGGGCAGGGAAGAACACAGGCGTGAGCACTAGTGGGCAGGATCCTAGGGCCATCTTGGAGGCTGGTTGCCGTGGTGCCGTTTCCTGGGCGCATTCCATATGCCTTGTGCTGGTGTCAGCACGTTACCTTCATTACCTCATTCGGGCATCACATGACTCTATCTGGTAGTTAGCTAGATCCCATCGTACAGATGAAGAAATGATGAGCTATCTCAGCAGGAACGGGTGACTTGCCCAATATCTCACAAGCATCTGGTGGTGGAAGTAGGATCCAGCCTCGGTCTAACTGTCTCAGAAGCACGAGGCCACCACCACCATGTCCTACTTGTAATTCTTCCACGCGCAACACAAGATATGTGTCGCAGCGTAGCAGTTGTACCTACATTATAGATAGGACTGAAAGGTAAATGCGGGCTTCATAACAAGGAGTATATGTGATCCAGTTTAATCTTGAATTCTCTATCGACATACAAGTGAAACCCTTAGCCTATTGCACTAAAGGAAATAAGTAAACGCCACTGCTTCGGCCTCGTCTAGGTTTTCTTCGTTCTTCTCCTGGTGCTGCGACAGTGCCCCCGCTTTGCGAATCCACACCACCCTGCATCCAATGGGGATGTTCTCCCCTAAGATGCTTCTCAACCTCGCCTGCGGTTTCTCACAGTTTAGACAGCAGAACACATTGCCAAACATATTTCCATGTCTTTAGCGATTACCTCATTTGATTACTTACTGCACAGATCTGAGCAAATTGTGGAACTTCAGGTGAGTTCATCTTCCAGTTCTCTATAATTGACGATATGATGTTGCTTTCCTTTGTCACCTCAGAAGGAGGCTCCCTGAAATGGTCTTCAAGTTTCTTTTTAAAAAATGAGAAGAGAACGAGAAAACCAGGCCAAAGCCATTATCGCACAGCCTAAGTTTTGCCATTTTTTTCATTCACTTCTGTTTGGGCGACAGAGACATAGTTTGGAGCCGGAGTGCCCTTAAGGAAAGAAACAATTCGTCTTCACATTCTTTACCAGAACTCGTGGTGCCTATTTCATTCTGCTTCACCCTTAGAATCGCATTCCTGGAAAACCTCGCCCTATCAAATTCACGCTGTAAAATTTAGCAGCTCGTTTTCAAAAAGCTGACCGAGGAAGCTTGAACGATGTGAGTAGTCCTTAAAGGCGTTTCGATACTAATCTGTTTTTATGACTCTCAGTTCAGTTTGTTACGACCAACAACAAATTATAAATTGGTAGATAGATCAGAATTCTAAAGAAACAATAAAAAGACCTGACATCATGAAGAGAAATTCTGAACAGCAGATAAACCTGAACCTAAGTACAGACCCCCAACGGCTGAGAAGCCAGCGGCTGAATAAACTGCTCTGCCTGCCTCTCCCTCAGTTGTTTTTATGCCTGAGGGGGTGCGCACTGCCCATTGTCCTCCTTCCCACCACCCTCTACCTAATCCCCCCCCCCCAATTAATCGATATACTGTTTTTAATTTACAGCAGGAAAATGCACAGAATTGGAGAAATGCGTGTGTGTGAAACTACTCATGCGTTTATGGTAGTTGCACGCATTGTATTTGGACACTTCTTGGCATATGTGGGTGATTCGCACGTAACACATTCAGGAACTAAGAGATCTCTGAGCGCACGGAACTAAATTCACTGAGATTTAGAATCATTGCAAAGCACATAACAGATGTTCTGTCGTGGCTCTCAACCTTCCGTGGCACCAGAACCAGCTGGGGGGCTTGTGAACCCCAGAATGCTGGGCCCTGGCCCCCCAGTGGTTCTGATTCGGTAGGTTTAGAGTGAGGCCTGAGAATCTGTATTTTCAACAAGTCCCTGTTGATGCTGGTGCTGCTGCTTTGGGGATCACTGTGTGAGACAGTTTCTTAAGGAGAAGGACCCCGTTATAGTCTCACCCACCTCTAGCCCTGGCATAGTGCCTGACACAAAATTACTTCTCAATAACTGATAATAGAAATAGTAAGAAGAATATTGTTTAATACTTACCATGCCCTAGTCCCCATGTTAAAAACTTTACGAGGACCATTACATCTAATTCTCACAGCTCTGTCAGGGAGATACTAATTTATATTCCCATGTCACAGAGAGAATGATGGAGCCTTAGAGAGATTCAATGGCTGGCTCACAGTCACATACCCAATATGTTTTGGAGGTTGGATTGAAAAAATAAGACCCTTGGGGAATGTTCTCTTTTTGGTGATTGTTTTCAAGTTCTTATCAAACCCTTGCCAGTAATGTTTTAAAAGAAGAAAATTCCATATATAGACAACAGAAAAGTTTTCAAATTGATAATGAGGGAGAAAAAAAATATACTGATGAAACTTGCCTTTGCAAATACTATTTTTTTTCATAGGGGATGCTAGACGTTTTCCTGTGGACCTGGACATCCAGGAAATCACCTTCACAGGGCATTTATTTAAGCCTCTTTTCAAGACTGCTTTTGCTCCAACTGAAGTGAACAGCTATGATAAGCTTTGCTTGGTGTGAGCAGTTATCCCAAATTAAAGGTCCTTGAAAGCAGCCAATGACTTACTCAGAAAAGCAGACCCCCTTGGCTAGGTCACGTTAATCTGCACCTTCTGGTTTAGCCAAGAATCCAATGGCTGTGTCTTAGGTCCTGTCTTCACTATATCCCCTGAGAACTGAACTGCCACCAAGTGTTCACAGCCAGGAAGAGGACCTCCCTCACAAAGCCCAGGACAACTGGAGACCCTCGCAGGGCAGCCAGACTAATTCTCCCTGGCCAGTCTGTGCGTAACTAGGGGACAGTTTTGAGAAAGGTCCCACCGTGAAGCACCACTGAGACTGAGACAGTTCCATTAGCATCGCCTTTGGGGACCAAATGATGAAGCTCTAGGCAAACGGCTCATAGCCTCTTCATTGTTTCCGCCCGCAACATAGCAACAAGGAACAATCACCAAATGGCGGAGTCATTCTGCGGATTTGTTTATCCCAGCTGTCTTCAGTGGGAAACTGATCAGATCCAACCCTCTGTGATTTGGATCTGGCTCTAAGGCAATCCTGAGTTCCAGCCTCCATCTGTTTCCCCCTCTCTCCATGAACTCTTGGGAGTCTGGTTCCTCCTCTGTAAAAGTTAGCATTCTACAACTGCTGCTTCATTTCTAGTTAACGATGATTAAGATGATACGGGCTCGTGACTGCAAGGAAACGTTGCAGAATGCAAAAGGCTTCTTGTCTTTGCAAATGAGACGCTCTGGGCCCCGTTGCCTAGGTTACTCGCTTTGGTCCTGTTGTTATTTAGCCACTGGGAAGATTTATGGCTTAAGAGGTCTTTCCTTGCCTTTGTCCCTACAGAGCATAGCAGCGGTAGGAGCCTTAAGTAAATTAAGTGTATCTCTGTTTTCCACATGTAGAGTGTGGTCTTTGTTTGGAGTCAGATGGCCTGGATTGAAACTCTGGCTCTGCCACTCGCTGTGTGACTCTGGGCAAGTCACCATCTTGGGCTCTGCCTTGGGTTTTCCCACCTGTAAAATGGGGACACTGCTGGTACTTAGTTCCCGGGGTCCCATGAGGATTAAATGTAAGTGTGTATAAAGTGCTGGGACAGATTCTGGCCTAATGGAAATGCTCCCTAAACGCTGTTGTTGTTATTACTACATTACAAATGCTTAAAACCCAGATCAAAGTATCAGTGAATGAAAAAGGCTTTGAGCGTGTTTAGGAGCTGGAGGGGCTGCCCAGCATCTGACTCCTTGCCCACTGGGCGCTTATATTTAATAAAAGAGGTAGGACCGAACACATATGGCAAGAAAAGCTCTGAGTGCCGCTCAAGAATGGGGTCTCAGGAAAGAATGGGGGGCAGACTGTGGGAAGCTTCCCAGGGCACAGAATTGCGGTAACCAATGATAAAGAGGAAGTAAGAGATGTTCTATGCTTGCTTGGTGCTTTTCTTTTTTTTACTTAAAAAAATATACTACAACAGCTATGAAGGCCCACTGGGGAATAGACAGAAATGTTTAAAGCAGAAAATATGTCACTTAAAACTCCTCCGCCCTGAGATAACCATTGTTAACGTCTTAACGAATTTCCTGTTTCAGGATTTTGAGATAACCTGGGCAAACTGGCCATGGGAAAGGAAGGCTCAGAGGCCTGGGAATTACTTCCCCACCCGCCTGGCCTGGCCTGGGTGGTGAGGGACAGGCCTGTCATTCTCAGGCCATTGGGTCCACAGCAGTGGGCACTAGGATTCGTCAGAACTACCACCAACCTCCTCCAACCCTTTGCCAAGTACAACCTGCTTGGAGCCGAGTCTCCTAAGCATCAAATATCATGCAGATTCACCAAAGAAAGCTGTGATCTGAGTTCCTACAGAGAAAACAACTGATGAGAAACAGATTTGGGGTTTTTTAAAATTTGTCGGTGGGTTTTAATTTTCATTTTGTTTGGGGTTCTTTAACTGCATGGCGGTAGCCTCTCTCTAATTCCCCAGCTATAAGATTAGGGGGACCATACCACAGCTGTTCCTCTAAGTCACAGACTCGCAGCGGGCAGGCTCCTCCAGGATGCAGCCCAAGCCTGCAGCCTCCTGCATGACCTGAAATGACACAACGTCCAGGTGGATAGACAATGCTGGCCTCGTCTTTCCAGGGCAGCAGCAGAGTATCTGGTCTTCCCAAACTATCAGGATCTTGGAACATTGTGCTCGCATGTAGATTTTGGTAAAAGTGGCAGTTTTGGACTTGGATTTGTTTAGAGGACATCAGACCCATCTGACTCAATACTGGACGTTCACACACCTTTCCAAAGGTCGCTAAACCATCTGACTCGACTTCCCAGATTTCATTTAGTTGTTTTGTATTATGTAGATCCCACTTTTGTCCCCCGTAAAAAAAAAAAAAACAAAAACAAAAAAACACACAAGAAGTTCATTTCCCCGATCTTTGTCTTTTTTAATATGTTTTTTCACATTATCAACACTTGGCCCATTTTCTTAGTTTCTAACATTCCATACAGACTTGTCCAAAAATTCTCAGTGGGACCAGATGTTTCTAGACTATTATCAGCTTTTTTTTTTTTTTTTTTTTTTTATCCCAGACTGCCTGCCCAGTTTCATGAGAAGCAAGTCTCTCATCGGGATCAAGGATCTGAAAAGAACCGAAACTCACTGACAGGGCAAGAAGGGGTGGAGGCAAGCGGGAAGTGTCTCTGTCCTTTCCTCTCCCTCCTATCCTATGTCCCCTGTGAGGCTCTTCGTTGCTGCTCCCCCATAACTCAGGCTGGCATGGCACAGAGAGGTGGCTTCAGGGGCACCAACTCTGGAGCTGGTATTTGGCTCAGAGGCCACCTCTTCTGGATTCTTCAGCAGAGTTGTCCATAGGCACCGAGTGAGGGAGACGCTTCTTCCAACAGGAGTGGGGACAGAGGACCCTTGGCTCAGAGTAGGCACCTTCCTCTCATCACTAACCAGCGTCTTCTCATTGCATTGGGAAAAGAGGATTGGAAGGGACTTGGGGTCTAGGGAAGGGACCGAGGGGAAAGAGGTATGAGAGGAAGATCTGTTTGCCTCTTAACAGACCAGGCAAGCTGGCGAGTGATCAGTTAGGGAAGGCAGGGAGGGGATGGCAAGATTCTTTTCCATTTCATCTTCAGCGGAGAAAATGCAAATGATCCCATGGGACGGGAGACGTGGACAACCTAAACTTTCTCTCACACTTTATAAGGACCAAGGGAGGGTTAAGGAGACTTGTCAGTTCACTCAGTTGAATTAATAACCTGAGAATTTCTTCCTCTTCCTTGACGAAGATTGTCAAGATTCAAAAGACGGAAGTTTTTCTTGCTAAGGAGCAGGAAGGTAGGAGAGAGGTCATTTGGAGATGAGGAACAAGGAAGAGGGCAACCTGAAGGAAAGTTGCCAGGAGGCACGAGACGCCCAGCACTGCTCTTAAAAATAATAGATGCTCAATAAACCTCTGGTTGATTAATTGGCAGAGTCAGTCAAGGATGAATAGAGGTGAGAGGGAGTCCACTCTGGAATGTGGATTTCCAATGCTCCCTTTCCCCAGAGACGAATCTCCCTGCAGCCGAGAGCAACTGGCTCCTGGAGAGGTAGGGATGGAATGGGTGAGCCAGGTACCTGTCTCAGACCCAGCCTGGAAACAAAGCGAGAGCATCCTCGCCTCCAGCCCAGGTCTACTGTGGCATCCTGCTGCAATTCCGCTCCCTCCTCTGCCCCCCAGTGCTGCAGGGTCTGCCCTGGGGGATGAGACACCTGGGGCTGGGCCACCTGGAGCCTTTGCTGCTCTGATGGATGTGTGGCTGGGTCTGAGCTAGGGCATCTGGAGAGGGAGTAATGCAGCCTGGAGCCTACGAAACAGTTTGTTGCAGCATCAAATTAACTGGAAATGGATGGACTTGGAGTCAGACCTTGGCCTCTCTCTAACCAGCGGGGCTAACCAACAAATTCCTCCTTGGTGAATGTTGGACTTGAGTCATTTTCTCAAGCCAGTGACCGTTGGTTGTGCTCATCCTGGAGTTTCCCTGGACAGCAACAAGGGAAAGAGAACAAGAAATAGGCATCCTTGTTGTTGTTATTAACTTGGCAGCTCTGCTGATCTGCACCCTGAAGCTTTCTCTCTCAGGATGATGGCAGGGACGACCAGAGGCTGTCAAGCCAAACAGAAACCGCTTGGAATTCATGCACATCTGTCATCTCACTTGAGATCCTGGAGAAATCCCCGCACCCCTCTGAGAATCAGTTCCAGGATCTGTAAAATTTCACTAATAATGTTAAGCTCATCGTGTCATTTGAGGATTTAATTAAATAACACCAAAGTCACAGCAGAAATGCCAGTCAGCTCTGGAGGGACAGGGGGTTGGCTTGAAGAATGTTTAATAAAGGAGTGATTTACACAGGTGGAAGGAAGCACGGGGATGGGAGGAAGGGTTACCCCTGCCTGGGAACAGTGGAGGCACCATCTCCGGGCATGAGGGGGCCTGAGAGAGGGCACTGCCCAAACCAGGAGGCAGAGGGAGCTGCCTTGTAGGTTCTGTGACCTTCAGGCAAGGGCAGCCAGCCCACACTGATGCCAGCCTGACCTCATTCTCTCCTCCCCTCCCTCCTTCCAGCCTGCCTGTGGTCCCCATTGTGTAAACCCAGTCAGAAGCCCGAGGGCATAGGAACCCCTGAACATAGACCGAATAGGGCAGCCTCTAGGGACAGAGCAGGCTAGAGAAGGGTAAATCAGAGGGTAAACCCAGGCTGGAAACAGACGATAAACAGCACAGGAAGGGCTCAAGACACGAGAGCTATTGTGATAAGTCACTTCGAGTGGGTTTAGATTCTGATAAGCCCTTCACTTGGAGGTTTCTAGAGAGCAGGATTGTTTTCCCACAGAAGCCTTCGTCATTCCCTGTGCATATAGTATGTGCCAGTCAGTCTTTGCCAAATAGTAAGCACATTCTAGAAAGAGCACGGAATGCTGACTTGTGAGCAAGCGTAGCAACTGAATTTGATGTTAAAGCACAGGATGTAAAAATGACGATGTTATACATTTAAATCGAAAATCACAGATGGAGATAAAACAAGAAAGCATCGAGCCTGTTACTGCTTTGTTCATTTCTTCTTTTTTCCTCCCGCATTGAGATGGCCTCCGAGAACTTCTAACTCTCTTGTTTGGCAAAATGACAGTGCAATGAACAAACAGCACTTATAGATAAACGACTGTAAGTTGCCTTGTGAACAGAGGGCTAAGCCCTGCTGTCCACGCCCTCTGGAGTCTCGGATTTCCTTCGAGGCTTTAGGGGAGTTTTTTGCTTGTGTTTTGGGTTGGGGGCTCCAGATGGATGCAACCTCTAACATAGTCATGAATCCTAGGGTCCAGGATCCAGGGGAATAAAGTGCCCTTCACAGCAGTGGTCTTTTCCAGAACCGGTAGCTTTGCCCTTGGAATTAGACTCCTTGATGACCAATCAGACATCTTCCCATACTGGAAGTGGAGGTGATGACCTGTACATGGGCAATCTTCAAGCCCAGGAGAGGAAACGGCATCTGTGGCCTGCCGTCCCCAGAAATGACCTCTGCTTGTTGTGTTCCTTAGGGAACCTTGCCTAACCCGCTCTGTAAAGATTTTGAAAAACATTCTAAAGCATCAACTTTAATGTACTCCAGCCCCAATGCCTGGTCAGACTTTTCCGGTGTCTGGTTAGCTGTTGAGGAGAAGGGTAAAACCTAGAGGAAATTCATCAGTGGGCCAGAGCAATCCGGATGGTGCCGCTATGGCCTTAGGCACCTCAGGACCAGTTAGCCTGTTCTTCCCTGTCCCAGACTGAGGCTTTGGAGGCCAGCTGTTTCTGGGCCCAGGAATCTGCATTGTAAAGCTCTCCACCGAAGTGGACATACAGTCGTCCGTCCTGCGGTGTCCATACCTCAAGTCCCGTATGGAAAATTGAGCAGAATTTGCATATAACCTGTGTTTGCATCTGGGCTACAGCCGGGTCTGCCTACTCGTCACTTCATTCGAGCGGATTCAGTGTGGTGTTTGCTGGGTGGCAAATTCGAGTTTTGATTATAGGAAATTTCTAGGACTTTTTTTTTTTTTTTTAATATTTCCAATCTGCAGTTGGTTGAATCCACAGATGTGGATAGGAGGGGCCAACTGTACGGCCCCGTTTCAAAAACAGGATTCCTGAGCCCAAAAGAAGCAAAACGTATTCAAAGAGGATTTACGCTTAAAAATTTCCTAGCATGTATTATGAGAAACTGCTTTTTTTCCCACTAAAAATGTGAACTAATGTTTAGCCTACAGTTGATCTTATTTCTGGAGTACTTGACTTTTATCTTATATTTTCAATACAATGACATTTTACTATCCGTCGATCTTCAAAATTTGGTAAGAAAACAAGCGAACTTAAAACTTTGTGATTTTTTTTTTTTTCCTGACATGGAAAATTTAATTATTTTCTTTCTTTAGGATAATAATGGTTCCAGCAAAGCTTTAGTAGAGTGACCATCTAATCTGATGGCTGTCAACTCTGTGAGAAACTCGACTCAGGAAAACAACCCTCGGCCTTTGTTGTCACCAGGCAGCCCCAAGCCATCAATCTCCTGACATCCTGTGATGACCATTTATTTTAAAGAGGCGACTTCTGCAGCAGGGCCTTAAATCCTAAGTCTGGATGGTGCCCCCCGCCTCCGAAAAGAGAGCCTGTCTGGACCCCAGTGCAGGGTTAGCTTTCACAGCCAACACGAAAACATCCGGGGTCAAAGAAACATCTAGTGATCAAAAATTAAGTGGGGGGGGGGGGGGAAAGAAAAGAAAAGAAAAAAGAAAAGAAAAGAAAAGAAAAGAAAAGAAAATTAAGTGAGAAGTCTGTTCTCTGCGGGAGGGAAGGAAGAGGAATTAGGGCCTGACTTTAATCTTTAGATTCCCAAGGCCCATCCTTTAACCCTTTGTGTTTCAGGGTTGGAAAAAGAAAAAGAAAAAGAAAAACCAGCTAAAAGCACAGACTGGGGCTGGTCCAGAGAAATGTTAAGGATGTAACATAAAGTTCAAACCTGAAGTTCTCACCATCCTCAGCCCTTCTGAGCTGGGAGTGTTGGGGGCACAGCGGGCCTCACAGATCTGACGTGTGCTGGAGACCTGAGCCTGAAATTAGAAAGTCCTGGGTTTGTTCTGCTCAGTAACTGTCGATTTGATCCCCTGAAATTTGCCTGAAGTTAGATGAGATGGAGGGCTCTCTGTGTCTAGGGTAAAAGGAAGAGCTAGTGGCTTTTGATCCCTGCAAGGATTTCTGGCTGTTTCTTCTGTGTGGTGGCCAGATTTCTCATTCTTACAGGAAACTTGTCAGGCAGAAGTCCCCCTGGGATTCAAGCCCAGCCACCTCCCACTCCCAGCTCCTGCCTGGTGAGTGGTATTGGGGGCGCTATCTGCCTCCTGGGGACTGAAGACTACTCAATAGCCTGAGAGCCATGGTGTTGGATTAAAAAATCTCCTGACCCTGAGCCAAAAGGTCAGGACCCTGGAGGACCCCGAGTCCTGGTCTGTGTCTCCTTATGCTGCTTCCTGATGACCTGTTGTGTTTTCCTGCTTCAGAAGGTCACCTGGGACTCCCTCCAACTCCCCAGCAGTTTAGGGAAGTGCAAAGAGCTGGGCGAGGTGGCCTAGGAACGACCCCACCCCTTCCTTCAGGATGTTTTCTTTCTGCCCAGTGCTGGCAGCCAGCCCCCAGGCTGACCTCATCCCCTGTTTAAGGGCTGTCTTTGCTGGAGGCCTGTTTGTGCTCTCCTCAATGTGTGCCCAGCGCCGTGTGTGAGGGAGTCAGGCCAGAGAAATATCAAGTCTCCGTGTGTCCGCAGGAGTCCTCACTGGAGAGTCACATGGCTGATGCAATATGGGGTGGCTTTGCACAAACGTGGTGACCGAGTGAGCAGAGCCCAGACATTAGGTGGTCAAGGGAAAATCCTTCCAGTATCCAGTAGGAGCCAACGCCCACCTATAAGCAGATTAAAGTGGAGACTGCTTAGCAAACAGAAGTCAAACCAATGTCCCAGGATACGGCCTGGGAGGAGGGAAAACTTGATGCAGAGAAGAGAAAATGGGAAGAAGTCAGAGATAAAGGCAAAAGTGGTGAGGATTCTAGAAGCACACAGGAAGAACAATAACTTTCTTTTTTTTAAGAATAATAACTTTTCCGATTTACTGGCTGCATTTCAGATCATTATTCGGTGTCACGAGAGGCAGGTATTGATCAGACAAGATCAGAAGCTTAAAGGTGGCCAGCTTTATAGGCTGAATCATTCCACCTCCACATTCTCTAAGCAGATGAGCAAACAGTTCTTTGTGGTGATAGCGTGCTGAAGGTTTCACAGACTTTCAGGATAAAACACTGGCCACACCACACGGGAAAAAGTAACCACTTATCCTAGCACTGAAAAGCCGGAAACCGACAGAAACTGTAAACGCACTATTGTCCTGGCTGGAAATAAAGGCCTGCTCAGATTTTGACCGCTTTTTACATCTCTGTAGGCTTTTCCTATGCAAAGTAAGGAGGTGGGTCTCTCCGCAGGTGAACTTGCTTAGAAGGAAGCTCTGGCAAACACTCAGCAAGACCACTCTCCTGCTTCATTCCAATTCACCTCCAGTCTCCACGTAAGACCCCATATGTTCAAAAATAAAAACCCATCCTAAAGGACACAGATTTTTCAGTGAGGAAATTCAGAGGATTTTTATATCAGCTTGAAAGGAATCCAGAAAAGGCATCGCATTTGAACAAATTGCATTTGTGAAGGAATGCTTTGAACCTGGGCTGCATGATTAAAGTCCACTTAGAGGGTTGCTTTGAAGAGACCAGCATTTACTTGGGTTTTTAAGTTCTCATGCATTTGTTTACAGCAAAAAAGAGAAGAATTCATACCACGTTCTGGGCATACCTTGTCTAGATCAAATAGTCCTCTGTGCTCAGTGCTCCCTGGTCTTCTGCAGACACCAATGTCTTTCCTCTCTGCGGCCCCACAGGCCATGGACCAGCCCCTGGTAGGCACTCCTCACGGCATGGACTCACAGAACCATCTCCACTGACTGGATCATCTAAACTGACTGTCTCCCCATCCTGACAGAAAGAACTTGGAAGGTAGGGGTCCCATCTCATTCACCTCAGTATCCCCAGGACCTGGAAATAGCTCAAAATCAAGATGTGCCAGATAAAGGAATTTTGTATTACTTCCAGATAAAGGAATTTTGTATTACTTCCAGATTGCCAGAAGGTGGAGTTTGGATGCTGAGACGCTGGGAATTATTGTTTATGAAAACAATGGGACCATGTATTTGAAACGAGAAATAGGGAGAAAATCCAGGATGAACGTAGCTCTCGTGCCCTTGTGTTCATTGCTGTCATTGGTTGTCGCTCTTAACACCTCTCTGAGCAAACAGAAATTTTGCTGAGAAACAGGCCACCGTTGTGGAGCCCAGCTCTTTTGGGATATTGTAACACTTTGTGGGTGGGGGCCGGGGTGAGAGAGGACGAGGAAATAATGAAGCAGGGCTGTTACATGACCATGGAAAGTAAGAGAAGGCAGATCAGAGAGGCAGCAGTTGCAGCAAACAGAACCAACCGTCTGTACCTTCTAACAGCTTAGATTTTGTTCAGGGGCAGCAATGTGCCCAGCTTCACACACCCAGCCTCCCAGACTCTCTTGCAGCTAGAGTTGATCAGGTGACACAGTTCAGCCAATAAGATGCAGTGGAGCCACTGGGTGGGGTTTCCAAGAAAGCTCCTAAAAGGAAAAGTAACTGACGTGTACCATTTTGATTTTCACCCTTTACCCTTCTTCCTGTAAGGCAAAGCTGATACTTGGAGATGGGAATCATCTTTCTACCACAGGAATGGAAAACACATACCAAGTGTGACAGACAGAAGTAGAGAAAGACCCTGGAACCCGAATGTACTCTGGGGCTGCCATGTCAGCCTTGGACGTCTTATCTCCAAATTTCTCACTATAGAGAAAAATAAACCTGTATTTGGTTAAGCCATCACACCCACTCTTCAGTTCTACATGGCTGGCCAAATGCAATGCTGACTTCTTCTGTACTGTAGTATGAAAGATACTGGACAGACGGATAAAGGACCCGAGTTCTGGTCCTGTCTTGGTCCTTCCTTAGTAGTGGGCAACCTCAGACAAACCGCCCAAGACCCTGAGAATCAAAATTGGGGGTAAAATACCTGTCTTGATGTCTCACAGGCCATGTTGAAGATCAGAAATTATTTGAAAACATTTGAAAGCATTAAAAGTTTTACCTAACTATAAAATGTTATTAAGAAAGTTCAGAAAGGGGTTCACTGCGTGAGGTCAGGCTTAGCAGCAGACGTTAAGAAAACATGGTATTTGGAATTTGGTATAGGAAAGGAAACTTCAAGGGAATCCTGTAAAAGGAAACTTCTTGGAAGTCAGAGCCAGAACGCGTTTATTTTTACTTCCTCCATTGGGACTACATGCCTGTCACAAAATAGGCACTAATAATTTTATTTTGTTCAAAAGCAGAGGCAGAAATGGGTACTTGCTGCTGTCAAAAGCAGAGCTAGATATAGAATTTTCCCAGTGGAAGTGTAATGCCGTGGCAGGAAGTCCTGGGAAATGAGAGAGCTGGGAAGCACAGGAGGAAGTGGCTAAAAGGCTCGAATGGCAGGCTAAGGAGCAAGGATCGATGGGAGGTGACAGCGAACCCCCTGCTGGTTCTTGGGCAGGAAAGGGTGACCAAGAAAATGATGTCTCGGACATACACTCTAGATCCTCGAGAGAGTAGAGAAAGGGGCTCAGTCAGAGGGTAAATGAGAGTTAGCACCTGCGATGGATTTGCTGTGTTAGGTGAAAGGTCAATTATTACACAAGGCAGAAGTCTCTGGTAGGATGTACCGTTGCTTGGTTCTGATGCTGAGATCTAGGGAAAGTCGCTTGATGGACACAGATCACGCTCTTTGTTTTTCTGGCCCTCTTCTCGGGCCTCAGTCGCGGGAACAGGTCTTCTGTTCACCCCGAACTCAGGATTCACGCCGGGGTCCACTTTTATCCAGTAAGCCTTGTTTTGGTAATTAGCCAAGCACTGGGGTACCTGTGACTGGAAAACTTGCTTCTGAACCCCAGTCCGGGGCCCTGGCTGACTCCCCTGAGGGGCTCATCCCCATCACGGGCTCTGTCTGCCTCCTTCTGAACCATAGCCCCAGAGGTGTGAGGGGGACTGTGTCACCCTCAGCATGAGGGCAAGATATTTGGAAATGCAAACAGATTGAGGGGATACGAAAAGCAGAGAGGGCTCTGGTCCCAGTTCTCACGTGTGTGGCTGTCCTAGGGTAGAGGTGGTGGCTGATGGCTTCCCTCATGTCACGTGTGGGTTCCCATCACCTGTAAATGGTGGGGAGTGGGACCTAGAAATCCCTCCTGTTACATCAAAGCAGGCAGACGGGCAAGGAGAGCAGGTGGGACCTCAGGGACCTGGTTTTTAGACGAGAAGGATGCAGTACTCACTGATGTTACAACCTAGAGGGAGGAGCCGGCATCGGGATGGGCTCCCACACATTCCCAGTGGACAGGTGGGTCCAACAGGTGGAACCGAGAGACCCCGTAGATGAGATTATGAGTCCCAGGAGAACCGGACGATGGCATGCAGATCAGCTACCTCCCTGAGACATGCCGATCAGCTACCTCCCTGAGACATGCCCTATGCCCAGATGCTGCACAGGGAAACAGAAACTCGAAAGACTGTTTGCCTCAAAGAGATTGAGTTTACCTGGTAGAGACTATTTAAAACCACAACAACCATGCTAAATCTTTTTCTACGTCAAAGTGGAAATTGCAGCTCTTGGGACATCCGAGATCAACTACAGGAAATAATTATATTTCTGTATGTCTGGGGCATTGTGTGTAAATTTCAATGCCAGCACCCAGAGCTTCAGAAGGGTTAATTTCATTGGGTGCAGAGGAGACAGAGAATCAGAAATGGAACTAGATATTCTTACTGAGGTGGGGCAAGTGCTAGATACACCTGAAGGGGAAGGAAGAAAAGCAGGTCATGCAGGTACAATACAATGACCAGAGACAGGCGACAGGTGGTAGGTGGGCCGAAAGGTGTCCTAGGGCGCCGTAACAGGTGGGCAGGTGCAGCACAGTACAGGGCGGCTGAGCAGAGAGCCCCAGAGACATGAGCAGATGGCTGGGACAGGGAGGCTGGCCCCGCCCTCAGTGCTGGGGTATCACAGGGTAGACGATGGTTCCGGGGCCTCGCAAAGGAAAACAGCGAAAGAAAGCAGAGTTCTGGTCCAAAGGGGAAAGGCCCAGGACAAGTTTCCACATCACTGGTTCCGTGGCACTGAAACCACATTTAGCGGGGGTTTGGCTCCCTGGAGAGGCTACAGCCCGATGCTGGACCAGACAGACAGCGTGTTGACGGGGCGTTTCACTGGAGTGTCTTACTTTTCCCAATCCGGGAGATGGCTGGCTCCAGAACCCAGTGGAAGACCGCTTCCTGTACCTCCAGGGGCACATAGGATTCGTGGTTGCTGGCAGGAGGTCGAGGATTGGTAGGGAGGAGTATCACATGGTCCAAAATGAGGAGGAAGGGAGGATGGCGTCTGGGTGAGACGCTCCTAGGCAAAATAAGCAAGGAGAACTTCAAAAGCTGGGTGATAGGCTGTGGTCCCCTGAGTTCCCCTCCCTGATGTGAGGGCATCTTTTGGCCTCTATCCGAGGAGTGATGGAGACAGTACGCGATGCAGTCGTCACGTTGGTCTCAGAGTTCTCTCCGAGCCGTGAAAACCCAAGGGCCCCGCCGCCTTCCCAGTGAATGGTTCTACGCCGGGATTCCAGGGAGTCCCATGTCTGGCTCGGGGCTGACTTCTCCCCGGGGGCTGTCAGATGGTGCAGCATCTGCTGCGTAGTGGTTGACCCGACACCCAGAATGGCCTGTCTCTTTTTGGCCATCAGGCCAGGCCTGGGTCAGCAAAGGCGTCCGTCCACTGGGAAATGCCTTATCAGGATGGAGGAGATGAGGTCGTTTTTGGAGGGAGAGAGGCCAGGGAACATCAGTAGCCATCATGGAGGTGCTATCCCAATAGGCCAGTTGTTCTTACTGGTTTACAGACCACTGACCGCCAAGAGAAGTTGATGAACAGCTGCAGGGCGTTTCCCAGGAAAGCGAGCACACTCACTCGTGTGCCTGAGTTTCCGGGGCCTCGGGAACACTCTCAACTCTTCACTTGCCAGGAGGTCTTGTTCTCCAGCAGGGCCGTTAACGAGCTCACACTTCTCCGCCTCGTGTTGCCATCGTAGACAGAACAAGAGGAGCAGGAAAGTTGCTCAGATCTTCACCCAAGGCTGATGAGAAGTTAGCCGTGACATATTTTGAGGTGGACGTGACCTTTGCAATCTGTAGGGAACTCTGCCCATCGAGTTGGAGAAGCAAACCCTGGAGGTGTGGAGTCGGACGCCGGGAGCTGCTTGTTCACGCTAAGATCTCATCTCCTCATGTGTCTTCTCTGGGTCTCAATTTCTTAGCCAGTTTTTTCACCCATTGGAAAGAGGGGGTTATGCTCTCATTTATTGTCTTTGTAAGGGTTCATTGAGATGATGCAGATAAAAGTCAAACTCTTGGTAAAAGGTAACATTTGGTGTGAAATGTAAATTATGTCACGCCTGCTAGGTGACCAGGTCACCTAATACGAGGACATGATTCGGTCCTTCCGAGCTCAGCAGTCTTTCCTTCCACTCCAGCTTGTTCCTTGGAGGGCCAGAGGACAACTGCTGTATTTCCTGGTCGTAACCCACTGTCCTAGCCACTAGTAGTGACAATCTTGCTTCCTGGGCCTATGAAATACAAAGCCTCCAGTATCTCAAAATGTGGCCTTATTCGGAAGTGGGGTCATTGCCGATGTAATTACTCAAAATACAGCATTAGTGTGGACCCTCGTCTACTATGACAGGTGTCCTTATAGAAAAAGAACATTTGGACACAGAGCCAGACACTCACGGAGGGAAGATGATGTGGAGGACACAGGGAGAAGACGGCCATGCTCGAGCCAAGGAGAGAGGCCTGGGACAGACGCTTCCCTCACCGTCCTCACAAGAACCAACCCCGCTGACACCTTGATGTTGGACTTTCAACCTCCAGAACTGAGAGAAAATACATTTCTGTTGTTTTAGCCACTCAGTTTGTGGTACTTTGTGATGGCAGCTTTAGCAAACTCATACACTAACCATCTAAAAAAAAAAAAGCTACTTTCCTTTCTCCCCAATCTTTCCCTCGGATTTGCAATAATTGGGTAAAAGATTGCACATTCATTCTCAACGAATATGTATTTTCAGTGGCGGTCTAAAGGTTGCATGTCCTGTAAAATCGTATTTGTTCGAGATGAAAATAATCTTCTAAATTCAATTCCTTATACAAAAAAAAAAAAATCACTCAAGATTGAAAATTATATCAGGTGCTTCACTTTCACACTTTAATAGTAATTTTAGACAGAATCCATTTTCCTCAACCGGGAGCCTTTTGCTCATCCTCAGAATTACTGCTGGAAAAAGAGAACATAATGAAATGTTTACGGTGTTTGCTGAGTGTAAATACACTGGAGTACGAGGTCCTCTGGACTGATTCATTGGTCGGGTGGAGGTGAGGGTGCTGGTCGCACAGAAGTGTGCAAAACAAGCACAATTTGAAAGAAAATGTGGGATAGGGATAGTTCTCTTGAGAGAAGTCTTTGGATCTCCTGAAAAGAGTGTTCTCACTTTTTCTGAGCTGAATTAAGAAGTTCTCGGTTGCCCTTTAAACAGCAGTGGGCCTCCTCCGAAGCTGAGCCGAGGGCATTAAGCTCCGCTTGGCTGCTGTGTGGGAGAGAAGTTTTCCTAAGCAGATTATTAACAAGAAATTATTTGTCTGAGGTTCTGAATGGTCTTTCAGTGCCAGGCTACAAAAATTCCTCATTTTTTAAAATAAACAATCGTGGGCAGAAATAGCTAGGAAACTCAGAAAATTCATTAGCTAAATTCTGATTCTAACCCTCTCAGAGCTAAATTGACAGGCTTGGTTTGGAGACCGCCGTGTCCACCAATGTCGCCGATGTGTGGGCCCGCTGTGGGCTTGGTCAGACAGCCCCTAGCACAGGCTGGCACACAGTAGGCTCACAAGAAAAATGTGGTTAGGGAATGCTGATGGATTCGGGTGCAACAAATCTGTGTAGTTGATGGAAACGAGATTAAGGGCGTTCCGTAACCTACGAGAGTGGGGGTCATGTGGCCCGGAGTCAAGCCTTACAGGCCTGGTCATGGCCGCGTGAACGTGGCAAAGTCAACCCACCTTCGGCTTCAGCTTCCTCATCTGTCATGTGACTTCTGAGTCTTTCCAACTTTGAAAAGGTCAGTGCAGTGACCTTCCTAGTGTTGCTGTGGAGTGAAGACCTCTGAACCGAAACGACAAGGTGTGGGTTCTAGTCCTGGGTTGACCTCCGATTAGTCCAGGGGCCACATTCAAGCTGCTTACTGTTTCTGAGCCTCAGTTTCCTCTTCTGTAAAATTGGAGTGATAGAACTTACCCCAGGATTTCTTTGAGAAATTCACTCTGTAATAAAGAAAACAGATTTTACTGTAAAGAGTTATAGAATGTAGTATGTATGGTAATTTTTAAGACTGAGGTGGGATTTTGGCATAAAGCTTCTTTAAATGCAGCTTAAGTATTATTAAAATGTGGTAATAATATTATAGTGAGTAATATTAAGGATTATCAAAAGTGCTTGTGCTCTCTGACTTTTGTTTGGGAATTTTATATGCCTCATCAGAGGGTCACCAGGTCCAAGAGGGTCAGAGGCAGCTAACTGAACTGTTATATTATAAAGTCTGACACTCAGTAATGTGTCCGATGGCCTGCTGTTATTATGTGCCCTTGAAATTTTACTCTATTCTTTTCGAAGCTGATCAGCTGCCCAGTGGTGATTATAAAAGTATTACTGATTAAGTATGGACAAATTGTTTCTCAGTGGCGTGGTACCAGTTCTAGATGTCCCCCAATGTTTTAGTATGTCAGTTTTCCAACAACTGCACCTGCATTGACTGTTGATGTTATGTTGAATATTTTCTACTTTAATCAGAGAACTACCGCATTGGTGTTTTAGTGTATATATATTTTTTTAATAAATAGCAAGGTTGAGTACATTTTTTCAATGGTTGTTTAATAATGATTGTAGTTTTTGGTCATCAGGTCTCTTAATAAACTTTATCTACTGACATATTAATGGATTTTAGTATCTTATGTAATAACACAGTCATATTAATTTCCTGGGAGTGCCATAACAAGTTACCATAAACCGGGTGGCTTAAAGCAACATGAATTTCTTCTCTCACAGTTGCAGAGGCTAGAAGTCTCAATTAAGTTATCAGCAGGGCCATGCTCTCTCTGATGGCTCTGGGGGGACCGTTCCTTGCCCCTTCCAGCTTCCACTGGCTGTCAGGCATCTTTGGTGTTCCGTGACTCATATACGCATCATGCCTAGTACCTGCCTCCATCCTGTTACACCATTCTCCATGTGGGTCTCTGTGTCGAAATGTCCCTCTTCTTATAAGGATATCATCCCTCAACTCATCTTTACTGATTACATCTGTAAAGACTCTCTCTGAAAACAAGGTCACAATTATAGGGCTTAAGAATTCAACCTGTTTGGGAGGGGTATGTTACCATTTGACCCACAACAATATCTATCTATCATCTATCTATCTATCTATCTATCTATCTATCTATCTATCTATCTATCTATCTATCATCTATCTATATCTATCTATCTATCTATCTATCTATCTATCTATCTATCTATCTATCTATCTATACAGGAGGCTATTCTGATGGAGCAGGAACAAAAACTGACAGGTGAGTGATACAATCTCAGAGGATAATCCGTGTAGCTTTATTACCGTAAGTTACATCAAGGTACTGCAGAAAGCCGTGTTCTCCAAATTTTGAGCTATTTGGATTTTAAAAACATAAATTAGTTGTTGAGATTTCAGAATACTGGTTACTAACCAACGGAACTACAAAAATCATCTTTGGCAATCCGGTAAGGTAAGAAGCACATTCTGTATAGAGTCAAGCGCTCTGGGTTTTTTCCTGGTCTTGGTACCGCTTAGCTATTTGACCTAGAACAGTTTGCTTAACTGACATATCTATTCTCATTCCAAGATCTGTGACACCTTTAAGGCCTTTTCCAATTCTAATAACTTATGCTCACAAATACTGTAATAAATTAAACCCATTTGCTGCAGATTTCACATGTATATTTGTAGGGGTAAACGGCTCTTCAATTTCATATTTAGTAACGAGAAGCCTAGTAGTTTAGGTAGAAGGTAGTTTATATTCAAACCGTTGTCCTCAAATGTCGTGTTGGATTCGGGGAAGGTAAAGCACGCTGACAGATGCTGAGATGCTCATATAAGCAACCCACAGTTTATTCTCCCTGCAGGAGGAGAAGGTATTTTCAAATTATAAAATGCTCATTGATGTCGGAAGTAAAACTCGTGATTAACCTGTAGAGTCTTCATCTTCAAAGCCCTTTATATAGAAGAGATTTTATGGGACCTAGGGTAAGAGAACCCAGAAGGTCAAACAAACTTGGTCAGATATAGGCACAGAACTCTTTGGATCAAGAGCCATCCTCTCTGCCAAGGTAAAATGTCCTCGTTCAAAAGTTTGGTTTTACATATGTTTCTGTAGGCCCTTCTGAAACGACGATCGGACTAAAATGAAACTAGGTATTGTTTGTGAGCCTCTGCAATTCGCTTAAATGAAAAGGCCAGGAAGGATAACATAATGAGGTAGGTGGGCTCACCAAATCCGGGTCGGCTTTCCAGGTTCTTCCTGGGCGAGCACCAAGACTGACTTCTCAGATGAATCTCTGCCACATTTTTTAACATCGTGACCACTAAAGCTTATCTCATGAAATCTTGAAGGGGAGTGATGAGAATTAATATTTTAAAAGTGAACTGATGAAGTGCCCTGAGGAATCACAGTGAAGGTCGCTGTTTAATGCCGGGTTGTGGTAGCACTTGAATCTTCCGCCACTTCCCACTTCCCTGTACACTAGCCACGTGCGACTCTCGAACACACTGTGAGATTTCACAAGTCCTCACACCCTTCTGTTATTTATTTAGTACAAACTCCTACTTGTTCCTCAAAGCCTTACATGACTTTTCCATCTGAGCTAATCTTTCTCTCTCCCACGTTCCTAAAATGCTTTGTGTGTTCTTCCATTGTATAATATGATTAGTCAGGGCAGGCCCTGTTGGAATATGCCTACCTCATGGTCTGAGCCCTGTTGATTCTTGCAGCCCTAGTGTCTGGTATACAGGAGGTATTTAATGGATGTTCATTAAGCATGTAAAAAATAGGCCAACTTATAAAAGCTGTTGCCTTTTATATCACTAGGTATGAAGCCTCCGATGGTTACAAAAGAGGTCCAGGTATATTATTAACTGAACATTGTCAATTTTCTTTTCTAATTCATTCATCACTTCAAGGGCAATAATGTGCTGTTTTGGAGCAGACTAAGTACCATGTTGGGCAAGTCTGGTATTTTCCTTTTCATCAAAACTGCCGTTTAGCTCAGGCCAGCAAATGGGGCGGGAGGTCCTCATGTAGTTATTTATTCACCTGGCTCAGGTGTCTCGGGTGAACCTTGTAGAAATAACCTTAAAACAGTGTTTCCAAGAATAGGTGAAACATGACTTAGAAATACAACTCTGGATGTTCCAGCTTGTATGATTGTAAAAAGAGGACCAGGCAGTGTCTTTTTCTCATTTTGGTTTTTTATTTTTCTTTCCCAGAAACAATCCGGCAAGCTTTCCACAATTATGATTTACTGATGTTAAAGCAATCCTGAGCCGGGTTAATCATTTGTAGGGAACATGATTTTAGCCTTTACTTTAAAGTCATTTTAGACTTACAAAAACATTATAAAAATAAGACAGAGTTCCTGTATGTACTTCACCCAGCTTCCCCTGATGTTAACATCTGAAGTAACCACAGAGCAATGATCCAAACCAGGATGTTCACGTTGGTGCCATGCTATGTAATGATTAATCTACAGGCCTAATTCCTAATTTGCCATTTTCCTCACTAAATGTCCTCTGTCTGGTTCAGGATCCAGTCTGGAGCCTCACATTACACTTAGTTGTCAAACTAAACTATTTTCTCCCAACAGTTATGGTTCTTCAGCCTTTCTTTGTCTTTCACGATCTTTGTACTTTCAAAGAACAGCAGCCAATTATTCCCTGAATTTGGAGATTCATCTGGTGTTTTCTCGTGTAAGACTGAGGTTATGCATTTGGGGCAGAAATACCACGCAAGAGATACTGTGTTTTTCTGAGTGCACGTAGCAAATTTCACAGTGACCTTTTGTGTGAGCATTCTTAAGGAATTACTCCTTAACAGATAATTGCTTTTATTTATTTACTCTTTTCCGGCATTCAATGTTCTCTGTATTTCTCAAGAATTTGGTAGAGCACGCAAATGACTTAGAGTTTGGGATCATGATTCATGGGCCAAGATGCCCTTAGAAGGCCATTCGTCTCCCTGCCTCGGGGGATTTGAGAAAAAGACGGAGCTTGTGATCCTGTTCTCCCTCTCGTGAGTGGAGACGCTTCATCATCATCCACCTGGGCCCTTCCTTCTCCCCCTGCCCAAGCAGCTCTCTATCCCAAGCCGCTTCTGGATTGGGTTCATCCAAAAGCCCGTCCTGAGACCATGACTTGGGTCTCGGTCATTCGTTTGGAAGGTGTGGGTGGGAGAGCAGCGGGAGAGGCAGGAAGGGAGGGGGACGGGCATTTCCTCTCCGGTCCCAGCTGTCGGGGACGAGGGCTGCTCGCAGGGCACTTGCTTTCTGCCATCCTGGCTCCTTCTAGACCTCCAGGAACCTGCAGAAGAATATCCAGAAAGTCCTTGGTGTTTAAGACAACTGCGGGTGCCTAGACGTCGCAGTACCCTTTCTGTCGTCCCCTTCCTCCCTTCTCTATTGTCTGAAATTAAAAAAACCATCCTGAGTGCCAGCTGGACTGGGGTTGGTAGTGGAGGGCGTCAGGACAGGGGTTTCGTGTCGATAAACAGCCTCAGACACAGGCAACATGTCATTGATATGGATCAGTTGGGGATCCGTCGATGCTTAGTCTTGTTCTTGAAAGATGAATGACCAAAGACAGAAAAGAAAAGTGTGTTTTCTAAACTTAAAAAGTTACTGTTTTCCAAGCTCTGGTCTTTCTTCCCAAGTTTTCAAACTCCGAGGTCAATTAGATAAAGGGATGAATTACCTGAGCGTGGGGGTGTCAAAGCACCACGCATGTAACTCAAACACCCTACAAATGGAAGCATGGAACCCCTAACTGAGGGTTTAAGTCTTTTCAGAAACTCTCTGGCAGCTTTCTGCCACAGCTTGCAGTGGGACGGTTCCAGGAGTTTTGAAATGGCCCCTGAGATGGGGGAAGGGCTTGGGACGGGGACAGGAACATGGGACTTCCATACTTTGCTCTCTAGCAAGATGCCCATAGGCATGTTATTTATCCAACTTCCTCATCTGTAAGATGGGAGTAATCAAACCCCGTGTGGTTGTGCTGAAATTAGATAAGGCCACATCAGTGAGAAGCTCCTGGTCCAGGGTTGGCCGTGAGGGCTTGGTGTGGGGTGGGGGCAGCTTCTCACTGACTCTCAGACCTTGCGTTACCCATGTCCTGGATGATCCCAACACTACCTGACCTTGTGGGGTCATTGTTATGATCTCCACTTTGCACAGTAGAAATACAGTTCCCAGAGAGCATGTGCCCCCTGCCTCTGGTCACACAGCTGTCAGGATCTGAACCCAGATCTACTTTGCCACATGCCTTATGGCTGCTTCATGAAACGCATCTTGTCTAAGGAGAGTCAGGGTACGGCGAGATGGAGCTCTTTGTTCTGGGGGTGACACTGTGCTGATGTGCCAGGCTGGCCCCCGGGCTCAGAGGTCCTTCGGTCCCTGCAGGTGGTCCTGTCCCTCAGCATCCGCCTGGTTGCAGCACGCCAGCCAGCTTCCACTCCATGTCCCCAGGCTTTGGCTGCTGTTCCCCAGACCAGGGCAAGGAGCCATAGAGACTGCGGTTCTAGGTCCTGGTGGCAGCAGCATTTAGAATGTGGATGATGGGCCAGCTTCTGTACCCTCCCGGCTCTTGACCTCCTTGCCTTCGTCTTCCATTTCCTGCCCGGAGCCCGCCCTTGGACTCATGGTGCTGACCCCTCTCCTGAAGTCTATTGTTTCTCCCCAAATTTGGACTAAGATTTTTGTAGACCTATGGCTTCATCAAGGATGAGGACGTGAGGTCCTTTGGGCAGGGATGGGGTGGCAGAAAGAGGAGAGGAGAGGGACATTGTGAATACAGGCAGGATGAAGGGCTACAGCAGTTCACCATGATAAGCCATGATTCTGAACCAGGCAAGCCAAAGAAAACCTGTTCCTACCGCCTTCTCAGTCCCCCGGCAACGCGGACATCGCTTTGTGATTTGGGTGTTGGTAAGTCTCAGGAGAGAGAGTGTGGAAAGGCATGGATAGGCTACTCGATTAAAATGTACAAGTATGTGTTAAAATGTTAAAATATGTAAATGTGTAAATAGATTCTTCTCCTGCCTCGGAAGGATGTGATTTGTTACCATGGCCATAAAATACCAACTAACTGGACAACAGGTAATGATCTAACTTCTTTTCCATTAAAGGTATTAATTAGGGCTGTTTCGACAACAGTCGTGGCATTTGAAATAGCTAGAGGATCCCAGCCAAACACCGACTTGGCAGGGTGTTTGAGCCCGTTCCAGGTGTGTCCCCCTTCAGAGGAAGAGGTTATGTGTGCAGACGCTGACTGTAGCACCCCTCCTCATGTGTTGCTCTGAGGGTTCTCGGTTAATCTGAGGACACAGAAGACAGAAACTGAGCGAAAAGTTAACAGATGTAACAAAAATAATCACAGGCCTTGGTAAGGAGAGATGGGAGATGGAGGTTGGCGCATGACCAGCAGCATTTGTCGGGCTAGATCTCTGCCAGGAGCAGAGGAGGACTGGAAGATACTTCCTCTTACGATTCTCAATTTCCAGATCGGGGAGTGAAGGATTAGTAGCTAGGATGAGATTTGTTAGACTTGGGGGAGGGGCCGTCTGGTGAAAACAGAAACCAGTGCATGCCGAGGAAAACGGTATTGGAGTACTGTGTGCTTCTAAACACGAACAGAATATGGCCTTGCCTCTTACAGGACACACACGAGAGTAGATCTAGATGACCTAATCCATATTTCTGGAAGTTCTTTGTCCAGTGCAGGAAGGCCCCACTTAAGATCCAGGTAAAGAGAAGCGTGCACGAACAAGTAGCAGAGGATGGTTAAAGGCCACCTTGGTGGTGCTGGCTGGGAGGCCGTGAAGAAGACTTAGAAGAGAAAGTGCTGGTAGATGGTGCCAGCCAGGACCTCATGGAAGAGAGAGAACGCTAGCTGGGTCTTGGAGGAGAGAAGGCTCGATGTTGGTGGGGTGGTAGAAGGTGGCTGTTCCGATGGGAGGTAGGAGGTGGACAAGCACCCCAGGAGTGGGAGATACTTCAACTGACTAGGTAGTGTGAGGTCACTTTCTGGAGAGCCTTGGATACTAGGAGGAAGAAAATGGGTTTGGGAACCTTGGCTGATTGGACAGCAGGGAGACATGTGGGGAAATGGTATTTTAGGCAGCACCTATCCACATTCAGTGTAGGGTAGAGGGAGCCTCAAGCAACTGACTTGGGTTGAACATCCTGATTCCATTGACAAAGCCTGTTCTCATTCAAAAATGATTGCCAGGGATTGCAGCCAATGAACTGTGAGTATTCTGGCCCCACCTGCAAGGTAATCCCTCCTATAGAATGAGGCACCAAACTCTCTAAATCTGACACAATAAACCATCGGATTCAGCCAGACTTGTCTTCGCAGTCAGCAAATATACCTGAGATTATTAGTGGCTTCCATGTGGGCAGATCTACAGAAAATCCGGTGGTTTTAATTTAAAGATAGGTAGGTATTGATAACTAAAATTGATACTGAGGAGACACATGACTAAATAGTCTAGAGTCTTATCTTCATAGCCTTAAAATAAGAAGTAGTATAGAAACTGCTGTGATAGTTAACACAGAAGAATGTAGGCTAAAACTCCCCCCAAAATTGTTCTTGTAGATATCATTATAGGAGGTGTACGGAATAATTTTTTAAATCACCAACAATTTTCTTAGCCACCCATAAGCATTTTAAAAATGTCATGATCATGTTACACATTCGATGAGCATATCCCCTTGGATCAAAAGCATCTTCTATGGTGGTTGGCTCTGTGTGGTACAGTTTATATGCCTCTACCCCATGGGGACATTTGTTCACCTCGTCTCCTACTTTTGAACACTCATGCAAGATCTTCATTCATGAGACCTTATTAAGACCTAAAATGTTTTCTTCCGAGAAAAATTTCGTTCTACCTGGAAATAAAGGGAAGGGATTATTTTGGTGATTCTGGATTAATGTCAATAGAGTCTTTCCCCAATAGGCCTCTAGGCGAGTTTATTATTTTCTAAAGTCTGTAACTCTAAGCATTCATTGATGTGTTGACAAATTCCAAACCTAAAGAAAGGTTTAAAGAGTTTATTTGAACCAAGATTTTGGGGCCAGTCCTGGAAGCAAAATCTCAACAGATTGAGAAAATGCTCCTGGGAGTAGCCATTTTGCAGTGTGTTTTATATATTAGAATCAAAGGAGAAGATGGAAGGACAATTGCATAAAATCCAGTTGGTGGTAGATTAAGGTGGTGGGAGAAAATAAAGCAGGGAAATCTCTAAGGTTGGATAAAAAGTAAAACGGAGAGCTATCTGCTTCTTTTACACTGCTAGGTGCTGGACAGTTAATGTGTACCAAACGTGGTTTGCAGAGGTATGCAGGTGAGAGTTAGTAACGGGCAATGTTGGGTTGGTCTCGCCCCATACTGGGGTGTTTATGTTTGGAGGTCTGGATAAGAGAGAATTCCGACACTTTATGTTATTCTAGATGCATAAAAACAATGGATACGTCTGGCTCAAAGAAAGATTAATCTATCACATCGGCTTTAGGATGTGACTTGCCAGTATAACCTGCTCAGTTAGGAACTGTTTTGTGATCCAAACATCCCGTGTGGTTCCTTTTTGTTCCTGAGCTTGTCAGGGTTACCAAGGCAGCCCCCACCTTTTGTTCACAGGTGGAAGATGACACCTGCTAGGTAGGCTGCTATTTTTACCACTGACAGTGGAGTGTTTTTCCATATATGGTAAAAACCGAGTTTCAAGAAGAGCCTTCTGAGTAATTGGCGTGGGGCAATGCCTTGCTGTGTAGCATTTTTAGTCGTTTAGGCAGAGCACGAGGCAGTGAAGGCAGAGGAGGTGGAATGACGACACGGCCGAGTGACTTGGTCACGACAGCGTAGTACGGTGTGTTTTGCTAAAGGCTGAGTTTCCGTGAGGTGGTTGAACTCAATGCCACCGGCCAATAGGGGAAGGATGTCACTATAATGTGACAGTTGTGCCAGTTAAGAGATTCCTGCATGTTAGCGTTCGGGGTGCCTCCAGTAACGCAGCAGGGAGGTGGGCGGGGGCACGGCCAGAGCCACATGCCTGGTGGCCAGCACCTGTCATTCACTTTCCTTTTCTGTGCTTGGTTTACTCCACCTGTGTGCATTTTGCCCTTGTCCCCATAATTCATCAGCGTTAACCCTTAAGCCCCTTCCGTGAGGCTACCCACACCGTGTTTTTAAAATTGCGGTAAAATACATAGAACATAAAACTTCCCATCTTAACCACTTTCAAGCGCTCATTTCAACGTTATGGAGTGAATTCACGTTGCTTTGCAGCCATCACCACCGTCCATCTCCAGGAACTCTTTTCATCTTGCAAAACTGAAACTGTACCCATTAACCAAAAACACCCCATTCTCGCATCCCCCCCCATTCCTGGCAATCACCATTCTACTTTGTGTATAATTTTGGCTCCCATGTCTCACATAAGTGGAATCATACAGTATCTGTCCTCCTGTGTCCGGCTTATTTCACTGAGCATAGTGTCCTCGAGGTTCATCCACATCTCGTAGGCTGTGTTAGAATTTTCTGCCTTTTGAAGGCTGAATCATACATATCTCCCATTGTATGGAGAGACCACATTTTGCTTATTCATTCGTCCGTCAGTGGTCACTTGGTTGCTTCCACCTCTTGGCTATTGTGAACAGGGCTGCTGTGAAAATGGGTATCTGGTCGAGCTGCTGCTTTTCATCCCCTCCTTTTTTAAAAGATGAAGTCTTATATTTGCTGTTGTGTTGTTTTTTTTTGTTTGTTTTTTTGTTTTTTTTACTAGGAGTCTAACATGCATTTTTAACTGTGTCAGTCTTTTCATCAGGATTATTGCCATTTCATTAGGGCTCTGGTGATAAGGTTATGAGGGTCTGAGTGGTCCACCTTGGCCCTGCCCCCCACAAACCCCATCTTTCATGCACCATTTTATAGAGCAAGAGGGGTGTGTGTTTGTTTAGAAATGCATGCATGCCTCACGTCATACTGGAAGTGCCCACAGAATTGGAAGACAATAAGCTGGGGTACAGCTCGGCGACCTGAGGAATTTAATCAAGCCCAATTTTCTCCTCAGTAGCTCTGCCTGCCAGGGCTCCTAGAGGAACACCTGACCTGAGCTACCTACCCGGTCCGCTCATCGCAGGGGTTCGAAATGTTGCCGTTTGCGATAGGATTGAGCAGAGGCTGAGACCACAGGGAACTTGGTTAGAGATTTGAACTGTGCAAGCAATTGGCTGAACCTTCTCCTGCACCTGCAACTGTTTACATCATACACAAGGCCAGACTGAGCAAACACATCAGATAAGCAAAAATTGCAAGCGTGAGCATTCTGTTCTAGCGTGAGTGTGTATACAGAAAGGCTTGGAGACCTGGAGGCAGCCGGGGAGGGGTGGGTGGAGGGAAGGAAGGTCACAGGAGCTGCTGTCAACTTCTGAGAGCCACGTGTTTATCATTCGTGGTTTCCACGAGCATTCTTACCAGTTCCCGGTCTATGGCCATGCTACCCTGAATAAGCCCGATCCCATCTGATCTTGGAAGCTAAGCAGGGTCGGGCCTGGTTAGTACTTGGATGGGAGACCACCTAGGAAGACCAGGTGCCGTAGGCGTGAAAAATAAAAAAATAAGGGATTGTAAGCTGACAAGGTGCTTGCAATCTGTGAGGTCAACCAAGGGTTGTCTCCCCTGAAAAAATAAAAAAAGGAAAGAAAGAAATGCCTTTCCCAGCGTGCCACTGAGAGGAGGGCTGGGATTCAGCGGCGGGGACCGGCCTTGCTGGAATGTAAGCTCAGTCCACAAGCAAAGAAGAAGTAGAACGAGGGTTTGATGGTTAGATTGGACCGCTTGGTGAAAATATTTGTGACCAAGGAAGAGACTCAGAGAGCCACACAGGAGTCCAGGATTTAGGTTACTCTTGGAATCTTGAGGGCCTGGTGCAGATGACGTCAGTCTAGTCCTCGCCATGGTTAGGCCCGAACAATCGCCGGAACTGAGTTCTTGGGCTTCCTGTTTTATGGAAATACTGAAACAGAAGAGAAAAAGAGCCCCTTTATGGCTTTTCATTTATATGACAACATAGAACATGTAATGTCAGTGTTATCGTGTAAATAAATTTTTCGGTAGCTAAAAGTTACCATTACAATTTACCAGCAAAAGGGAAATCGCATCTGTTTGTTCGGGAGGTGGGCGGAAGAAGATAGCTCCACGAAACCAACTGCATTTGCATTAGAAGTGGAAGACAGTGCGCCATGAGAAAGGAGGAAGAACGGGGGCTGAGGGAAGGCTTGTGTTCGTGCCCAGCGTACCTTCACACTTTTGCCATTTTCATATTACTGAGCTGCAGTATTTTTCTGATTCTGGGATTTGTCCCATTAGTTAGTCCACCAGAAACAAAGAAGACAGAACACAGACTATCAGAACGCATTGCATGTGGTAAGGGGCAGCATTGTTTGTAAATATTTTCTGTGTGTGTCTATGTCTGTGAATTTATCAACTGCTTTATAATGCAAAATAGATTTCTTCCTGTGGTTTGTGGTCAGAAGTTTGAGGAACATTCTGGCATTTCTCCTGTCTTCTGCTCCTGAACTTTCCCTTTCAGTCAGTGGGAATTTTGTGTCCAAATTTGGCAAATGTTAGACACTAAATAAATGGTACCTGGTTGATTCTGGGGCTCGTTAACTTTCCGCCATCACCTTCAGGAATTGGGGTTTGCCCCAAGGACATCCCTTAACTCCCAGCATGTATATCAGCTGTGGTGTAATGGAAAGAATCCTGAATTTAGAGCTAAACACTTGAATTTGAATCCCAGGTCAGCCACTGATCAGTCACATGACCACAGATATGGTTGCTTAAAATCTTCTCGAAGCCAAGGCAATCTTTTCCAGCCCAATTTATTCAATAAATGTTTATTAAACCCCTACTGAATACTGGGTATGATGCCAGGCACCAGGAATTCAAGAAACTTGCAGGCTGTGATACTGAAAAATGCATCTAAAAGAACAATGGGAAGAAAGATAAGGGGGATGCTTAATTCTCCTTGTAGAAAAGGCAGGATGTAAAGTGTGAGGTGAGCCTTAAAAAAAGAATAGCTTTGAATTGCCAAGTGAAGAATTGCAAGACTGGCTTTTCAGGCAGAGAGACCACCAGAAGCAGGTCGAGGGCCCAGTGAAAGCTCCTGGCATGGGCCCCAAGGGAGAATGCAACCCCAGGTGATGCCGAGATTGTAGGTAGATGAGTAGATGGATGGTCATGTCAGAGAGTGGTGATTTAGAAGCACAGGCGGTGAGAGGGAGATCCAGGCTCTTCCTTCACCAGGTGGCTCAGCTCTCAAGTGTCTTCTCTCTCCTCCTCGCTCCCCGCCATGGCTTCGGCCTCTTTGAACACCCCACTTTTCCACTCCCATCAGCAGGTGCACCCCTGGCTCCCTTACATCCCTTGATTGGCATCTTACAGATCTTACCTTCTGCCCATCATTGAGAGAGCAGATTACAGCCTTGGTTACAGGTGAGCTATTTTTAGTGTCCTTGGCATTTGAAACCTATTGAGGTCTACATGTCTACTCTTTGGGGGGACTTGGTTCAGGCAGGATCTCCCTTTTTTGAAGGCTTTCCAGACTTACCCTCTACCCCTGTATTAGTCAGAATTCTACAGAGAAACAGAATAAATAGGAGAGAGGATATATTGAGAGAGAGAGAGAGAGAGAGAGAGAGAGAGAGAGAGAGAGAGAGAGAGATGGGCATTTAAAGAACTGGCTCACGTGATAGTGGGGACTGGTGAACCCCAAACTCGTATGGGAGGCTGGAAACTAAAGCAGCATTTCTATGTTGCAATCTTGACACCAAATTCCTTCTTCCTTGGGAAACATTAATCTTAAACATTGCTCTTAAATCTTCAATTGACTGGGTGAGGCCTACCCACATTATGAGGGGTAATCTGCTTTACTCAAGATCTACTGATTTAAATTTTAATCACATCTAAATAAAAAGATCTACATAGCAACATCTAGACTGATGTTTGCCCCAAAAGCTGGGCACCATGGCCCTGCCAAATTGAAACCTAAAATTAACCACCGCACCCTCTCCCGGCCTCCCTGCCCCACCTCCACCTCCCCTACCACATACTAAAGAATTGACAAAGTTCCTGTCTAGGTCTTCACTTATTTTAATTTGCTCTACCAGTAATCCTGAGACAAGATGTAATCCTCATCATTTTACAGATGAGAACACGGAGATTCACTTAGGTTGGGAGACTTGCCCCAAGTCACGCTGTTCTGGAGAGGGAAGCCAGGTCCTGGCCTCCAGATTCGGAGTGCTTCCCACAGTAGCATTGCAGTGTCTGTGCCATGACTGTGATTGTGTTACTCGGCAGAGAGAAGCCGTGAGAGCTTTATACTGGGTACACTGAGGCTTTAAAAGCCAAACGGACCTTGGTTTGGATCCCAACTCTGCCAACACATGCAGCTAAGGACCTAGGGTTATATATTTAGGCTCTCTGTGCCTTAGTTTCCTTATTTATAAAAGGAAGCCATTACTAAACTTTTCCTAGGGTGGTTTTAACAATGAAATGAAATATGCAACAGAGTACCCAGCGCAGAATGATCACATGCAGGACAATAGTAATGGCAATAATAACAAAAATGTTTAATTGTTCGTAACCCATTTATTTAGAGAAAATGAAAATGTATATACCTGGAAGTTCCATCTCTACCAAGATTTTGTAATAAATGTTTCCTGTTGTGCATACGTGTATATACAACCCCAGATTATTCCATACTTTTAATAAATGATTTTATGTGCCTGTTTATTATTTATCTTACCATTTCTAACACCTTCTTACCTACTTGCATATACGTGTCTACTTGTTTGTTATTTTTAAGTGAACACCAAACGTTTATGTTTCTGGTAGTCTGTTGTGCATCTAATTTCCTTTGACAGTTTTTTCATACTTAACCTCTGATTCTGTGTTTTTGTTTTTTTGTTTTTTTGTTCTGTTTAATGTCCTAGAAGGCACATTGTCGTGAGAGGGTGGGGTCTGGAGCTCAACTGTCCCAGGTCAAGTCTTGGCCATGGGTCATCTTGGGCAAATTGCCGGCCTCCCTAGAGAGGGCTTGGTTTCCTCATCTGTTACATGAGACAGCAGTTCCTACCCCCTAGGGTCATCGTGAGGATTAAATGAGTTAAAACGTGTAAATGCTTAAAACACAACCTGGCACGTTGTAGGTATTACATATACATTTAATAGACATTATACTGTTTTTACTACCCTTTTAGTTTTTAACAGTACTAAGCATTATATATGCTCAACTAATTCCACAAATATCGGTGAACGATATTGTGTGTGGCCCAGGAGAGGGGCGGCCGAGGGGAGAGAAGGGCGTGCATCTGGAGAGACAGGTCCGGTTCTCAGGGGGGATGCATGGTCTGTAACGGTGGGGAGACCCGTTAGAAGCAGCAGACCCGGCAAAGCGAGATGCCTGCCCTCAGAAAGCCCGTCAGACGTGGCGGGGCTCAGGCGAGGACATCCTGGGACTTGGCGGCTCTCCTCAGCCCCTCGCTGCGGCCGCCAGCATCCCGCCGCCGCACCTGTCACGTGGTGCGTAACGACCCCTCCTCCTCTGCCTCCCTCAGACCCTGCGCGCCACGGGGGAGGCCGTGTCTAGACCATTTTCGCATCCCCAGCAGTGTGGCCAGCGGGAGCACTGTGTCTGTTACGGAGAAGTCTATAAAAGTCCACGAGCCTCGTAAGTCCCAGTCCCATAGCTTCTGCACATCCTGCTTGTGTGACCAGCAACTGGGCTCACAGCACCTTGTCCCTCAACCTGGTCCTTGGCAGACGTGTACCGGAGATGGTGCCCAGGGCCTTTTTGAAATCGTGCAGTGCCAGCTGTCTCTCTGTCATGGTTACCTTGTCTTCACACCTGACTTCTATCAGTCACCTGCGCAAGATGCTAAGGCTAAAATGACGAATGATTCCAAGTCCCTGTGTTGGGGATTGGCATGGTTTTCTCTCCCCGGTTTTGTCTCGCTCACCTCAGTGTTCATGGTTGAATATTGATTATCTCTTTTCTTTCTCACTTTTACCTTTTAAGTCAATCACTGTTCTTTTCATCCCCCACTTTCACGTATTTTCAACACACAATGTAGCCGAATGGGATAAAGGCAAATGTGCAAAACAAAGAGTGATATGGAAGATGCATCTAAAAGAATCGGGATCACCACGAAGGATGTTTTCTGAGAGCGTGTCACCCTCTCTAGATGGTGTCCTCAATCTGACTTTATTTCATCTGCCTTTTTTCCACAAACATGAAATCGACATTATCACATTCCAGTGCATTGTAAACACATTAGTGCTTTGGCAAACAAGCCTTAATGCCAGACTGGCCCCGGGTGCTTTTGGGATTTCCAAACAGGCCCTTGTGTGGTCCTTGGACCGCTCTCCGATGTGTGAGCCATGTCATCCATCTGCCGTCCTGTTTTTGGCCTGCGAGGCCTGCGTCACCAGTCTTCACTGCCACCAACACACAATCCTTTCATGAACAGGCTTATCATGTCGACAAGAAATAAATGATACAGCAATTGGTCTGTTAATATGGCAGAAAAGTGAAGAAGTTGACAATTTAGGACCCACCATGGATAAAGCAAGCTCTTCAGATGGAGAAATCAGCAAAAGCAGTCAGGGCCACTTTCGACAGGAGGTATTCGGTAGAGAGAATGCTCCCTCGTATATTGCAGTAGAGCGTGGACCTTTTGTGTAAAAGAAATCACAAATACCCTTTATGTCATCGAGTTGCAATTCGCTTTATCTTTTAAGTCATGTAGTGAGAGCACATACTTCCCGGCCATCGATGCAGGAGAAGGGAATCTAAAAGAAGAGATAATTTTGAAATATTGTGGAGATTGTTGCCTAATAAAAATAGCTGGAAAGTGGCCTGGAGGGGGTCGGTGGAAAGAGGACAGAGTTTGAAATTCGTCCCTTGGGGTCTGACTCTCAGCTCAGCCACTTCTACCTGTGTGAACTGGCAAAGCAAAGTGGAATGAAACATCTACTACTTATCAAATGAGTACTATGCCATGAGGACATTTTGTATATGTTCTCACTCGGTGTTCGAAACGGCTCTGGTTGGTGGGGACTGTTGTTATCCTTATTTTTTCAAGAGAACAGGCAAAGATAAGACCACATGTTGTTGTGAGCAGCTGACGCTCTCTTATACCACCTGTGGGAATGTAAACTAATACAACCGTTTTGAAAAGATGCCCAGCGGTACCAATAAATAGGCCAACGCTGTGACCCAGCAGTGCCACTCCTGGCTGTACATCAAGTAGAAACCCGATTTTTTTCCCTACTAAAAGCAGGTCCAAGAATGTTCATGGAAACATAATTACCGATGGTAGGAGCAACCTAAGTGTTCATCGTATTGGAGTAGGACATGGTACATTCAAACAGTGGAGAAGAACGAGCTACCATCACACAGAACATGCATGAATCTCACAGCCATGACATTACATTGACATTCTTTCAGGCACAAAAGAATCCATACTGCATGATTCAAAAACAAATGGAACTAATTTCTCGTGATAGTGGTTAGAATAATCTTTCCTCTTAGGGTGGTAGGCATTACTAACCAGTAGGGCATATGAAGACATCTCCCGAGGTGCTAGAATGTTTTATATGTTCATCAGCCTGGTGGTTACATTAATATTATATTAGTTCTCTGTGATGCAAAAATAAATTACCACAAACTTAGTGAGTTAAGACAACACATATATGTATTTTCTCTCAGTTTCCACGGACCAAGAGTTTGGGCACAGCTTAGCTAGGCCCTTGTCTCTGAGTTGCAATCAAGATGCAGGCCAGGCTGTGTTCTTATCTGGAAGCTTGAAGGGGGAAGAACTGGCAGCCAAGCTCGTTCACGTTGTTGGCAGAACGACTTCTTCATGGCTGTATAACTGATAGCCCCAGGTTTTCGATGGCTGTTGGCTGGAGATTACCCCCAGGTCCTAGAGGCTGCTCACGGTTCCTTGCCACATGGGCTTCTCCAAGGGGTCCACTCAATTCATCAGACCAGCAACGAGAGTCTCTCCTTCCGATTTGTAAGGTGGGGTCTTTAAATAACATAACATAGTCATGGGAGTGATGTCCTGTCACCTTCTCCATGTTCTATTGGTTAGGTGACAATCACAGATTCTGTCTGCACTCACTGGGAGTGGCTTACAGGAAGACACAAACACCAAAGGTGGGCATCATTTTGGTTCATCCTAGGGTCTAACACGTTCTCTCTCTCTCTCTCTCTCTCTCTCTCTCTCTCTCTCTCTCTTTCACACACACACACACACACACACACACACACACACATCCAATTGTACATGTAAGATTTATATACTACTGCACAGTATCTAAATTATACCTCAATTTTTAAAATATCTGAGGCTCTGTCTGATGCCAAAACCTGTGCTCTCATTTTGAAGATCAAATAAAAGGATGTAGGTAGTCAAAGCCCAAAGCATACTTCAGCTCAAAGAATAGTAGCTGTCATGATGATGGTGAGCCCTTTTCATTTTATTTCTTTTAAACATTACCAATGTAATTCTGAAAAATATTCATGGAGCAGCTTCTGTGTCTCAGACAGTACAATGTAGCCAAGAAGGTGCCAGAACCCTTCAGAACCCTTGATTTTCTAAGGACGACTCTCATTGACTTTGCTCAGTCTATGCCTTTACCACTGTTTCCTTATTTGTCTAAGAATATGATTTTATTATGATAGTTCATTTCCTTGGCACGTCCACTTATCCTTCCACCCTCGTTACCCAGGTCTAGAGGTTTACTCTAAATATTCCTTAATTAATGTTCTGATCTGTGGAGTAACCCCCTGTCTCCTTAATTTGTTCCTCATCATGCAGAGGCTACTTCTAAGTAAACAGTGAATCATCTCATTCTCTCCCATCCATTCTCCTGCACTTTTGTAGTTAGTGGGGGTGGGGGGGATAATTAACTTGGGTTTTGAAATGGAAGTATTTGGTCAGAGCTGAAATTCAAAACTGGTCACACGATTCATCTCAAATTATAGTTGTGGGCTATGGTGGTTATTAGGAGTTTGCTTAGAATTTTGGAGTTGAAAAGAATTATTGTTTTAATAGGACTTATAAAAATCAGCCAAAAAGAACTGGCAGCCTGCCCAGACTGTCAGATCCCTAATTTTAGAAACTATTTTTTAAATTCCATTCTTCATTGTTCATAATATACTTTTAAGCATATAACAATAACTAATAATAGTTTATTATTATTACCACTATTATTTTATTGACTACCTAGTACCTACTATGTACTTAGTATTGTGGGAGATCCCAAAGTAAATTGAAAAAAAAAAGAAAAAGAAATACTGCCCTTAAGGTCACAGTCTCTTTGATCGGTGCTAAAACAAATGAGTGTCTGAAGTCTCCAGGTGCCACCACATAGGAGGTGTTTAGTGCCACCCAAAGCTCCGTACTGTCTGATTCCAGCTATAGGACATTCTGGAAAAGGCAAAACTACAGTGATGGTAGAAAGATCATTGGTTGCCAGGGTTTGGGGGGGTAGGACTGAACAGGTGGAGCACGGGGGATGTTTAGGGCAGCGAAACTCTTCCGTAGGATACTATGGTGCTGAATACCTGATGTCTGCATTTGTCAAAACCCATTGAACCATGTAAAACCAAGACTGGACTCTAGTGTAAGCTATAGGCTTTAGTTAACAATAATGTATCAATATCAACTCACCAACTGTAACAAATGTGCCACACTGACACACATGATATTAATAATAAGGGAAACTGGTGGGGGGTATGGGAGCACGTGGTGACTCTGTACTTCTTATTTTTCAAATTTTCAATTATAATTTACATACAATATTACATTATTTTCAGGTGTACAACATAGTGACTAGATAATTATATACATTACGAAGTAGTCCCCCTGATAGCTCTGTACTCTCTGATCAATTTTTTCTGTAATCCAAAAACTGCTCTAAAAAAAGTCTATTAATTTAAAAATATATACATTTGCCGCCCTCAAGGAGCTCATAATCTCTTTGTCAGCCCTCAAACTGAAGTGTGTCTGAGGTCTTAGAGCGTCACTGAATGTGAAGTAATAAACCCCACCGAAGGAAGTCGAGGAAAAGCTTCAGAGAAGAAGCGAACTCCAGGCGAGCCTTAGAGAGGACGCTGGTGTTCCCCAGGCAGACATGGGTTTGCCCGTGCATCAACTCTCAGCAGCTGTTTGTATCGCACACTAAGCACAGATCAGGCGACACTAAACCCTTGACAGCAGAGGTCCCCAACCCCCGGATTGGGGACTGGTATTGGTCAGTGGCCTGTTAGGAACTGGGCTGCACAGCAGGAGGTGAGTGGCAGGCAAGTGAACAAAGCTTCCTCTGTATTTTCATCTGTTCCACAGTGCCAGCATCACCGCCTCAGCTCCGCTTCAGGTCTTTAGGCTTTAGGTTCTCATAGGAACACAAACCCTATTGTGAACTGCACATGCGAGGGATCTAGGTTGCATGCTCTTTATGTGAATCTAATGCCTGATGATCTGACAAGGAGCTGAGGTGGGGGATCCCAGCGCTGGGGAGCGGCTGCAAATCCAGATTAACATTAGCAGAGAGTTTGGACTGCGCAGAGACCATAATACATAATCAATTGCTTGCAGACTCATATGAAAACCCTATCAGTGAGTGGTAAGTGACAATTAAGCTGCATCTGGTGGCAGGCTTGATAGTGGCAGGTGAGTTGATGTACTTTGATTGTATAGCCGCATCTGGTGGCAGGCTTTAAGTCAGAATCTGACACTTATTTTAGTCTGTGTGTGGCCGGCCGATTATTTTATTTACCACTTCTGTCTGTACTTCTTTCCTGCATTGTGCCCTTGTCTCAGTCACAGTTTTGGTAAGCCCACAAGCTAACCCTAGCCAAAACGAATAAAAATCAAACGTCACTGGAGAGCTTTGAAAACGGGGGAAGACCCAATGATGAGACAGCAGAAGACTCTTAAGACTGCCAACAAAAGGAAGGCTGCCTTTAAAAGAAAATACCAAGAGTCCTACTTAAATTACGGTTTGTTGCAACAGGCGATTCACGTTCTCCAAGCCCGCTTTGTATAATATGCTGTGACCGGCTGTCTGACGAAGCCATGAAACCTTCAAAACTGCTTTGCCACGTGGAGACCAAGCACCCTGCGTTAAAAGACAAATCTTCGGAGTTTTTCAAAAGAAAAAAATGGTGAACACGAAGAACAGAAGCAATTATCAAAGGCCACCTCTTCATCAATGTGTCTGTACTGAGAGCATCATTCTTAGTGGCTGACCGCAATCCTAGAGCTACTGGTGAGGAGTCGATCCTGCCTGCTGCTGAGGACATTTGTCATGAACTTTTAGGAGAGGCTGCAGTTCAAAAGGTGGCACATGTTCCTCTTTCGGCCAGCACCATAACTAGACGAACTGATGAAATAGCAGAGGACATCGAGGCACAATTGTTAGAGGATTATTGAGTCACGTGGTACGCAGTCCGGGTTGACGAGTCTACCGATGTTGACGACAAGGCAATAATGCTCGTTTTTGTGCCATTTATTTTTCAGGAGGATGTGTACGAGGATATGTTATGTGCACTTTTGTTGCCGATCGACACCACAGTTACAGAACTATTCAAGTCTTTGAAGAATTACCTGTCAGGGAACCTGAACTGGTCATTTTGTGTCTATATATGCACGGACGGAGCGGCTGCCGTGACTGGACGGCTTTCTGGTTTCAGTACTCAGGTCAAAGAGGTTGCTTCTGAATGTGAGTCTACGCACTGTCATCCACAGAGGAATGCTGGCTAGCCGGAAAAATGTCACCTGAACTTAACAACGTTTTGCAGGATGTGATTAATAAAACGATCGGCCACATTGAAATGCATGCCCTTAACTCACGTCTGTTCATGCAGGTCTGTGGGGAGATGGACGCAGAGCACACACGTCCTCTCTCATACACAGAGGTGACATGGCTTTCTAACGGTAGATCGCTGGCCAGAGTTTCCGAGTTACGAGGGCCACTCCAGAGATTTCTTTTAGAAAAACAGTCACCACTGGCAGCGCATTTCAGCGACACAGAATGAGTTGCAAAATTTGCTTACTTGTGTGACATCTTCGACCTTCCTAACCAGCTCAATCCGTCGCTTCAGGTGAGAACGACGACTGTGTTCAAGTTGGCAGATAAAGTGGTTTTATTCAAAGCCGATCTGGGATTATGGGGGCGACGAGTGATGGGATTTTTTGACGTGTTTCAAACATTAGCAGAGATTTTGAAAGAGACTGAGCCAGGGCCTTCTTTCTCAGCTTTCAAAAGAGTTTGAGCGTGACTTCCCAACCACAAAAGACCCCTGAACTGGGAAGGAATGGATCCGCAACCCGTTTGTGAATAAGCCAGGTGAATCGACTTTGTCTGTGCTGGAGGAGGATAACTGCTTGAGATGGCAAATGACGGTGGCCTTAGAAGTATGTTTGAAATGACTTCAACTCTCCATGCATTCTGGATTAAAGTCAAAGCGGAATATCCTGAGACTGTCACAGAAGCGCTGAAAAGCCTGCGTCCATTTCCGGCATCCTATCTTTGTGAAGCAGATTTTCTGCAGTGACAGCAGCCAAATCGAGACTATGGAGTGGACTGGACTTAAGCAACGCACCCCGGGAGTCACTGTATCCCATCACCCTCACAGGGGACTGTATAGTTGTAAGAAAACGAGCTCAAGTTTCCCACTGATTCTGCCTTATGGCGAGCTGTATAATTGTTTCATTGCACATTGCAATGTCATGATAATAGAAATAAAGTGCACAGTAAATGTAATGCCCTTGAATCATCCTAAAACCATTTCCCCTCCCCCACCTTGGTCTGTGGAAAATTTGTCATTCAATGAAACCTGTCTCTGGTGCCAAAATAGTCAGGGACCGCTGCTTTAAAGAGATCACCTCACGAGTCCCCGCCACAGTAGGGTGCATACTGTCATTTCTGTGTCACAGAAGGAGAAACTAAGGTTCAAAAGTGCGTACCCAAGGCCACTCAGCTAGTGAAAGGTGACAGGAGGACTCGGTGCCGGAGCTGCCTGCCTCAGAAACCCATGCTCCGTCACCGAGGGTAGCGATCGCATCTCACGTAGAGGATTAAGGGCATACCGTGTCATGTCATGATGAAGGGATCAGAGTGAGAAACAGGAAGCAGCACAGGAGGGTGTCAGTCACGGCCACTTAATAAAGAAGAGCAGAGTTTAGTTGCTGCTCGATCAAGGTCAAGGGAAAGACTGTGCCGGTGAGAACTGCTTCGGCCTCGTCAGGGCCCACTCTCTGCTCCTGGCTTTGCAGTTCAGAGCAGGGCTGAGGGTCTGAAAGAGTGTCCAGAAGCACTTGGGAATCAGGCTGATGCAGAGACAGCCAAGGGCTTTGTGAGAATTCTGGTGGGTAGGCTGGAAAGTTGGGGACACTGCTTTACTGCCCGTTCTCCCCTCTTCTTTATGGCTGGCCTGCCCGTCACATTCCTTCCAGATCCTGGTGGGAAAACACACAAGGATGGCCCTGCAGACGGACGCTGAGCTGCCTCCTGGCCTGTGTCCTCCGTGCAGTCCCCATCAGCTTCGATGCCGCATTCCTGGGCCAAGAGCATGGAAAATGCTCTTCTTTCTTTGCCCAAATTCATCGCACTCTTCTTACTTTTCCCCTAGTAGATGCTTATCCACCAAAAGAATTTGACAAATACCAACAATCATTCTTTCATGCGAGGAGGCTTAGAGTGACATCTGCTCTAATAAACTGCAGAATAAAAGACAGCAAATTCTTCTTATCCATTCTCATCAAAGACGACAGCCACCATTTATTGAGCATTTAACTATATGCCAGGCGCTGAGCCAGAACTTTACACACATTATTGCAGTCTTCATCACGGGATGACACAGATAAGGAGAAAGTCACGGCGAGGTTAAGTCATTTCCCCAAAGCCACAGGGCTGGAGCAGAAGAGGCTCATGCTGTCCCAGGTCTTACCTTCTGCTTCGGGGGCGGTTGTGTGTCAGCCACCTCCCCTTTGTCCCCTTCTTACCTTCCCAACCAATTAAGAAACAGACAGACAGATGAAGATAAACATGTCAGTTTTATCGTAGATCAAAGTTGATTGGAGAGTGTGACTTTAGGTCTGTGCGAAAAGTAGTCACTAATATTCCCTAAGTGTCTCCCCTGCACCCTCAGCCTGGTGCAGACCTTCAGTCACCCAACCCAGGTGACTGTCCTCTTTGAGGCAGAGACACCGAGCTCAGATTGCTCTCTGCAATGGTCTGGGTGGAGAGGTTAGACAAGAGTGACTCCTCTGTGCTTGTAATAAATTACTCTTAAATTGCTAATAAATGGGTCCATTCCATCCAATGTATTTCTCCCACCTTCTTCAGCTGTAGAGGTCGGAGGCCAGGGCCAGAAGGGTTACTAGGCAGGAGTTCCTCAAAGGAAAACAAAATTAAAATGAGGGGGAACGAGTTTCCTTTCTGTATCTGTCAGCTCCAGCTACCATGAGAAAACACCACAGACTGGGAGGCTCTGACAATGGGAATGTACTTCTCACAGGAGGCTGGAAAGTCCAAAATCAAGGTGCTGGCGGATTCCGTTCCTGGGGAGAGCCCTCCTCCTGGCTTGCTGACTACCACCTTCTCACTGTGTCCTCGCATGGCAAAAAAACGGAGAGAGGGAGTGTGATTTGGTCCCTCCTCTTAGTCTTACGAGGGCACTAACCCCCTCATGGGGCCCCCACTCTGGCGACATCATCTAAACCTACTTACCTTCCCCAAATTCTGAAACCATCTCATTGGGGATTTGGGCTTCAACATATGACTTGTGAGGGAGGAGGAACACATTCGTCCATAGTTCTTTCCTCCCTTGTCCCTTCTCCTGAGAAACTCCTGAGAAGTGAGACTTTCAGCAGATTGAATACAAGCATCCTTTTTCAGAACTTTGGAGGAACTTAGGAGCACCGCTTTCCTTGTATTTAAAAGCAGAAGCGTGAAATCAAATCCTAGCCCCATCCTTTATTAGCTGTGTGACCCTAGGCAATGCATTTGGCTTCTCTGGACTTTGTTTTCCCCAGGGCTGCTTTGTGGCTTACAAGAAATAATGAATGTAAAAGATATAGCCTGTTAAGTGCTCAATAAATATTAACAGAAAGACACATTGTAATTTTGGAGATGTTATTATGTGATAAAAAGTCGGTGAGAGGTGGTAGTCTCCATGGCTGGACACCATCCCGCAGAAAGCACCAGTGGTGTCCAGTGCATTTTTGGTGAAGGCTGTAGGTTGGAGTTTAAGTTGCTAGTTAGGATTGGGCACCAGCAGATCACCCAGAGGAGAAAGTTCAAAGAAACCTTTGGAGGTTCCCTTTTGTGGGGAAGGACAGAATGCAGATGTCAGCTTTGTTTGCAGGGCAGTGAGTGATGGCCCCTCCTGTGGGCAGAGAGGGGCCACTATAGATTTAAGCTTTTTTTTTACTGAGAAGTCACAGCTTGCTTCCCTGTGGAATGACGGAAGCCAAAAGAAACAGAGATCATTGGTCCAAATCTCTCATTTAATAGATTACAAAAGATCCTGAGAAGCTTGGCGGTTTACCGACTCGCACATAACTAGTGATGGTGCTGGGCTTAGAGCATCCAGGCTCTTCGCGTCAGATTTTTCTCTTGAACCAACAAGTAAATAATCTAAACCCAGAGATATCTTTTATCAGAGGATCTCAAGATTCCCACTAAAATCCTGAAAAGTATATTTTTAAAAGAACAGGAAGTAATAATTATTAAGCACCTGTATGTACTAAGATGATACTAGGAGTCTTATATGGGCTAAAATTTTATATTTTCCAACCAATCCAGAGAGAGGTACCATTGCTTCCATTTTTGTGAAAGAGGAAGCTGAAACTCAGGTAAAGGTTCTGCCCTGGGTCACAGGAAAGCAGATCCCTCTGGGCCATCTACAGAAATCTGTTCAGTTACTGGCCAGGCCAATTTTCCCCAAGAACTTATTTTTTTTAGTAGTGTTTTCTTCACTAGAAAAAAAAGTTTCATATGAATAATAATAATCGTTTCCAAGAAGGCAGAAATGATCCTTTGAGACAGATTTTTTAAAAAGAAAAAACGATACTTTCTTTTCAGATTTGTGCTCATTCTAAAGAGGAAATAAAACCTCTCAAATTTAGCCTTTAATAATCTTTTTAAATAATACTAAAATAGCATCATTTTTAACATTTATGTCGGCTTCATGCAGATTTTGTTATGTCAGGTAGAAATAAAATGGAATCTTCACTATTAGCCTCTCTAAAATTTTCCAGGTATTTTTATAATAATTTTTTTGCTTGAAAAATACATGCTTAAAAAATATACACGACCATTGTCAAAAATGTGGGGAATTTCAGTAAAAACTCAAACAAAAAAATAAAAATTTGGCCACATTTCCACCACCCAGAGATAATTACCATTAATATTTTGGTGTGTGCTTTATAGACGTTTTTAGAGCAGTTTTAGGCTTGCAGAAAAATTGAGTGCAAAGTACATATACTCTCTCAACACCTCCCCCCCACGCCAGTTTCTCCTATTATTGAAATCTTGTATCAGTGTGGTACATTTATTACAACCGATGAGCCAATATTGATACATTACTATGAATGAGTTTACTAGGGTTCAATTTGTGTTGTATATTCTGTGGGGTTTTACCAATGTATCCACCATTTGTGCATCATACAGAATAATTGTTTCACTATTTTAAAAAGCATACATAAAATGGATTTTGACTTTTCGTTGGGTAATTAATAATTTTATATGCTCTTCAGTTTAAAAATGGTGGTTGTTCTTCGATTATAAAATAATGCATATTTATATTAATAGTGGTGACATGTAATAACTACTCAAATGAATCATCTAAAAAACACTTTAAAAATGAATGTGTTTATTTTATGGATTCCATCAGTTGCTTATCAGGAAACAATCACGGAACATTTGGGCCCCACGTCCTAGCGCAGAGGGGTTCGCTTGGCCTCTGGGGTTTTCATGTGAAGCAATAATGATCGAGCTCCACAGGAAAGCGATAGTTCTGGGAGTGGATTCACCCTTACAGTCCTCGGAAGATTTGCCTCAGGCCCTGGAGAAGCGGGTAAGTTTAAAAATCCTCCCCTAACTTTTCCTTTTATCAGAAAAGGGCAGCCACTGTGCCTTCGCCTAGAGTGAACTCCTCGCCCAGGCAGCGGTGGGGCGAGTGGGCAGTGGGGGGCGGTTGCCCGGGTGACGCGGCGGCTCCACTCCCCCTGGAGGAGGCTGGGGGAGGGGGGTAGTTGATGGGGTGGCGGCAGAGCCGGATTTAGCGAGCCCGGGCTCGGGGTGGTGGTATGCGGGAGTCGCCGGGGGTTGCTAGAAGGGAGCGGGGCTTGGGGGGCAGGGGGGGGGTGGGTAGCTTAGGGGAAATGGAGCTGGGGTGAGGGCTAAGTGTAGCAGGGCCAGGGGCGTGGCCAGGGTGGGGGTGGGGGGATAAATTGATGGAGAGTGGGGGTGGGAACAGCTGGGAGGACAGTGGGGGCAGCTGGGCCGGGCACCTGGTGGTCGGCGTCGGGGAAAGAGAAGGGCTTGGGGGGCGTGGTGGGGCAGATCGGGGCGCGGCCTGGGGGGCCCGGGCCACCGTCCTGGTGGCCTGGTGGGTAAGGGAGAGAGGGCTGGGGATGTGGTGGGGGAAACGGGGTCCTGGGCCCGCTGGCTGGGGGTCGGAGAGCGGGTGGAGAGGGGTGGAGGTAAAGCCGAGCCGGGGGCGTGGCCTCGGGGAAGGGGCGCGGTCGGGGCCGGCAGGGGCGTGGCCTCTGGAAGGGGGCGTGGTCAGGCCGGTCGGGGCGTGGCCCGGGAGCCGGGCGTTGGGCGCTGCGCCTTCTCCCGCGCCCGCCGCTGGCCCCGAGGCGGCGCACCGGCGCGGAGGCGCCTCCCGGAGCCGGGCGTGCTCGGAGCTCCCCGGCAGCGGGACCGGCTCTGGGTCGCAGGGACGTCCTCGAGCCTCTGACTTTGGAGGCTCTGCCGAGAGGAGTCTGAGCGAGGTGAGGCTGCGCGGGGGGCGCGCGGGGCGCGTGTCCCGGGCTGGGAGCCCGGGGAGGGATCAGCTCCCCCAGGGCGGTGTTTGCAGCCTGAGGACGCCCGACTGCCGCCTCCTGGTCGCTCCGCGGGGCCGCCCGGCTGCCCACCTGTTGGCGTCTCCCGCCGCGCTGGCTCGGCGCCCTCGCTGGCCGGGCACAGGGCGCGCGGGCGCGTTCCCCAGCAGGACAGCCCAGGAAGCACCCTGAAACTTGACCCCGCGCTCTTCTCGCCGGGCCAGGCCTGAGAGGAGGCGACTGGGGTTCCCCGCACCCCTCAGCTCGCTCCCGCCACGCGACCTGCGCGGCCCGGACCGGCCTAGGAGACCGAGAGGGGCTGCGGTCGGGGTCCTGAGCTGCGACAGCAAGTTCCTCCTCGGGGCCCACCTGGGTTCATTTCACGAGAAAGACGAGACCCAGCGTCTGCTCGCTCTGAGTTTTGGGGTGGTTCCATTTCTGTTCAGGACGTGGGGAAATTGGCACACGAGCTCCGGGAAGGTAAAAAGCCAGCGCTGTTGCCCGCGTCAGAGGGAACTCAGGTGACCTGTGCTGGCCGGCCACCCACCTGCAGAGTTAAGGAGCCTGAGTAAATTTCTCCTCATTCTAAATAGGGAAAACCAAACCAATCCAAGGGGGGGGGGGGGGGAAAGTCTCTCGGTTAGTTGCTTCCCAGCCTTGGAAAATAATGGCGATTAATAAAAGAATAACCTGAATTTTTTTAGCACTTGTTACCCAGGCTATCCGAATTCACATACCGCCCGCCCCCTCTCCCAGGGTTTCCTCGCACCCCATCTCGTCCTCGGCGCTGCCTGGGGTTTTCTTCCCTGTTAACCCCTCCACGTCTCCCGGTTCTTTGCTCCCCGGTTCTTTGCTCCCCGTTGCGGACAGGCACAGACATTTCACTCCGTTTTATTTTTTCCACCTTTACTAACAAAACGCACCTTTTTTCCCGATGCCCGCGCTCCCTCCTTCATCTTCTGAACTTACCGCATTGTTCTCCGGGTGCCTGTTAGATTATGCGCCCCTCCACGTGCTGCCGAACCCTGTTCTGGGAACCCCCCTCCCCCTATCCTTTAGAATTTCACGGGGCTGTTTCTGATTATCCAGTATTCAAAATTTCACCTGCCTCCTTTGGCCCCCACATGTGCCATCTTCCTCCTACCCAATTTGATTGCCTTCCTTTTTATTTGTGCTCTGTGCATGTGGGGTGACTTCTTTCCTACCTCAGTTTCTCCCCAGGGTGCCTTCTTGCCTTTCACCTACTCCTCCCTGACAAGTACGTGTTTTTGCACCCACAGCCTGCAGCTGCCTCCACAGCACACCTGGTTTGGTTCCTCTGGCTGTGATTTGTCTCACCCCTTCTCCACCCCAAGCCCTTTTGCAATTCAGGACCTCCCATCCGCTCCTGTTTCTGATTCTTTTCTTACAGAAGTAGTATCCGACACATAGTTCTTGAATAATGTTAATGCTGATATTGATGTGAATATCAGGTAGCATTTATTCAACCTGCAGTATGTGGCCAGCGTACTTCTGAGGGGTTTACATGCAATAAGAACTCATCGATCTCTTCACATCCCTGCAGTGTAGACACTGTCACTGTCCCCATCTCCCAGATGAGAGCAGCGTCTCAGGGCTGTGTGGTGGCGAGGCCCCTCTTCTCCAGGCAAGGAGCTTTTACACTCAGACGTGGGCTATAGCAATGAGGTCATTATTCGCATGTTTGATTTAGTCTGCAGTTTGCATCAGTCAAGGACATAATATCTATACCTGTAGAACGGTGTATGGGGTAAACCTAATGCCTCCTGTCCCTCTCTGACAGCCTGGGAACACTTCCTGGGCTGATTGTGGGTTCCTGCTCACCTCAGCTAGGAGAAAGCTTTATAGAAAGGACCGTTGCTCACCATCTCCTGTGCGGTCGAGTTCGGTTTCACTTTAGGTGGCCAGACCTTTAGGGTCCCCGATAGCCCTGTGATTTTATGAGTCTCGTTTATTTCTATTTCATTATATGACCTTAAATTATTTCCTCGTTAGTCTTCACCTTCTGAAAGCTGGAAATGAGTGTTTCTACTTTTTCAGATAGTGAAGCAGAGTATTAGTATAGCTGGAAGGGACATTTACATTCCACAGATGAGGAAACTGTGGCCCAGAGAAACAAACAAACGAACAGACAAAAAGACTTATCCACGGGAAAAGGAGCAGGATGAGAGAGCTGTCCTTAGATCCTAGGTCCTCTGACGCCTGGTCCAGGGCCTGGCAGCTTGGTAGGATGACCTCTACCTGCTCTCAGAAGCAATGGATTTTCTGTCCCCTTCCTTTCTTGAGCTCAGAGGCCTTGGAAGGATTCATTTAAAATGGAAATCATCAGTGGTTTTCCTTTTATTTTTTCTTTTTGTGTGTGTGTGTGTGTGTCTGAAAAAGCTAAGCATTTACAAAATGTTTGCTTTTGAGACACATAATGGCATAAATGGGATCATAAAATCACAGGAGTTTAAATTCATGTTTTTTTACAAAGACACATTTTTGTTATTTCCAAAACACCAGGAAAGAACACCGCTTTCTAGAGGCAAATCATATAATACATGGCAGTTTGAAAATTAGTAGCTGGAATATTTAATTGCATTTTCCATTTGCGGAGAGGGAAGTTCATTAGTACAACGTGATTACATGACTTTCTTCATCTCTGCATCTCAAATGAAGCAGCAGTGGGGGTGGAGAGCATATCAAGTTAGTGGCTGTTTCTGTGTTGTCTCTGCTGTGCCCACCCCCTTCTTATGGACTCAGAGTCCTCCTGTACCCTGCTGATCCTCAGCTCCCCTTCTGCCTGTCTCCTTCATCCCTATCTGGAACCCTCAGGGAACCTGGAGGGTGTGGTTTACCCATGATGCTCAGCTCATCCATATCAGCCTTTCTTGACAGAATTAAACCCTAGTGCCCTAAGGTGTATGTTGTGCGATTAGCTTCTCTCTTATGC
>CM053508.1:81304764-81362990 GCA_028627145.1 Eidolon dupreanum | reverse complement strand
AGGCAAGAGCTGAAGCTCAGAGTAGCTATGTCATTTGTTCCAGGCTCTGTGGCTGCCGAGCGATGCAGTGGGATTTGAACACAGGTCTGTCTGTCTGATGCCAAATGATTGGCACGTGTACTTAGCCTTATTATATTTTGTTTACAGTAGTACTTTCTGACCCATCCTTCCAACACTTGTCTTTTTAAAAACTTTTGTTAATTTTTTTTTTTTAGCTGACTGGTTTGTCCTCAAACCCTGCCAGCCCCTCCCAAGAGGTAACCATCATTCTGAATTTGAAATGACCACTTGTTAACTTTCCTTTTGGTTTTCTGCATATAAATATATTCCTTAACAATATTTTTCTTTATATAACTGTCTAATTGAACAAGCATAATGTACGAGATATGCGTCTAAAGCAGCTTTATTTTTTTGCTCCCCATGTTCTCCTGAAATTAGCTCTGTGATTAGTTCTGCCCCTGAAAACTCTAGCAGGTCCTATAAACTTTTCTAGTCACTTTCGGGTCATAAAAATCACGTCAAGTTAAAAAAAACAATCACTTCTGCAATTTGAATGCTCCATTTCATGTAATAATCAAGTTTTAATCTTGCTTTAAAATCGAGGCTCTTGACATTGGCTGGGCACGTGTCATGCCCACTTCCCAGAAGTACTGCAGGTACTCCAAACTCTGCTCTTTCTTGTGAATTTTAACATCAGCTGGTCAAGGTCACACACACACGTGGTTTGGATTTTGATTGGAGGTGTTTCTGAATCTCGAGAATGTAACGGCGTTAGTTCTTACATTACCTTAGTCAGGCTGCCATGATTAGCAAGACAAGGGGCAGTGGGTTTGGGGCACTTATCCAAGTGAGCAGGGACCCTCTGCGCTGTGTACGAAGCTCCCAAGAAGCAGAAGTTCTGCATCGCTCAGCTGACCGTCTTACTCCCACAGCGGCTCTTTAAGTTTTAACTTAGTATACTTTACTTTTTAGAGCAGTTTTAAGTTTACAGAAACATCAGTGGGAAAGTACCAAGTTCCCTAATACCCCGCCTCTCTTATTAATGTCTCACATCAGTGCGAAACACTTGTTACAACTGATGAGCCAGTGTTGATACACTGTTATTAGCTGAAGCCCGTAGTTTACTTTAGGCTTCACTCCTGTGTGTGTTGTGTATTCTGTGGGTTCTGACAATGCATGATGACGTCTATGCACGGTTATAGCATCGTACAGAATGGTTTAGCTGTCCTAAAAACCTGCTGTGCTCTGCCTCCCCCTTGATCCACTGGTATTTTTACTGTCTCCACAGCTTTGTGTTTTCTAGAATGTCGTATAGCTGGAACCGCACAGTATGTAGCATTTTTCAGGTGACTTCTTTCACTTAGTAATATGGATTTAAGGTTCCTCCGTGTCTTTTCATGGCTTGATAGTTGATTTTTATCACCAAATAACGTTCCATAGTCTGGACGCACGTGGTTTACTGATCCATTCACCTCCTGAAGGTCAGCTTGGCTGTTTCCAAGTTTGGGCCATTGTGAATAAAGCTGTTCTAAGCCTTTTAGCTATTGGGTTTGATTTCTCAGGTCCTCACTTGTGAAATGAGACATTGATCAAAAGTCTTTATCATTTCTAATACTCAAAAATCCCATCTGTGAAGAAAACCAACTACCAGAAACAGGGAAAGGAGGGTGGGTGACATTTTGAAATTAGGAGGAGACACATGGGAAGGAAGGAAGGAGGGGAGGACGGGTGGCCATGTGGTGAAAACAGGCTTCATGCAAGAAGGGCTGGATGGAGCTGAGAGTATAAGGATACCGATTATTTTAAATCGGAAAACAAAACTAACAGCAGCAAAAACTACAGCTGGAGGTGGAGGACCACCTGTGGGCGGGAGGGGATTCCACGGGGGCTAGTGGTGGCATCCAGGACACCTGCTGCTTGGTTTACCTGACTGGTTTGTCAGCCTATGACCCATTCGTAGGTGGAGCTTAGAAAGAAAGAACTGGAAAGTGGCAGACACAGATGAATGTATCTGCTTAGCCAGCCGGATGGTCAAATCAGCTAAACACTGTTTTTGGGAGAGCTCCTGATCGTTTTGCCGTGAAGGCCTTTCTCTGTGGCTGATCGATACCGGTCACAGGAGCCAGCTTCCCTTCCTGTGTCATGTAGGTGGTGCCATGGGAAAAAGCTGAAGTCTCAGCAGGCAAATACTAAGAAATCAAAAGGTTCGTTTTCTAATCTCTAGATAGAGTGCTTAGAAAAACCATCGAGAGAGAGATTTTCTGAGGTCGTTGGTGATGAAGATAGAAAAGTTGTGAGACGTGTCACAGGTTTTCCTGAGGGGCAGATTTTGGCTGGAATTCCTTACCTGGACACTTGCGGTAAGTACCTGCTCTGCCTTGATCACGTGACCTGCTGTCTGAGTCCTCATCAGAGTGTTTATTAGACTGTGTGCATGGCAGTTACGAATGATAGCTTTTATTTCACACGTTTAACAGCTTTATTGATATAAAAATAAAACTCGCCGGTTTCAGTTGTACAATTCATTACTTTTTAGTAAGTTTACAATTTAATTTTGGTCATCCCAAAAGGAGACTTCACGGCCATATATAGTTCTCGCTTGCTACCTCCCCCGGCATCTCCCCCAACCCGGCCCCCACTGATCTACTTTCTGTCTCTACAGATTGGCCCTTGATGGACATCTCAGCATGTCACTGAAATCATATATTATGTGGACTTCACATCTGTCTGCTTTCACTTAGCTGTCAAGGTTTATCCATGCTGCAGCGGGATTTTTTATACAATTAAAATAAGTGACTCCTGTATTCGTTGATACATCTGAGTATATTATTACTCTGGCTTTCAAAAGATGATAGGTAAGGCTCTCATTTTGTATGTGTTGGTGAGTTTGGTTCTTAGTCATTGGATTTAATTCCCGAGGGACATCCGTCATCTCCTTGTAGTAGAAGAGTCTGAGCTCTGATGACAGGGTCCCCGAGCCTGCCCTTGACAGGAGACTGTGCAGCCACACGACAGAGGTGGCCCCACAGCCGTAAATATTTTGCCCATGATCAAAAAGGGCATTTGGTCCGACAGAGAACAGGGCATTCTTGAGACTGGCCTGGGGACAGATGCCTGCTTGAGTGCTTTGTCATCTGTCCCAGGGCTGGGCAGGGCACCCAGCCAGCACAGCGGGTGGACCCCACGGCTGGTTTCGGCCAAACACTCAAGTTCCTACTTTTTAGCTTCACCTCTAGTTTGAGGTTCAATATTACAATGCTCTCATGCTTGTCCAATCTGGTGGTCAAGTAATAGATAAGGAAATAGTAAAACCTTAACTTAAGGTTTTACTATTAAGGAAGTAATAAATAACTCCTGGAATTATGCTGCGCTTGTTATCACGTGAAGGTTTTCGAAGAACAGATATCCAGATAGCCGCATCCCCGCCCTGAGTATAAGGGACCATTTTGTAGGGGATGTAAATTAGTGCCTGGGTAAATCACCACTTAACAGGAAAGGGAGATAGAGCACTTCAGCTTCTTTCATGTCTCATCTCTAAATTCTGCACAAAGAAGCCTCACAGACACTGGCTACATTTCATAAGATCTGTTTTGGTGACCGGTTTTTAGTCGAGTGTCAAGTCAAGGAAAGGGATAGAACTCCTGTGTGCTTTCACACTGTTTCCTCAAACTTGCTGTCGAGGATTAGACGTGGTCCGTGGGTCTCCGTGTCACGTGTAGACGGGCAGTGTCGCATGTGTGAGGTGGGAGAGCGAGGCTTCGGTAGTGTGGGACCTTCATTCCATGGCTGACTCCTGAAGGCAAGAATTGGGATCTGGTGTTTTCTGTGGCTTAAAATCAGTGGTCCCTCTGATCCTCAGACTTCTCTTTTTTTCTTGGTAGATAAGTGGGAAAAGAAGCTGGAAAGAATTATTTTATCTTATTTTATTTTTGATCTTATGACACACAAGTAATTCACTAGAATTTGACAGTATCTCTCACAGATGGACAAGTTTCCTTCGTAGAGATCCAGATCTAACATTTGTAAAGAGGCCCTGAAAATTCATGAGGTATTTACTGAATTAGCCATTAGTTGCCAGACACTATGCTAACAAACACAAGCTACGGCAAAAGTGACTAAGGCAGGTCCCATCCTCACGGAGTTTGTGTAGGACGGGGTGCAGCAGCCACGCACAAACATCGCTTGACTTGTGGGTGGGTGTGAGATGCAGCCTTGCATAGCATCGTGGTTCGGCATGGGACTTGTCACTTTCGGGAAGCCATCGGGGAAATTTCAGTTCCTTCACTGAGTCTCAGAGGTGACGGTGGCAGGAGGCAGGTCACAGAGGGCACCGTGTGACGTGAGAGCCGGGAGCTCACCAGAGCTACGTGTCAGACACTGTCGCAGGAATAACATTATCAAGTCCTCACCACAGTCCTCCAGGGTCTCGAGTGCCGTCATCCCGTGCTTTACCGATGAAAAATCTGAGGAACCTTTGTGCTCAGGGATATTTGAAACTGTAGGATAATCATGAATCTTCCTGCATTAAATATATTTTGGAAAATTTTCAGTAACCTAACTGGTAAATTATTCAAAGCATTGTGGTTTTTAAGTTTTATTTGTTTTTTTTTTTAGCCAGAGCTTTTTTTTTTTTGGTAATAAAATTTACCATTTTAAAACATTTACGTTACGCAGTTCATCACCATCATCCATCCGGGACTTTTTTTATCTTCCCAAACTGATGCTCTATACCCATTAAACCCTAACTCCCCCTTCCCCCAGCCCCTGGCATCTGCCGTTATACTTCCTGTCTTCATGAATTTGACTACTCTAGATGCGTCATGTAAGTGGAGTCATACAGTATTTGACCTTTTGCGACTGGCTGATTTCACTTAGCATAATGTCCTCAAGGCTCACCCATGTGGTGGCATATTGCAGATTCTCACTTTTGAGGGCTGAATGAAATTCCATGGCATGTATACGCCACATTTTATTTATCTATCCATCTCTCGATGGCCATTTGGGTTGTTTCCACCTTTGGGCTAATGTAAATAATGCTGCTATGAAGACGGGTGTACAAATATCTCCTCAAGACCTTGCTTTCGAATTCTTTCGGGTGTATCCCAAGGAGCAGAGTTGCAGGAGGATCTGGCAGTTCTAACTTTTTGAGGACCCTCCACACTGTTTTCCACAGTAGCTGCACCCAGCAGTGCACAAAGGTTCCAGTTTCTGCACGTCCTCACCAACACTTGTTATTTTCTGTTTTGTTTTGTTTTGTTTTTTTGATAGTAACCGTTTTTAATGGGTGTGAGGTAGAAAGCAGTGTTTTTTTTATAAAAACAAAACTTAGGAAAAGCATGCAAAATTTGCATGGCTTGTTAAGTTAAAACCCGGAACTTAAACTTTCCTGCATTCAGTAACCTGCTACCTCAGCCTTTCTGCAAGGCGTGAACTGGTTCAGGAGACGCAGTTGCCGTGGGTTAAGATCTCGGGGCTGCGGCCAGATTACCTGGTGCGGAATCTGGCTGCATCACTTTCTCTAGTGTGATATTAGATTTTGCATCTGTGAAATGAGGGAAAGTGGTTATGAGTATCGAGATGACCTGACAGAGACTTTCTCTATCTGTTATCGGTGGTTACTACCAGAAGTAATTCAAAGGAATTACTGCCTGGTGGGAGCTCTTGAAGAACCATCTGCTGGGAGGTGAGATGCGTTGTTCTTATTGGCCGCCAACAATTTCGAGAGGGGACTTCCTTTGCCATCAAGCTGGAGTGGAGGATGGCAGTTAGTGTCAGGCAAAGCTCATAATTACTCCTGGAAGAGTGAGGGACCTGGGGCTGGGGAGGAAGCAACTTGATTCCAGTGATTACTGATAATAGGAGGCTCACTTGCCAAACAGGTGGATAACGCGTGCTCTATATTCCTCTTGGTTAGCCGCATGACGGTTCCAATTCCAGATTGTTCTACTGTGGAATGAAATATAGAATATAGCGTGTGCCCAAGGAAGACTGAAGTTAAGGGTATAATTTCATAATCTGCCAGCACAACTAGAATTCCAGGGAGGGAATATCAACAGAGTTGAGTTCTTAGACATTTTGCTTCTACATCTGGATGACAGTTCGCACTGGCTTTTCTGAGTGAGCTGCTCCTAGCCATGAAAGGCCATTGGGGTGAAGCATGTTCCAGATTGATCTTCAGCTGCAAATAGTCGTAACCTTTCAGTCCCGAGGGTCCCCAGATTTTCTCGGTTCGTGAGCCCTGGCATCTCAGCAAGTCTTTACAGAGCCCCTAGGCCAAAAGAAACACCTAACAATTCACTTATGAAGTAATTTGAATTCGCTGTCTGCAAAGAGATGTTTCTGATTGTAGAGAGAAAGAAGAAAGTTAAGAAAAGCTTCGGCTTCTTCGGAAATCAGTGTGCTTGGGTTAATTTGAAGTCAAGTGGAAGTCTCAAGATATGATTATTTGCTCCCTTGAAGAATGGATATGGTCTGTTTTTTTTTTTTTTTCCCCTAACTGAAAGTTTTACAAAATTATGTGGAAAACACAAACTCTCTGGAAAATAAGACTCTCTAGTTATGTTTGTGTTGTTTTCCGGGCAAGGGTATGTCCCCTGCAGAAGGGCCCGTGTTGACTGTGGTTTCTTGGGCCTCGCGCGGCATCGGTAACCTCGCTGTACACAGGTGGGGCTCCCTTTTAACCGTGATACAGTGAGAAATGTCACTAACATCCACTCTGAGTTAATTGGGGTGTATGGTGAATGACAGCAGTTTAGTTTCATTCTTTTGCATGTGGCTTTCCAGATTTCCCAGCACCATTTATTGAAGAGGTTTTCCTTTCTTCATTGTATGATTTAGGCTCCTTCTTGAAAATTATTTGTCCAACTTACAGGGTCAAGAACTATACTTAGGATCAAGATGGTTGTAGGAATTAAACTTGAAAGCACCATGTGATCACAATAGTTATCAACAGTAAGTATTTTAAAGGACACATTTCGGGTTCTCTGTGAAGCCCAGTTATGCTTTCGTTGTCTCAAGTGGACAGAGGTATAAGAATCTGACTTCATTTAATTAATTATTTAATTTATTGAGGGGGGTGACATTGGTTAATAAAATTATATGGTTTTCAAGTGTACAATTCAGTAATACGTCATGTCATATTGCATCGTGTGTTTACCACCCAAAGTCAAATCTCCTTCCGCCACTATGTATTTGACCCCCGGTTACCCTTATCTACCTCCCCTCTTCCCTCTCTCCCTTCTGGTAACCACTACACTGTTGTCTGTGTCCATGAGTCTGTTTTTTTGTTGTCGTTGTTTTATTTGTCCATTGCTTTCAGTTTTATATCCCACATGTGAGTGAAATCATACGATTTTCAAGTTTTTCTGTTGGACTTATTTTGCTTAGCATGATAATCTCAAGATTTATCCATGTTATCGCAAATGGCAGTGTTTCATCTTTTCTTGTGGCTGAGTAATAGTCTATTGTATATATGTACCACATCTTCTTTAGCCATTCCTCTCTCAAAGGGCACTTTGGTTGTTTCCATGTTTTGGCCACTGTGATAATGATACTATGAACATCAGGATGTATGTAACTTGATGGATAAGTGGCTTCAGATTTTTTTGGTAAATACCCAGAAGATAGAATCCTGGATCACATGGTAATGTCTGTTGGCCATTTGTATGTCTTCTTGGGAGAAGTGTCTGTTCAGATCCTCTGCCTGTTTTTTTTAATTAGACTGTTTAGGATTTTGTTATTGTTGTATGAGTTCTTTGTATATTTTGGATATTAGCCCCTTATTGAAGGCATTGCTTGCAAACATCTTCTCCCATTCAGATGGTCTCTTTACCTCGTTGATGATTTCTTTTGCTGTGCAGAGTTTTTTTAGTTTGATGTCGTCCCATTCATTTACTTTTGCTTTTACTCCCCTTGCCTTGGAGGTCAAATTTATAAAATCCCCTCTAAATCCAAGATACATGATTTTAGTGCTAATGTTTTTTTCTATGAAATTTATAGTTTCAGATGTTATATTTAAGTGTTTGATCCATTTTGAGTTGATTTTGCTGTGTAGTGAAAAATAGCAGTGTAGTTTCATTGTTTTGCATGTGCAGTTTCCAAATTTCCCAGTACCATTTATTGAAGAGGTTTTCCTTTCTCCATTGTATGGTTTTGGCTCCTTTCTTAAAAATTATTTACCTATATATTTGGGGGCTTATTTCTGGGCTCTCAATTCTGTTCCATTGGTCTGTGTGTCTGTTTTTCCTGCCAAAGCCATACTATTTTGACTGTTGTTGCCTTATAGTATAATTTGAAGTCAGGCAGAGTAATACCTCTGGCCTTGTTCTTTTTTCTCAGGATTGCTTTGGCTATTAGGGATGAATGAGTGAATGAACAAATGATGCCTCACATGAGGTTCTTTCTTGTTAAAAGATGAAGTTTCGAAACAAGCCACAGGAACTTCATTTAAATTTGAGGCCATCAGCATTTCTTTCTCATTTACATTCACTTGAATAATGACAGTCAGTTGACTTTGCAGGTGTTCTTACCTGTACATGGCCCTGAAATGCTCATGTAACCACCCCAGGGGCAACTGAGGCGGTGATTATTGCCAAACCACCAGACTCTTGCATCAGAACAGTTGGTCTAGGAAGGACTCTTGGGACCTATAGAGATGATTACCATATCATTATAGTTCTGAAATTACAATTAGAAAAGAAGCGAACTAGCACACTTTGGCAGGTTTTTTTTTTGGAGGGATGGGGGCGAGGGGCTGGAGGCATGAAACAAGGTTGTTTTTTAAATGAAATTCAAATATAGTTCAGTCGGTCACATCGAAGGACACACTTGAACAGTTACTTTGCCAGATCTGGAGAAGTATGAAAGGCGGGCTTTGTTTGGTGGACGGGCGGGCTTAGGCTCACAGCCCTGCTCCCTTAGAGGTCACTGCTCTGCCATACCATCCGTGTCCCTGAGCCCTGAAGTCAGTGCCACTGGGAAAACAATAAACAGTCAGAGACGACAAGCCCAGGACGTGCAGAGATGCTGAGAGCATCGCGGGGTGGAGTCAGGGTGGGGGCGGGGCGGCAGGCTCACTTAGAGCTCTGACTCCACGGCAGCCCCGCCCTTCTCGCACCAGGCGTGGCCTCGCCAGATCTCCACAGCATCCACCACGTTCCTGGACCTTCCTGGACCAAGAGGTGGGAGGGAGGTGGCGGTCCAGAGGCGGAGGTGACTTCTTGCATAATGGGACATTGTGGGGGGCGCGAGAGGGTGAGAGGGAGCAGACCGAGTAGGCTGAGCAGAAAGAAAGGAGGGTCGCGGGATGCCAAAGGCCCAGGTGCCTACTTGGGGAGACCGCGAAGGGTCACACCGGAAAGGGGACGAAACTCTTCCTCTCCTCCTTCCTCTCTGCCACCGTGGGAGCCCCGAAGCCCGGGAAAGCAGACACACCTTTTTATTAGTTGCTATTAATCATTAATTCAATGAAGACTAATTTATTAATATAGCAATTGTATGACTATTAGTAACAGCTTATTTACATTGCAAATTAAGTGGGATTGGGCAAATAATATGAGAATATTACAGGAAACCATGTTTTAAATTCTGAACGATTGAACTTTAGAATTCTAGTCAAAATCTTGAGACAGCTCTTACTTAAATTTCACAGTCAGGGTTGGAGAGAATCCTAAGGCATGTACTATCCATATGCATAGAAATAATTTTTAGATGAAGTAATAGCACTTAATAAGTATTTTGTTTCAGAGGCCACATTCCCTCACATCCACATTCAGATATTCCCTTACTGGTCCCTTACCATGGTGGCCGTACATAACTTCCACCTGGCAGTGACCTTTCAACTGGCAGGATGATCGCAGGGAGGAGAATGTGCTTCCCTTGTCAGTCACAGAGCAGTGACCTGTGTGTGCATGTCTGTCTTGCACCCTCGCAGGCTGCATGGCATGTATTACTTTTGCATACATCCAGATGCATATATAATAAGCTGAAATCCCTTGAATTTCCAACAGGACATTTCATTTCTTTTTGATCTAGAAATTTTGGTCTAGAATTCCATTTTTATCACCTTTTTTTTAATATCAAGCTCTAACTATAAAATTTTTACCTTCCAAAAAGTCATGTGTGAGTGTCATTCATATTTCAACGAGGATATTCTATTTACGAAGCATTTGCTTCTCATTACAACCCTGTGAAATACTCTCAAAGAAATGTTGGGATCACACTGAGGAATCTGAGGTCAGGGATGGGATGTGACTGGCCCAGGTCCCCAGAGCTAGTAAAAGGCTAAGGAAGAACCCGGGCCCAGGAACTCTGAGCCTCATCTGATGTCTTTTCTCCTTCACCCAACCTGCCTGAGGCTTGGCCTTGCCGGAGAGGGACGCTCCCCTGGGCTTGTCTGGCCATCACCGGGCTCTCTCAGGAGGCAAATCTGTTTCCTTTCTTAGTTGCTCGGAGACTTGGCTTCAACAGGCTGCTGCCTCACAGAGAGTAATCCTTGGCTTGTCTTGTCCATGCTCTACTTTCTTTTCTTAGGTTCAAGATATTTAAGTCCTTGTTATTCTTCAGTACTTTTTTTTTTTTTTTTAACCACTAAACTAAACTGATTTTGAGCTTTTCACAAAAGACAGAATATAGTATTTGTTTTCTTTCGGGCCCTGCTAAGCATCTGACATATTTAAAATGTGATTATGCTCAGCGTCAGAGGAGCTTTTTCCGTGGGATGCGACGCAGGGTATTCCTGAGTCGGATGCATGCTCCTGTCACGTTTTGTTAGGCATCCAGAAGCTCTGGCTTGTGAGGGCCAGAACCATAACGTCAGGCAGGTGAAACCAAGGAGAGAATGGTGTGGCTGAATTGGTGCCCATCTCTCCCTTGCTAGGCACCATGTTGGAGGTTTGGGTGAAGCTGTTGGGTTGTGAGGGACACCGGTTAACGATGACAGACCTGACTGGGAAGAAAGTCAGGACTGAAAATGGGAGGAAGAGAAAATGCTCCTTGCAGTGTATCTGGAGAGGTGAAGAGTCTAAGAGATAAAGCTATGTGTAGCGTGGCTTGTCTCTTACACTCACTGTCTCACTAGTAGGCAGTGGGTTAGCAGAGAGACCACATCGTGACAGTCACCACTAGTGGCTATACCCGTGAGGATCAATATTATTGACTACTATCTCAAGAGACCTTTTAAGCACAGCACCAAGAACTGTGTCCTTCCTGAAAGCAGGTCCTCTAAACAAATAAACCAAGTGATGATGGAGCAGGTCATGTGATCCCACGGCAGCTTCTGGCCACAAATCTTTGTGTGTAGAAAGAGTGGTGAAACTCCACAGAGGAGCCGTCCTGAATTGCCAGCGAGCCCCCTTTTGAAAGACAAATAAATGCAGAGAAATAGACATCTCCAGTGGGAGCCAGAGAGACAGATGATGTTTTTCTCCACTATAAATTTCCCTTACCAGGATCCAGCTCCTCTGCCCCTCTCAGGTGGGGGCCTGAGCCGTGGGGGAGTGTGAAAATGTGGCTCTCTGATGAGTAACAGGAAGTTGTCCCCCCCACAACCAGGATGCGCTCATCATAATAGCCCCCTCCTCCAACAAAGTGGCCACAGATGAGCTCCGGCCAGCCAGGGGCAGTCTTGGGGGTGGAGGTGTGAGTGAGGGGACCTCTATTCCGGAACAATAGTCCGGTCACCACTGGCTTTGTCCATGGTGTCACCCCACACTGCTCTCCAGTGCGTCTCCTAAAGGGGAATATTCCTGCCCTGAGGTGTGAAGGGCCTCTGGGAAACACGATCCAAATGTCAGTTCAGTGTGAGGACAGTTTAAATTAGACCGTATGAGGCATTTCGGCAGCTGCTCCAATGTGAACCCCGCGGTTGAGGATGTGGGGGATCCGATGGGACAGAGCAGGGAAAAGGTGATTTCTGGGCTTCTGTCCTTAGTGGTGGCAGAATGGGCTGCTGTGACATCCCCTAAATTTAGACCTAATTGGCTCCTGGATGGAAACTGAGCTGAAAGTTGATCATGTTTCCTCAAAATGCATTGTTATAGATTGAGGTTCTATGCTTAGAAACAAATTTTATGCAAAACAAAAACAGAAACAAATACAAAACAAATGAAAAAAAAACGAGCAGTAAAATAAATGCAGGGTAAATACAACACACATATATACTATTATAGACCTAAGTTATTCAGTACGTTTAGCCAAGTGCTGGACACGCGTTGATCCTTTGAGGGAGGTCTCTGTGCAGCCTGCACCGCATCTTAGCTCGTCAGCCCAATGATGTAGAGCTCCAAATTCTTCTAACTCGGCTTCCAGCAAGCAGAAGAATTATTTTTGCTCCAGTGACCTTCAAAGTGCCTTCAAGATTAGGGCCATCCATCTGGAACACTTTCTGTGCTCTGAATGGTAAGCGCAGGGGAGGCAGTTTCTGTGGTGACATCAGTCTTGGCAGTCGGCTGCAGGCATTAGGCATAGTCTTAACCGTGAACTTTGGTAGTTACTGCTGCAGTCTCACTTACCGTGAGGAAGATGGTGAGCAGGGGATGAGGTGTGGGGAATCAGGACCAGCCATCTGCAGACCTGAATTGGCAGTGAGTCTCCCAAAGTGTTCCCAGGTCTTTCTAGGTTAAAGTGGGAGTGAAGAAGGGAAAGTTCAGAGGCTGGGACTTCGCTGAGTGTGGGAGAGATGGTGGGGAGGGAAGTACAGCGTCAGCTGTCACGAAGGCCTGACTTCAGAGACCAAAAAAAAGATTTTCTTCTCTTTGGCCTAAGGCCCACCTTCTCTAGCTGCATAGCCCCATAGAATGGGCAAAGTGAACATCATGCCCATTGGGAAACCCCGTCCTTGCCCACAGGAATGTGGTTTTGTCTAGTAACCCATATAAGGCAAGCCAAGACAATCACACACTCATAGGAAATTGACACCTTTCCCACAGATACAGTGATTCAGTCTCATCCAGTTATGTTTTTGTGCATACTTTCAATTGTAAACACTTAAACAATTGGATATTAAATGAAGTCAGGGCTACTGGCTCTTTGGAAGCGTCCTCTCTGATCCTTCAACAGAAGAGACACAACGGGTGCCAGAGCCATGGATGAGAGACCTTCTTCCTTTGACGACATGTGCACGTTGAGGTAAAGGAGAGGTTTGAAAGTGTCTTGTATTAACAAGTGGGGAAAGGAACATCATCCTTGGAACTAGAACCAGCAGTTGAATCTTAGGTGCATTTTCCTGGGCGAATGTTGTGAATTATGGTGAAATTCATGGCAGCTGTGTGATCAATTAAATATAGTTTGATGGACGTAGTCTGTAGGGAAATAGCTTGCCCGTAAAGTAACCCTTTAGAATACAACCTGTTCATAAATTGCAGGGTGCTAGAATTTCCAGCTTCTGGTCAGTCTCGATTTCAGTAAGGGTCTGGGAAAGGGGCCGGAATGAGTAACAGAAGGAAAGGGCCTGACAGGAAACAAAGGGGGGAAGTAGAATGGGCAAGTGCAGCAGATGAGAAATGCTGTACCATGGCTCTTTGTTTCTAGTCATCTCTCAAATCGAAGTTTTGTGTAGTTGCCGTAAAGCATTTAGTGTCATCAGATATGTTGACTATTAACACTTATCTGAGCGTCTTTTAGCTACACATCCATAATTGTTTTTTCATAGTCATCGTGACTTAATGATAGAAGTTTGGTGATTTGAGTACTGAGAATATATATATATATATATATATATATATATATATATATATATATATATATATTGTGTGTGTGTGTGTGTGTGTGTGTGTATGACTTAGGTTAGTATAACAATACAACAATATTTGGCACAAAATGAAGAACCTTATTCTCAGTGCAAGTGTCCGAATGCACTTAACCTTAATTTTCTGGATAAAGTGATTTATAAAGAACTTAACTAGCTTAATTTATATACCAATTAACCTTTGTTTTCCATTGGATAAAATTAAAATAGTTCCTTTGAACTAAGAGTAGGGAAAATATTAAGATATGGCTTGCATGAAGTATTTCCAAGATATATTTTAGAGAAGAAATATTTTATATTTTAATAGGAATTATAGGAAAACCACTCTGCTAAGAGTCACAGGTGCTTTTGGACCCTCACTGAGCATTTTTTAATTTAAATATGGGCTGATTAACATTGAGATGAACAGATCGAAGTGTTATCAATATCTGCATTTGAACATTAACGTTGAAAACCATATTTAAGTGTGTTATGGAACATTAATTTATAAAATTTGTAATTGCCATATTAACTCACCTTGGGTATATAATTTGCGAAGTCTGAGCACTCAAATTACTAAACTTTGGTAGATAAATTGATTACCTATTAAAATTAAATATCTCTATTAATAGTTTAAAAGTGATCAGTTAGTGTAACTATTAACATGTCAATATTTACTTTCCTATGGTATTAAAATTTCCTTTTTACTGAATATATAAAAAAGCATTGACAAAATTAGATCCAACTAGTATAATAATGGAACATAAACACTCATTCAGTTGAGCTTTTTACCACAGGAAACTGTAGCTGCTACCAATATTACCATTTTTTAAAATTGTTTATCAGGACCGTCAAACAGTAAATAAAACACTCTGGTTTATGACTGAAAATGATAAATTGTAATAGTTTTGAAGAAACCACCTTGAAACTAATTCATGACACTTCTATGTTTTTCAGAGCTTTCTCTATATTTTACATTTCTTCTTCCTTATAGCATCATTTTAAGGAAGTGGCTGAGGATGCTACTACATATCCTTCAATGCATAGGACACCTGTCATAACTAAGAATTATCTGGTGCCCAATATTAGGTGGACCCACCTCCATTAAGTCAAAAAAATGATGTTATTCTCATTCATTCAGGAACTGACGGAATGCTGAGAACAGAGTTAAATAAGACCCGATTTCTGCTTTGAAAGAATGTTTTGGCCTTTTCAGAGTTTAATGGAAAAAGCAGACAGAGAAAGCAGAATTACAGAGCGGTGTGGTCAGCGCTAACACAGCCGTGCACGGGGTGCTGTGAGTCTGCAGAGAAGGGGCATCTGCGTTGGATGGGAAGACAGTCCCTCTAGGGAAAAGCTGACCTGAATTAATGAAGTTAGTTAAGCGCGAAGCATGTATTTATCAGTCCAAAAAAAGAGAAGCATCTCTAAGTATTTCAAACAAAAAGGATTAATATAGGGATTGTTTTTACACAGCTGAGAAAGAGAAGAGAAGACAGTGAGGAACTCAGCTGAGCAACAGCCGGAAGAGGCTACCCGCCCTGGGCTGGGGGGGTAAAAGGAAGGGGTGACGCTGCTTGAGCCTGTCACTGCCACCTGGCAGGTGGTAGGACCCAGGAGGCCGCAGCTGCTGGAAAGGCCCCTGCAGCAGCCCACACACACAGAAATACCCTGGCATCTCCCACCAATGCTTCCCACTGGCCAACCTGGCCAGAAGCCATTTGTCACTGGAGTCTGGGGAGTATGGTCCCCTACACTACAGAGGCGAAGATGGCCGGAGAAGGACTCTGAGAGCAAACAAGGAAATGCACCAGAGTGTGACAGTGTGAGAAAGGCTCGCTGTGACTAACTCTGCATGGCTGGAGCGAAAGGTATTGTGTGCTAAGCTGAGGTGACTCCATATCTCCACAGAGAGACAGTGTATGATACCAGGTGAAGTGATGTGACTCCATTTGTAGTCTGGGAGGGACACTGGCTGGGTTGGAGGTGAGTCAGACCGGAAGGTGGCAGACTATTCAGGAGGCTAAAGCAGCCATCCAGGCGAAGGTCCTAAAGGCTGGAAATGAGGCTACGGTGGCTCACCCTGGGCCAGGACTGTTGATAAGTGGTGGAGGCTTTTAGATTTGGTGACTACTGCTTGAGGAAAGGACATCTAAGATGACCCTCAGGTTTTGGCCAGTAGGTGATGCTGGTGGGGCGGAGCCGGGTCTCTCTTCCTCCCATCCGAGTACGAACCAGGCCCGACTCTGCTTAGCTTCCAAGATCAGAGAGAGGGCATGTTCAGGGTGATATGGCCATAGACAGCCAGCCCACTCTCTTTGACCTGTAGGTCATTTGATCAAGGGTAAGTCTCAGACCTGCTGGGCCCCAGTGTCCCCCTACCCTTTACAATTAGATCTTAGACATTCCCTAGGACAAGTCTACAATGCTGCGATTCAAGGGTCTCTACTTTCACCCCTTTCCCATTTCAGATTTCTGTATTCTTTCCCTCCAGTGTTGGAATTTTTTATAATTTACATGAAAATATTACAAAAAATCTTCTTGTTTGTACATTTAACTTGGTGTATAGTCCTAAACTTCAAATTCAAGAACAAGATCTTATTTAAAAATTACTGGTCATAGTTGTTTTCGGAGAATTCTCATTATGACTAACATGTTCTATTCTAAAGTTCAAACACCCCAGAATCCAGCTTGTAGACAATAGATTTCACAATATTCCCATCTGAAATTCTTTCTCCTAGTTCTGTTCATAAATATCTCTGGCAGAGCTCCCACAATTCATCAGACTTGCTACAAAACCACTGATTGAATTGCAAACCCCTGTTAGTCAATAGAGGTCAAAGTGTTAGCCCTAAATAATGCAACTTGGTATGTTACTCAGAAATTCCAGGAAAAGCTTTTTTCCGTGATTTTCAGTTTCATTCCAAGTAGCACACAACAATCACGTTGTTCAGCTACATGAACGAAGTAGTTAAGTCAATGATCTTTTAAAAAGTGCGTTACCCCAATTAGAAACTGATTTTTTTCTGCATGTATTTTACTGGATCTGTATCCCGAAACTTAAGTTTTACGTAAGTACTTAGACTTTTTAGAGTTGTAAAAATGTAAACATCTTCACGTTGGAAAAATAATAGTGATGCATAAAAATGAGTTGAATACAGATATTGACAAGGCAGGAGAACTGATACAGTTTCCCATCAAGATAAACTTAATCCAAGTGTGCAAAGTACCCAGTTCAGAGAGTTTGGTCTTGTTCTGCAGGCAGCCACATAAACCTATCCTTGTAACGTGTTTTTGGTAAAGCAATTTGGAGAGATGCCTGTAACTCAGAGTGAGGGGCCTCATTCATTTTAGGAAGATCAGGAAGGAATCCCCAAAGAAGATGACCCCTGCAGCCAGTCTCAAAGTGTTAGAAGGGTATGTACTGTAGGCTTTCCTAAACCTGTGTGCACCTTAATTTCTACCGTCACATAATATTGAGGGATCCTTCCAACTATATTGTTCTCTTCACTGTAGGGTGGCCAGTCATCCCGATTTGCCAAGAACTTTCCAGGTTTCACCCATGAGAGTCTCCTGGGACAGCTGGTCACCCTAATATATACTGCCACCCAATCGTACCTATAGTCCTGACTCTTCCTTTGCTCGTGCTGGTTTCCCATCCAGGATGGGCTGTCACCATGTCATGTCTTGAATTCATCATGGGGCCTGCATAGATCCTTGTGCCCAACAGAGGCTCATGAACTGATTGGTCAGTTGATATATACCTAAATGTTGGCATTTCTTATTTTATAGATGACACCAAAGCACAGATTGCTGAAATGATTTTTAGTCAAGATTTATGTGACAGTACTGAGCGTAAAACCTAGGCCCGGCCCCGTGTCTCTCATAGCACATTCTCAAACTACCCAACATTTCATCAGGTGCTTTCCTGCGCCTCCTGAACCCTTAGGATCAGCTTTATACAGTTTCGTCCTGGGTTATAAAAGGTCTCCAGTGACCCTCTGGTTGTGGTGTCAGTAGTCTTTGTGCAGCTGGATTACACGGCAGGGATGCTGTCTGCTCTTCTGTATCAGTGCATGTCATAACAAGACCGTTATTACTACATAATATGCAGTCAGTGCCTGAGACTGCACTTGACTGAACATAAACTGCCTGCTTTGTTTCAAGCTTCTGAACAGCTGAAAGCCGCAGTAGTAGGTCCAGGTGGACATGGGATGCTGAATGTTGGACTCATTTTGCAACTGGTTAGATGTCATATCCAGCCTCAGTGGCGGGATGATTCAAGACTCAGTTTATGTGATTCATTCAAATGCAGCCCATAGCTCTTCAGGGGCCCAGTTTGTCCCTTAGAACATGAAACTGCAGAGGGCATGTGGTAGCCCTGTCAGGCTTATGATTAATGGAACTGGGTGGCTGGACATCAGAAAGGTTCTAGGGGTCAAAGTCTGTGTTGTCCCTGATCTCAGATGGAACTAGCCCTTTATCTATGGCTCTCCCTGAGAACCCCTCCTCATTGGACATAATGTCAGGCCAAACAGAAATGAAGCCACCTGAGAACTGGGAGACTAGAAGCAGATGAAACCTCTCCAGAAAGTCAGATTTTCTTCTGCACTTGAAAGGGCTCAGCTAAATTAGGATGTGACCTCAAGGTCTCTGTACAACTTTCTCCCTTTCTTCTGCTTTTAAAGTTACCTTTGGAGATGATGGCCTTGACCGGAGGCATAGAGACTTCTAGGATTTGACTTAGGTTGGGGTTACATCATGAGCACTGAACTTGGAGGCAGACGCCTGCAGTGTGTGGCCCAGCTCTGACTCTCTCTTTGTTCATGAGTTTGAAGCAGTGGAGAGAAGCATTGGCTTTGGCGGGACAGCTACAGGACTCCCTGACAAATTACATAACCTGCCCAAATATCCATTTGATTAACTATAAAATGAAAGTCATTCTTTTGACTTTGTAGGTCTGTATGAGTACTCAGTGGCATGTTGTTTTTAAAGCACTTAGGACAGGGGCCTGACAGGTAATAAGCACTTAATGGTAGCCTTTTGTGGATATTGTCGTAATCCTTCATCCACTAATCATTTGTCGAGAACAGGGGTACTGTGACATTGAAGATGGCCCTCCAAGCCTGAGGAGGACTGGGCCTAATGAGAAGGGTTAAGAGCAGGGTTTTTGCTTGGGGGTGGGGAGGGAGCATGGACACATGTGTGTGGTTGGGTTCCAGGACATCTGGGAGGAAAGAAGAAGGTGCAGCATTTGTTTCATTTGAACTTCCATGTCTGGATTTCCAGTACTTCAGTATCATTTCTCATCTTTCTCCATTCCTCCGCCAGCTGGAATGCTGTTGGCAGAGGACCCTCGCTAATGTGGCTTCCTTCACATAAGGTGACCTTATGCCACCTCAGCTTGGTCCGCCACCCCTCATGTGTCCCTATAGCACTTTGTAATTCTGGGGTATCTTGTAGACAGTAAGCAGCTGAGAGCATCTTGGTCTGTAGCACAGCTCCTTGCAGTAGTTCTTATATATACCAGGCACTCAGTCTGCCTGTTACCTGTGTTCAATGTAACCTAAGTTGACATTTCTCTCTGACGCATTTTGAAATAGTTGTTTTTATTACTTGAAAATAAAAACTTCTTCTATTTTAAATGAAGAGAAGGCACAGTCTTGAATGATGACTTGGCCTTTTCATTCCAGCAGTTTTTCAAAACTTAAAACAGGTTTCAGTGGATTTGAGAGTTTACCATCATATCGAATGTACAAGCCATAATTGTTTTTTTTTTTTTTTTTTAAGGAATGTCTATTTGCATTCTTCCGCTTAATTTATTGTGAAATGCATTAGAAAAAAAGTAAATGTTTAACTTAATTGAAAATCGTTTTTATTTGGTCAACCCTGTTATGGGCCGTGCCTTTCTTCTATGAGCAATTATATTTATAGCACCCCTATTTATAGGGGCTCTTCTTAGGGGCGAAAGGCTAAATCTCTGCTTTGTTTTCTGCTGCAGGCTGTGGCCACAACCGAGGAGCCGGATGTGCATGGCGGGTGTGACACGCAGGCGGCTGGCGGTGGCCTTGGGGATGAAGGTCTGCCCCTGCGGCCGGCGGTCGCAGGGGCACACGTGGGGTTGAGCCGCGTGGCCCTGTGGCCACGGGCTCCCGGTCCCGAGAACATGACCACGGCCCAGAATGGCCACGGCCACGTGGCTGCAATCCCCTGTCCAGTCTCTGATGCTAAAGACCCCAAAATGGTGACGTACACGGCGTGCCAGAACGGAGGGTGCAGTGGTGACGCAGACACCCCGGATGCTCGGCTCGGCCCCACCAGGCTCGTGCGCCTCTTCTCGGTGAGCAGGAAGAGGACGGGCGCCAACCCCGAGCGGCCCCGCTCCGTGGTCCTGATGGGACACTCCTCCACCTGGAACGCGCTGGCATCCTTCCGGAAGATGGGGTCGTTTAAAAAGCTTAAGTCCTCCGTCCTCCAAGGAATTCAGAACCGGGAGGGGTCCGAAGTGGCCAGGGAGGAGGCCGCGGAGCCCGACCTGGGGCCTCCCGTCCCGAACGGGGCCGCCGTGGGGACCCCAGTGGGCGGGCGCCCGCAGCCCGGCCCCGCGCCCGCGTCCGACGGCTCGGACCCGGACGAGGCCGACGACGCCTTCCAGCGGAGCACGCACCGTTCCCGCAGCCTGCGCCGCGCCTACGGCCTGGGCCGCATCAGCCTCCTGGACGCGGAGAGGCGCGGCCGGCCGCTGTCCCCCGTCGCGCAGGAGCCCCCCGTGGGCGCCGTGCTCACGAAGGACTCGGAAAACATGAGCGTCGGCTACCGCCGGAGCAAGAGCACCGACAACTTGAACTTCCTCCGGAAGAGCTCCTTCAAGCGGAAGTCGGCCTGCACCCTGGCCGACCTCAAGGCGGCGCCCGACCGGCCCGCGCCACGGAGGACGCTGAGCAGCTCGTCGGCCGACGCGGACAAGCTCGGCGGCTCCGAGAGGAGGACCAAGCGCTGGAGGAGCCCGATCCGGGCCAAGGACTTCGACCGGGTCCTGAGGCTGGTGAGCGGCGCCACAGACGCGGCCTGGAAGCGGGAACGGCCCAAGGGCGGGGCGCCCTGTGCGGGTGACGCCGCTGCCGCCGCGCGGCCCGCGCTCCGCAGCCTGCTGCACGACGACTACTCGCGCCGCGTGTCCAGCAGCACCGAGCTGGAGCGCAGGCGGTGCGCCGCGGCCCCGGGCTTCAGCCCGGAGGGTCCTCGGCGCCCCCACTTGGACGCAGAGACAGCGGTGTGTCCTCTCGAAGCTCAGAGCGTCGGTCCTTGCGAGGCTGGCAGCTCGTCCCCGAGTCCGATTGCTCAGGAAGGGTCGAGCAAATACTCCCATGAGGCCAAAGCCGGCGGCCAGTTTACATTCGAACCCGAGCAGCCGCTCACTCCTCTGAGGCCCACCACACCCAAGCCCCCTAGTCCTCAGAGCCCGGGCACTGGAAATGCCAAGTGTCCCAGCAATTTCAGCGCGCTGTCCCTCAGTTCAGTGGACAGCGACGAAAGGGCGGAAGGTCCTGTGTCCTTCCAGGATCCGGTGCAAGCCACATGTGACAGAAGCACTAAGGACAGCATTGCCAGCAGCCACCCTCAGCTGAGTCCCAGTGGAGCATCAGGTCCAGAAGAAAAGGAGGAGGTAAGGGCAGGGCAGGGACCTCTTGTAGGTGACTTGCTGCAGGAGGCACTTGTGACAGTGCCACCATTTACCCCATCTAGAGATTGCTCATATGCACCGGTGTTTTCCTTGGTGTTCACACTTTTTCCTTTACCTGCCACCATGGGCCATGGCCAGGGCAGGTGCTGATTGTGTTGCCATCCCAATTATTCTTGTCAAGTTGCTGTTTACCGAATTCAGAGATATTTTATCTCTTTTGAAACGAAAAGCTGATGTAGGAAACTCCTTGAGATGGCACTTACCACACCATCTATTCAAAAGATATTTATGGAGCACCAACCACGTGCTAGATTGGGGGGCGAGGGAGTGATTGAGGGGTGGAGGAGTCAAAAAGAAAAAGACCTGTCATGCACTCCAGATGGCTAATAAGGGCTCTCTTTGATTTTGAATTTTTTATTACTCAGATTTCTTCTCTTTTTGTTGTAAACTCTTTATCCTTTTCAACCGAGTACATATAAATGAGATACTTTGTGTTAAGAGACGGGTACATGTTCTAAGTCTTTTTTCCCTCCTAGGAATGAATTAGAAATGTGCATTTTAATACCTGTCAACCCCTGAGGGATTATGGTTCAAAGAAAATTTTATGATGTTATTGTACTTATTTGTAGAGTAGAACATAAGCATCTCATGGATTGAATAAACCAATAACTGTCAAGACCACAAGAGCAATGTTCTTTTCATGTCCTGTCAAGCATCCAGACAACTTTGCTTTACTCTGTAATTTTCGCTTAATAAATACACTCGGTGGTATTACCTTACAGAGCTGGAAGATGCATCCATGTGTACACATTGCAAATTATTCTTTGCACACATTCCTAGACTAGTTTACAGGTATAAATTGCTTGCCATAGACAATAATTCCCTAGCAACTGTTCCTTCCCATTGCTTCCCAGCTAGGACCTCAGTTTTTGGCTTAATGCTGCAGAAAACTCAGGAGCCTGGGTAGCCTCTGGACTGTCCATTTTTGACCTTTGCTTTACAGAGACTTAGAAATCAAAGCCCCTGGTAGATGGCTTTCAGCAGATCTAAATCAGCCTAAAGGCTCCCTGGGCAGCCAAAGAAGTAAGTTGGCCTCACCTTTTTGTGGATCTAGTTTTGCACGGAGACCTCGGGCCAGCATGTTTTCCAGAGGTCTTGTGTATGAGCGCCATTTGCTTATTTTCATATTCCACAGACTGCTTGTGGGACAGTTCTGGGGACACAGAACCAGTTGCCAGCCTTGGGAACGAGTTCCGGTTCTGCTTGCTCTGCCTTATATAATTGGCCAAGGCCTGAACCAGTCTGGGCTTCACACTTCCTGGTTGATGAGACAAAGCACAGTTCTTTCCACCAGACACCCCAACCTCACACTGACAGTTAGGGAACACCCCACCCCCCACCTCCCAAGAGGATTTGCATAGGTCTGGAGGGTCCTTTAGGTTAAAGGAGGGAATTTTATTTTCTGCTTAACAAACATTTAAAATAATTATTAAAATATTTTATTTCTGAGCGCTTTTTAAGTGAATATATGCAAGGGTTAGTTTCTAATTTAGTTTTCCCAGAGCGATTTTGACTATTATATGGTTTTACATGTATATTTGCTATTCTTAGTTATATATAATTTAATTTCTACCCACAAGGGGTCACCAAAGATAAAGAAAGCAGGACATAAGTTATTAAAAGTGTACACATGTTGATAATTCTATAAATTTGCCTCAAGATGATCATCACATTTTTAAGTTTCGTTTATTTCCTCAAAATTCTTATATAGCACGTCAAGCTTCCTCATACTTTTAAGATATGTGTCAAAAGAGAAACAATGATGGTTTTGCCCAATTTTCATTTTATTTATTTATTTTTCAATTTTTTATTTGTTTTTTAGGCAAGGCAACCCTTGGTTGACCTCACAGATTGCAAAGACCTTGTCAGCTTACAATCCCTTATTTTTTATTTTTTTTTTTTACACCTACAGCGCCTGGTCTTCCTAGGTGGTCTCCCATCCAAGTACTAACGAGGCCCAACCCTGCTTAGCTTCCGAGATCATATGGGATCAGATTTGTTCAGGGTAGCATGGCCATAGACCCAACTTTTATTTTAAATATTGGTAATCTTCAGTGTTATTTACAGAGAAGTGCTTGTAAAATATAACCTGAAACCTTTTATTTTGACATTGAGAAACAAAATACAAACAAAATGAAACAAACAAAACTAACCAAAAAACACTTTGCAAAATGCAAGAATTCCAACCTTCATGGGTTGAAAGCAGTTTTATCTTTTAGAGCATAACCCAAAATTAAATTACAGTCTTCACTATATGTTAAGGTACAGTGTGTTATTTTTTATTTAATTCATTGATAATACAGTTCATCTTTCATGTTTAAAGCTAGTTTAAACTGTGGTTATTGTTGAATACAAAATGGTTGAAGTCTGTGTATATTATGATATTTAAAATTATAATACAGTTTTCAATAAGGGGGATATTTTTTATTTAGAACAATTTATTTGTAACATACCATTCTCAACATTACCATAAAAATAATTTTTTAAAAACCAAGCAGTTTAATAAGATTTTATATTACTGTGAAAAAGAGTTGGGGAAAGAAACATCAAGCTCCCTTCATTTATAAAGCAGTGTAGAAAAATCGCCTTGTCGACATTATACTCCTGCCACCTAGTGGTAAACTTTGTTCCAAGAACAAAGATCTGTTGACTGAGTCCCTAAAATTGTTGCATGCCTTAGAAAAGCAGTATAGCGTTTATACTTGTTCCGTTATAAAGGTACAGGCACAGACATCTTGAGTGTTATTGATTGTTTTCCTGTCAAGTCACTCTGTAACTCCTTTGGCTGAATGAGGTCCCCAGTAAAGGTTCAGTAGTTCGTGGTAGCGTTGAAATGTGCCATAGACAAAGCTCTTTTAAATGATAATTCATCGCAACATCTTCACGGGAAGCTTCAGTCTTTTGGTAAATGTTTCTGGTTTGGTTGGGGTCCTGGCTCTGCCATTCAAAGGATACCTAACATTAGGCAAACTGCTGAACTTCCTTTGGTCTTGGTCTTCTCAAGGGTGGGATGTGGAACACCGTTATCTGCCTTGGCAGTTTGTAAGAACCAAGGAAATCGTGCACGTTGGACACTTGGCCCAGTGTTTAACACTGGCCATCATTCTGTGATGCTAACTGTCCGTTTAGATGATTTTCCATCCCATGTTGACCTGACTTCTTAAGATATGGACTAATTAAAAGTCAAGTTTTTTTTTCCAAAACTGGTTTTTGACACACCACTGTCATGTAGTCTTATGGAGGATTGTGAAGTTCTTCAATTAGTTTGACTTCTCATTAATTTTTTTAAATGCATGAAAGTTAGGTTTTAGCATAACCTAACATTTAGATGTTATTTCAGTAATGCATCAAACCAAATTTATCGAGTACCTCACAGGTGGAAGCCAGTCTGTTAGGTATAGCTCTGTGAGGAACAGTAAGTGATGTCAGGGAGACTGTAAATGAGCTAAGGCATATCTGAATCATAGCAGAACTGTGCAGGTTGGATTAAATCCCACAGAAGAGGTAAAACCATACACTGTGGGATTTCTGAAGAGTTGTAGTTTTTACAGGTGTACCAAATCAAGGAAAGCTTAGTAAGAGTGAGTGAATCTGATTTGAAGAAGCTGACATTCTACAGGTAGTTGTGAGAGGAAGTTGGGGCATTTCAGTGGTCAGACATACAGAGATCTTGTGTGATTTGAGAGAACAGGAAATAATATAATTTAGTTTGGTGTAGGAGAATGATCCAAGTTGAGATGAACTCATTAAGCCCAGATCATGGATGTAAAGAATCCGTACATCAGTTGGTAAGCATGGGGGAGTTGAGGACGCTTTTGAGAAGAAAAGAGCCAGGCTCAGAGCTGTGTTTCGGAGAAGTTAACCTACCCTTGGTAAAGAAGAGAATGGGCAAGAAAGGCGACCAGAGGGACACTCTCAGGAATTTCTAGCCCACAAGAACTGAGAGGTAATAAGGCTATGACATAGAGTGCGTAAGGGGGGTATAGGAGTGGATGAAACAACACGTGAGAAATAGTAACATACCTCATCATACATTTCTTACCTAGCTGCTATATACTAGATGCAGGGAAAAGAAAGAGTTTTTAAAAAGCTATTCTTATTCTTGTGGGTTCACAGTCTAATTGGTAGATTGTATGCAGATAATTATGATATCGTGTGACAAGTGTTTCTAATGAGGAATGCACAAAGTAGCACAGCTGCTCCAAAGACAGAACGACTAACTCTGGGTGAAGAGTGGCATCATGGGGATGGACGGATTGATGAGTGTGGTCTCTAAGGTTAGGCTGGGGGATGCAGGGGGCACCGTTGAGCAGCACCAGGGCCTTCCAGGAGCTTGGGGGAGCAGGCGGTGCTGCAGACTGGGGAGACAGTCCGCCAGAGGAGTTATCGAAGCTTCATTTTCCACCCCTGCAAACTGGGGGGAGTAAGACACTTGCCTTCGCATGAGGTAGTTGTGAAGATTAAATGAGGTGATGCACGTAGAGTACCTAGCGCCAAGCTTTGCAAATCAGACGTGTTCACAGTGAGGCTAATATCTTGTGCTAAGGGAACTGCGAGTTGCTCACCATAACTTCTGTACCGGGTAACTGGGTGGAGACATGGGAGATAAGATTGGAGAGCTAGGTCTGTACACAGTTAGGAAGGTCCGTCCTTGGACCTGTGGAGTTCGGACCTTATCATGCGGGCAGTAGGAAGCCAGAGAGGTGTTTAACCAGGGACCACAGGGGACCAGCCACGCAGGGAGGATCTGGACGGAGGTGGCCCCGGACTAGACTACTACTCAGTGGTCTGGTCCAGGGTGCTGAAATCTGTACTATGGCAAAGGAGAGAAGGGGATGATTCCAAAATGATTTCACAGTGTGTGTTTTAATTAGCGTTTGAATGTTCTGAGAAGTCACAGGTGATGGGATGATTGGGAGGATACTGCTGTGTTGGGATTAATAATAAAACAAGCCACAAAAACAGTGGGCTAGAGCTGACTACAGGTTTTTATCCCAGCCTTTCCACTAGCATGATGGCACTCCGTGTTTAAATAAATCCCTTTTTATTTCCTGAGCCTCACTTTACTTGAACACTCAAGTGTTTCAGGATTTTATAATTTTCTTCCTCAGGGATTGGCAGCTTCAAAATCATTAGAAGCCATTGTACTACAGTCTTTTAAAGTTAAAATGACTTGAGTGCTTGATGGGGAGACTTCTGTAGAACATGGGTCCCCCACCCTCACTCAGGCCATGGACCGATACTGGTCTGTGTGGCCTGTTAGGAACCAGGCTACTCAGCTGCTCAGCTGAGAAACCAGAAAAGCTTCATCTGTATTTGCAGCCACTCCCCAGAGCTAGCATCACTGCCTCAGCTCCGCCTCAGATCATCTGGCATTAGATTCTCATAGGAGCACCGGTCCCTGGGCCAAAAAGGTTGGGGACCGCTGCTGTAAAATACAAATTGTTATTATCACATGGGGCATTGTTATCACACACAAAGTTTGACTTGCCCTGGTGGCTCTCACAGTGTCCTCCAGTCTGCAGGTGTGATCGTAGCTTGCCCACAACTTCCCTGGCTCTCACCCCAGGCTCAAGAAGAAAAAGGCGAGACTCTTGTGGCCCCACAAGGTACAGTGTCAGTAAGATAAAGCCCCCCTCCAGCTTCGAGTGCTGGAATAGTCCAATAGTGAGTGGGGCTGGATTCAGGCCTGCCTTCCGTGCGAATAATGAGTCGTGGAGTTTTATGGCGATGACGGCTACTCTGTACATAATGAGAGCTCCAAGGTGCTGCTTTGGTGTGGTTTAATCAGACATACAGACACATTACATGATTTGACTCTCTGTGGGTTACTTAGACATGGCTCAGATAGCTAGCTGGGAGATTCCAACAATTGTTCTGGAGACTAGAAGCGACCCACAGCTATTTCTCAAGGCCGTTTCTGGAACCAGAGAGACGGGGTTGCATATGCAGAAGTAGATGTAGCAACCGTGGGGAGTCTGGCCAAAATTTTTTAGGAGTTTTATTGAGGTATAACTTGCATAACATAAAATTCACCAGTTAAGAATACAGTTTGATGATTTTTGAAGTAGGGCTGCCTGAGTTCACATCCTAGTTTCAGCCCTTATGAAAGATACTTGACCTACTTAAGCATCAGTTTCTTTAAAAATGGAGCTAATGGTACCTGCCAGGATTAAATGAAATAATACATATAAGATGCTTACAGTGCCCAGAACATAGTCGATTCAATAAATGTTAGCTTTTATCATGGTCATAATCATCATTATCATTGAAATTGCTGCGTTTGGTCAGATACTCCAGTATAGACCCGGTGAACTTAGTACATCACCTCCAGCTGGAGTTTCCTGAAGTTCAGAATGAAGACCACCCAAGATACAAGCTAGAGGTGCAGATTCCTGAACCCCACCTGGAGCTTCTGAGTCCAAGTCACTAGGGTAGAGACTGAGGAAGCTGGACTTTGAACACGCTGCCCAGGGACATTCTCTTCGCCATACAGAAACCTGAGACCGCTGTCCAGGCTGCTCCCCCGTGGTCCTTGGTACAGGCAGACCTCATTCTATTCCTCTCCTTTTTGTTGTGTTTCACAGATGTTGTGTTTTTTACAAATTGAAGGCAAGACCACCCCCACCCCCCCACCGGCAAAATGGTGGCGATTGCTTTACTGCGGTGGTCTGGGGGTGAACCTGCAGTGTCTCCGTGGTCTGCTGTGTTGAGTGCCCTGTGTCGTAGGGCTGGCCGTTTCTCTGCCAGCTCTAAGCCCGTTGACTCTTGATTTTGGAAAGAGTGGCCTTCCTAAAAAAAGTTAAAGATGGTTTATTATCCCGTTGTTTTCATTGAACTATATTATCAATTGGGTATGAATTTCTACAGAAGTCAAATGAAATTCTCTTTGGCCAAAAAGTGAATTTAAGACTTTTCAAGCACACAGTGGTCCAATACAGCATTTGGTCTGATAAACGTTAGAGGAGTGAGGTTCTAGCCACTGCCCACTGCTGGGAACTGGAATTCTACCAACTCATTTGGGAACGCTAAGGATGTAATTGTCTCTTAAAATCAAAGTGTCAGTAGTAATCTCTCACGTTTATAGGATGCCTTTCCAGCCAGTATAGGTCCTTCATACCTCACTGTTGCATTTGATTCTCATAGCCACCCAGTTATGTAGGTGAACAGTTTTGGATTTGTTTTAAAAAGTGAGTAAAACGAGGCTTAGAAAGGTTATAGGACCTCCCCCGCCGCCCCCTGCCAAATTCACACCCCTGGTGAATGGCAGAGCTGGGCCTAGAGATGGGTCGCAAAATGGGGAAGAAGTCCCAGAAACAGCATTTGCTTGGGACCTAGCACACAGACTTCAGTTCTAACCATTTGCTGATTTCCTGATCCTTGATGGAGTCTCTTAATGTTCTCAATCTGTGAAATGGAATTAAAAGTAACTAATGCACAGGGTTTTAAATTAAGTGACATGACGTCATCAGTAATGGCCATCCATATTTTAAATGCTGGCCTGATGGTGTCTTGCTGCATCTCCATTCCACTCCCCCCTTGACTCCTTGTCAGGCACCTTTCTTCTGGGGCCACTTCCTGCCCCAGTTGGTCTCCACTCACATTGGACCCCATAGATGGGCGTCTGGCTGGGCGGGAAAGGCGAGGCAGCTCAGCTGCGGAGCCTCAGTCTTGTTTTCTGGCAGCTTCTTTGGGTGTTTCACATGATGGCACAGGAAACAGCCACCTGGACAGGAGCAGTGGTGTACGCCAGGGCCGTTTCTAGTAGGTCAGCGCCACCGGTGGGGAAGCAGGAGGCAAGGGCACCCTAAGTACAGTCGGTGGCTAAAGTATTTCAGTTCCATTCCCTAATGTACAATATAAATTTTTAATATATTTACTTAAAGCAAGTTTCCGTTGCACATTTGGCTTTGTGTTTTCACTCTTTCTGCGCTGTGAATTATTCATCCGGAATTCTTTTACTGCCAAGTTTTGCATCAGACATTTTCGAGACATCTTGCAGCGGTCCACACGAGATGCTCCTGTCCCTCCATAGATGAGAAAACAGAACACAGCGGCGCTTTGTCTTGGTCTTGCCTTCCCTTTGTGACGCCCCCTCTACAGACGGCCCAGCAGGCAGGCGACGGCAGTGTTCTCAGGGAGCAGCGGGCCTAATTCAGGGTCAGCGCCTCCTCGATTCGGTGCGTTGGCCGGACCCTTGCAAGTTCAAAGGAGGGCGACACGGTCTGCCATCAGCGAGCTGCTGAAAGGAGGGAAGAACCCAGATGACGTGTTGCTCATTGCATTCTCTGCTCTTCTTCCCCAGCTTCTCTTTCAAGCGCCCTCTTCATCCGTTGCCTTCCCGTCATCTCATTCTGAGCTGCCTTCTTCTGCACTGCGGTACGCCTTCAGCCGAAACTGAAATACAGAAAGGAGGTCTTTCAAAAAGTCCGAAATCTTGCTTCTGTTTTCAGCAGTGGAAACTTACGTGTTGGAAAAGGTCCATTACCTCATTCCTCACATGTCTCGGGCTGGGCAGGAGACCCCCAAACCAGCGTTGTCGATAACCGGGGAGGAAGATTGCAGTCAGTGTGCTTTCGGGGTGGCACGGTTTGATGTAGGTTATGAACGGGACAGGATTCGGATGGTCGATTTCCTGATCTAAAACAGGGTTTGGAAATATTTAGTTACGGTTACTAAGCAATAACTTAAAGGAATTTCATTTTTATAAAATCGCATATGAATGTAGGGCGAGAGCAGCTTCCTTGCCTTCAAGAATTGCCCACTGACTCACTCATTTATCTGTCCTCCCATCCATCCCTTGACCTTCACGAAGCATGTTTGCCCGTTTCTCAGGCTCCGGCATAGACTCTGTAGACATTGCCACAGCCTTGGGTACTTTGGAAAGAATGTATGTGGCTGCTTTTGTGCGAACTCAGATAAACAGATGAATGTGATGTAAATGTTGTAGTCATTTTTTATGGTGGCCCCAAAAAAGAGCAAAGAACTCAGAGCCCAAGGGAGGTGATGAAGTTTTTCTCCAGGAGGCGACATTTTAACTGAATTTTGAAGGAATAGCTCTCCAAGCTGGCAAGGGACAAGCAGCACTAACGTCATGTACAGCTGCAGAGGTAAACGTGTGGCAGGCGGTGAGTGGTTTTGTGTGGCTGGAGAATAATCGTGTCTGAGGACAGAGCTGGGAAGACACATCGGGTGAGATTTTCAGCGGCCCCACGTCTGCTGTACGCGGTGGGCAGCTGGGAGCAGATGTGAGGTGGAGGACGGACTGTGGAGGCAGTCCTGTGACAGGGAATGACAGATCACATTCCTCCCGAGACTGGATGATTGACAGAACGTGATGACTGGGCGGCTGCAGTTTGTGAGGACCAGGGAAGAATTAGGGTGCCCAGCGGGGGTCATCGGGATGTCAGATGACCTTAACTAAAATTAAAAAGCAGTTTGGGGAAAGAGATGATGCACAAAGATGCTATTCTACCTTCTAACCAGGAACCATGCGTTTTCATGATTCTAAAGGCTCTCGGGGCTCCTGATTCAAATGTGGGTGTGCTGTCAACCCTGACTTGACGTTGCGAACAGACACCTTGCTCTGTCATTACAGTGGGAGTTTCTCCTGCCTCCCGTTCTTCTTTCCCTCCCCCTTGTGACTCCGCCCATCCCAGGTGTACAAAGAAAGTCAAAACCATTTTAAGAACACACCTCTGATGTTCAAAAGGGTTTAGAAAAACAGTAGATTTCTGACATACTCAGATCTAAAACACGGTTCTTGATTTTGGAATATTTAGTTGTCCCCGATCAAGAAACAACTTCGAAAGAGGAAAGTTAGGTTCATTTTTGTAAAATCACGCTTTTTTTTAATTGAAAAAAGAAAGTTCGAGTAGACCTCTATTCTTCAGCACGTATTTCAGAGATAAAATACATTTTAGGATGGAATCATCATGTTCATTTATTTCGTAATATGATGGTTTTAACTGTCTTTTTATCCTTAACGCGTCCAGGCATAAAACCACAACCCACAATTCTGTTACTTTCTCTGCCTGGGTGTCAGACTCTGCGTTGTGTTGTTGCTGATTCTGAGATGGTGGGAGGGTCGGGTTTTCAGTGAAGCCCAGAAAGTGGAATTCCTGTGAATAATTATTACAGCGGCTGGGGGAGGAAACCTCGTCAGCATAGGATTTCTCATAGCTGTCATTAAGTGTGTTCTTACACTCATGGAACTAGGCTAACGGTATTAAATTAAACGTTCTCATGAGCTTCAGTGTTAACATTTTAATAAATTATCTGTTCTGCCTCTAAAAAAGATACAAAGGCCTTAGGCTCACAGACTGTGTTTTCAGTGCCTTTTATCAGTTTTACTCCTGCCAGGACAAGTGAAGTATCTAACATTCTCACCGTACTCTCTTTTTTACTTTAAGGGAGATAAGAAGCTTTAATTGTTCAAATAGTTTAAACAAATGCCCTGAACCAGGGCTTTCCAGATAACGGCCGTTTTTTTTCTTTCTTTCTTTCTTTCTTTTTTTTTTTTTTTTTTTTTGACTTTTTCAAAGCTACGTCAAAATTAATGATGCACATATAATCCCACTCCATGGTAATGGGGGCCCCTCTTGGTTAGTCATTTGCATTTCATTTGCCTTAGGAATTCCAGCAACCACTGAAGATTCTTGCAGCTGATAACCTTACATCATACTAAAGATTAGAAGACTGTAACCCCGGTTAACAGTTACTTTTGCCTGTAAAAAAGCCCTGGAAGGAATAACCCAGAAAACTCTGTTCTTCCTTCCCATCTGTTTCTTGCCCAGGCCCTGTCCAGATCCAGGCTAAGGCCAGACCTGGGGCCTAGGAAGGGGAGGGACATGTCGACGATGGTGTCCATCCCTTCCCAAGACAGCCCCTGAACTGTAGGAGACGGAAAGGAGGCGTTGAGCCAGCCTTAACAGGTGCGATTCTAAGGCGGTAAATGGAGGACGCTTTGTTATTTATTTCAGAAGTAAGTCAGTGGCTGCCGCTTGCCTTTCCTCCTGACTTAAGCATTCACTTGAATTTTGCTCTTAAAAAATTACTCCCCAGCACACACACACACACATTGTTTGTTCCTTAACTAGCCTGTTTCGGGAAAAGACACATGAATGCTTGCAGGTGTTAGGGGAGGGGGATTAGAAGATTTGGGTGGGAGGAGGTCCGCTTCTGTGCACCTCACCTTGGGCTGAGACGACCCCACCACACACCATAAAGGTCTATAAAAGAAAAGGCAACTTTGGAGAGAGAAAGGTTATTCCATTACTTGTTCTAAAAATTAAAAACAAAACCGACTCAAATATTTGAGTTTCACATCTGATCAGTTAAGGGAAAAGTTCTGGGCAACGAGGAGAGAAAGTTCTGGGCAACAGAACAGAGAAAGAGTGAAGGTAAGCGAGACACGGGCCGTGGAAGGAAAAGACATAAGGAAGAGTCAGAGACACGTGCGTATGTGTATGTTGGTGACAGATGACCTCAGGCAGCCCAGAGAAGACACTGGAGAAGCATCTGGAGGCTTTTGGGGAGCAGCATCACATGGTCCAGTGATTCTGGCAGTTGCTGTTCAGGGTTTTTTGCCATAAACCAGAAAACCATCGGCATTTTTCTTACCTTCAGCTACAGATGGAGGCCTTCCGTCCAGGGCTGGCCTTGCAGAGACGAAACCGCACGCAATGCCCGAACTCTGTCACACGGCCTTTCATTAAATCCTTGCCTTTCCATCTCTCAAATGGGCGTAATAATGTCCTCTTTACTCATCTGACAATACAATGTTAGGTAGATGTTGAAGCAAGCTAGGGAAATTTAAGATTCTTAGGGACAAATATCTAGTTTAAGATAAATAAGTAGTGAAGATGTGATCCACAACATGGTGACTGTAGTTGACCCTGCTGATGGCATATTTGAAAGTTGCTAAGAGTACTTCCTAAAAGTGCTCATTGCAAGGAAAAAAAACCCTGTTTTTCCCCCCTTTTTTGTATCTTTATGAAATGATGGGTGTTAAACTTACTGTGGTAAGCATTTCACATTATATGTCAGTCAAGTCGTTATGCTTTGTCCTTTAAATTATACAATGCTGTGTGTCAGTTATTCCTCAAACTAAAAAAGAGAGACTTTTAAGTAAATATATTTAGTGTTAAAAATCACCCCAAGAAGGGAAAAAAATGTCGTTAGGGCTCAAGCTTCTCTCTTTCTAAATATGTAAATCTTTCCTTATTCTTGCCTTCGGCTCTTTAAAAATGTGGTAGTTGATCTTGGATCTTATGAATTTCCTCCTCGTTTAAAATCCTAGGACATATATTTATAAAACATCACATTCAAAGAGCTCCATATCCAGCACTCATGCTATAACAAGGCATAGGGTCTATTTTATTGTGATTCGTTCATTTCCATTTAAGGAAAGTCGGGTAATGATATATGGCTCTAAATAGTGATTTTTATAATATACAGTAGTCTCTCCCTTATCCATGGTTTCACTTTCTGTGTTTCGATTACCCGTGGTCAACCATGGTCCGAAACTATTACATGGGAAAGTCGGGAGTGAACAGCGCACAAGTTTGAAGTTGCACGGTGTTCTGAGCAGTGTGGTGACATCTCCTGCCGTCCTGCTCATTCACGCCTGGGTCATGACTCGCCCCTTGGTCCAGCGTCTCCATCCTGTGTTCGCCAACCGCCCCTTAGTCACTTAGTAGCCCTCTCCGTTATCAGATCAGCTGTGTGATCGCGCAGTGTTTCTGTTCAAGTCGTCCTTATTTTACTCAGAAATGGCCCAAAAGCAGTGACGCTGGCGATTCAGATCTGCCGAAGAGAAGCCGTAAGGTGCTCCCTTGGGTGAAAAGGCGTGTACGTGTAGGGATGACAGTGAGTGCAGGGTTCAGCGCTGTCTGCAGTGTCAGGCTTTCACCGGGGTCTTTGGGTGTGTGCCCTGTGGATGGGGGGCTACTGGACAGAGCCTAAGATGTCATTTTCTGGAGTCGGAGCATCTCCTGGCGCTGCAGGCTGCTCTTAAATGGTGTTGTTTACACCAGAGGTTTTTAACCCATGTGCTTCCAACATCTCCGCAGACAGAAATCAGGAAGTGGGGGATTTATTTTTATTTTTGCTAACCTCTAGCCAAAAATGTAGCATTTCCTTTAATTATGAATGCAGGCATCAAACCAGAGCAGTTCAGCAGCACCTGTGCTATTGTCACCAGTAGAAATCACAGATCTTTTTCACATTATGCAACAGGTTTTGCTATCTTAAAGCGTCTCTTAACTCATTCGTACTTCAGAGCACGCAATTAGCAGACCTGTCTCCTTTCAATTCATGCGTTACATGTGTAGCGTAATCCTTTTAATATTTTGATCATTGTATCTTAAAATCACCAGCTCACTGTATAATCCTATTTTACTTTATGCATTTAAAAATGTAGACATGAGATGTAAAGTACAGCGCAGAGGGCAGAGTCAGTGATGTGCAGTGACTTCGTGTGGTGACGATGGTCCTAGACCCCCGTGGTGATCACGTTGTACGGTATAGAAATGTCAGCTTGCCATGTCGTACACCTGAAACTGAGATACTGTTGTATGTGAACTATACTTTTTATTTTTTTTAAGTACACTTGCTTTAATTTTTAAAAAAGTAGATGCCAAGGGTGCAGAGCGGAAAGGATATAGACTGTGAAATGAGAGGGCCCGGGCTGTGCAGTGGGCCTCTTCCGCTTGTGAGTCTGTTAACCTGAGCAGGTGATCGTATTTATTCTAGCCTCAGTGTCTTAAACTGTAAAATGGGGCAAATAGTTCCCGCCTCCTAGGGTGGTTGGGAAGGGTAAATAAGAAAATGTTCCTGGTGTAGTCTGGCATGTCACAGGCAGTCATGGCTTTCATCACTGTCATGGTTGCAGTCCTCCAAACACTGTCACAGTGTTTCCCCTTCTCCCCTCCAGTGGGGTGACTGCACCCGCCTTTCCCACAGTATCCAGGACTCCACAACCTGGGAGACCGGGGAGGCTCGATCTTGTATTCGTGGCATCCTGAGAGAGTCCCTTTGGTTGTTCACAGCAAAGTCTCTGTGCTTTAGTCTTTTTTTTTTTTTTTAATCTACACAGAGCATCTTAATTTTTTTTTGCCTGTAATATTTTCTTCTGAATTACCTTGCTTTGTTAGTTTCCTAGAGCAGCTGTAACGAATGACCACAAACCGGATGGCTCAAAATGACAGTCATTGCTTCTCACTGATGCAGAGGCCAGAAGTCTGAGGTCCAGGTGGGCGGGGGAGCTCCCTGTCAGGCCCCAGGGGAGAGCCTCCGGCTTCCTTGGCTTATAAACAAACCCATCTCCTGATGCTGCCTCTGTCCTCACATGGCTTTCTTTCTTTCGTCTTCGTGTCCAGATTTCCCTCTTGTCCTAGGGACACCAGCCAGTGGAGTAGGGCTCACCTAACCCAGTTCGACTTCATCTTAAAAGTCAGTACATCCACAAACACCAAGTGAATTCACGGTTACAGGTATGGGGCGGGGGTGGCGAGAAGGTGTCACGGCTTCAACATGTCTTATAGGAGGACACGGTTCCACCCAGGACACTTGCAGTTGGACACTGTATACTTACTTCAGATCAGACTTCTGAATGGACATAGATGACCTAAGGTGTTTTTGTCCATGTGAGTCTATCTCTTTTCCTCAGGTTAGTAATTTGCTTTCACTGTAGTTTCAAAAAATGCTTCGAAGTGCCTAATTGGAGGTAATAAGATCTATCTGGGCTTTTTACTTTTATAAAGTAAAGGAATCTTGGAAAGAAAAAAATGTAGGACCGCTGATTAGGGAAAGGACTTTAATACTGTTTGGAGAAGCAAGAGTTAAAAGGGCAGCCACCCCACTGACAGATCTGTTTACAGAAGTTTATGGCTTGGGTGTGCATTGGCCATTCCAGCCCTGCACTGTCTGAAGCTCAGGCTGCTGGCCTGTGAGAAGTAGCTGAGCTCTGGCACGGCCACGATCGGTGTTTTAAAGGCGAGAAGAGACCTCGGAGAGTATGGATGTGGTCAACTGCCTGGTCCTCCAGTGTGTCTGTGGGCCGCCGCCTCCTGTAGCAGGGTCTGGGGTAGGTTCCAGCTTGTCGCCGAGTGTTGTGTGTGGTGCTGGGTGTTTGCGTTCCAGGTGTGATCACTCTCAAGCTACGTTCCCCCGGATGACCCTAGGTCCTATTTCAGAAGTACGTAAACTTTGCGAAAAGACGATTCAGTCTCAGGATGTGCATTAGAGTTTGGATTTGTTCTATGAGGAAAACAAGTCGCTCTGGCTAAGGATCACTGTTTGACTGTGGGCTTAAAGCGGAGGGATTTTACATCCCTCTGTACTTCTGGGAGTAAAATGGACGTTTCAATTTTATCTGTCATTCTGTTAACTAATGTTTGCAATTCCTCGAACATTTGGTACCACTTAGAGGGGGTGTTTCTCCTTTTACGTCTTCAATAGGCCTGTGTAGGTACTTCCAGTAGCATTACCGCTTGGATGCTCCCCTGGGTGGGACCGATGCGTTAAGGGAACCCAGTGGGCGACTTCTGCCCTCCGAGCCCTGCCGCAGCACACCTGCCTTTACCTGGCCTCCATCACTTCCCAGAGTGTGTTTTGGTCTCAGAGGGATTTGTCACCTGAACGGCTAGGACAGCCTCTTGTTTTTTCCTGTTTTCTCTTCGGCATCAGTGAGGAAGAGCAGGCTGCACGTTGCACATGTAGAAATGAACACGTGGAGGTCGTGACCAGGCTCCTCACTGCCGTAGTTTTGCTGTGTTTCTGTTTCTCCAGCACGTTCCTGAAACTTTATCACAGGGTGGTAATATAAGTGGGTTTAGTCTCATCGTGTGCTTCAGTTGCCTGTGCCATTTGACTTGGTAATTTAAACTGTCCATAATAACCTGTTTTTCATATGTAATGCAGAAAACAAGATTACCTTTCCCATGATTTCGCTCATATTTTCCCTTGGTGACATCAGCGAGGAAAACAATTCCTTCATACTCTTAGGTTCACCACTGGAGGTGTGGGAATCATCAACCTTGACAAAGACAGATTTGCAAGAAAAAAGACAGACTTTTATTAATGAAGACGAGAAAAATGTGACTCCAGGAAGGAGTTAGAATTGGGGACTTATCTACCATCTTAATATGGGAGAAGGGCACTTATGGGCAAACAAGTGACTTTTAGGAAAGATAAGTGGGCCCATGGAAATACAGGTGGGAGGTGTGATGGTTTTGTGACCATAGCTGTTTCAGGTGAGGCTTCTTCCCCCACTAGAAGACAGAAATTCCATCCCAAGGGAGGGGACTTATGATAACTGCATTCTTCTGGGAGGCTCTGCTTTTAGGCAGATGGGGGAGCTCAGGAAAAAGCCTGTTCTTAAATACCTTCAGCTCAAAACAGTTTTTATGTTCTGGATCCTTCGGTAGTGACACGAAATAAACATAGCATTCCGGGGTGTTAGAGCCAGTGCATAGCAAGGTCATTGTGATTGTTGGAACCCATTTTTTTTGTTGAGCAGAGGTGACTTGGCATGGTGGGGAAATTTCATGGGCACAGAAATTACAAGACCCACATTTCAGCATTGATGCTGCTGGGCCTGCGTGGCCCCGAGCAAGTCACTTCGCTGAGGTCTCCATTTTCCTAATTTGAAGAATGATGTGGGCAGAGTAGAGGCTCTGTAAATCCCTCCCTACTTCCTTTCCTCTTCATCATGGTTTTCATACGTGACCTTAGGGGACGCGTAGGCACGTCGGATTGGAAATTACGGGACCTGCATTTCAGGCCTCAGTTACCACCGATGGGCACGAGGCGAGGCTTCCTGGGCCAGTGCTCGTGGGTAGGGCTGGACTGGTCTGGTCTGCGGGGGGCTGCCACATCAGCCCTGCTGGCCATCTCCAAGCCAGGGCGGCCTGCCCTGCAGTCACGTGACTTTCCTGGTTCATCTGGTTCTCTCCCTGTGCCTGGTTCTGTTTTCATTTTTACTTTAAAATAATGTACTGAGATGGAAGAACCCAAGGTGCCCAGGCTGGTCCTGCCGCAGACTTTGGCTCCCTCCCTGGAGCTCCAACACAACCCTCCTGGGAGACCAGGAGACCAGATTTGGTGGCGTCTGCTGAGATAAAGGTTATCTCCTGGCAGGGCTAAATCTGGATGGCAGTGCTTTCTAAGAGCAATCATTAACTACGGCTGATAAGGGCTATTTTACTTACCATTGTCGCCTGTCATCCTCACTAGGGCCCATCCCCACCCCCACCAACAGCTACAGACCCAAATCCACAGACCTTAAAACTTGCCACCGGAGGTTACAAAGCTAGCTGGCGGCCCAGCCAGACTTACACAGAAATCTGCTCATTTTCAGACCTCGTGCATCGTTTTCTAGTATACTGCATGGCCTCTGAAAAAGTTACTTGAAAAATTAGAAAGTATTGGCTAATTTAGGATCATAGGCACTCCAGCCATGGGACTGTCTGGTTTGAAATCTGAGATTCTGGAAGGTTCGCTGTGACTTGTCCTCGCTCACGCAGCCAGCTAGGAGCAGGACCTCGGTTTTTAAATCCTGGTTTGGTGCTCCCCTCCCCCCCCAACCGTGTGCTTGATCAGTTGAGTTGAATCAGTGTCCAGCCCTAACAACCCAGACTTAATCTTCTTAAAGCACCTTCTATATCCAAACATTGTTGAAAGACAATATCTTAGAGTAGCATTACACTTCCATTCTCCAACAGGCGGGTCTGCCTCCCACACTACTGTTGTGTATATTTTGGGTGACAGCCCTACTGTACTTAAAATTGCTTTTTGTTAACTCTCAGTGGTGCAGATTTTTAAGTATCTTTTATCAGAGCTGGTCATCGGTCACCAAACACCACTATTTAAATTAGTTTTAATCCAACCTTCAATGAAAAATAGATTTGCTTATTTTAATCCACACTTCAGTTATGTCTCTTGAACAAATAGCATTTTAAAATAAATGAATCAAGACAGGCTTGTGACGGGGCTGGGAAGGGTGGGAGTGGACTCGGAGCTTCTCTTTAATACCTTCCTGGGTACGGGCGGGCACGGGCACTCACCTAACTTGTCCGCATTTGATAAGGTTGCTACTGAGGAGCCTTGGAGGCGGGACCCACCCCAGGAGGAGGACAGGACCGGGCTGCAGAGGGTCTGCAGGAGGAGATGGGGCTCCGGGAGAAGACCCAGGCCACGACCCCTCTCGGACTACGGCCAGTCAGTCGGCCGGAGCTTGTCTATTCCTGAGGACTCTATTGCTGTGGACCCACAGACGGAGGACACTGTGGACAGTGGCCAGCCAATGAGCACGGCGTCCAAAGACCCTGCGCACCAGAACGCTGCTCTGGGCTGCCCCAAAGGCCGGAGAAAGCGCCCCGTCTCTGTGATAGGTGGGGTCAGCTTCTATGGGAACAGCCCGACGGAAGAAATAGAGACCCTGCTGACCCAAGTAAGACCTGGTGCGCTGCTCCCACCTCCAGGGGCCTGGCTTCCTGCCCTTTGTTCCCCGCAAACTAAACAGGACGCAGCTTTCGGTTCTTCTCTCTGACTCGAGGATGACGTCACCTGCTCACTGCCTTTCTTCCTGACCTTGTACACGTGCATGACTCACAACTAACCATCTGGCACCTGGATGCCTTTTCCTAATCTTCTGTCTTTGCTGGGATCTCGAATAATATGTGAAACTAGCCTGCTGTTCTAAATCACCTGAGATTTGAATAAGGGGAAAGTGGCAGGATGCTTTAGTGAGCTTCCTGAAAGAAGAAATTCTTGACAGAGAAAGTGTCAATAAGGAGCTTCCATTGTTAAAAATGTAAAGATAAGAAAACAAAGAAGAAATCGATTTTTTAGGAGATGAGGAAGTAATTTTTTCTGCCATTTTCTTGCTTTTGAGTTACAGCTTTGCAACTGCTTCAATAATAGATGAAAATCTTAATATCATTCCATTAGTATAATGTAGTAATTCAACCAGTATTTGTCGAGTTACCCAAAGAGCTCTTTGAGGACACAAAACATTTAAATAAAGGCCCAGTTATTTGGCGAGATTAATACCCCCGCCATGGTCAAGGGCTTACAGAACAGTATAGTTAGTGCCTGATTTCATTTTTTAAACTTGCCAGCTGATATCGTAAATAACTCGTAAAATTCTCTTAAAAAGGAAATTCTATATTAGTATTGGATTTCATGTTGACATTCTGCCTGTAAAGGCCAGCACAGTTCCTTGTTTATAGCAAACACTCAAAATCCCCTTAATCGAATAATTTGAATTCTTAAGGTAAAAACAAATTAAGTTGAAAAATACCACAAACTTTTTGTCATGGTAAGATGCTCTACGTGCTAGGAATGAATTCTGAACTAAAGCAAACTGTAATGTAGTTAACTCAAAATGCAGTATAGGGAAGGTCTGAAGCACTTAGAAGTTATTTCACTCCAGAGCATCAATAAGGCGCTTAGTGAGATAACTTTGTGCACTGTAAGCTCATTTATGGAACTGAGTGAAAAGATAATTAAGAAAACCTAAGGAAAGCGTGACCCAGCTTGGCCTTTGTTGCAATTATATAGGCAGTTAATAACGGACAGTCGAAAGGGCATAGAGATGGTTCTAGAGACCAGGGTAAATTGTGGGAAGCCAGTTCTTTTCATCAAGACTTGATTGTCGCGTTAGTTTAGGTAAACAAGGACTGTGTTCCATAGATATGTATCTGGTGCCTGCAGGTGGGTGGATGAAGGAGATAGAGGTGGCAGGGCCACAAGCCATCATCTTGGCCGTGGCCTTGGGCACGGTCTCTGCTTCCTCTGGAGGCTGCTGCTGGGAACACGTCTTCTTATCGTTTTGACTCTGCATCTGTGAGAAAGCCACCACTTCCTAAACCTGCTTTTCCTCTGCTTAGCTAACACTTTGCTTTTACTGAGTGTTACCTAATTCGTTTGTCACTGACCTATAAGATGAAGTGCGATGCTGTGAGGTAAGAGCCGGTGGGTCGATACCGATTTATTTAAATGTCAGAAGAATGCATTGCCGTTGAGCCTCGGTGCCGCCCGAAGCCTTTGACGTGAGTTGCAGAAAGCATTTCACATCTGTGAGTGGCTTCGAGGTGAGAACGCCGCGCTCCCTGCAGCTGTGTGTGTGAAGAGCTTGCAGGAGCTGCCACTTCCTGGCACCCTCTCACAGCCTCTTACTTTCCTCTCGTAGCCGGCAGCCAGGCCGCCCATGCCAGCTCACCAGGTGCCGCCCTACAAAGCGGTCTCGGCCCGATTCCGGCCATTCACCTTCTCCCAGAGCACCCCCATCGGGCTGGACCGCGTCGGACGTCGGCGGCAGATGAGAGCATCCAACAGTGAGTCTCCCAGGGTCCCCTGTTCGGGTCTCCCCTCTCTCCTCCCAGAGGCTAGTGTGGAACCCTCGCTTTGTCCCCTCTGAAGCCGGGGGGCCCAGGTGACTGTGCCCCTTTCTTCCTGCTTCTGAGCCAGGACGTCGTTGGCCCAGGAGCGAGGACGGCTCTCCGCAGGCTGCCCTGCAGGTGTGGCTGTGCCATCAGCTGTCCAGGGTTGCTCTCGGCGTCACCACAGTGTCCCCAGGTTTGAGTAGTGTGCTCCTCTTGTGGTGTCCAGGTTCCCGCACGTGGAGACGTGACCAAGGGTGGAGCCCCTGGGGTCTGCCTTGACCTTTTCCAAGCTCTTTCTGGGTGTTTGAGAAAAGTTATGTAATATAGTAGTTAATATGCCCACATAGCACCTACCTACTCACTCCTTGCTGATTTGAAACAATACTGCATGTTTTGGGGCCGATGTTTACACTGCACTAACATTCACATCAGTGCCACTCGGCTGGGTGGCAATGACAAAGCCTGATGTGTACTGGATGATAACAAGAGCTGGCATTTCCTGAGCACTTACGGTGTGGCAGACACCAGCCTTCATGCTCTGATGTATTCCCTCATCTGATCTGCTTAACTCCTTGTCATGGTAGATACTCTTATTTTTCTTACTTTATAGGTAAAAAGGCCCAGGTATACATAGGTAAACTGCCCTAAGTCAGTCACCCAGGAAGTGGCAGAAGTGGGATTTCAGCCAACAGTCAGATAGAATGTTCCACACCGAGGCCTATGGTTTGTGCTGACTGCTTAGAAGACGAGCAGTGCACTGTTGACGATCTCGGCTGCAGTTGCTAGGTTGGTTCACCGTCTTCCTTTTGCAAGCAGGCGTCGTGTGGCGGGCGTGAGCGTGATGACCTGGGAGAGCGGGCCCTGACTCTGCTTCCAGCCCAGCTGCCCGCTCGCCGTGTGGCCACGTCCTCCCCACGACGGTGGGGGCCCAGCACGGCAGAAGTGGGGAGATTTAAATCGTGCTGCCCCAAGAGACTTGAAAGAGGCCTAGGGGCCGCTTGGGGAGCACTTAGCATTTCAGGGAGACGGGGAGGGGAAAGCAGGACGGGGTGGAGAAGGGAAAGGAAAGAGCAGTGTGGATCACTGGTCACGTTCTGAAGACAGGGGATGGCAACTGGTGACCAGAAATGGTGGCGAGGTCCCTGATGCATTCTGACATGGAAGGTGCTGAGGAGGGTGTCCTGGGAGGGCCAAGTGATGCGAGGTCAGGGAGTCAGTGAGTCGTGAAGAAATGTCGCCGCCCATAATCCAGTCGGCCTGGCTTCTAACTCCTGTCGCATTTGTCAGGAGGAACTGAGGCCTCTTTCATCAAACGGAGCCAAAGGCAAAGAAAAATAGTTGGCAGCTAGAGGTCGTGGGATTGGGAAACCTCTCGGGGCCAGACGTCCAGGAGAGCGCCTGTGTCTAGCAGTGTGCCCGCGGCCCCTCTGGTCACTCGATGCCTCTGCCATCCTCGCAGCTGAGCGGGCTGGACACCTTGGGATCATTCCTCCCCTCGCCCGTGGTCACTAGGTCCTGCTGTCCCTTCGAACGCAGCTTCTCGAGCTCTTTATCCCTGGCGCTCGGCAGCCGCCCTCCCCCATCACCTCCTCGGGCTGAGCTTTCACAGCCCCCGCGTCACAGTGACGGCCCGCTCTGACTGCCCTCTCCTGGCGAACTCTCTCCATCGTCGCCGGGATAGAGCCCGTTTCCTAGACGCGTTGACGGTTTTCTGCAGGGCTGGCGTCATGTCCCGCCTGCTCCGCCCGCTCCTGTCCCCATGCGCGCTCCTCCTGCTCCGATTCCCTCTGCTCCTTGCCCAGAGCCTCCTCCCTTCCCTGTACCACACTCGGTGTTCCCCCCTTCAGAATTCACAGCCCATGCCCTGCAGATCCTTGGCTACGGCGCAGGCTCACTGTCCTGCAGAGCAGTTTAGCCACAGGCGCCATGCCCGGTGTCTGAGGCCCAGTCGACAGCGTGCGGCAATGCGCTTCGAGGTTATCGGAAGGGAGCGACGGCTCCACGCATGAGGCGTTCCTCACAGCGCGTGTGACCGCGCAGGAGTGGATCCGTGTCGGTGTCGGTGCAGCGGCCTGTTGACCTGGCGTGTTATACGGGCGACGGCCGCAAAACAGTTCCTAGCATAAGTAGGAAAACCACGTAAGAGCGTGAAGAAGGACTGCTACAATTCCGAAGTGAGAAAAAAAGGAAATAAAATCACAAACGTTCTATGAGTTGGCTAGGGCGGCCGTGACACAGCGCCACAGCTGGGTGTCTTAAGTGACAGATTCATTGTCTCGGTTCTGGGGGCTGGCAGTCAGATCGGGGTGCTGGCAGGGCAGGGGGAGTCCGCCGGCCTCTGCGCAAAACTGAGAGCAGTGTGGCCGGGGAGGCTGGCGTGCGTGCTAACCGTCTGTCTCTGTGCCGTCGCCAGTGTCCTGTTTTGTTTGGATCTTAGTGTTCTTTCGTTGCGAGGACTAAAAACTAATGGAGCCGCTTAAGCAAAGAGAGGATTTATCGGGAGGCCGTCAGGTGTTCCCACGGCTGACGGAAGGGCTGGGGCGCCAGTCTAGGAAGTGGATGGCGGTCGGGAGCCAGGGAACCACGGGGAAGGAGCTGGGGGCTGTGAGTGTCGGGAAGACTGGCCGTGGTGCCACCCCCGGGGATGGGGGCCAGCCCGCCCTTCTGTCCTCCTGTCACTCGGTCAGGAGTCCAAGTCCCAGGATAGGGGATGCAACCCTCGAAGCTCAAGGACGTGCACGCTGCCTGGTGGCCCGCGGACGGGGAGAGGGAGGCAGGCGCGTGGCGTCTCTGTGCTCTAAGGCGGACACAGTGGAGCGGAGGTCGTTCCCCCAGGGAACGCAGGCGGTGTTGGAAATGGACAGGGACTCTGGACGGGTTCTCCGCCGGTTCACTCCTGCGACCAGCAACCGTGTGCCAGGTGACAGCAGTGAACGGACAGAGTCCCCTAAATCACTCACATTCTGGCGAGGGGCGACACGGCAGGTAGTACTTTACAGAAAGAAAAACGAAGCAGGGTCGAGAGTTCTCATTTTTAAAAGAGCGTTATCCTGACGCGAGGGATCTATTCCACGTATAATGGAAACACCCTCACCCTCTCGAGGGGGACACCCCACGGCCCAGCAGTCCCTGCGGGACCTGCGAGTCCCCCGGCGTGCTATCCGTCCCCTCTCCATGGCCGTGGCAACGCCTTGTGCATTATTATACCCAGAGGAAAGCTTAAGCGCACGGCCTCATCATAACGGCCAGAGGCAGAGAGGAAGGGGACAGAAAATAAATCCCAGTGTGCGAGTGCGTGGACGCGCATGGTGCCGCGGAGGGAATTCCGCCCTCGCGCCTCGCACCGCACGCGCGCCGCGCCGACTCTGCCCGTCCAGTCCCCGCCGTGGGCTCCGAGCGCCCAGCACTTTTCCTGGCCGTGCTCTGCAGTCCGCGGTGGCCACGGCCCTTGCTCTGTGGGTGTCTCCGCTGTCAGCGGTCCTGCTCGCTTAGATGTGCCGTGACTCCTCTGTCCCCGTTTTCAGTTCATCAGAACTCGGTCGGGCTCAGAAGAGGTGTGGGGCACCCACCGTGAGCTGGGCACCACTGGGGTCCAACAGGGAGTAAGGCGTCACCCAGGGTTTACGTTCCAGCATTTTAACAGACCCCGGAGTTGGTCAGTGGGGTCATCTCAGCGCTAACGAGGAGCGTGGCTCTCGTGGTGGGGAGCGAGTGAGAGTGGGAGTGGCAGAGGGCGACCTCGTGTCTCTCAGGAGGTGACGCCAGAGTGGAGCCTGGAAAGGCGAGCAGGAGGTAAAGGTCTGGGACAGGAGAGGTCCCAGTGGAAGGAACATCAGATGCCCGAAGATAAGCGGGAGCTGAACGTGTCTGAGGGGCAGCAAGGAGGCCACAGCGACCGGAGCACAGGAAACAGGGCGGGAGAGGACACCGCGGTCGGGCGGTCAGCCAAGGCGAGACAGAAAGGGCATCGCAGGTCCCAGGAGAGAGCTGGGGTCACAGCCAGTGAAGCGGGGAGCCGCTGGCAGCAGGGAGTGGTGTGCTCTAACACTTCGCAGAGGAAGCACAGTTTAGGGGAGAAGAGGCGGAAGGAGGGAGACTGGTCTGCAGCTTGCATTCTTCGTCCAGCTGAGAAGCGATGGTGGCGGTGACCATGAGAGACGTCCACGTCTTCCTTGGCTGCTCATCTCGCCAGCGCACAGAGGGCTGCCTGCAGTGCTGGGCTCAGGCCTAGCTCAGCGGGGCCAGGGCCACAAATTCCGCTGGAAGGACTTCTCTCTTGGGGGAATAAATCCAGTTTTGGCAGAGCGGAGTTAACTAGATGTGAAAAAATATTTTACAAATGTATCATTAAGTCATCATGGAAGCAAACCCTGTGTTTACCCTTCGTCTCTGGGTCCGTATATTCTGGCTACGGTGAACACCTCTGTGTCAGCCTGTGGTTCAGGGCGCTCGGCCCGTCCAGGGCATGTCGCAACTCCAAGACATGTCCCCACGTTGCCTCCGTACCTTGGTTTTCATCACGCCATTATTCAGTTTGCTATGATTCCATGTTTCTGGACGATGTAAGTCAGAGAGATAAGGACACCTGTGGGCACCGGCCTGTCACCACACTTCTCTCACTGGGCGGTCCGTGGGTGGAAGCGGTGTGTGAGGTGCTGTCACAGAGCACGAGGCCTTCAGCGAGATTCTAGCAGAGGTGTGACAGGTAAGGGAGGCAGATCCAAATCTGGACTAAGTGCCTTTCCCAGTAAGGACACATCACAGTCGTCAACCCCTCCATTATGAAAAGAGTCCATTGTAATCAGCTCCCCACAAGTGGCTCTCTGGTTCCTGGAGGAACCGTATCATTAACTTGGCCCAGGGGGACACCCGCGGCATTTAGCCCAGGCTTGGCATCCATTTCTGCCACCATGGCCATTTTTTTCTTGAGTAAACATCACGATGACTAGGAACAGAGATGGACATTTAAGAGGGGGACATAATACCCACACAGTTCCTAACAGCCTCCTTTGCAGTAGGATCCACGTGGGCCACACGGCCACACGGGACAGACGTTTTCTCATGCCGTGAGTGTTTTTTGGTGTATTCGGTCATACTTGATCCCCAGACCAGTCCTTCCCCCGTTTTGTTCTTCCCAGATTCCCCCAGGCCGGTCACCCTAACCATGAATCCATGCACGCTAACTCCACACCGGGGCCATCTCTTCATTCCCTCAGAAAGTACTAGGGGGACCGTCACTTAGATTTTACTACCCGAGGATCCCCCTTTCTTGGGGGCACAGTTACTGAGAAAAGGCTGAGAGAGTCCCCTTGAGGAAAGAAGGCTAGAAGGGGCAGTCGTAATGGGGGGGATGCCCACTTCAGGGCAGCTGAGTGAGGGCCCTTGGCTCTCCCGTGTGGTGGCTCAGGCCTGACCTCCCCTCCCCGGATTTCGAGATTTCCTACGATACCTATCAAATGACACATGAGTGGAGTAGCCCATCAGCTTTGTTCCCAGGGACCCTGTGGTAAGTTAAGCACGGCCCAGGGTCACGTGGGCCAGACCATCCCAGTGATCGAGCCAGTCCTGCCGCCCGACATAGAAATTGGGCTCCTGGGACAGATGTCCCCCTCCGTAGAGTCCTGGACTTCACCACGACAGAAGCCTCTCTCACCGGCCACCCTTGCCTAGAGTGACCAGCAGGACATTGCCTGTGAAAGTTGCTGCCACTCCCATAGTCTGGTCGGGAGGCGCCGCCCGGGGGAGGGCAAGTAAGTGGTGGACCAGCCCCAGCCTCTGTGTCTCCCAGGCTTTGCACATGCCAGGGCCTGGCCTCTCAATGGCTTAAGAGTGGACAGTACTTGGTCCAGGTTTACATTCCATCAAAGTGCTGGAGTGACACCCGGCTTCACAAGCCCACGTATCCAATGCAGAATCTGGTCAGTGCCACCCGAATGGGTGTGTTTGGTTTGCTGTAAATTACGTTTGGTGAAGGCAGTGCATGAACCTTGTTGGGATTCTGATACCAACAAACTAGCTGAAGAAAGATCATTTGGAGACAAGTGGGGAAATTTCACACAGATTGAGTATTAAGTGAAGGAATTACTGTTAATTTTGTTAGTTGGGATCATGATAGTGAGGTTATGAAGTCCTTATTTGTTATGAGTGCATACCAAGGTGTTTTTTGTATAAAATGATATGTATGAGGTTTTGCTTTAAAATATTCCAAAAATTTGTTGGGAAATAGTTGGGAAAAAAATTGGTAAAATATTGGTCATTATAGATTCATAATATAATTTTTCTACTTTCGCGTTTGAAATTTTCTATAATAAAGGCTTTTAAAAATAATGAAAGTATGTTTCATCCTCCCTGGTCAAGTGCTCTAAATTGAGAAATGCTCACAACTAAATTTTTCTCATAGTGTGGAAATTTGAATATTAGCAATTTGTTTTTTTGTTTGTTTGTTTGTTTGTTTAAATGAAGACCTACTTCTTTGACATGAAAGTGAGCTGTCTCTTCTCAGAACCTTGCAGCACTGTTTTTAATCTTTCCTGGCCCTGGTTATTTCTCTCCTGTTTTGTTTATAGAGTATTTGTCTTATCTCCTAATGAGCCCATGTGAACCCTGAAGACAGATCCCATGGAAGAGTCCTTAGGCTTGTTGCACGTGGGTGTGGTAGCGAAATCTTAGGACTCCAGGTCATGAGTCACAGAGACACTTATGTAACTGCTTTTGTAAAGCTCACCGGTGGCAGGCTGCCAGCCTATAGCAACTCCGTTGCCTTTGGTGAGTGTGCCTGGGTTCCTAGCAAGCTGCCCACACCTGGATAACTCTCACGGAATTGTCTTTGCTGCCTTCTATTTTCCTTTCATGAAAGCTTTCCTCTTACACCCAAGGCTGCTTATTCCACCGCGGCCTACCTGTGCTCCTAATTCCCCCCGACTTACTTCGGGTCGCTCCCTTACTTCCTCTCTCACCGACTCTTGTTTTGATCAGAAGTCGAATTTAATTGCTTTATTAAAATTGTATACTCACATCTTCTCATCCTTCTCTTTCCACTCATCCCGCCATAGAGTTTAGGTTAGTTTGCTCGTGTGATAGAAACCAAGTGATTATCAGACAGGAGGACATTTAGTGTCCTTGGCTCTTACGTTCAAGTGGAATCTTTTTGGGTCACAAGTAAAGTACTAAAGTCATGACATTCAAGTCAGTAAATCAGTGTCTTCCATTTAAAAATATATATCTATTTGTTACATTTTTTTAAAGCCTTTTAGTTAATCAATAAGTACTGTAGTTGAGTCATTTGTAATAATGCCAGACAACAGAGGAAACAAGATTAGGTACAAATAATAACTAAATATAAAAAAGAGAAAATGATTTTCTGAGGAGATACAAACATGAGAAGTTGACTCAATTAGACTTTTTAATGGCCTTTAAAAACATTTCTAAATTACTCAAATTATTGCTTGATTTGAGTTTTAAATTTTTTAAATTTTAATTTCTGATGACTAGAGTCACTTTTTGCAGGCGAGGAAAGAGAATCAAATTAAGCCAGTCTAGCCCACTAGCGACCTGGATGATGTAGTAATTTAAATCGATAACAGTGGGGTCGTAAAAACTTCTCAGTCATAACCACCTAGTCACATTTGTGCTAGGAAACAACCAAAACAAAACAAAAAAACCCCAGTCCTTAAAGGCATGAAATGTCACAGATAACATCTTGACCTACAAAGGACAGCATGCCCCAAGTGGCTGCTGGGCTGCCTGTGTGGGAAGCACTATCCGAGGTGGCCAGTGGTTGGTGGAGGGAGGAACTGCTTTGAAAAGGTGCTCTGAGGTTTTAAAAATTCTAGGTTCTGCAGTCAGTAAGGGAGCAAGTGAAAACCACTGCACACCGCACTCGGGTTCCTCACTGACATGACCCGGGTCCGCCCCTTACACTACAGAGTCAGAGAGAGGTGTGGGGACTGCGATACCTTAGGAATTTCCAAAATAAATTACGCAGCGATAAAAAAAAGCCAACACTATGCAATTTTCCTTGTGCCACAAGAACAAATCCAGAGAAGCGTTTACGAAGGGCGGTGGCGGGTGGCTGCGGCCGAAAACCCGCCTGCGCCCCGGCCTGGCACTGCTGGCCGTGCACGGCCGCCGTCCGGCCCAGCGATGACGGGGACAGCGCGCCCCCGCGGCTCGGCGCGCGGCCACCGCCGGGAGGGGCGTCTGCTCGCTGCCCGCCGGCCCCGCTGCTGCCCAGTGTCGTGAAGCGGGGCCAGTCGCATCCGTGACCCGCCCTCCCTCCCCCCGCGCTGAGTGGCCCTGGGGGGCGAGCCCGCAGGGGCACAGGAAACGCGGGGTGCGGCACCCTCGTGGGGGACCTTAAGGGGGCCCTTCTTAAACCGAGGCCAGCTCAGTCGTCCCCTGCGCCCGGCGGGGCCCATCCCCAGAGCCGAACCGGCCGCAGGGAGGGGACCTCCGCCCACGTGGCGCGGTCTCCGCAACGCCCCCGCAACGGCCGCTCTGCTGGCGTGGCGGGGCCACCCCCATGATGGCCTGTAGACCCGACTTGCTTTCGTCTGGTAAATGTTTCCTGTGCAGATTTAAGGTTGGCTTGTCTAAAGGGGGAGCAGAAGTGTCCAGGACACTGTAAAGCCCAGGAGTTTCCAAGCACAATTAGGGTTGTGGTCGTGAGTGACATTCTTTGCACGTCTGCAGCTCCTGTTTCTTCAATTTGATTACATACTGAAATGTATTTGCTCAGAAATGGAAAAGATGTCCTTGTGCATGTATTTATTGGCTCTCCCTCATTAAGGAACTAGCATTGGTTATAAAAGCAAGTTTATTTGACATTATGAAGTCGATATGGTTATTACTGGGAAATGATACAGGACGTGAGGCCTTAAACAGTGTTTTTTTTTTCAGGAGACATCCAGGGCGCTCTGAAACCTTTCTGAGGTGGGCTTTTAATATGTGCTTGGCTTACGAGACACCTCATTTGAATGGATCCATTTAACAAATATATATTGTGTATAATGTATACATGTGCCCACTTTAAGGCACAGTGAACCTTCAGTATGGGGTACGGACACATAAAGCCACCATGACAGTACAGTACAGGAGTGAGGCGTAAGCAGATAGTGTGCAGATCAAATCTGGGGAGTCCTGAGACTTCCTGGGGAAAATGACCTCACAGTTGAGGCTTGAGGATTGTTGGGTTAGATTTCGTTTGTTGTAGGTGTATTCCAGGTGAGGGAGCAGCATATGCAAAGGGTGGAAGCCACAGAGAGAACACCTGAGGAGCCAAGGATAGGGTAGCCCCCCAGAAACTGTCTCAGCCCATCTGCAGGCTATCAAATGATAGATGTCCTCCAGGTGCAGACCGAGGCCACGGCAGGCACAGTGCTCGGCCAGTAAGCTACTGGTCTTGATCAGTTGAGCCGTGTCCTTATCAGAAGTCAAGGGAAAGGGCGAGACCCCTAACCTGTTTATGCCTGTTGTGTTTATTATAATTATAGAACTTATTTAGCTATATAAACAAATGCAATGTAAATGTGGGATTGAAAAGAAACTTGTGTCTATGAAAACTAAATTGAATACTTTGGAGAGATTCAATAAAGGTGAATTGCTAAAAAAATTTATTTTCTGTCAAATTAGATGAGAATTGAGAGCTGTGAAAAATGGAAAAGTCAATGAATCTGTACTCAGAATGCTTCAAGGTGTCTCGGGTTATTACTTTAAAGAGACTAGAAATAGAAGTCGTAGTTGACACGTTCTGGGTGTGGCCTGTACAAGAAGGAATGCAGAATTCCAGTTGGATGACCGTGTACGAAGACCTCTGGTCCTACATAACAAAGATAAATTAATTGCACCTTTACACGTTTTCAGTTCAGATGTTTAGGGCACAAGTACATGTATCATTTTTCCTGACTCAGGACTTTTAGGCAGACTGATTGTACCCGTTGGAGGACCTCTGCGTAGGTCTGTGTGGCTGAGGCGGGATGAAGGTGAGGAGAAGGATTAAAGGATTGAGAGGCAGGTGTAGACTAAAGGTCAGACTGCATGAGTAAGAAGGAGCCTCCCCATTCAGGGCCTCCCAGTAGGCGGACGTTATCCTGGAGGCAAGCAGGAGCCACAGAAGGGTTGTAAGTGGAGTGAGACATTCAGCTCTTCATTTTAGAGACAGCACTGGCTAGTGAGGCTCTCTATCTGGAGACAGGAGGAGTCTGTTGCTTAGTCAAGTAGAGAGAACCCGGAACTAGGAACACGATAGTAGAACTGGTGAAGTGAAACCTTAGAGGTCTAGCCAATTGTCTAGATGTTTTGGGTGCTGGCACCTGGATGTCTGGGTCTTGGGGAGCGTAGGAGAAGAACACATGATAGGTGGACTCAGTGCTGCTCAATTATGTTGAGTCGGAGGGGCAGGTGAGAAAACTAGGTGGATGACATCACCATACCCTTGATCATAAGGGTCTCACTTGAGGAGGGAGACCCAGGCTAGAGGTAAACATTTGAGAGTCATCAGCAAATGATGGTTATTCTTAAAGTTATAGGAAGGAATGTTATCATCCAGGGGTGTGTGTGTGTGTGTGTGTGTGTGTGTGTGTGTGTGTGTGTGTGCTTGCGTGTTTGTGTGTTTGAAAAATGAGAAGACAATCAATATTGGGGGACCAATAAAGGGAAAGAAATCCATAAGAGATAGAAAAGCAATAGCCAGACAGGGATGTGACACCACAGATGTCAGAGGAAGCCAGGCTTCAGGGAGGGAATGGATGACAATGTCACATGAGACCTGAGTTAAGTTAGATACTGACTGAAAATTATCCATTAGATTTAGCAGCCAGGATGTGTGTGTTGACCTTGACCAAAGCAGGTTCAGCTCACCAGGAGGGCAGCGCCAGAATGCAGTGGGAGGTTTGCTACAAGGTCACAGGGGAAGCCAAGAAGTTAAGTTTTAGAATAGAGGTATTTTGTTTATCTGTGTTGGTTGTCTGATTTTATAGATGAAACTTTACCACAATGCTAGCACTGATTAAAAACGATAGATTTTGCTGCCATATTAAAAATTATCTTGGCTTTATTTTACTGTATCTGAAACCTCAACATGATTGTCGATGTTTATTTTTACTAAATATTTTTGAAAGAAATAGTAACGTTAAGTGTACATCAGAAAGTTCTATTCCTTGATAGAGTTAAGATTTAATACTTAGGAAGTGGGAGAAATTTAATCATAAGTGTTTATGCCATTTCAACTTTGATTTTTAAAAAATTAAATAAATTGAATTATAAGAAATTACGAAAGCATGTGCCTTTGGAAAAATATTATAACAAAGTTAATAATTCATTAAAATGCTTTAGATGTATTTTTTTACTCGGTGAAAACAAAGAAGTAGGCCTTTCTCCTTTGCTTTAGTATTTTTTGTTGTTGAGCCAACAAATTTACTCACTAATAGTTCAGTTAAAAACAGATCAAGTCTATGGCCACGCCACCCTGAACATGCCCGATCCCATCTGATCTTGAAAGCTAAGCAGGGTCAGGCCTGGTTAGTACTTGGATAGGAGACCACCTAGGAAGACCAGGTGCTGTAGGCATAAAAGAGAGAGAGAGAGAGAGAGAGAGAGAGAGAAAGAGAGGATTAGAACACATTTTTGTTTTTCCTTAATATGATCAGTAGAATAACACATTAAGAATGCTTGATAGCTAGACATTCTGAATTACAAAAGGAAGGGGACTCCTACGGCTCTTCTGGCATTGTTCCGTTCTAATTATTGTTATAAAAGCTAATTTCCTTATTAATAGACCTTTGGGTCAAAAAATAGAGTTGAATCCCAATTCTCTACTGACTAGCTCTGTGACCTTGGGCAAGTTACCTAACCTCAAAGGCTTAGTGTCCCCTTCTGTAGTGGGAGATGGTGATGTCAGCTACCCCACGGTGTGTGTGAGAACGACCTGGCATGCGGTAAGCGTGCAGTAGATGTTAGCCGCCAGTAGTACAGAGAGTAAAGGGAAGCGTTAATTACACAGGGGACAAGGGCAGTGACAAGCAGTGGGCCATGTCTACAGCCAGAGTTCTGAGTTACTTACTGAACTGCTCTAACTACCAGTTTGCCCTAAGACAAGTCACTCCACCGAATGAGCAAAGCCCTAGAGCACCAGGAGCGTTCATGGAACAATATTCTGTTAATTTTATCATTATCCAAATATAGGTTAAAATGCATATACTCAGGTTATTAGGGGAAGAAAAAGAAACTATTGGATTTTTTCTGTGGATTCTCTTGACCCAAAATTTCAGGCATTGTCTAAGGATTTTCCAAAATATTATTTAGAGACTCCACTAATTTTTGTTGAAATGAGAGAAAAGAAGAAAAGCAGCCACAGGTTAGGTGTATGTGTGTGTGATGCCTTGACATTATTTTACATACATCATAAAACCTTTGGTCTGATCTCTTATTCTTAGGTGATCATACTTGCTTAGCACCTACTGAGAGTGACAGAGAGTTCTTGGGGCAGCTGGTTGAATGGTTGGTGATATCCCTAGAGCTTTGATTGTCAGGTATGGGCATCATGGGATGTCTGGTCTAGTTCTTTTCTCCCTTTCTCACCCAGCTTTATATTCTAGTACCAAGGAACTCTGGGCCTTGGCCATATTTATTTGTGAAACAAGGTGATTCAGTTCATGTGCCTTTTTTTTTTTTAAATGGCTACAACACCTTGTCTTCCTAGGTGGTCTCCCATCCAAGCACTAACCAGGCCCGACCCTGCTTAGCTTCCAAGATCAGACGAGATCGGACATGTTCAGGGTGGCATGGCCATAGACAGTTTACTTGTCTTTAGGCAAGTACTTAAAAGTAAAAACGTTTTTCTGACTGCTACCACTGTACGTGCTAAAATCACTCTCTTCTGACTGTGAGATGGTATAGATTCCACAGTCAAAGGAATGTAGAAATTATGAAAGGGTTCCAGATACAAAAACGAGCATTGCAAATATAGACATTAGTGCCCGAAACCATAGTGCCTGCAGTTCTCAGAGATTATATTACCTCCAATAGCACTTTTCTTTGCTGGCATTTCATGCCCTATCGATGCCTAGAATCGAGATTTTTTAAAAGGAACATAGTGTTCTCTCTAGCCCTTATCTCAGAAAAACATAGTATTTATCATTTTTCTGGCAAACTTCTTTTAACAGAATATTCTCAGTTCTAAAACTTGTATTCGTGCAAATCTTTCTAAACTACTAGAGCCTTCAAAATATCGTGTGTCTGATACTAAGTTTCAGAAATTGGATTTTAAAAGGAAAAGAAAGTATTAAAAGTCAGAGGAGGAGAGCAAGAGATGTAAACATCTAGCAAAGGACCAAGCACCTGTGCATCTTACTCATCTTACAGACAAGGATCTAAGACTTAACAAATATTCAGTAATTTCTGCCCACTCAGCTAGGCACGATTTAAGCCCCAGGTAGTGGGGCCAGCATTCCAACCAGATAAGACCCACTTGAACACTCGGATTGCTTCCCAGGCCGCTCAGTACAGCCCACGTGCTGTGCTTTTCCATCGCAAAACACAAAATTCTTTCGTTTCTGTGCACAAAAGTATACCTGTGTGGCAGTTTTTAAGTCCATGCATTCCCGAAACTAATACGATGTTATATGTCAATTGCACCTGAATTTTAAAAATAATTGCCTTTTATTAAAACAAAGAAGAAAATGAAATCCTTCCAGTACGCATTTTGTTCTCATTATGTTGGAAACATGCTCAGGGTCCTGAGGATCCAGAGACAACTGAATAGATACATGCAGAGGAGAGACATCGTCTGTACAGGCGCCCCCTGCTGTGGCAGACGGGCGGGGGTGGGGGTGGGGGAAGCAGCAGGCCTGGGACTCGGGCGGCGCCGTGTCTTTTAAAGGGCAATAACACATCCGCTTTCGAATTTGTCTAAGTTCTAGCCACTGCCCAGGGTCATGTCTTTTCTGGAGCCATTTTTGGAGGGGTCGGGGCATGGGGAGGTGTGGGCGATGGGTGGGCTTATTTAAGCCATCGAGAATGAATTTTTCATCGTTTTGTGAGTGCACATTCATGTAACCCCAGGCTGAAACTCCAGTAGCTTTGAAGGTACAAGTGCACACTGGGAGTTCTCACCCTGCGTGTGCTTGCAACCTGGGCTCCATCCTGTGGGCTCTGGGCGATGGGGACCCCCTTCTGTGGTAGGGAGCCTGGATGCTGAGTGACATGTCAGTAAGACCTAAACAGACTGCCCTCACCGGTGCTAGGTGAGCAGGCAGCACACAGAAGCGGTGTCACGTTGCATTTAAGTGTCTCTGGAAACTAGTGTAACTGACCTGTAGATTAGTAGTAATGATTGTCTTTAATCCGTTTAGGAGAAAACGCTTGTTCTGGAGACACAATTATTTATGCTAATGAACAAGGGGGTGTTGGCCTGAATAAAAGCTAACACACATAGCCATTTCCTGTTAAGGAACCCTCCAGGCCAACCCCATGTCGGGGTTGGGGGACAATGTGTGAGGGTGCCTAGGACCCTTGCTTTGTAACCCTTGATTCTGGGTGGTCGTCACTCACCTGGTAGCTTGGGCTGGGGCTCGGTCAGTCCAGCCAGGGTGAAGGGGTTCCATGGTTCTCAGCTGATGGGGTGCCATCCTTGAGCCATTTTCTAAAATTGACGATAGCGTTTTGCCAAAGAAACATTACTCCCCTGTGGGCCCTGTTATCTTGTGCCTGTCCCACAGCCCTTGGTAGTGGGGTTGTACCCAGATGTAGGGGGACATGAAGTCCCCAGGCGATTCCTAGGTGAAGGACATCTCGGTGCCATGCAGAGATGTTCCTGCTTGGGGAGGCAGCAGCAGCTGGGGAACTTTGGTTGATGAGCAGATAACCAGGGTGGCACTCTTGCTGCACGAAGGCATAAAGCGGTCATATGAGAAGATCCATTCCGTACTGTACTTAAAATAGGAAGATGGAAATTAGGAGCTAAAACGAACCTTAACGACCACCTGGTCAGTGCGATGGCTGCTGGCTTGCGCGTGAGGTGCCGTGACTAACGCCTCCCTAGCAGCGCTAGGCGTCTCGTCCATACGAGTATCCGTAAGTGCATATGGGCCTTAGGGCCACTTCGCCAAAAACAACTTTAACTTCTCTATCTATAGAATAAAAACGCTCAGACTACCCTATGTGTTTTCAACTTTTATCCCCTCCGATTTCTAAATTTTTGACATTAATATATAATTTGGATTTCTCCCCTCTCCTACGGGACTGATCCTTCGCTTAGTTCTTTCAGTGATGCGAGTGGTCGTGCCCGTGACTGCCTGGTCCTGACCATGTGGTGCGGTGACATCTCATCTGAGGAGGACTGGTTAAAATAAAGCACGTGTTGTGGGGCGCGGAGTTTAAGACTTCTTTCAGCTGTGCTTAAGGTTTTTGTTGCAGCTTTCTATTGGTCTGGTAAATACAGGCTCTAATTACTAAAAAAAAAAATTTTTAAGCTAAAAGCCAGACTTTCTTTGTTGCTTCTTCCAAAAATATCTTAAAGGGATTGTTGGGTGACTGTCTTTGGAGAAGATGCCTCATTTCAATGTAGTTCGTTTATTTACTTTTCCCCTTCTTTTTATTTTATTTTGAGCCTGCAGTAAAATGTGTTTATCTAGTGAATGCCTTTGGTTTAAGATCCTAAAATCCCAAGGCTCATACTGTAGTGTTCTAACCCCATCTCTGGAAAAAGTCCTTGGGAGAGAGAAGCTGTCCCATCTGTACCAGCTGCTGGCGAAAAGCGAAAGTGAGCAAATAGACCGTTAAGATGATACAAAGGAAATGTGACAAAGCAATATTTTTCTTTTTGAAAACTTGCAATTTTAACGGCAGAGAGAAAGCAGAGCAGGGAGGGAGGAAGGAAAGAAGGAAGAAAGGAAGGAAGGAAGAAAGGAAGTGAGAGAAAAGGAAAACACTGTGGACTTCCCATGCCTTGTATTGGAATTAAGCTTCATTAGAAGGGATGCCCATCAGAATGAATTCCCACCTTCTGCTGCAATGTATCTCAATCGTCAGCATTTCACCTCTTCATTCTAACTAAAACCTGCTCTACGCGTGCATTCCACCATCTTCATTAGTTTCTGACCTGATGAAGAACACTCCAGCATTCAAGATGTTGCCTCAGGGCGAAGAGTTTCTCCAACTGCCTAGAACATGTCTCAAACCCGAACGTGCACTCCAACAGCCTAGATCTTGTTAAAAAGCAGGTTCTGGCTCCACGGATCTGGGCGGAGCCCGAGAACCCACACTTCTCGGCAGCTCCCCAATTGTGGCAGCGCTTCTGGGCCGAGGAGCGAGGCCCAAGGACACTTTCTTTGGGGTAGCAGACTATTTTATTATAAAAAGAGAGTTTCGAGGC
>CM053508.1:81147186-81304264 GCA_028627145.1 Eidolon dupreanum | reverse complement strand
GGCCAGCAGGGTCGCAGCCTCAGAGCAGTGAATAAGCGATTTCTGCAGCTTCCGTAGTGAGAGCCTGTGTGATTCTCGGGATGCCCTGTCACTCGCCAGCCCCGCTCTGAAGGTGGCTGGTTTTCAAACAGAACGATGGTAGCCAGAGGGGAAATAGCAAGATTTTGGAGTCTGGAAAGCCTTCACATGGGTAGGTGTGCAGAGAACGGATTATTGTGCTGCCGCTTTGACTCCTCTCTGAGTTGCCATGCTCTTTGCTGCTGCTTATCAGACATGTGTGTGTGTGTGTGTGTGTGTGTGTGTGTGTGTGTGTGTGTGTGTGAGAGAGAGAGAGAGAGAGAGAGAGAGAGAGAGAGAGAGAGAGAGAGAAAGCTCACCCAGCCTAGGTCGGTATCCCAAGGATAGTTTTAGTTGTGGACATAGTGAAGTTAAGAAATTGGTTTTGCTTATGGCAGAGCAGTTAGTAGGAACTTGAAAATAATCAAAAATGGACTATCCTTCACAAGTTATGGATCTGGTTTTTATTGTACTTGTTTTTGCTTTTATTACATGAAATTCCTTTATGCAAAAGTTTATTGTTGGGGTATATGAAACTGTTCCTTGCTAATTTGGGATGGGTAGGGTTTAAAGCTGTGAATTGATTTTTGAAAAATACTGTTTACTGTTTTTAAAAGTGATAACGCCCATTATTCAGTTGTTCTGTGGTTTCTTGCCCTTCCTTTTCAATATTTTTGTGAGTGTTGTCATTTAGACTAGTTTCTATTTAAATGTGAAAGAAATGTGGTACTCCCACACTAGAAAGTTGTAAATTGTAATCTGTGTTGTCTTAAAAATAAGTAAGAAAAAAACACTTCACTGAAAGAATTTTAGCTGACTGCTGCAAATGGATACAATGGGATGCTTTAAAAAGTCTTGTCCCTGTTTTTGCCCTGAGTCAATGCTGGTAACTCACACTGAAATGAATGAGAACGGTTGCTGACAGCTTGAAGGCCGTCCTGGGCCTGGCTGGGGCGGCAGTTTGTCGGCTGTGTGCCCTCCTCGTTCTGGTTGGTTTTCAGTGCTGGCTGAGAGCAGAGAGGGATGTGGTTATGGCTTCTGTATCTGGAAGATGAGAAAAACAAGAGCAGCGTGTACTCCATTTCACTAACAAAAGATTAGAAAAAGAGAACAAAGTTGCCCACTGATTTCTGTGCGGGGAACGTGGACCTGTGTCCCAGAGTAGCTGGCTGCAATGTCCCCGTGTCCCTGGAGGGTTGCGGGCTGCCCTCCATGCCGAGGGCCGAGGGCCAGATCTGTGTTTGTTCAGCCGGGCAGGAAGCCAGCGCGTGGGAGGGCAGAGGCGGGCGGGCAGGCAGTGTTGGTCGCCACTGTCCCGCGGCTCCGCCCTCCAGCATTCCTGCACGCCCGGCGTGGTTCCCGGTCCCTCTTCCCACCATCAAGCACAGGCCTAGGGCAGGCCCGAGCAGCCTCTGGCTCTGCGTGGAACCATCTCGATTTAGCTGAAGGAGCACACCGCTCGTTAGAATGTGCTGTGCGAGGCTTTGCACCCTCCGCCCTCCACAGTACGTGGGGCTCCCGGGCCCCAGCCCTGCTGTCGCAGGTGGCCCTGTCCCTTGGTGAGCCTGCTGGAAGGAGGCAGCTCTCTGCCTCTCTGACTTGGAAGGCGATGCTGTAGAAACCTCCTCCTTTCCTGCTCTGAACATTCGTTCACCAGTTCAGTGTGTTTCGGAGACTTAGCGTACATGTGTTTAAAAAATGGAAATGATGGCAGATACAGTATTTAATCAACTTTAGCAGTTATGCCAGCATGAAATGCAGAGCTTGCTAAATGGTGGGTTCTGTTTTATTCGACGAGCCCTAGGGGGCCGGGGAGGGGCCATGGGGCCCCGAGGGACTGCCCAGTGGCTCTCTGTGGAAGCCCTGCAGGGACTAGGCCTAGCAGGGGGGCAGGCAGGCTGAGGCCCCGCAGGTGTGAGCTAAGTGAGGCCAGGACCAAGGCAGGGGGAGGTGCAGCGGGATCGCTTTGGAGCCAGACAGACCTGGATTTGAGTTCCGCTTGGGAGCAGTTACTTAACCTCTTTGAGCCACAATTTCCTCTCTGTAAATGGATAATAATTATTGCAGGATGCTTCTGGGCTTGAAGGAGATGATTTGTAGTAAGCGCTTAGCAGTGCCTGGTACACACTGAGAGTTTATTCCTGGGATTTGGTGAAACCAGACAGGTTTTTTCTCACTCAGGGTTTGTGCAGCCAGCGAGCCAGGTAGCTGTCAGGAGCTGGGAGGGGTGACGAGACCCCATCTGGAGAGCAGGGGGCGGCCCAGTGAGGAAAGGGGCCCAGGACACATGCACAGGTGGCAGCTGGGTGGGATGGACAGGGAGGGGGAGCCACTGTCAGAGCCGGAAACCCAAGGAGGAGCAGCAGCTTGCTCAGGAGAAAGCAGACTCCCAGGGCTAAGGCAAAGGGCTCGAGGCAGGACACAGGACATGAGGAAACCCCAACCTAAATGCCGGGTCTGAGAGGAGGCGGGCCAGGGTGAGCCTCCAGCACAGGAGGAGGCTGAGCCGCTGGCTGAGGATGCTCGTGCTATGGTGCTCCCAGCAGAGAGTGCTGGGAGATGGGGCGTCGACTGCCCGGCCCTCCCCTCCCCTCTCTCCAGGGCCCCGAACATGCGTTTTAGAGGCAGACTCTTATTTTAATGATAAAGACCGCATATGACACAACTCTAGGGCAAGTTTTGGCTATAACTTAAGAAGAAGGATAATTATTCATGGGTAGTTTAAAATTTATTAAACCATTTGTAGAAACAAAATCCATGTTCAGGTTTGGTGTAAATTAAGCTCAGTCATAACGTGACTTCCTCCTCTCACTGCTCCGGGCAGCAGAAGTCCACAGTGACCCCAGGGTGGACACAGATGTAAGGCTCTACGCCGGAGAGAGCTGTGTTCAGAAGACCCTTTGACGGCTGAGAAGGCGATCAGGAGTCGGGGTTGGATATCAGGAGTTAAGACACATAAACGGGTAGCTAGAATATTGTAATTAAACAGCTGAAATATCACAACGTAATTGTGATAAGTATTTTTGAAGAGGTGAGCCTCACATGCTTCTGGGACATTGAAAACAGAGACTGTGACCACAGCAGGTCAAGGAATCGCAGGAGGAGAGCCCGCAAGTCAGGGAACCTATCACGAGAAGTGGCAGTAAGCTGCGGGGAGTGGGGGCGCCGAGCCGTGCTGGGTGGGACAGCTGCTCCAGGTGGAGGGGACTTTGTCCCATGTGTTGATACTGGGAACGCTCCATGGCACTCACATGGCTAAAGCAGAGGTTTTCACCAGCGAGGTCAGAATCTGTTGCCCTCCAACAGCTGCTTACGCCAGGGACAGGCAGCAAAATGGCCCATCCTGGGACACGTCCACGCCTGTGGGTTTAAGGAGTGTTACCATAAGTCTCATGGGGCCTGCACTGAGCCCGGCGTCAGCTTCCCTGGAGAGCTGCTGAAAATACATTCTCAGGGGACCCCCCACCTCGCCCCCACCCTCCACCCCTGGGAACCTGGCTCTGTGGTCCAACACAGGGTGGGAGCTTTCACTTTTCTAAATGTGGGGTGCCGTCAGCCCAGGATGCTTGGGAACCAGTGAGGGGCGATGGCCCGGGGAGTAGCCTCGCGTGTTTTGACATTGAGGGTCACCCCCTGTGACTGGGTCGTCCCCTCTGGGTGCACCTCCATGGCTGGGCGAGCAGGCCCTGGGCCCTCCGCCTTGCGCAGGCCGCTCAGGCCCCGGACACAACCGTGGTTGCCGTTTCCGGTTTTCAGATGGGAAGCGAGAGTGGCTTATCTCAGACTTGAGGAAGTCTGAGTGATCAGCTGGAGGTTTTCTAAGAGACATGTTTTTAACAGATTATTCTAAGTGTGGGAATTTCCCTGTGGTCTCCCATGGTTTGGTGGGGGGAGCCGCACCCCCGAGGAGCCGCAGCGGAGGAGGAGAGGGCTGAGGGTTGTGGGGGGCCAGGCCCCTCTAGAAAGCAGCTGATTCCGCTGACATCCCGGTGCCTGACTCGACATCCAGGGTGCCAGTGCTCACCTTGCTTTGATCTGACAGCCCTGTCGTCTGAGACAGGTGAGAGAGCAGGCATCTTTCTCAGTTACGAACAGAAAGCAGCAGCTCAGAGAGGTCAGGGCCTTTTCTAACCTGGCCCAGCGGGGACCTAGACCACAGTCCTTGGGCTGCAATTCCAGCCAGTGCTTTGGGAATTCTGTCACCCCGATCAGAAGCCCTTAAAATGTGCGAAAATCAACCCAACAGGAAAGACACCTGCCGTGGGTCCCGAGCAGAACTCCCGCCAGGACCAGGGCTGTGGGCCTGCCTACAGGGGAGGTCCTTGTCCCCGGCGTGGTATCAACAGTTTTCCATCGCTGGTGACATCTGGTTCGTCCTGTCATAAAAATTCACCTTCATAATCAGTCGTCAGGTTTTGTCCCTTCGCAAATTTAAAATCTAAGTTCAGGCAGAAGAGAATGTCACTTTTCCGAGGAGTGTGGAAGCTGTTTCTTGTTGGCATTTGAAAGAAAACGTGTACCGTCTCTAATTGTTTACACAGCAGTGCCAACTTAAAATCTGGCCTGTCTTCTCTGGATGGCCAGCCGTCTCCAGCCATCCCTAAAGCTGTGTGTGACCCCCCTGACGGAGCGGGCAGTGTGGGTGGGGGAGGCGGCCCCCTCGGCCTGCAGGGCTTATCAGTTCATTCAGGAAGTAAACGGATTTATGGGGAGAGGGGAATTCAGGGGCTGGGTCTCAGGCGGGGACTGTGCGCGGGGCCGGGCCGGTGGCACAGGTGTGCCGTGGGGAGAAGATGCCCACGTGCAGTGCCAGAGACCCGGGACGGCAGCCTTTCCGGAAGGACGCTAACCGTGATGATGAAGCCAAACTGTTAAAAATGCGTTTTCTACCGACTTAGAGTGTGTATACACATTTACCCGATGGAAGAGGTGCGATGCTTCAGAGCCGTCCCCAGCCAGAGGTGTGTACCGCAGAGCCACGCGCGAGCTTTTGGAGGATGGAGGCTGGTCTCCCTTGCCGGGATTGACTGCAGCTCGTCTGCCGTCCTGTTGCTATGTGTAGGAGTCTGGGGTTTTAAAAGTGTTTTCAACTTGCAGTAGTCTGTGCTCCATGTTTAAAAGATGTTTTTTTAAGATGGCTTTTCCACGCCGATTCACTCACTAGAAGGAATACTACAGACGGTGAGGATGCAGGGGGGCGGGAGCCACGTGCGAGGCGGGCGAGGGTGCAGACTGGTGCGGGCGCAGTGGGAGCCGGTGTGGCGGTTCCTCAGAAAGGCAGTAGAGCTACCGTGAGACCCAGCGGTCCCACTTCCAGTGTGTATCCGAGAGAATTCAAGCCAGGATCTCGAAGGAGTATCTGCACACCCACGTTTGTAGCAGCATCATTCACAGTAGCCAGGAGGTGGAAGCAACCAAATGCTCATCAACAGATGAATGGATAAAGAAAACATGGTACATACATACAATAAAATGGTCTACCTTAAAAAGGAAGGAAACTCTGATATATGTGAAAATGCGGATGCACCTTAAGGATGTTATGCTAAGTGAAATAAGCCAGTCACAAAAGGACAAAGACTGTATGATTGGTGTGAAGTAACTATAAAGAAGTCAGACTTAGAGAGACAGAAAAGAGGAAGGTGTTTGCCAGGAAACGGGGGAGGGAGGAGGGAGAATTAATGACTAATAGGAGGTATAAAGTTCCAGTTTTGCAAGATGAAAAACTTTTGGAGAGCTGTTGTATAACAGCATGAATATACTTAATACTACGGAACTATACCCTTAAAAACAGTTAAGGTGGATAATTTTAATATTGTGTTTTTTAGGAAGGAAGGGAAGGGAAGGGAAGGGAAGGGAAGGGAAGGAAGGAAGGAAGGAAGGAAGGAAGGAAGGAAGGAAGGAAGGAAGGAAGGAAGGAAGGAAGATTAAATTTACTCTTGTATTACGAGAATATATTCATTTCCCCCAATTTTGTTGAAGTACCTTTTGAGAACTTATAGTAGCTCTACATCATGCAAAATTTACCTAAATAAAAAGTTATCATTATTAACTTTAGTCTATAGTTGAAGACTTCGAAGACATTGAAGTCGGTGATTCCGCATTCACTCCTGTGGAGCGACCATGAACCTGATCACGCAGGCGGGCTCGGGCGTGGTTTGGGCGGCGGTGAAGGGGTCTGCCCAGCAGAGGCTACTGCGGGCTTTGTCCACCAGCGGGGAGGTAGGCTTGTTTAGAGTGGGGTCAGATTACAGAGAGCCTTGAAATATTACAGAAAACTTTTGTCATCATGCAGTAGACGATGACTATGTATGTAGTTTCTTGCAAAAATGACGAAACCACTGTTTTAAAGGTAAATTTACCTTGGAAGTAACATTCAGGGTGGCTTGGAGTGAGGGTGGGGGCTGTGGAGACAGGAGGCAGGAAATGTCCCCGGAGGCTGGGATGGGTGCTGAAGGGGACACAGGGAGACGGTGTGTGCGTCCTGCAGCCCAGTTAAATAGTTAAACTTCTTGGAACCTTGGTTTCCTCATCGGCAGTTTGCAGTTCAGTTGAAGGTTTATTGAGTGCCTTCTGCATGTCAGGTACCATGTGTGGTACTGGGGGCACAGAAATCAAAAGACCGCCCCGCCCTGGCAGAGGGGGATGCCCATGAGCACAGTGTGTGGGGACGAAGACCCGCCCAGGCGAACACCAGGCACTGAGAGGTGCAGCTCCACGCGGTGCGCGTAGATTACAGGGCAGGGGCACAGGTAGTCCTCGGCTTGGAGGGACTGAAGAATCAGGACAGCAGTGAAGGCCACGGAGGGCAGAGGAGAGGACAGAACTTAATCAGATCGTGGCAGGCCTGGCTGGGGGTGTGGATCCGGAGGAGGAAGAAGGGGTCGGCGAAAGGAGCAGGACCAGCAACTAGTGCGGCCGTCCAGCATGACGCAGACGTACCAAGTAAAACGGTCCTGCGTTTCTCATAGGTTTTCAGTTTACGGAGTGCTTTCGTATATTGTTTCATCTGAGACTCAGCAAAGTAATAACAATTACTTGTTGAGAATTTATAAACATCTCTGTGATGATGGGTATTATTATCCGCATGTGACAGGTGAGAAACCTAAGAAAGGAACTTGATGAAGGATGCGCACTAAAAAAATGATTAAAAAGGATTTGTGCAGCACAATTACTGGAAGCCAGGTCAGTCTGACCTCGAAGCCCTCCGAGTCCGTATGCCGTGTGTCCGCTCAGCCATCTGTCCAGTAAAAACTGCACACCTGTGCGTGCCCGGCAGCGCTCTTGATGGGAGCACAATTAAGAACAAAGCAGACAAAAATCACTATCTTTATGTGGCTTACATTTGATTTGGGGAAGGCAGGCAATAAGCACGTGAGCGCTATGGAGAAAAACAAACCAGGAAAGAAGACTGGGTGGAGGTGAGAGTTGCAGTTTTAAGTGAGATGATCCGGGAGGACTTGCGGAGAGTTCTGGAGCTCGTGGGAGGGTGTCGGGCAGAGGCGGGCCCTGAGGGGGTGGCTGCCTGGTGTATAATTGGCTCCGTCAGGGCCAGGGCTTAAGGCAGGTGGGCAGGGTTGGTTGGAGGACCTGGGCTTTCTCTCCCCTGTGGATTGTTTGGCGTGAACGATCTGACTTCTGAATAGTTTAGCAGGGTCACTCTGGATGCTCTGATGAGCCCTATGGGAAGGGGACAGGGACAGCCGCAGGGAGACCAGTAAGACATTGCAGGAGTGACCCTACGTGAGGTGACCGAGGCCTGGGCAGTGGGAGGCCAGTGAGATGTGGTCAGATTCTGGACACGTTCTGAAGGGAGAGTCCGGATTCGCTGATGAGTTGGACACGTGATGTGAGAGGCAGACGGAAAATAGCCTTTGAATAGATAAAAACGTGTAAGCACACCCTGATTTTATAGATGGGAAACTAAGGTTGGGAGAGGGTAAGGGACTTGCCCCAAGGACACTTAGCTAAAAGTGCATAAAGCTAGGATGTTTGCCCAGGTACGTCCACTCCAGGTTCTTGGGCCTGTCCCTGGTGCAGGCTACGTCCCTCCCACCCCGGCCTCCCGCCCCGCCCGGCCCAGCCCTGGGCGCCACCGGTTTCTGCAGGGCCGGGGAATGGGGAATGCCCACCGGCGATGTTGAAACACTTGCCCTTCAAATTTTTATCAGGATCCGCCTCAGCCGGGGCCTTTTCTCTAAGTGTTTAAGATAGAACTCAGGGACCAATTCAGTGTGTGAAGCCCGTAGCCCATTTCCAAAGACCTTTATTTCAGCATCTCCTGTAAAGGCTTAGCATTTTTTTTTCCAGTGGAGTCCTTTTCTCGTTATATTTGTAAATTGTGGCTTTTTTCCTCTGTCTCCTTTACCGATTATCACAGCAACAGCCAAATCCAGCAGTAGTGAAGTCTGACATGAGGGCACACTGCTCTTTGCATCTTTGCGGGAGAAGGTGACATTTTCGGGACGCTGTGTGTTGGGGGCCCAGATGCCTCCATCTTTCTGAGCTGGACTTCACTTTGAGCCATGCGGGGAGCAGTGCCCTTGGTCCCGGGCTGTGCAGACCAGTGCTTGCCGAAGTCGGGAGACTGCGGCCGGCTTGGGCCCCCCGCAAGGAGCCTCTCAGATGTTAACAGGCGAGGTTGGGGCGACAGTCTGGGCAGCCGCCCTCCGGACTCCGGGTAGAGAGGATTTTCAGCGTTAGTGTCTTCTCGTCTGTGGTCGGAGGCAGACTCGTGCAAGTTCAACATTTTTATATTTGCTTCCTCAGGACCTTTTCCCCATCCCCACCCAAATCCACGCACCAGGGACATGCAGTAGACCACGTGACCTCATGTTCTCTGCCCACGAGCACCATGACCACAGCATGGAGGCGGAAGTCACAATGCCTTGTCCAGGCTCACACAACCTTCTCACATAGGGCGGCCTAGCTTTCCCGCAACCACCCCAAACCCCCCAGCTCTGGGCAGCAGGACCACAGCCAGCTTTGCAGTCCTGAGGGAAGCCCCCTGAGAGGGTCTCACCCCTGACCGGGGCGGATGGGTGCACACACGCCACTGGCTCCCCGCCGCCCACCTGCCTGCACGCCCCTTGCCGGGACCGCCTGCAGTGCCCGGAGAAGCGGCGAGCAGGCTGGGGGCCCGGGAGGCAGACCAGGGGTCTGGAGACCTCTCCCTTGCTTGTCGACTGCGGTCAGGCTCAGGAGCATCCTTCGCTGCGGTCCCCTCCTCCCCAAGCCAGCTCCCTCTCGCTTTTGCCGCTCGGACACAGGCCGGGTCTCTCCGGAGTGGGCCGGGCATGGGCACAGGGAGGGTCTCTCCGGAGTGGGCCGGGCTGGGCACAGCCAGGACCTCCCGTCAGCCGGCCATGCAGTTGTCAGCACATCCTAGGGTCACTGTCCTGACATCCAGACCGCCCTAGGGTGGGCAGACCACCTGTCAGCCTGACTGGGACACAGATGCGTGGCTGGTGGCTCGTGCCTCCCGTGCAAGTGCTGCCGTGGGAGGAAGCCTAAAGGAAGGGCTGGGAGCTGCTCTGAAGAGGGGGTGACGGTGGCTGGGGTGGGGGTCACCCAGGCGCAGGGGGCGCCCTAGGCCACGGGGACGCACGCGTGACGCGTGGGCCTCTGTAGAGCTGGTGCGCTGGGCATCGCCGTGGCGCTGTCCAGGCTCAGGCTCGGAGGATCGGCACGCGGGGTGGGGTGGGCGCCAGCTGGGGGTGCCATGCTCGCCCTGGGCCTCCCGCCATCGCACCCGTGCGCCCTCAGCTCTCCACGGGGTCGTGGTCCTGTCTGCTCGGCCAGGCAGGCTTAGGAATCCGATGCGTGAAACGTAACCACAGAGCTTGTGTTCGCAGTGTTTATTACTCCCCGTTGTTGCAAATCTTGTTCCGTAGTTTTTGCCGTTTTAGTGCAAGATTTGTAGGTTCTGTGCAAAACGGGTTTCTTTTAAAAAGTTGTCCACAACACCAGCATGAGTGAGGTGATGAGGAGGGAGGAAGGCTGCGGGGGCCCGGGGTGCCGAGCTCGGGACATGGCCCAGGGCCGGCCCGTGTCTGGAACCACCAAAACGTGTCTCGCCCAGGCGTGTGGGCGGCGAATGTGGAATGTCCATTGGATTGTGAAGACCTAGTGCGCAGTAAAGAATAGGAAACACCTCGTTAAAAACATAGTTGTTCCCTTTAGAATAGGAGACCTGCCCCTGAGAATAAGTTATTAGAGGTTCAGAGTCTCCCGTCCTTGAGAGAAGCCAAGGCAGCAGGAGCCGTCGTCCCGCGGTGGTCCCAGACCAGCCTTCGCCCTCCCCGCCGCACCGGCTCCGGCGTCTCTCCTTGTTGATTCTCTCAGTAACTGGGTTTTTTTTTTTTTTTTTTTTTTCCAATTTATTGTTGACTTTATCATCTTTGTTGCTCCAGACATCGACTCAGCCTGCATCCCCTCTGAATTTCCTTTCCCACGGCACGGACCACTCACTCCAACTGACCCCTTCTCCCCAGCTGGTTCCAGCCTCAGTCCTCCACCCCCGCCCCAGATCCCCCCCACGCTCACTGCTGTCGCCACGGTAACTCTTCTTTGAGTCCCAGCCGTGACTCAGGGATGCTAGGAGCTTGACACACGTGACCTCAGTTCTCCGAAAAGAAAGAAAATGCCTTTTACAACAGAAGAGTGTGACACACAGAGAGGAGGCTGGCGTCGCGTCCCTTCAGAAGGGCAGGGCCAGGGTTCCAGCCGGGCCTCTGTGGCTCTGAACTTTGTTCTCTTTCTTTAGCGTCAGGGAACCTCTCTCTATTCAAAACCTGGTGACACCTCCCTCAGCCCTAAAAGAGCAACCCTGCTCCTGGGGCCCCCTACAGTTTGCTCCCACCTCGCTTTTCCAACCTCGTCTTCTGTCACATGTACTGCTGTCCACATCCCACGGGCTTCAAACCCGGCCGCACCTGGTTCCACAAAGCCTTTCCCTTTCCTTCACAAGGGATGCTCGGCTTCTCTTTAAAATTCCCTTTGCTCGGTGACAGACGAGCCTTGGTGAGAGTTAGCCCACCGTCCCGAGAAAGAAAACCTGAGTACCAAGGTGGCCAATTCAGAGTGCTGCGCCCGTCCTTGAAAGAGCTTCCTCTCTTTCGGTAAAGGTGCTGTGTAACGCCCAGGTCTGATGTCGTGAGTCCCACCCCTTTCACACGGGAAAACTGGTACAAACGACTTCACGTGTTCACATAGATACTTACTAGGACCTTTTGATTTAGGTAGTACTACTACTGCTCAGCAGGTAAAAACATGGAAGGAGAACACTTTTTAAAAAAATGAATGTTTTTCGTTTTCTCCTCACGCTTTATCAGCGTGTTGCTTAGAAACAGTATCTACATTTATGTTTTCAACATCACTTTGGAGCAGGGATTTCCAGCTAAACCACATCTCATTCAGTTGGTTCCCTAACTCACCAGATAAAGCTGCACCTTAACGTCCGCAGCGCTGTCTGATGTGGCCCCCACTCACGTCATGAGACACTGAACCCCAGCCCTGTTCAACCTCAGCTGCTACCTTCGGATGAACAGATAGAGCAGTAGAAGTTTTCTAATGATTTCTTGTTCTGTGCAAGATAAAAAATGATTATTTTTCTTTGGAAGCGGGGTACGCTCTCCATGGTCATCTCTGTTGTCATTAAAAATCTTCGGGAGCTGTGTCTTAAACCGTGCCATCTGCCATTGCTTTTTTTTTTTTTTTCCAGTTTCTTCAGATGGCGGTACCGAGTCGTCTGCATTAGTGGATGACAACGGCAGCGAGGAGGACTACAGCTATGAAGACCTCTGTCAGGGCAACCCCAGATACCTGCAGCCTGGCGGGGAGCAGCTGGCCATCAACGAGGTACCGGGGTTCCACACACCGCGACGCACGCCGGACGCCCATTTCAGGGTCCCGAATCCCTTTACACCTTGCTCTCTGATTATCTCTTCCTACACGTATCCTAAAACCTAGAGCCTTGACTACAAAAACACTGAGTTTCTGGCGTTTTCAAGGACAGCTCATGTGCTTAAGTTCATGCGTCCGTCAGCATGTGGACAGCGCTTTCTGTTTCTGAAATGCCCCCTCACGTTTTCTCGCACACATCTCACGACAGGTCTGCGAGGTAAACATTACGGTTATCACCCGCATTTTAACAAACGCCGAAACTAAGAGGCTGAATGACGTGCTAGCAAATGGCAGGGCTGGCGTTAAGCACGTATGTCTCACGACGAATCTGGAGCTCTTTCTGCCACTCTGTGTCTTTAGCTCTTCTTATGGAAATCTTTCTAGAAGGCTCCGCTAGCCTTTGGCATGCTTGAGCGGAGCATGTGAGGTGAACGTCTCAGTGAGCTCACCTCCCCATCACAGCTCCCGTCGCTGCCCGAGAACATGGTGGGGTGCCCGGGAGTGGGGGTGCAGCCAGCAGCCCCTGCTGGGAGCCATGTCTGTGCTCTGCTTTCATCGTTCGTTAACTGTCGACCGTCCAGAGGTCGCGCTGTGTTCTCTTGAATTGCAGTAAACTGTGAAGTTAGATACAAAGTTTATTTGAATTGCGAGTAAAGTGAGACTCCCACGTTCTGGACGGAGCTGTGAGGCTCGTGCAGTTAGGCGTGCACATCCCCTTCCCAGGCCAGACTCTGTGACAGTGCATCTGGCTGCTCAGAAGCCATCCTGCGGGAGAATGCTCCATCTATTCAGATTTGTTAAATAAGTGCTCTACAGATAAATGAGCTGTTTATACACTATTCAAAAAGTAGGTTTGGGTTTCCTTGAAGAGCATGTGAGAGAGGCTCACCTGATTTTTTTGTTCCTGATGGTTTTGCCTGTGTTTTTCTCCATTCACACAGTAGGTATTGACCCAAAGCCATTGGTGTACACAGATGAGGATGAGAAGATGTGCGCGTCACCTAGGACGAGCACACAGCGTCCCCTTCTCTGTCCCTTGGATTTGGCACTAAGCTCGCCGTGTGTCTCCATTTCAGCTGATCGGCGATGGCAGCGTGGTCTGTGCGGAAGCCCTATGGGACCATGTGACCATGGACGACCAGGAGCTGGGCTTCAAGGCGGGAGATGTCATCCAGGTTCTGGAAGCCTCTAACAAGGACTGGTGGTGGGGCCGGAATGAGGACAAGGAGGCCTGGTTCCCCGCAAGCTTTGTCAGAGTGAGTGAGGGTGCTTTCTGCTCTTCACAAGGGCCTCTCGGGGGTGGGAGGGGGCGGTAGAACCGCTTTAGGCCAAGTTCACCTTGTACAGATTCAGTTCTTTGTGAACACTTTATTCAAACCTTGTAGAAATTCGACTGGGTCGAAGGAAAACTTTTGACTGAAGTAAACTAGTTGTCGGCACTGCTGCTGGGGTTTGAGCCGCCGGCACGGCATACCCTGCCAGGCACATGAGACGGACGAGGGCCAGGCCGCCTCCCTGACCGGTCGTGGGGAAGTGGAAGCCAGGGAGGCCTTCCACCCCCACCCCCCAAGTCACCCGTCCCCTCTGTGTGGGCTACAGCTGCGAGTCAATCAGGAAGAGCTGTCGGAGAGGTCCGGCGGCACCCCGGGCGGGGAGCAGGAGGGGGACACCAGCATGGACCGCCACAGGCACTCCGAGAGCAAGCAGCAGATGAGGGCCAACGTCATCCAGGAGATCATGAACACCGAGCGCGTGTACATCAAGCACCTCAAGGACATCTGCGAGGTAAGGCCGCACGCACGGGGCCTCACGGTGGCCGTCACCCGCCGTGTGCGGTGCCCGTGTGCTGGTCCTCCATCCCCCGCAGCCTGGTCCCTGCAGACCGCTCACTGGCGGACGCTTGTCTCCCCTGCGAGCACGGGAGGCCACCTGCCCCGCCGTCGCCGCCAGCCCGTTTTCAGGGCATCGAGCCACGGTCGTGTTCAGGACTCGACTGAGATGTTCAGAGCGAGCGACTGTCAGGGACGGAACGCCCTGGAGGCGAAGCCCTTGGCTTTGCAGAGAATCAGAGGCTCGTCCGGTGCAGCCCGCTCCCTCTGCGCTGACTCACGACCAGGCGCTGAGTCAGACTCAGCATGCACACTGGCTTCATCCAGTGATATCCACGGCCGTCTTCAGCATCATGATAATTCTGCTCTGCAGTGCGCTTTATTTCTCCCGAGGCGCTTTTCGTTCTTACGGGTTTGGAGCGAGCGCCACACTGAGCTGTCGTTTGCCCGATCATCCCAGCTGTCCTGGCCGCTGGTGCCGAGCTCTGCCCTCAGCCCCGCTGTGACGGTCCAGCACTGAAGGCAGGCTGAAGTGACAGATCAAGTGGCCAGATGCAGATATACAACCTGTGGCTTGTTTGTTCTGTATAAGCATATGGTTAAGGGACGATTTTTAAAGTGACGCATTTTAGAAAAACGAAAGCAATTGCTAATAATTGTTGAGCATTGACTGTGTGCCACCCCTGTACCCGGATTAACTCGTGTTGTGCTCCCAGCGCTCGCTCTCCCTGGGCAAGGTCCCTTAGCCCCCATTACGGGCGAGGAGAAGTGGCAGGGTTAGTGCCTGCACCAGGCGGGCTGCCCCGGGCCCTGTCCTCTGAGCCTTTACGTCGTTTTTTGTTAAAACTCGTTCCCGGCTGTCAGTGGGGTGGAGTTTAGCTGGCCATTGCATGATGCTGATTTGGGAACAATTATCACACATACGGCCTTTCCTTCCTGGCCCACCGGCTCCCACCCAAGTCATAGCAGAAGCAGGGAGCGTAACCGATCATCTCTGACTGGCATAGGCCTCGGTTTGTGCTGCAGACAGAAGGCAGGTGATGGTGGAACCCTTGGGTGAGACGCTCCCGGCTCTTGGCTGTGACAGGTTAGGGACTGGGAGAATGATTAGCCGAAGGGTCTGGAAAAAGCGTGACAATACCAATTTTTCAGCTCTGGTATTTGAAGCCAAGCAGCTTGTTTCATGAGTATGATCTGGAAACTTTCTATGGTTTCTTGAACAATAAATCCACCCACACATATCTTTTCTATTTCCTTTTGTTCTTAAAATATTTATGGCACATTGTAGTCCTGAAAGTACGATTGTCCCATTAGAGACTCATAGAGATTAAAATCATTTTCTCTAATTGAAATCCACTCCAAGACCATGGCTGTGGGCGCAAAATACTATATCATCCAAGTAAATAATTTCTTTGAATTTCCAAATTAATTTTTAAAGTGTACTTTTCCCGTTCGTAGGGCTACATTCGGCAGTGTCGCAAGCACACAGGAATGTTCACCGTTGCACAACTGGCCACCATTTTTGGAAACATCGAAGATATTTACAAGTTCCAAAGAAAGTTCCTGAAAGACCTCGAGAAACAGTACAATAAAGAAGAACCTCATTTAAGTGAAATAGGATCCTGCTTTCTTCAACACGTACGTCACCCGGCACTTCTTTATTAACGACATCCAGTTAAATAATGTTGAAATGTTTCTCCACTAAAGATAGAAATTCCTTCTGTTAGTTTGCTAGGTTACTTTTCTATGGAGCGGAGATGTCACTTATAAATTCAGTTGATTGCTTTATGTGGTTACTCTTTAGCCAAATGCCCTAAACTCCATTTTTTTCAAAATCTTCCCCCTCCACTGCAGTTGGGAGTAATTTCTAGTAAATGCCTGTTGAGCTTCTGTGGCATGTTGAGCACTTGTCAGGGTCTCCTTACATCAGCTCCTATGCTGCTATGAGGCGCTGTGATTATTGTCTTCATTTCGCAGATGAGGAAAAGACAGCCCAGAGAGTAACTGACCCAAGGTTGACACATTAGTGAGGAGCAGGCGGGAATTCAGACTCAAGTGTGTGGCTCTGGGTCCCATGCCTGTAGCCACTGTGACTGCCTCAGAATAGTCTCTGTGATGATGGCGTGAGCTCATCATGTGACTGATGATTGACTGTCACTACTTAATACTATGAGGTTTCAGGGGAAGAAGATTTTGTTCCCAGCCAGGACGGCCGGGGCATAATGATAGAAGAGCAGCGACGACTCCCACCACCCCCCTCGGCAGCACTGGCTGGGTGCTGGGCCCGCAGCTTCGTCAAGGCCATGGCATGGGGCCCATTCCCGGGGTGGCGGCTTTTAAATTGCCGGAAGTGACGCTGTGGGGTAGTTCAGGTGGGGGCCGGGGGTTGCCCCACGAGTGCTCCCAGGCCTGTTTGGGACTTTGCAAAAGACCTGTTTACCAGAGTAGAAGGTTCTCAGAGCATAAGAGAGAAGCCTCTGAGGTCCGTGACTGTCAGGCCGCAGAGCGGGAGGGGCCTGATGGGGACGGAGCCTCAGGAAGGTGGACCTTGCCCGGAGATCCAGGGGCTTTGCTGGGGATCAGAGGAGCTGCTGCTTCTGGGCAGGGAGGGGAGGTGACCCCGAGCAAGGGTGTGGGCAGCGGAGACACGGAAAGACATATCGGTTGAGATGAGTGTTTTGAGAACTGACAAGACGGGTGGTAGGGAACAGAGGAGAGTGGCAGTCATGGCCACTCGCAGGGTCTGGAGATCGGAACAGTTAGCGGGGGGCTAGGAAAACCTGCCTTCTAGGAAGTGGAAGTTTGGTTGTGGATGCGTTGAGTCTGCTCACACCCGTGTGTAAACTTTGGAGCAGCTCTGGGCAGGGGACGTTGCCACCTGCGGTCTGGCAGCAGTGGGTTGGGATGGGGAGATGCAGAGGCTGGAGAACCAGCCGGAAGCCTGGCCCTGGGGGTGCGGGGGAGGGGAAGGGGGTTCAGCATGTGGAGGGAGGGAGGGAGGGAGGGAGGACCGGAGCGGGCGCAGCCGAGTGCAGGAGAAGGGCAGATGTCACAGGGCTAGCAGGGTGGCAGCAGCCTGGAGGTGGGACCCGTAGTGAAAGGAAGTGAGCTCAGGGCTGCCTCGGGGGGTGATGCGGGCGGAAGCCAGGTGGTGGGACGTTGAGGAGGCGTGCAGCGAGGAGAGTCACCTCTCGGTCACGGTGGAGGAGTTTCCCAGAAAGCAAAGAGGACAAGGAGGGAGCAAGCTGGGCGTAAAACAGCCCCTTCTCTCTTAGATCCGAGCTGGGGTGAGGAGGGTGCCGGCGGTGGGCGCCACTCCCATGGGGCAGCCCTGTGCACCTGTGACCCTCCCTTTCGGGTCTGTGGACAGCTGCCTGGAAGGGGGCCAGGGCTCTGCTTCCTCCAGCGGCCTCTCCCTCCACCCCGCAAGAGACAGCTCCTCCCTGGAGAGTCTGCAGGTGGCCCCTTCCCACAGAAGAGACCCCAGCCCCTTGCCCAGGCAGGGAAAACACCGCAGGAGGTCAGGGGGCCCGGTGGAACAGTGCCCTCCCGCCCAGGAGCACCCTCCACATAGCACCGAGCTGCGGGTCCTGGCTGGGCCTGGAGCCGCCAGGGCCTGACGGGCCGCGCTTCCCTCCGCAGCAAGAGGGCTTCGGCATCTACTCGGAGTACTGCAACAACCACCCCGGCGCCTGCGCCGAGCTGTCTGGCCTCATGAAGCAGAGCCGCTACCGGCACTTCTTCGAGGCCTGCCGCCTGCTGCAGCAGATGATCGACATCGCCCTGGACGGCTTCCTGCTCACGCCCGTGCAGAAGATCTGCAAGTACCCACTGCAGCTGGCCGAGCTGCTCAAGTACACCACACAGGAGCACAGGTGAGGGGCCGCCGGCCGCGCGGGCGCTCCCCAGCGTGGCGGTGGCGGTGGGCCCAGGTGCCAGCCCGGTCGCTCTCGTTAGCTCTGTCTGTAGGAGGACTTTTCAGTCTTCAGGACGTGTGAGAGTGTTCACTACGGACGGAGGGTTGTCGCAGAGGCTCCAGAATGTCTGTTCCTAGAGATATTTTTAAAAAAAGAATTCTTAAACTGTGCCATGAGCACGTGGGGACTTTGGTTGTCTCGTCGGCCTTACTGTTGACATTTATTTTATAAATACTCTTTTGTAACTATGCGATAGTTAGTTAAAAGTTTTTTTAAAGCTGTAGACCCGGCGTGACTACAGGGTCAGAAACACTTTGTCTCTCCTGGCCTCTTCGGTCGCTCCACACCAGCCCACCCCAGAGCAGAATTACTTACAGCCGACACGAAGTCACTCTGCGGAAAGGGTGTCGCCATAGAGAAGTTTGGGCTGTGAAAGAGTGTGGAGTCTCAGGGGCACGGAGTAGCGCAAGGGGTCCCCTGGGAGGCGCATCTCACCGAGACCCCACTCGGCTCCCGGCCCCATCTTGCCCAGCCTGGGTGCTGGCTCTGTCTCCAGAGTCCTCCTGCCCCACCCCCTCTCACCTCCAGCCCCGGCTTCACGTCGCGGTTGCCTGAATGCTCCGTCTCCCTTTGGGACTTGACTTTGTGCCGAATTCTTCTTGGGGAGCCAGCAGAGTTATCCACTGCTTACTTAATAGCAGCTCATCACTCCTGCATGCACAGAGTAAGGTGCTTGTACGTCAGGTGTCACCCATCTACTGTCGGAGTGGGCATGTCCGTCTTCCGTAACGATGTCACCACAGCAAGACCCAGCTGTTTGGTGCCCTTCCGTGGCAGCATTCGGGTCACTGTTTGTGTTCTCCCCAGGCCACGACTGGCACGCCCAGTGGGGACACGACCGCCATCAGGCAGGGTTGCTTTTAGGTAAAGCTTACTCTTCTAGGTGAGAATCCAGCCTCGTCCCTGACTTCCGTGTCGTTGGCACAAAGCTATCACTGCATCTCGAGGGATCCAATGAGAACGGGGGGAGAAGGATGGCACGCAGAGAAAACCCGCAGCAGGAGCCACAGCAGTTCTGCGTCTTAACAGCCATCGCCCCGAGAGCGGTCACAGTCCCCGAGCCGCGCCTGGCCCGGCCGGGTGCCCAGAATGGGCTCCTCTTTTGCCCTCTCTGCCGCAGGACTCCTGTGGAGAAAGAGGGCTTGAAAAGGGATCTTTTGACAATTAGATCAGAAAGTAGAAAGAGAAAAAGATCTTGGTCACTGAGCAGTAGATCCTAGAGTGTATGTCAGTTTAAAGAATTAGGATTTACCAGACTAAGAGAAGGGAGTTCGTTGAAATAGCAATAAAAGGGAAGAGAGCTATATATTTTTTTCTCTTTGTGATGGAAAAATCAGAAAACTTTAGAAAGTCAAGGGAGTCACAAATATGAAAAAAGTTCTTAAAAAGAATAAAAAGGGGTCATGATGAGGAACCAGAGAAAATAAGAAAATTAAGAAGCGAAGGTATCCCGAAAGATACCCAGATTAGTCCATACCAAAGTGGGAGAGCTATGACAGAGGCCCTCACGTCACCCTTCAGCAGTTCGTTTTTCTCTTTAAAGAGCACTTTTCACTATGAGGCATTTGCAGATTTGGGCTATTAAAAAAAAATCAGTTTAAAGGATATGACAAAAGCCCATTTCCTTCTCTTTGGTAAAATAAGTTTTTAAAAAATTACAGTCTGCTTCTTGTCTGGATTTGCACAGAAAAACTTGCAGAAAAAAATAATGCAGCTGTTTTGCGCACTTTCTTCGTCGCTGGCCGCCTCTCTGGGGTGTTTTGGCCATCTTGCTGGCAGTCCCCTCGGTTCAGTTTTGTTCTTCCTCTGTGTCTGCTCCGCATGTGAACAGGCTGCTTGGGGACAGCAGGTCTGCCTGGCCGGGAATGAGAGTCTCCCCAGGAGCCGAGTTGAATTGCGTTTCGTAAATAGACAATAGAATCTGCTGCGCAGGCGGTTTTTTTCCTGACTGTGAGGACTCTGAGTCAGTCTAAGGTCCAAAGGCTCTGTCTGCCTTGTAAGACTTGGGAAAGTGCTGGGAGGTAAAAAAAAAATTCAGCTCATTAGCCGGACGATCGGTTTACATGGCCCCAAATTATTAACGCTGAGCAAAACCTGAATGTAAAGGTTTCGGACGCTGGGCCTGTCTGTGGGGGCCTGTGTGGGGATCAGAACTGTAGTTTCGGTTTTCCCGGTACCTGCATTTTCAGAGGCCATGGGAACAGGAGTGGCGGGGGGTGCGTTTCAGTCTGATTCGACCACGGAAGGGAAAGTACCAGAAATGTCGCTCCATTAATGAGGCAAATGCCACATTAGCATCTACATAACTCACGCAGTCAGCCTTCTGTGGCTTTGTCCTCTGGTGTCCTTTCCCAAACAGCGTGAAAGGTGGGACTCAGCAAATGATCACTCTTGAAAATGGTTAGTGGTTATTAAAGTACTTTCTGTAGCAAAGCGAGCTGTATCAGAATCAAAGCAATAATACCCTCCTTTATGAAGATCATTCGTTGTCACTGTGACTGAAACATTTCTTGTGGCATTTACTTTCATTCATGGTGATTTTCTGGGAAATGAATGACAATGTTCTTATTCCAAAGAATTCTGGATCGCGCTGAGTCAGCCCCCTGAACCTATCTATGCAGGCTGCAGCCTATTCACGGAGGAGCGAGAAACAGGAAACAGTGGCCATTGTTTAAATGCCACTTCGTCTAGACTGTTAGTTTACAAATTAGGGATGAGCGAATTGTCTTGTCAGTCCTCTTTCGCAAGTCGCCTGTCATGTGGTTAAAACTGACCTCCCGCATTTCAGCGATCACAACAACATAAAGGCAGCGTACGAGGCCATGAAGAACGTAGCCTGTCTGATCAATGAGCGCAAACGCAAGCTGGAAAGCATAGACAAGATAGCCCGGTGGCAGGTGTCCATCGTGGGCTGGGAGGTAAGTGGGTGCCACTCCCCCGCCCCCCATGTCGTCCAACACCGCCCACACCCTCCCCAAACTCTGGTTTAGTTCAGCGACGTACTTTAATGTCCTGGGTTGATACTTAACGCTTATGGGTTTATTGGGACACAGGTTTTCCCTGCCATCAGAAAGTACAGCGTTCCTATGAAATCCTTCTAAGCGGAAATGGTGCAAAGCGAAGAAGCAGTTCCCTTAGGGCACTTCATGCCCGAATGGAACACGGAATAAACAGGGATAAAGCACAGATGCTCTCGGGGCCCTGAGCTCCGGCGGCCTGAGGCTGGTGCTGAGCGTGGTGCCCAGAGGAGCTCGGCTCTCACGGCCCCAGTTCCGCTGCCTCTGGCTGCCTGCAAAACCAACGCTGAACACATTGTCACAAATGAAAATTCTCTTTGGATTTCTTTTGGTTAGCAAAAACAGGGACTGAGGTAGGTGTTCCGTAAGTGAGGTGTAAAGCAGACTTTGGAAATACAGACAATACCTGTCTTTATGTCGAGGCATGTCATAGAGTTTAAGTCAACCACTTTGCCCCACGCCTCTCCCAAGAAATGCTCTGAAGATTGTCATTAGTTTACTGCTTATGCCGTCTCCCCTGCTGGGGAGTGAGCTTCATGGTAGCAGCTGGAGAAGGTATAAAATACAAATTATAGTGTGGTAAGTAAGAGTATGGACTGCACAGTCACACTGCCTGCTGCAAATCCCCTGGTATCTTGGGAAGATCAATATCTTCATCTCTGAGATGGAGGGGAACGTCCCGAGGATTGAATAAGGCCGTGCAAATGCAGTGCTCGATAGAGCCTATGATGGTCTAGCGTGCGTGCGTGTGTACCCACCCACCCACACACATTATTTATGAAAACAACGACAGTAGCGAGTGCCTGTGTTGTGTTTACCACGTGCCTGGCGCTGGTCTGGGCTGTTTATACATGTGAACTCATTTCATCCTCTCCACAGTGCAGTGAAGTAGGAACTGTCACCCCATTTAACAGGTGGGGAAACCGAAGCGTAGAACAGGGAAGGAGCTCCCCCAGAGCCATAGGGCGGGAAGTGGCTGACCTGAGCATAAACCCCGGCAGGCAGCCTGGTCCCCGAGTCTACACTGGCCACCACTAGGCTCTGTGACCGTTACTAAGAGCAAGCCAACACCGTGTGTGTGGTTTTTAAGCCAAGCAAGATCCATCCCACATCCAAGTAATTGTCAGTACTCACTCTCCCAAAGGATTGTGAAAATTTGCATTGAGAAGTTAGGTTTTTAATTAAAGTAGCTTATAGTAGTCAAAATTAGAAAGAAATGCTTGTATTTCGAGTGCCTTACAGACTTTCGAGACCTCAGATTCTTGAGTCTAACCCTCTTACTTTGTAAGTGGAGAATCTAGGGCACAGGATTGCTCCGGGCAAGTAAACAGAAGAACTATTTTGGCATTGAGATCTTTTGCCTACAAAAAATACTGTGTAGGATTGGAAGTAAAGAAGAAAATCTTACAGATCAAAGGCCAGTGTCGTCCCAAATACCATAAAGTTTCATTGGATTAGACCCAACCTAAATATGATAAAAGAGTGTTTTTCCTTCAGTTCTTGGACTCTGACAGTTACAGGGTAATTTATTGTCAGAAGTTTACCAGTTTCTTGCTGGTAATTTGCCATCTAGCCTTCTGTTTCCCTAGACCCTAAGCTAGTTATACAAGGAGCTGCTGCCCACCTGACTGGAAGCCGGAGCGCCTGCAGCGCATGTCCCTCTGCAGAAACCCGTCCCCAACCCCCTTCTCTCAGGGTCACCCCGGTGGGTGCCATTTCAGGTCTCCTGAGGTTCCGTGACTCCAGCAGGCTTTTCACCAGGTCTTCCGAGAAGGAAGACGCCTCCAATAAGGCAGGCACCGTGACATTTTCCCAGTGACTAGGGAGGAAACGTCACACACAGGAGGCCCTGCCCGCCCTTGGGTGGGCCTCGAATTCCCGACACCTGAAGGGACAAGAGTGGAAGGTCTTAAACGTGTCTTTTCCCCCTCCCAGGGACAGGACATCTTAGACCGAAGCTCAGAACTGATCCATTCCGGGGAACTGACCAGAATCAGCAAGCAAGGCAGGAGCCAGCAGCGGACCTTCTTCCTGTTTGACCACCAGCTCGTGTCCTGCAAGAAGGATCTGCTGCGCAGGGACATGCTCTATTACCGCGGCCGCGTGGACATGGACGACATGGAGCTCGTGGACCTGGAGGACGGGCGGGACAAGGACTGGAACCTCAGCCTGAAAAACGCCTTCAAGCTCGTCAGCAGAACCTCGGACGAGGCTCACGTGTTCTGCGCCAGAAAACAGGAGGACAAGGCGCGGTGGCTGCAGGCCTGTGCCGACGAACGGAGGCGGGTGCGGGAGGACCGTGAAATGGGTGAGCCGCACCTGGCGCTGGCGGGGTCGGTCCTTTGCCTCTGCTTGGGAACCTGGTCCTCCAGCCCCGAAGGCCAGCTCTGCCTGTCTCCCCTTCCCCCAGGCCCCTCCCCCGGGCCTACCCCAGGCCTCTTCTGCAGAGTTAAGTCCCACCCTTGGGAAAAGAAGGGGACTTGCAAATTCTGGATATTTCTAAACTTGCTTACAAGACAGATCGTGACAGATGTAGTTACTACAGGCCTTATTTATTCGGTATTTACTTCAGGCCACATCCTCCGCTGCACACTTACAGAGATTGTCTCGTTTAATCCCAACATGTGGATACTGTTGTTACACCCATTTTACAGAGGAGGAAATCGAGGCCTTGCGCCCTTGCCCACTCTTACAGCACAGCCAGGTGACGTTGAAAATCAGCTCAGCGTGCCCCTGAGACAGAGGCATGCTCTGGTGACAGTCCCCCAGGCCACAGCCCTGCAGGCTTCCTCTTCAGCTGTGCCTAAATTTAAAGCACTTAAAATTTAAGCTGCTGCCACAGTCGCTTCCCACCCAATCACTCCGTCTGTACGTTCCTGTCTGTACGTTCCCGTCTATACGTTCCCGTCTGTCTCCCACGCAGCGTCCTGTCCTGCAGTTGAGGGCTGTGCCTCTCCACACTCAGGATTGCCCCCACCTCCCAGCTGCTGCTCCCCTCCAGGCCTCGACTGGCCAGTGAGACAAGCCACCCACCCAGTATTGCATAGGGGGCACCCGTGGCCTCTGAGCCCCTGCAGATGAGGTGGAATGAAGGATGCTTACCTCTGCGGCCCTCGCGAGCCCAGACCTCAAAGATCGTGTGGAGCAGGATGGAGATGAGGCCTCCCCGTCCTCCCCCCCTTCCCCGCCCATGGCTGTGAGGAGATCAGGAGGCGCTATGAGCCCTCCGCGGTGTGTGTAACCGCGCCGGCCTCAGGCCTGGCCACGGGTGTGGCCGTCACCCACAGGAGGTCTCGTGGGATCGTGTGTTAGTATAGAAAGGGCTGTGCACGTCACTGAGGCTAACTCGCCATCAGAAGCAGGACTCTCCTCTGAAACACTCTTAGTAGGTGGGCACTGGCCATCACCTGGACCTCTGAGAGCTCACTGCTCACAGGTGGCCCCTTCCGCTCAGTGGAAGTGTCCTTAACCCTGAGATCCCTCTTCCGTGGACTGGTGCAGTTGTCTACTCCCAGGCCTCATTGGCATAAGGCTTGTCCTGCTCAGAAGGTAGTTGCAGGTGACGTATTCAAATGCAAAATGTCAGATCCACAAAACCCTTATTTTACGGGCCATGTAATTCTGTCTAGTGCAGGCCCTGAAATTATTTGTGAGTTGGAATGTTTTCAGTCTTTCCTCAGCTAGAATCGAGCACGACCAGGGGCATTCTGAATATGTCTCAGCTCTGCCCCTGGGCGGAAAAGAAAGGCTGGGCCTGGGGCTGTTCCCCTTGGCACAGCGCTCCCTGCGGCTGGGGCCAGGAGGCAGGCGGGTGCACGCGTGCGTGTGTGTTTGAGTGAGTGAATGCGGCACTCCTGGAGCCATCGCGTCTGTGACCTGGGTGAGTGAGAGTGGAGTAAATAGGACCGTCGAGGTCCATGCGTGGCACGTTGCATCATTTAGGTGCCCGATACATCGTGCAGGGGCCGATCCTGGAGGTGGAGCCATAAACCAGGCAGAGCCCGGACGCAGGAGTAAGGCAAGGGGCTGGCGTGGGGGTGTGGGCCTCGGCGTAGGAGAAGCCAGGGGACAGTGTCCGGAGCCTGGAGGGGACAGTTATTGGGCATGTGGAGGCATCAAGGCCCGGAATGTGCAGAGGTGGAGGGCGAGTCCGGGTGAGTGACCCTGCCAGCGGCAGCAGCAGAGCCCCAGTCCCCTTCCACCAGGGAGGGCCCCCCAACCCCCTGAGCAGGACCCAGCCCAGCAGCTTCCCCCTCTGCCTCTGCCCTTGGCTTTCTCCTCATGCTCCCTCCTGCCGAGGCACAAAATCCCGTTGCCATTGTTCAAGTGTGACCTGTGTTCAGGAAGATCAAAATTCGGGGGCCTCACAGCAGGTAGACGAGCAGACCATGGGGCCCCTTTGGTTCGTCCTCTCCCAGATCCTCGTCTATTAGGGTGACAATTAGGGTGACCCCATATAAACATTCGTCTGGGTTTGCAGAGCGGTCAGTGTGTCATACTGACAGCACCCCCATTTCACTCGTTCAGATGTCCTGGTCTGGAGAATAATCCTGTGGTCATCTCACCCCAGTGATAATCCTTGCTCCCTCTTCTTCTCTGGTCTTTTCAACCTCTGATGGCTCCTCAGGGATTCAGGTTCTTTGCTTCGGGTTATGGTGACTGCCTCGGGGGTAACGTGATCTCAGCGCAAGTTTTATTCTGAAATACTTTCACTTATTTTGACTACATATCACCTTTATTTCTACATCCAGGAATGGAAATTTCAGAAAATCAAAAGAAACTCGCCATGTTAAATGCTCAAAAGGCAGGACACGGAAAGTCGAAAGGTAAGTTCTGGAGAAGGCTTCATCCCTGTGATGTGGAATTAAAATTGGGTGAGAGGCCCAGCGTCGTTGGCATACAACCAACTCTAAGTGAAGGAGAGAGCCGTGGGCGAAACTCAAAATAACAGTCTGCATTTGGTGTTGAGGGCACTTCTGTTTTGCTTACATTTGCGTATGAGTCCATAGAAGGCATTCTGAATTGCAACCAAAGAGCTCCCTGACCTCCCCGTCCTTCCCACAACCCCTCGGGGCTCCGCCTTCTGAGGGTTGATGGCATCGTCCATGCGGGGGGACCAGTCCATCGGTTCACCGGTCTGAGGCAGGCCAATCACTCTGCATCTTTTGGCACATGGGGAGGAAACCTCAGCGTCCTAGTTTAAGTGGGAAAACGATCTAAAAGTTCAGATCGGCAAGCAACCAGTCAGGGAAGAAGAGACACACTCGCTCACTGAGAGCAGGCATGTTTGAGAACCAGGGCAGCTGTTAGCGAGTGTCCAGGCCACACACCCCAGGAGCCCCATGGGCAATCAAGGATTGTCCACGTGTGGGTAATACAAATATTCTAGATCAACAAATACTAAAGATTTTTATGCCAAAATGTTACATCGGTATAAACTTTATTCGTATTGACTCTAATAGGGATTTACCCCATGAAATTTATCCCATTCAGTATTTTCCTAACTGAAAATGAAAATCAAGAAGCAGTTAAGCCCAGGGCTGTGATAAGCTGTCAACTGCTGACCAAGAATTCATCACCATCTCCCTCCGTGGGAAGGGAGCGTTCCCCACCCCCCACCTCAAGGGATGAGTATCACAAGGCAGAAAGACCCATTTTGTCCTTGTTCCCATCTCGCTTTTAACTGCAGAGTCTTAGGATACATTCGTTTCAGTTCACATCTTAACAGTTACTGGCTCAGCCTCTAGGCACCTAACGAATGCAGCGAGTAGGACGTTTTGGGCGATGGCCTGTTGGGCACTTCCCGCGGGTTATCCTGTTTCAACCCATTTTATCCTCCCGCCACCCCGGGCGACAAGGAAAGCCTGTGGCGAGTCCAAGGCAGGGATGGGTTCCGAACCGAGCCCTGGCTTCTTCCAACACCCACACTGTTTCCTGTTAGCATGCCAACGTCCACGGTCACCGCGCCATCTCGTAGCTTATTTTAATAAGTCTCCTTAATGACTTCAGCGCAGACTTAAAACGCCTCCTCTGATCAAATAGTTTGGATAAAGGCGAGTAGGTGTCGGGGGCATTCGTCTAGGCACGTCACTTGCATTAACCCGTTTGATGCTCATAGCAGCCCAGTAGGCACTGTCACCCCTCGTTAGAGTTGGGGGACCGAGGCCTAGAGAGGGCGGCGAGCTTCCCACGCAGTCACAGTGACTGCGTGCGGGCGCCAGGCGTTAGGCTGCTGAGCGGAGGAGCAGTCCGGCTGTGACACCGCCTCTCGCTGCTGCAGTGGTGCCTCCCTGGGTGCTGTTGGTGAGGGTGCGGTGAGATCCCCCGTGTCACGTGTCCACACGCACCGTGCCCTCCCCTGAGTCACGATGGCTGCCAGAGGAGCTTCCGTCGCCGCGAACCGAGAAGCAGCTAAGAACGCGCGTCTTGGCGCCGATGTCGCCTCCTCGGTCACGTGCCGTCTCCCTCCTCTCTCGCTTAGGCTACGGCGGGTGCCCCGTGGCCCCCCCGCACCAGGCCCTGCACCCCCTGCACCAGCGCCACGTCACCGTGCCCACCAGCCTCCCGCAGCAGCAGGTGTTCGCCTTGGCGGAGCCCAAGAGGAAGCCGTCGCTGTTCTGGCACACCTTCCACAAGCTCACCCCGTTCAAGAAGTGAGCGCGGGGCCGCCCTCCCGCCGAGGTGGCCGCAGCCGCGGCCAGGGCCTTTTTGTTTCTTCTGTGCCCGGCCCGAGGACGGTGTGGGGGACCCTGTGCCGAAGGCCTCTCTCGGGGACAGTGAAGGGAGAAGGACGCGGGCTCGCCTTCAGTCTTCGGAGATGCAGCCGCCCCCTTGGAAGTGGGGAGGCAGCCACGACTCAGCTTCAGTGGACACGAGAGCCCTCTGCGGCCTGTGCGAGGTGGCCGAGACCTGGGGACCAGTGACGTGCTCTAAAGTGAATGCTGAGCGTCGCTGATGACGCGCGCTCCGGCCGCCGCAGCCCAGGCCCAGAGCACTGGGACGAGGGCGGAGGCCGCGTGGCCCTCTGCGTGTGCCTCGAAGGGAGTGGCCGTGACAGGGCTGGGACGATGCCACCCCTCGCTGGCCCTGACGGGGCTGGGACGCTGCCGCCCCTTGCTGGCCCGGGCGAGCTGCCCCTCCCCTCCTCGCATGAGAGGGTGGAACCGCCGAGGGGCAAAGCTGGCGTTCCCCGGTGTCACCTGAATCCATGCGGTGGCCGCGTGGCAGTGCGGGCTTCGTCTTGCCCCCGGGCTGGGGGGAAATGCAGGACGGGCTTGCCAGGGGCAGCGAGGTCTGCAGTGCGGAGTGACTCCCGCCGTCCGGGGGTGGGGGTGGGGCTGGGGACCCTCCCGCGGGCTGCGTGGGTCCTTCCCAGATCAGGCGCCGTCCTGCCCACGTGCAGTGTGTCACTCCGTGAGCAGAAAGCACGTCTCCTCGCATGCGTACCCTGAAAAACTCGGGTGCATACCCGCGTGCGGCGTGGAAACCGATCACTCAGGGTAAGGTGAGCAGGCGGGCGTTCTGGACGGGCGTCGGCCGGCGGCCCTGCCACCCTCACCGGCCGGCGTGTGTGACTGGGGATGTCACACCGCACAGGCCTGCGGTTCGGGCGTGTCCCGCCGCCTCCACGCCTTTACTGGCGGGTCGACAGGCGTCCGAGATCCCTTTATAAAAAGACGCCAAAACGAGACATGTCTAGACTCAGCCGTCTTTTTAAACGAAGGCCACCTGTCGACAGTCATCTGCTACTCTTTGTGCATTTTGTGAATGTTGATGAGAAGACGGGCTTTGTGAGAGAGATGCCGTTTGACTTCACTCGGTGCCCGGGGCGGGAGTGTTGCACGACGCCGGCCCTGCGTTCAGTTCGAGAAGCTCTTCTGTTGGCTCCCCCCGAAAGTTCTTTTTTGCTACTACTAGGCCCATGTTTGAGAGTGGACAGGCCTGTGCCTGCCAACACAGGTGGGTGGTTCCTCCGCTCTCCCCCGCCTGCCCCCATGCCCAGAGCTCCTCCTGAAGGGGGTGACATCCTGCCGCAAGGAAGCACAGTCCGGGACCTCTCGGGTGGCGTTTGGAGCGCCCCGTAAACGTTTGTCAGGACACCTCACCTGTTCCTGAGGCTGCTCTGCACCTCGTGCGCTCACTTCCGGGCAGGATTGCTAGAAACTCGTGTGGCCAACAGCCCGGGCCGCTTCCGGGGACCTTCATACCGAGTGTCCCAGGAGAGAGGCTGCTCGGTGAGGACACTTCTCAGGAGGTGCTGTGCCTCCGCGTGCACAAGCAGACCTTTCATTTTTCAATAGACATCTCAATTTTAGTTGCCTTTATATAACTGACTTTTTTACTAACAGAAAATAATGACATATTTTGTAAACTATGCTTAATATGCTTTTCGTGGACCCCTCAGCCATAACTGTAGGGGTCTTTGTGCTAAATAGGGTTGTTTGTACATACAGCAGCTTTGAAGAGTTGGTTGTTTTTGTTTGTTCGTTTTAATATAAGAGAATTACTTGCTTATGTTACATTTTCAGTGAGGATCCGGTTCATGGGAAGAACCACATGGAGAGGGCTTCCATTTACTGGTATTTATTAATGGGCGAAGAAGAAGTGCTCTAAGCTCTGTGACCTGTCCTGAGTTATTCCCCAGCGGAGCCCTAACTCTGGTCCCCACCGCTCCCCCTAGGCCTCCTAACAGGTGAGCAGGAAGGAGGCTGGGACACCAGGGCCTGTGGAGCCCGGGGCTGCCAGGTGTGTCGCCTCCTATCAGATACCTGTCCTGGGTGGAGCCCGCTTGGATTTTCAGGTGATTTTGAAAACTGCTAAAGTGGATCTAAAAGGATAGAACGTCCTTTGACTTCCTTAAGTCTGTTTGTCTACCTTGGGTGGTTTTACCAAATGCCTGAGTTCTGTAAAGAACAAGTGGCTCAAGTATTCTAATTTTAGTTTGCCAGACTTCCTTCTTGATTTAAGTCACGTGTTCTACTTGGAAAGAAAGAGAGAAAAAACAAAGAGAGAAAAAACAAATGCAGGTTATATATGCATTTCATTGGGAATCTCGTTTCCTCGGTCTTTCTTTTTAACCCTATATTGCATAATATGGTGGACCCCCCCCCCCCCAAAAAAAGATGATACAGCACTTTGATTAATTTCACTTATTCTTTCATGTTTCATGCCAACTCTGTTGAAAGACAGTTGCGGTGGCCTTCTCAGTGTGGATCAGACCTAAAATGCAGGACAACCTCACAGGCGAGGCGAGCAATCCTTAAACAGAATGTTTGCAAAATCTTGGGAGAGGAGCACGCTTTGTCTTTGGTCTGCAAACTCAGAAAAGGGCGGCAGCAGCTCGCCGGGGCTTTGCTGTGGCTCTGGCTGCATAGCTCGTTTTCAGTAGGTCTGGACTGTATCGTCTGGGGATCTGACGTAGCTGGAAGCATCCCACTTCATCTCCGCACAATTTCTGAATATCGTTGTGTCTTTTTATACCGAAGCCAGACAGAGACTGACTGACTCCATGCCCGGTCAGGAATTCCTCCTCGATCCTACATTGCCATGGCATAGACACAGGGCAAGTGCGTTTAATTGACACTTTGGCTCACACAATAGAAATCTTTGGTAAAAGCCACGTGAGGCAGTATTTTATCAATTGGAAATCTTTACTGCTCACATTGTTGGTATTCCTCAATGCAGATCGACTTAGAGTAGAATCGCCTGATGACCCGGAGTTGGGGGCCCTGCTGTATGGTTTTTTGCTGAGGAGAAGGGAAACAACATGTCCCTTATGGGACAGTGCCACCAACTGTGAATAAATGTCCTTTCCATGCCTGTAGGATACAAATGAACTAGGTCAAACTGCTCCAAAACAGTTGTCTCTGTCATGAACTTAGCCTGCAAATCGTTCTCCCTGTTAAAATTCCACTTGGCTGATGCTGTTGTTCTCTGATGGATGTGAGGAAAGTGGGGTTCTAAAGATTTTGAAAAAAATAAAAACTTTTTTATCCTGAAAAAAAAAAAAAACCAAAAGCTTAAATATTTGATGCGAATATAGTTAGCTGCAACATGCCTAAGTAACATTTTTGCCTTTAGTTTATTTCATAGGCATCAACATTTGTATTTAGAAAATACTTTAACCGATTCTCTGACTTAATAATTGTGGGGGTTTTTTTTGTTGTTTTTTGTTTTTTGGGGTTTTTTTTTGTAAGCATTACCATCAGTTGTATGTGACTCACCTCCTTCACAAGGCTTTTGATAAACTTTTCCTTTCATCTTAAATCGTCAACATCAAGATGATGTTATCTGTGTAAGTCAAGTGTCAGCTTCCAAACTCATGACTGGCTGTTGACAGCTGAAGTGTGTTGTACAAGATTGCTGTAACTTGATATGTATTTTTGTTGAAGTTTTTGTAAAAAAAAAAAAAAAAAATTTACGATGTTATTTGAATGAATTTTTGTAAATGCTGTGAATCTATATTTGTTGTTTTGTATCTGTATATTAAAAATAATTTGCCAAACTGGTTCTGCTAATGCATTTGAGTTTTAGAATAAGATATATAGATAGATAGATAGATAGATAGATAGATAGATAATTTTTTTAATGGAGAGAGTCAAAAGGGTGAATTCTGGAGTTCGCAGCTCATTTCCTGCGTGAACATCGATTGACTTCTTTTCTGTAGCATCTCGTCTATTAATGAGCTGGTTCAAACCACTGGATGGATATGGGAGAAAGAAGGCTCTGAGGGGAACAGATGGGGGTCACTTGACTTGAAATCATTCACTAAACATTGGAGTAAGACTGATAAAGCCAAAACCCAGAGAGAAGTCCTACTTTGCAGCAGTAGCTTTTGCTACGGGTGGTGGAATGTAGGTGAACAGAACATACCTTTGTCCACCTGTAGATTGGGCCCCCTTCTCCAGAAGATCGCTAGTGGCCCTAGGCCCACTTACCCTTTGGGGTGGGGTAGGTGACAGTTTCCTCCTTTAATTAACAGCCCAGAAAAGCTAAGTTAATAGCCCATTGTTTGCCGTGACTGTAAACAGAAACTGACTCTTATATTATAAATGCTGCCAGGCAACTCGTCCCCACTTGTTTACTCATAATTTCCACCCACTTTCCCAAACTGTCTCCCCCTCCTTGGGCTGGACTGAAAGAGGGGGGTTAGCTGTGGGGTGGGGTGGGGTGAGGTGAAAGCACTGGGAACCAAAGTCTGCCTCTCACAGGGGCCACCCTATATAGGAAGGAGTGAAAATAGAGGGCTGTGGCCACTTCTAGAAGAGTCATGGGGAGGTGACCCAATGGTGTGAGCCACCTACCCTATGCGCTCAGGAGACAGGCTGAAATGTGCAAAGCCTCCCACGGAGCTTTCGGTGAAAGAGGCAAGACACACGGGAGGTACAATTAGGATTCAGCGTGAACTCTGCGACAGCAGGAGCGTGCCCAGGTTCGGAAGGGACCTCAGGGTCTGGAGTCACTTCCCCTGGTGAGTATCGGGGCAGGAAGGTGGCCCGAGGAGGCCAGACCCCAGCAGGATCCTGGAGGGGTGACAGCGTCACAGGGCCAGCCGGGCCAGTGGCATCGAAGGGCAATGCGGAAGGCCGGGAGCTGGGTCTCACAGGCCTGCGGACCGTGACGAGGGGCTGCGATTCTGTTTTGGAGGCAAAGACTTGAAGGCAAAGAACGTTGTGGCCAAATTTGCTTTGGAGTCTAGTCCAGGGGCAGGGGAAGGGCCGGATTTAAAACCAGAGGCAAGGAGCTGGTCTGGGAGACAGGACCCAGCGAAGAGACACGGGAAGGGACAGGAGGCTGGACGTGAAGGATGCTCAGTGGGAAGGAAGGTCTCCGTCCTCAACCAGATGTTGGAGAGTGGTTTCCAAGTTCTGCCTTGGGGTGACAGGCTGGGATCCAGGACATACGGCGTGGAGGGGGCAGGAGTTCCGCGTTCGTGACAGTCGAGTCTGTCCGGGGGGTAGTGAGATGAGCAGGACGAAGCCCAGGAGAGAAGTCAGGGCTGTGGCAGAACAGACCGGACAAGCCACCGCCAAAGGCAGAGTGGAACCGCAGGACCGAAGCTGAGCCGGCAGCGGCAGGGACACCCAAAGAATTCACAGAGGAAGAGAAGAGGAGAAAGCCTGGGATAGAGAAGGGGGATGCGGGAGATGGGGCAGGGGAGGGCGGCAAAAGCGGAGCAGGAAGAGATTGTCACCTGGGCGCAGACTGAGGATGCTCCCCGAGAAAGGACTAAGGGCGTCTGGGTGGAGTCAGGGCTGGAGAGGGCAGGCTAGGGCGTGGTGGAAAAGAAACCGGCCCACCTTAGTGACCTAATTCTTTCCCACCACGGCCCGGGATGCTGGCACCGCTTTGCCCACTGTACATATGAGGAAACTGAGGCGTGGTGAGAGGAGAGGTGTCACCCCCGTTTAAGTGGGACTTGCCACAGCCGCATACCCCACCATCCAGCACGCTTCTCCTCAGCACCTCTGAGACGCCGTGTCAGGTACATTTGTCCTCTTAAGTTAGAGGTCAGTGTTAGTGGACGCTGATCTGGAAAAGTTAAGAGTAAATTTTACATGGCATTGAAAAGGAACTTTCACCATTTTTTCTCTATGTCAAGTAGGCAAGTGTGTTGGAGAGAGACAGACAGAGAGAGAGAAGGCAATGGGCATTACATCCTCATGTACACAAATGCCTAAAATTAAAGAAATTACACAGAAGTGTGAAAGATCTAGCTAAACGAAATTAGCTCTAATGGTCTGGAATCCGGATGAGGCCTGAATGGTTGTCTTCGGTTTCATCCTCTTGTTCCAGAATTGACCCCAGGGGCAGAGAACCTGCTCCAGCAAAGGAGCCAACGTCACTTTAAAAGAACCCTGCCGTCTGCTGTTGGGGATTCCTTCCTCCAGACTCGCTTTCTCTCATTTCATCAAAAAGTACCGGGGTGGAGGGGAAAAAAAGAGCTAAGTTTTTGAGCTGAGGGCTGCTGGTGGGAGATGCTGCCTGACTTAAGTGTTGTCAGAGTTTTTGAAGTTCTTCCAAGACATCTTGTGCCTCGCTCTGTTCCCACCCCTTCCTGCTGTTTTGCAGATATATCCGCCAGGGAATTGTGTGTCAGGAAGGCGCGATTTTGTCTAGTTTGTCCTTGAGTGCTGGTTTGGTTTGCACAGCACCTGGGCACAGCCTGAAGCCCCTGGCGGCCAGTCAGGTAAGTGCATGAGGAAACAAATTCTTTACATTCGATTTAAGGCATCTGAGTCCTAAAACAGTTCTTTTGTTATCAGTGTGTGACAATCCTGCTCAATTATTTGCTGAGTTTTGGGTAAGAAAGGAGTAAGCCAGTTCCAAAATTCATTCTCGAAGAGGCTAAACAGGAGATAAAAGCAGAACTTGTCTCTTCTGCCAGAATTCTGCAAACTGGTTGGGAGGAGGCACAGAACCTCAGAACAACCATAAGAATGAACAGGCCTTTCGAGAGAGCGTTCTAGAGAAGCTCATAGATTATTTTACACAAATTTTAATGTGTACATTTTTATCTATGGCTATACTAATTTACACTGTACTTAAAAAAAAAAAAAAAAGAAAGAAAAAGCCCCTCAACATATGCCGAAGAAGAAATACCCAGAGCATACAATGTACAGAGCACGTGGAAGAAAATGTATCCAGTGAAGCCAGTTTAGAGATTTTTAGATTCTTAGACTGTCAGATCTGGGAGGGATGTTTGCCAGCTAGTTCATCTCTTGTACAGGGAAGCAGAGGCTCCGAGGTTTGGAGACCCAGTAAAGAATGCTCAGTGGGGTTTTGGCTGGTCTTCACTAATTCTTAGCTTTTGGGGGCATAAGAATCTTGAAGAACAGAAATCTTCGACCGTGGCTGTGAATTAGGGACATCATGTCCTTGCAGAAAATTAATCAGGGGAGGCATGGAGTGTCCTTTTATCAAGAAATTCAGTGCTGAAGGAGAAATATAGGTCAAGCACAGGAGAAACAACCCAGAAATAAGACGTTCACCAAAAATGTATTTTATTTGGGACTAAAACACAGTAACCCCAAAGCATTTGTAGGCTGTGTCCCTTTGCCCCTAACTGCATCTGTGTGTCAGGTGTGTGAGATCATAGCAGCTTCCCGGGGTCGCTCAACCCAGGGACTCAGTGGTCAGCAGAAGGATTGGTATCTCCTCTCTGCATTCCCATGGGTCTACCTGAGGCAGTGATGATAGCTGGTTTTTAATATGTCACCTGAGGGGCTGTATACCCAGTGCGTCCTCTGACTACTGGGCTAACTGACTACAGAAGTCCACAAACCTTCCTCATTTTGGATGAGTGCCCATACTTTCCACAGCAGAAACTTTGCATGAGTCATGCAGCTGTTGGCTGAACTGTGTGTAAAAGAAACCCCAAATAATGATTGCTTGGGCAAGTTATTAGTATATTACTGTCTCATGTCAAAAATGAGCTGGTAGGACAGCTCTGGTCTGTGGAGTCAGTAGAGACCAGGATTTTTCTATCACCAAAGCACTGCTCTCCTTTGAGGAGTCTGACATGGCTCACCGTCCCATGCATGGTCCAGCCATAGGAAAGAGGAAAGGGCAAAGGAGGTTACACCCTTTTCCTTTAAGGCCCACAAGTTGCTTAAGCCCCTTTTGCTCACTTCCCATTGGCCAGAACCTAGTTTCATGTAAATATCTGGGCTGCAAGGGAGGCTGGGAAATGGAATCTGTTGTGGGCAGCCACGTGCCAGTTAAAATTTTTATTACCGTGTAAGAAGGTGATAAGGAATGTGGGAGAAACTAGTAATCCTCACTAAAAGCACTGACAAGGATTAGATTTAATGCCCAGTCACCTCCCCTGGTGATGATCTGTACATGGGTAAAACCAGGATAACCAACCTTGCCCTCCCTCCCTTATCCTTCCTTTTTTTCTTTTCTTTTCCTTTTCTTTTTTCTTTTCTCTTTTCTTTTCTTTTTTCTTTTCTTTTCTTTTCTTTTCTTTTCTTTTCTTTTCTTTTCTTTTCTTTTCTTTTCTTTCCTTTCCTTTCCTTTCCTTTCCTTTCCTTTCCTTTCCTTTCCTCTTTCTTTCTTTCTTTCTTTCTTTCTTTCTTTCTTTCTTTCTTTCTTTCTTTCTCTTTCTTTCTTTCATTCTCTCTCCCTCCCTCCCTCCCTCCCTTCCTTTCCTTCCCTTCCTTCCCTTCCCTTCCTTCCCTTCCCTTCCCTTCCCTTCCCTTCCCTTCCCTTCCCTTCCCTTCCCTTCCCTTCTCTTCTCTTCCTTTCCTTCTCTTCCCTTCCTTTCCCTTCCCTTCCTTTCCTTCCCTTCCTTCTTCCCCTCCTTCTCTCATTCATTTATTCATTCTACCATTCAATGAATATTTGACTGTGATATACTGAAAATAAGAAAATGGAGAGGTATACTCCCTATCTTCAAAAAGCTATAGCCTCGTGGGTGCCTGATAAGTGACCCTTAGCCTCCATGAAGAACAGACAGGGTCAGGGGGCAGTGATTGAGATGAGAGAAAGGGAGAGAAGCAGGAGAGAGGAAAGGTGGGAGATGGGTGGGGACCTAGTTCTATGCATTTTGAGGAGACGCCAGATGTAGAAGTTAAAAATCAAGTTATGAAGTGGTTGAACTCATTAAATGGGATCCAACCCATGCCTTTGTGAAAAGCACAAATGTAATTTTTTTATTTTTTACAATAGCATATTAATACAAATTCTACGGCATTCTTTTGCAAACTCTCATGTCCCTCTCCTAAATTTTCTTATTAGATATAATGCCGTAACTTACTTCACTGCTTATGTGGGTGGCAAGTATCTTTAATTATTCAAAAATCAGTCATTGAAGGTTGTCCTCATGCTAGACATGAAGTATAAACAAGCGAGCTACAGTCTCTGCCTATATTGAGTATGCGGAATAGTAAGAGAAGGGTAAGTGTTTACTTTTATCTTAGCTTTTCTACAGCTGGAGAAGAACATGGGGTTTATCACAAGTGTATGATTGCGTAAACTTTTCATTATTGGAATAACTGTAACACACATTTTTTAAAAAATTAAAAAGGGAACGATAAAGACCCCTTAACAGAGGTTGGTCCGCACTATTTAGCTCTGACTACTTACTCCCAGTCACTTCTGAGTTAAGCGAACGAGACTGGGGTAAGTTATTTATGGGATTTGGCTCTAAGAAAACTCGACTCAATTTCCTGAAATGGCATAAGATTGTGACTACAAAGGGAAACATCTGTATTTCCTTTTCCAAAAATACTCCATCTGCCTCAAGCCCTGTGACATTTGGAGGCCTCCATGCGGTGGCGATATCATCCTTTGGATGACAGAGACTATCTGGTTTTTAAAAATATGTATCCAGAAATATTTTTACAGACACTGTAAAAAAGCATTTTTTTTTAAAAAGGAGAAACTCCCAGAATCCCACCATTCCAAAGCCACCACGTTCAATTAGATCTATCTGCTTCTAGTTTTTGTCAATATGCATATATAATTACATAGGTACCTTTGTCATGTGCATGGTACTTAAGTATATTTTTTAAAAATTCTACACAACATATATCTTCTACATATTTCTCCAAGAACTTCCTTCATAATTATTCTAGCGGTTATGTAATATTCTGCTTACTAAAACAATGTTACACATCACCCAATGTTGTTACACTATTACAGAGAGTGCTGTGGTTAATGCGTTTGGCACACAAACCGTGGGTTACTGAGAAGAATTTTAAGGGTGAGATTACTTGGTCTTAGATATGGACGTCTTTTCTCTTTAACTCCCCAGAGGGCTGTGCAGACTTCTACTGCCTTCAGCAGAGAGTCTGGCTTCTGACCAGTTGCATTGAATGTATGTTGTCATTTTTTTGAGTCCTAAGATATCTGCCATGATACGGTCATATTTATTCATCCTGCTATTCCAGGCTTAAAATTGAGTACTGGGAATATAATAATGAGGAAAATACTGTCAGATGGGGAGCCGGATTTTTGTTACATAATTACAGAAACAAGTGTAACCCCTCACCCATAGTGCTTTGGAAGAGAGGGACAGGGTGCTATGTCCCCGGGGGGAGCTTTGACCTGGTCAGGGAGGCCCCCACATCCCTAGTGTTGATTCCAGCCTGGGCTGTTCTCTTTGTCTAGAACATTCCACCGGATCCACAGCTCCCCTCCCTAGATCTCGGGCCCCACCTCACACGCCAGCATTGTCTTAGCTGCTGATGAGGTCAGAAAGCAAATCCACGACTCTCAGGGAGGACTTGAAAGAGTGCTTCTCGAACCCCGTCCCCTTCCGTGTGTGCACGTGTGCCTTTCTCCACAGTGGCCTCCCGTGGAAACAAAACCCGAACTCGAAAAATCATAGTAGGATGGCTCGAAAGCTTTGCTATATTTTAATTTAATTTTTTTTTTTTTTTACCATGGTAAAATGCGCATAACACAATTTCCCGTTCCAATCACTTTTCAGTGCACAGGTCACTGGTGTTACGTTCCGTCCACATTGTCGTGCTGTATCCAGCCTCCCAAACTGGAGCTCTGTCCCCAGTGAACAACTGATGCCCTCTCTGCCTCTCCACATGGCCCCGGGCAACCGCCACTCCACCTGTCTCTATGAACTTGACTAGTCCAGGCGCCACACATAGGCGGAATCATGAAATATTTGCCCTTTTGTGACTCGCTTCTTTTCACAGAGCATTTGTCTTCGAGGTTCATCCATGTTGGAGCGTGTGTCAGAATTGTCTTCGTTTTTAAGTGTGACTAATATTCCGTGGCATCGATAGACCACATTTTGTCCATCCTCTCATGTGTCTGACATGTGTGTTGCTTCCCCTTTTTGGCTGTCGTGAACAATGCTGCTGTGATCATGTGTGTACCGATATTTCTTTGAGGCCTTGCTTTCAGTTCTTTTGCATATAATACCCAGAGGCGGGATGGCTGGATCCGATACTAATTCTACGTTTGCTTTACTATTTACAGTGTGCTTTCACGCACATGGTGACCAAATTTGGATTTTACAGCAGCTCTGTGAGATTAGTGAGCATCAATCTCTCTCATGGCTCCAAAAATGTGGTTTGCCCAAAGTGGAATGATAACTGGAAGTGTCCTGACTTGGAACTAGGCTTCCTCCTTGCTTGCTCACCTTTAAAAGGGGTCCCGATCACACGCGTCCCTCCCAAGGACAATGTCCTTCTGATGTAAGCAGCTTGGTCTGCTACTAGCTTGAGCATTCCTCCCAGGTGGGTCCATGTCCCACGGCAAGGAACAGAGGCAAAGGTTTTTCCCTTTTTGGCCGGTTTCTCTTTCCATTCAGCTCTGTCATCTGAACCATGAGGATCTGGTGGCTCCTGCTTGCCACCGCAGTCTGCACAGGGAACGTGAACTCCCAGGACACGTGCAGGCAAGGGCACCCTGGCGTCCCTGGGAACCCCGGCCACAATGGCTTGCCCGGAAGAGACGGACGAGACGGAGCAAAGGGTGACAAAGGGGACGCAGGTACTCACCACCTGGTGGCGTCAGCTGCCCTTCCATGTATTCCTCTATTCTTTTCACCTCATTCATTCACTCATTCAGTCATTTATTCATCACCTGTATGGTCACCCTCCCATCAACCATTCACGCATAATCTAGCAAACACTGAGAGCCTGCCCCATGCCAGGTACTGGCCTCGGTGCTGGGGGACAGTACAAGGCTGAGAGGACCCCCATCCTCATGCACTTGCTCGTCTAGTGGAGAAACCTGTTCTCAGCCATCATCTTTGCTACCACAGGGCCATTTTCAGGTGTGTATCATGTCATAGATCTTCCTGCCTCAGGTGACAGGTACGACGGATCAGTGACAGATGGGGCCTCTAGAGAGATCCAGTCGCTAAGTGTTTGGCACAGAGCACCTGGCTGCAGTGCCCATAAGCGTTGATGCTCACCATGCTATAAGCCAGGTGACGTGGAGTGACAGAGAATACAAAAATGGATGATGGCCTGAAGCCATTCCGAAGCTGCTCCTCAGGGGTCTATATCATATATTGGGGCCTGCCCCCAGGGTTTGGGATTTGGGGGACAAGATCCAGCCCCAAGAAAGGAAATTTGCAAAAGCCTAGATGTGGGAGCGATTTTCATAACACCAACCGATCGTCTTGGTTTTCGAATGGGGTTCTTGAGCCCTGGTCTGACCGTAAGCCGAATGAACCATCTGGATGCGGGAAGAAAACACCAGAATGTCTAGTGGCATTTAAAAAGATAAATGTAAGTGAAGAAAAAAAATTGAGCTTTGAAAATATTTAATATATTTTTTTTTGCACTCACTTTATTGTGCTTCACAGATGTTACTTTTTTTTACAAATCCAAGGCAAGACCCACCCCCCTTTTACCACCTGCAAAAAGATGACGACTCGCTTCATTGCAGCGATCTGGGAGCAAGTCTGCACGATCTCTCAGAGGTGCCTGTATGTGCATTAACGTGGTCAGCCTCGCTCAGACCATTTGCAGATGGACAGGTGTCATTTGGAAATGTGTCCTGTGGGAAGAGCGGGAGCCCCATCATGTGAGCAGGCTGGCTGGGGCCCTCATGCATTCACCAATCACCTCAGTGTACTCTGTGGTATTGCAGTTAATGTGTACCCAGGCCAGGGGGGCTTCAAACTATACTATCGAATTATCTCAACAGATGGATGCCTAAAATACTCCCGCCAACAAACTGAAGGTTGAGGGCAGAAACATAAAAGAGTCACGTGCAAACAGGACAGCTGTCATTTCTAGCCTGAGTGTAAACTCTTCAATAGTATGTTATTAGGGAAAAAAAAAAACGCTGATGAACTAGTCAGATGGGACAAGAAGTCTGACAAAACCTAGAAATTATTAAGGCTTTGTGCATGTGAATTTATATTTACATCTATTAAAGCGAACCTCATTCTAACTCTAAATTGTACCATGAGATATCAGTCATTTATAGGAAGAAGCGCCCCAGTTAATAAGGTATTTCAGGACTGTGTGAAATGTGAACACAAACCGCTGTCATTTTTTTCTCAGCAACACATTAAATAGTAGAAAAACGTCACCAAACTTACAATAAACAGAAGTCACTTTTGGTGTTTGTTAATCATGTCAGAAGATTAGATATTCCTCTGGTTATATTAAAAATGTTTGAAATAATATGCAGAAGGCCATTTCAGGATGGACTAAAATTAATGCTTTGCCAGCCGATGCTGTTGGAATGTGGATTTTTAAAAAAGCCTCTGTTAAGATTTGGAGAAACAAGTATTCAGTGACTTAGTACAGGAAGTCTGCTGCCCGGATAAGTGAAAGTCTAGGTGTTCTCTTTTCCTGCTCATAGCACTTGGTAGTCTAGCCTGTTCATTGGGTGAAGGAGAAGGTCACCAGGAAGCAATGTCATTTCTCTTTGCCCGTCACCCTGCAAGTCTGCTCTGTGGGTCTCCTACTGGATCACGTCTCCAGTAAGTCCGTGTCACTCTTAGGCGTTAGACCTGTTTCATTTCTGGCTTGTGAAAAGCCCAGTCCCGCCTCATGACAATACCTCAGTCTTAATGAAATTCTTGTTTCTACTCTCCCGCTGGGACCGTGTAGTGTGTGTGTGTGTGTGTGTGTGTGTGTGTGTGTGTGTGTGTGCGCGCGCATGCATGCATGCATATGCACTCAGACATCATAGGCTTATATGCTCAGGTTACACCTGTGTCTTCATGATTCCTCCACTTTTCACGTCCACTGTCCCTCCTCACTGAAAGGGCCACACTTGACTCCCAAGATGGGGCAAGCTGGGGACAAAGGGTGCAAGAAGGTATTACTTAGTTGGTGCTGTTAAAATCTGGCCTGGGTGCCCTCTGAAGAAGACGACCCAAAGCTGGCTTTTCTCTCATGAGATTCTTTTGGGGTTCTTCACTGCACCGTTCCTTGGAGGGGGCAATGCACTCATTGCATCTGAAAGTGCCCCAGTTTTTTTACGCACTCCCTCACTGTCGGGGTCCCCTTGCCTTGGCAGCACTTTTCCCGAGCAGGCCCCGACTGAACACCTCCAGCCTGGCACCCCCGCAGGCACCCACCCAGCCCACCCACAGCTGGGCATCTGTGCCCTGGCAGACTCCAGAGGCGGGGGGCATTCCTCACACCTCGCCATTTGGGCAGCTTTGCTCGGCTGCTTCTTTAGACTCTTCTGGTTGAAAACCAGGCATCAGCCATGACCTTGAACTCCCGGGGTCACATTTTCTCTTTCTCTAAAAACCTCTGCGTGCACTTTGCTCCAGTCTCAAGGTTACAGTTCTGCAGCTCAGCACACTTCTGGCCGAGGGAGCCCGGCGGGGTGGGGTGACAGTCCCGCCTTCGCGTGCTCATCCCATCTGACTCGAGAGTGGGTGTGTATGTCTTATTTCCAAATATATGGGGTTTTAATTTTTTTTTTTGTATTTTAAAATATTTTATGTACAAAAAAAGAGATAAAAGATAGATTAAAAAAATAAAGACAAATGTTCATATGTTCAACAACAAATTTCTCTACTTCTCCCCAGTTGAATCTCTGTCTTCTTCAATGGTATCTGTTCTTTGACATTTTACATGCTTCTTCAAAGCAGATTAGATATAGATATAGATATAGATATAGATTTATGCTTTGTACATAGTTTATATTATATATACATGTTTCTTAGAAGTGTATTTAATCACACTTCTCACTAAAAATCAGCTTCATCTTTATCTTACCCTCTTCAAATGTATTTGTGCATATGTTTTACAATGAACACGTTTTTAGAACACTGTCTGCATGTAATTGGTAAATGCATGAACACGCGCATTGATTAGAGTACACGTTCATCCTTTGTTACTTGGAGGTGCATGATCATGAAAGTTTGGAGGCCATTCTTCTAGAGATGGAAGAATTGAGAAGTCAGCAGGGAAACCGAAAAGCAGGGAGGAGAGGAAGACTCTAGAGTGGGCCAGTGAGGAAGCAAAAGGAGGAGGTAAATGCAGGGGTGACTACTGCCCAGAGAGCCTCCCAGGACCCAGGACCTGCCTGGAGCCCCAGGAGACCGGACATCACTGATATGAATCTGTCCATGTCAGTCCTTTGTCAAGACTTGGAAACTGGCCCAGCTTGCCTTGTCACCGCAACTGGGTCAGTGGGGCTGGGCTGAAGTATGGGGTATCTGACGCTACCGTTTGGGAAGCCGGAGTCTGGAGCAAATCACATCCTGGTGAGCTCTCTCCTACTGCCATGCCTGGGGCCACCTCTATCCTGTCGACTGACCCTCAGGAAGCTGAAGCTCAGGGCAGCCCATCCGAGCACTGGGACTTGTGGGTGGTTGGCCAAACTCACCTGCCGGATGTTTCCAGTGGGGTCTGGCATGCAAACTCGATCGGTGACTTCTACCACCACCCCAAAGCACTAGAGAGATCCTTCCAGAACCCTCCCTTCAATCCCGAATCGTGCTGTGTAACCACAGTCATCTGTGTTTTCATAGTAGGCTAGTAAACCTTCCACCCCGCTCTCTGTGAGAATGACAGAAAAGGAGCAGAAGTGAGGAAGTCGCGCAGGGCTTCTGACATCCAGTCACGTCCTGAGCTCACTTCGTTCTTCTCCTGCCTTCTTGCAGCCAGCCGCTTGGGAGGTCCACCCAATTCATTTCATAATTCACTTCTTCTACACAGCTCGGCCGCCTCGCTGTTTGCTCACACCTGCCCGCCTCCACCTGCGCTTCTGTGGGGAGAGTGTGTGTGTCCGGTCTAGGGGTCACCCCCAGGACTTGTCCAGTCTACACCACTGGTTGAGACCGATGTCTAGGAAAATCAGGAAAATTGGAACCTCACTCCCGTTTTCTTCTTTTCCACCTAGGAGGACCAGGACGCCCTGGTGATGCAGGGAAGGATGGGATGAATGGAGAGAAAGGAGAACGAGGTCAGAAAAATTGTGTTCCATTTTACCGTGCTCTAATACTGAGCTGCCGGTGATTTCATAGTAATTAGTAAATGCTCACAAGGACAAGTTCTTTACTTGGGCTGGGCTAGCGATGATGCAGTGACAAAGGTGACACAGTTCTTCCTCTCCAGAAGCTCATGATTCAGTGCAGGGATCAGCAGACTTTTCTGAAAAGGGACAGATAGTGAATATTTTCAGCTTTGCAGGCCATGCGGTCTTCAACACAACTACTCAATTCTGCTATTGTTGTGAAAAGCAGCCCTAGATACACACGATACCTGGGGCTGTGTTCCAAGGAAACTCTAGGAAAACTGAAAACTGAATTTTATATAATTTTCATGCATTGCGGAGTATTATTTGTGACCTCTTGAAAACATAAAGCGTTCTTAGCGTGTGGGCCATACAAAACCAGACAGGAGGCCGGATCTGGCCTGTGGGCCATCATTTGCCGAAGCCCGAGCTGGTGTGCGAGCGTTGAGGAATGACACCGCGTTTTGACTCAGTGCATCTGGCGCCACTACAGGGACGAGGTGGCTCTGAAGGGCAGGACGTACTCTTGGCAGCTGTGACTGATGGGACAGGAGAATGGTCATACGGGCAGACACATACAATGTTTGCTTCAGGCGAGGTCGTTCCAAGTGCTTTTCATGTATGGACTCACTACAACGGCCTACAAACGGGGCAGTAAAACTATCCCAGCGCCGTGGAGGAGGAGACAGGTGAAGGTGTCCGGTTGGCTAGCCCGATGTCCCCGGCATGGCGGTGGAGAGGGGACCGAACGCTGGCCTTGAAGTCCAGGGTGCATGCTCAGAACTAGTGCTCTCTATCCCAGGCAAAGGGTGGGGACATGCCAAGTGGACTTGTGAATGACCAAGCATGTGATGGGGTTGGCATGTCACAGGCTGGGCTGGACAGGAGAGCCATCGATGCCACCCAGAAGGGTTTATTTGGTTCAGTCCCGTGAGGTGCTTTTTGGGGGATGTCACATAATATCGAGGGTCAGTTTACCGAAAGTCACCTGAGTTGATCCGGCCTCTGCTCTTCTTCGGGATCCCCAAGGTGTGTGCCCTCAGGATCGGTGCCGCTTAGCACATAGCGACCTAGGTGGCAAGGGATGGTAGCTGATAACGTGAGCCCAACATCATCTAGTAGGCAGAAGTCGAAGGGGATTTTTGTGTGTGTGCGATTTAGGAGCGCATTTTCAAACCCTGAGCACATGCCGAGCCTGTGTACTGCTACATCACGCTCATATGCTTGATGATGGAAAACCGGAGTTGTTTTTCACGAGGCAATGCTTCATAAATCATGTCTTCCTTTGTTTTCTCCTCCCTTACTTAGGAGCAGATGGAAAAGTTGAAGCAAAAGGCATCAAAGGCGATCCAGGCTCCAGAGGACCGCCAGGCAAACATGGGCCAAAGGGACTCGTTGGTCCCCTGGGGGAGAAAGGGCTTAGGGGAGAGACGGGCCCTCAAGGGCCAAAGGGGGACAAAGGTGACGTGGGTTCCACTGGTCCAGAAGGGCTAAGGGGCAACACTGGTCCTTCGGGCCCAACTGGTTTACCGGGCCCCGTAGGCCCCCTTGGAAAGCCTGGTCCCAAGGGAGAGGCCGGGCCACTAGGGCCCCAAGGTGAACCAGGAGTGCGGGGACCGAGGGGCTGGAAAGGGGATCGTGGAGAAAAAGGGAAAATCGGGGAGATGCCAATCTTGCCGAAAAGCGCTTTCACCGTGGGGCTCACCGTGCTTAGCAAGTTCCCGCCCTCGGATGTGCCCATCAAGTTTGACAGGATCCTGTACAACGAATTCAACCACTATGACATAGCGACGGGGAAATTCACGTGCCACGTTGCTGGGGTCTACTACTTCACCTACCACATTACTGTGTTCTCCAGGAATGTGCAGGTCTCTTTGGTCAAAAATGGGGTGAAGGTTCTGCACACCAAGGACAGTTACATGAGCTCCGAGGACCAGGCCTCTGGGGGCATCGTTCTGCAGCTGAAGCTTGGGGACGAGGTGTGGATGCAAGTGACAGGAGGGGAGAGGTTTAATGGCTTGTTCGCAGATGAGGATGATGACACAACTTTCACAGGCTTCCTTTTGTTCAGCAACTAATGAGGCAGAAGCGTCTGTAAATAAATCTGCCTCGCTAGACATCGGAATTAGCTCAGCGGAGACGTGGTTAGATGATTTTTCTATATTAATCACTCGCGTTGTTTTAATACTCATAAAAAGGTGGAAATTGGAAAGTTGTTCCTAAAACAGATTCTATGTAACTCACTCTCTTTCTAAGAGTAAATTTTTCAATACTTGCATTATTTATTATAATTTGATATTTTCATCATTCCCGTTATCTGAAAAATCCTTTCATTGGCATTTCTTGTGGGAAGAGTGTTTTGCTATCATTTTAGTACTCAAAGGAGCCATAACATGATTCATCTCTCAGGTGTATTTCTCAGGACATTAGGGAGAAGGAAAAGGAAAATGTTTTTTCCACTTAGTGGCTAATATGAGTTTTAAGTGGTGACAACGAGACATCCCAGAAATGAGAACGCTTCGCTCGTATTCTAACTTAGGTTTTACTTGCCATTCAATTCGACAAGTAGTTGTCTAGTAAACCTTTTGCCAAACTTGAATCTGTATTAGTTTCCCGAAGTTGCTATAACAAAGTACCACACACTGCGGGGCTCAAACAACAAAAATGTATTCTCACAGTTCTGGAGACTGGAAGCCCCAAATCAAGGTGTTGGCAGGGCCAGGTTCCCACCAGAGCCTCTCAGAGAGCATCCTGCCCTGAGGCTCCCAGCTTCCAGCAGTCGTAGACGTTCACTGGCTTCTAGTAGCATCACTCCAACCTTCACCTCTGACTTCACATGGCCATCTTCCCTCTGTGCACAAAATTCCCTCTTCTTATAAGGACACCAATTATATTGAATTAGGATGGTCCTAAGTATGACTTCGTTTTAACCTAATTATATCTGCAAAGACCCTATTGCAAAATAAGGTCACATTCACAGATACGAAGGGTTAGGACTTCGACACATCTTTTCCGTAGACACGACTCGACCTGTAACAGTTTGCTCTCCACTCCCCAAAACTGGAGTTCTTCCCATGTCCAAAACACATTCTTCCCATCCCAACATCCACAAATATCTTAACAATTTCAGCATCAACTCTAAATCCAAAAATCTCATCTAAATATTAGCTCAAAGTCAGAGATCTCATGATCTAAATCACTTAAGTCAGTTATAGGTGAGATCTATTGTGTGAACGAATCATCCTGGGGCAAAATTCTGTATCTGTGAACGTGTGAAACCAGACAGCAAGTTATGTACTTCCAAAACCAATGGTAAGAGAGGCACAGGACAGCCATCCCATTTTAAAAGGGAAGAAGGAGGAAGGATAAAAGGGACCATAGGTCCCAAACAAGTCTGAAACCCAGCAGGGCAAATCTCATTGGATAGTTTTCACTATTTACCTTCTAAAATTTTATATGAGCTACGCAAGAGAAAAAGGTTACTGGACAGAGGCACCAAACGAGTTACAGTTTGAAGTGGATGTTAGGGATGAATTCACTAAGATTGTAGAGTAAAAGGAAAACTTGACCTTCAGGCCTACAGCTGAAATTTCTTGTTCAGACAGGCCCCGTCCACTTCCCTTTCTTCTGATGAAAATGTCCTAATGTCCACTCCCAGGCCCAGGCTTTCAGATGTTGGTGACGCTCCTCTGTGGGGGTAGGCACAGGACTCAGGTATGGCTAATCAGAACAGCGCCTCCTCGGTGATGACTTCCAAAATGGCACTTGCTCCAGTCAGAGCCAATGACGTGCCATTTGCAACTTTTGAAGGGCCATTGGAAAAAAAAAAAGGCAAAATCTTTTTCAGCAGGAGTTTGACCTGGTAGCCACTCTGCTCATCTACAGAGCCAGAGAACCAGGCTGAAGAGCTGGGGAGAACCTAGTTTTGGGGACAGTGTTTAGGGCCCCAAATCCAGCTGTACCTGAAGGCAGAGCACCCCGGGCTGTTTTGCTGTGTGAGCCAACAAATCCTCTGTTCACTTAATCTGGATGGATGGAGGTGTTTGTTTTGTTTTATGTTATTGTTACTACCACTTCCTCCTGAAAAAATTTAAGTGACCCATGGTCCAATGAGAGGGGTGGCCCAATTGCAGCGGAAAAAGCCCCAGACAGAACTGAGATGTATGGGTTGTTTCAGCCACGACAAAGGAAAGTGAATTTGGTGCATTATTTGGGACAGACGTTTTTCAGCCTTTCTGTGCCTCAGTCTCCCATTGTGCAATAGCAGTTGAACTTAATCGTTTTGTGCAGTTTTGGCCCTCACGAGTTAACTCGATTCACTTTTCTTTTAGTAGAAAAGCAAAAGGACTCCAGCTCAGGACAGAGTCAAGCTACAGCATTTTCTGAACCACACCCCGGGATGTGTGTCCCTTCAAACTGGGACTTAACCACCATTCTATCCATACTCCAACCAAGTCAACACGGTTATGGTGATATCTTCCTTCTCAGGGAAGGTTGGACTTCTCTGAATTATCATTAGGAGCAGGCAGCACAGCTGAACATGGGATATTGAAAAATTACTTGCTGGTTAGGAAAAATATTGAGAAATATACAGAAATAATTTCTATTTATAGGTATTTTACTGGCCTTTCTTAATATATATTTCTTCTAGAACAGAGTTAGGACTAGAGTGAAGCAGGTGAGGCACCCAGCCTGCAAAATTTAAGGAGGCACTCATTCTCAGGTGCTGGCATTGCATGCATGTGACCCCAAGAGCAAGTGCCTCCTTAAATTTTGCACCCCAGGTCCAGAGCTTGCCTCATGCCCTACTTCTGCCCAGCTACAGGATGACTGATCATTTTACTTCCTTATTTGGCCAGAATGTCTTTATTCTTTAGCTTTTTTTGAATTGTAATAACCCAAACTGTTTTTCCTGTGTAAAGTCTCGTTTTGTTGTGGACCCAGTGAGGAATACACGTGCTGACTCCCTTCTATTTAAGGCTACAACTTTACAGGCTGAGATAAACATAAAGGAAAAAAGTAGAATGTATGACCAAGAGATAGGATACAAGTTTTTACAAAATAATTTTTGTAGGGCAAACATAGAATATGAGATGTTAAACCTGTTTCAAAGATCTTCAAAGAGATAACATTGACGGAGTGGGGTTGGTGGTCTAGTATGCCATTTGGGATTATTTCTCATTGGTTGTCTGTGAATCTGGACTACAATTTAAAACAGTCTAACGATGACAGGCCCTCTGAGACACAAGACACCTTGTTAACTTGGCACGAGTAAGCATTCATTGAGGGCATTCTTAGGCTTAAATGTTCGCATAATAAATGGTTAGATACCTGTGTATAAAAACCATTTTGGGATAAAGGAAGGCTCTCGAATTTGAAACTCCTTTTAAAAAAAAATTATAAATTAAGCATTTTCGTCAAATCTATTGATGAATTATCTTTTTTAGATGTCATATTTGACATCTTTGTAAGGGCTTCCTGTACAGGTGTTAGGTCTGCAATGTGGGGTGGCTGCCACTAAGTCCCCTAAGAACCAACCAGTTACAAATAAAGTGATATTAATCAACGTGGAATTAGGAATTTGGGGATTTTAAAGAGCTTTAAATCTTTGTTAAGAAAACAGTAAAAAAGGAAATCACAATTTACCATATATACACAATGAAATATAGAATTTATAGTTAAGTTGTAAAGAATTGTATAGGTACATAATAGTATTGTCTTAAGTAAACTTTAATTATTTATCATCATTTTCATCATCACCATCACTTGGGCTTTTCCTCCTTACCAGGCTAAATTGAAAACAAACTCCATTTAAAACTAAATTGTTTGGGGGTGAGGAAGGGAGAACATTTAGAAGCTATCTGTAGGGAGCATGCACACCTCTTGGCTTTCGCTTCTGGCTCTCTGGAACTTTAGAGAAGGTTCTTAAAACTGCTCAAACCCAGCAGGCAATGTTGTTCCTTTAAGGCCACACATTCAAGTGAGATAATGCTCTAAATAAACCACATTTAAGAAAATTTAACTGTAGTTACTTTACCATGCAATAAAAAAGGTTCGCGTGGGTTCTCCTTCCTTTGTATAAGTCACACCATGGGTATGCATGGCACATGAATCATGCTTTAATTCGTTCACAGAAGACAACAACCCTCAAAGCATTCAGACATTGATTTATTGGAATCACTGAGAATCCTGTTTCCGTTTCAAGCTGAAGTGGGGAGAGGATGTTTTGAGGATCGGGCAGAAGGCTATGCATAGCAGGCTCTCCTTCCTTACTTTCCTAGGTAGGCTTTCTCGCACCGAGTCACCTGGCTTCCGGTCCACAGAAAGGTCCGTTCTCAATGGGCCAGTCTCATGTTTGTATCTCAGCAGCCCCATCCACTGAGAGATCAAGAAGTGGCAGGTGTCTGGAGATAGCATCATGCCATACTCCAAGCCACAAGTCCCTAACGCCTTTCCCGCCCCCAAATCTTTTCATGCCCGTCTAGTTGGCTGAAGTTTGGCGAAATCTTCCCTTTTCCAATTTATGTTGTACATTATTGTAATAATTTTCGAAGTCAAAATAGATGAAGATTTACTTGATTCCCCTGCAGTGACGTGCAGTCACACTGCATATTTAATTGCAACCTTTTCGGGTGGAAGCCGATTGAGTTGTGGCGCGTCACTGGTCCTGTGACATCGGGGAAGGCCCTCAGATCACGCACGCCGCCTGCTCTGGGGGTCCACTGCCCCTCCTGGAAGAATTCCTGGCGGGGTGACACTCCACCCGCCCGCTGGAGTCACGTGGAGGAAGAGGAAACCTCCAGGCACACGGGGGCGCGAGACCGCAGAGGCTGCCGAGGAAGCGGCGAGGTTACGCTCTTGCCCCGGGACGCCGACGTGCCCACGTCCTGCGGGCCCCGCGCCCCGACCCGGAAGCGTTGGCGTCACGTGACGCGGCGTGGGCCGCTTCCTTGGAAACGCGGCGCGCGTGCTTCCGGCAGGAATCGCGGAGCTGGGACTGGGCTCCCGCGCCGGGTACACGATGCTGTGCGCTGGAAAGTTGGGCAGCCTGGGAGCCCGGGCAGCGGTTTTGCGGCCCGGGCGAACGGGCCTGGGCGTCTTCGGAGCCGGGTTCTGGACCCGAGGGGTCAGCACCAGCTGGTCTCCGGTGGGCGCCGCCTTCAATGCCAAGCCCCAGAGCCGCCGTCTGGACCTGTTCGGCGAGCGCGGGGTGAGCGGCGCAGGCGGGGACTCCTCTCGTTCCCCCAAAATAAGGCGGCTGCGTTCTCCGCACGGCCAGCGGGGTTCCGGGCACGTTCGTTTGGGTCTGGGAGGAGCCGGACAGCGAACCCACGTTGTATAGCAGGGTTTCGTTTGCGCTCTCGGTGACCTTGCCCGTCACCTCTTTGAGGTGCTGGGTTATAGGGAGCGGGGCGGCCTTTGGTGGTCCCCTCACCAAAGTGTGGGTCCCAGGACCTGTCTCTGCGTGAGCCTGTCGCTCCACTTGAACTTAATTCACCTTTGCAGTGAACTCCGCCTGCGGGTCCCGCCCTCTCCTCACACAGCCCCAACCCCCGCTTAAGTTCACTTTTGTTCCAACCCTACGCTTGTGTAAAAGAGGCCTCCCCCTGTGAGTTCGCATGCAGTGTCAAGTTTTCTTTTCGCAAGGACATATTAGCTTTTGGTCCTGACATTAGCAATTCCACTGATGCCGGATATTCATCAGCTTTTTTCCAAACCTTTGGGCTCTTGGTTTTCTTTTAAGACGCAGCGCTGTTGACAGGAGCCTGATTTTCTATATAGTATGATGGAGTTGGTTACGTTGATTTCTTCCCCCAGGAAGTTACTGACTGAATTCTTTGATTCCTATTCATTTCTGTATGCACAGCTGCCCAGTGTGGTGTCTGGTATTAGACAGTAATATTGAATGACTGAATTAAAGGTGAGAGGAAGGCAGGCTTGACTTACCTGATGCCTGTTCTACTTTGCATTTGGGAATTTTGCCCATTTTAGGGTTTTACTTTTATTTTTGCCTTTTAAATTTCTCATTGTATCACTAACTTTCATATAAAGAATCTAGGTTATGGTTGCAGTAAACTTAATGGTGTGAATGTTTTCATATTTTATCTTCATTAGCTTTGTCTATTTAAATATTATTTTTGTATGAAATTTGCCATACCACCTTCCATACAGGTAAATGATATTGGTAGTAACATAATTGATGTAAGGAGGAGAACTACCTTCAGATACTGAGCAGAGAGATGGGAAGGGTAAGCTTAGTTTTAGGGGGATGAACTAGAACTAATTTTAGCCTTAGTTTTCTTTAGTACACTCTGATTTTTGGTACTGAAATCAGATTTTCAAATAATGTGAATTGGATTTTGACTCAAAAAAGTTTATTTTTATTAGTATTACCATAATTTATGGTCTGAGGTTTAGAATTCCCAAGAGGAGCATGGGGAAGTGTACTTGGAAGTGGAACTAGTCTATACTTAGACTCAGATTAAATCGTTGTAAAGATCAAATTTATTTTCGGTTGTGGTTCTTCTCTGCCCCCGAGTGTATTTTCTTCAGCTTCCTAGTGTATTTTGAGAAGAGGTTAACTTCCCTTCTTGCAGAAATGATAGGCCTTAGCAGGCTTGAAGGTTTTACCTCGTGGCATTTCCCAAAATTAACGTGTTAAGCATCTACAAGTTAATTTACAAAGTTCAGTATCTGCTCCATTAATTTCAATCATTCAAGTTCCTTGTATGTTAGGCGCTATATTGGGAAGCCGGTTAAAATGATGAAGGGCAAGTTTCTGCCCCGGGAAACACCACCTATTAGGCAAGAAGACTTTCAAACAGATAAATTGCAGTATAGAAGTATGAAGAAAGTGTGGGCTTTGGAGACATATGGAGCTTGTTCAAGTTCTGATCTCCCCACTATTAATCAGTGACCTCAACCTTTTTAAAACTCTCTCAGAGTGCATTCCCTTATCTGTAAAAGGAGAATGATAATTCCCGGTCTGAGATTGTGTGGTTCAGACGAGACCTGTATAAAGTGCACGGTTCACTTCTCGGCAGGCAGGAGATGCGTAGTAAGTGTGTGGGTTTTTCCTGCCTTCCTGAGTACTAGAACAAGTGTGATTGAACTGGTTTAAGAAGATGGTCCTTCCCATTAGATGAGTGATTTTCGTCTTTATCAAGATACTGAAATTATAAAATGTGCTGCCACTTTTAGCCTATGACTTGGTTTAACATGTTCATTAAATCTAGAATATCTACGTGCTCAATAATCAACTTATCATGCCTAATTTACAGTTGTGGAATAACTGGTACAGGTACTGGACCTCGGTGTCAGACAGTGTCCTAAGGACTTTGCATAATACTTTCTAACGTGGTACCTATACACACGCTGCGGGATATGTAGTGTCATCCCAATTGTGCCTGGTGAAAAAAAACTAGGTCTAGGAGGAGAGAGAACCCAGCCAGGGTCACACAGCTAATGGTTATAGCTAACATCTATTCGATGCTCTCTGTGTGCCAGGTACTGTTAAAATGTTTTGTTTTGCTTTTAAACACGTATTCTCTCATTTAATCTTTGTTATGAGTTAGGTTCTGTGGTAGTGACAGAGCTGGATTTGAACCCTATCATTTTATTTTTGTGTTAATAGAAAATAATTAAAAAATTGAAGGAAAACCACACTCTTAAAACATGGAGAATGTGAAAGTGATATTTGTCATCACAGATATTATAATTACACAATGAACCAAAAAGCATCAGGATTTCCTTTACGAAAAAAGTGTTTATACAGAATATCCAAAGTCATATTTTTAGTAACACATTAGAAATATTCTTTGGGTTTTAGGGTCTTTTTGGAGTTCCCGAGCTCAGTGCCCCTGAAGGGTTTCGTGTCGCCCAAGAACAGGCCTTGAGAAAGACGGATGTGCTGGTGGCGCGGGCGTGCGCCACCCCGCCCGGGCCGCAGACCGTGCTTATCTTCGACGAGCTCTCCGATGCCTTGTGCAGGGTGGCCGACTTGGTAAGACGCGCGTAAGCCTTGCAGCTACCTCTCTGCCAGGCTGTTAAAATCGAAAGTTTCTTAGCTTTACTATTAGGCCGTAAGGTTAAAAATGTTTGAACTAGTGGAGAGCTGTTGGGTGTAATTTGTTACAGTGCAGTTATGTTGTTAGGAGAAGGTGATATTTAGAAGTTGTACTTCGATATGTGTATTTAGTAAAATATACATGTAATAAAGGAATGATTACTCATATGACAAAGATTCTTCATTTATGAAAACTTCTACCAAAATTCTGATAGAAATGTATCTGTTCATTTACAATAAAATTAATCTTGTGAAAAACCAGTTTTATAAACCTTTTTAGGAATGCCTTTTCTAATTAAAAATAAGGTTTTGACACCAAACCAATTGTATTAAAGACTTTTCCTTCACATTTTGAAGTTGAAATAGAAGTGTCCCTAGTGTCTTCCCAGAGTAAGAAACTCATTGCTGAGACAGACAGCTTGATTTTCTGTCAGCCCCCAAAGGGTCGCATCTCAATTAGTCATATGCGTGCAGGTGAGTGTTGTGGTGCTCGTAATCCAACACCATGGTCACATGTGACGCCATCCACCTGGTATTGGAGGTATGTGGCTCTCTCCACATGCATTCAGCATTGAGCCCTATCATGGCCAGGCACGTCCTGGGCACGGGGATGCAGTCAAGAACAAGACACACAGTCTGTGGCCTCATGGAGCATCATAGTGTGAACTTTTTTAGCTCTTACTAGGCACTGGGCCCTGGTTAGTGCTTTACCTGGGTCAACTGATTTAACCTGCTCAGCATATCTGATATTCAGATGAGGGAAGAAAGGCACTGAGAGGTTGTACTGTGTGCCCAGGTCACCGGGCCAGTCAGTGTGGAGCTGGGCTTCGAGGCCAGGCAGGCTGGCGGCAGAGCACATGTCCTCACCTGCCATCTCTCCCCACCTCGGAGCCTTACTCGGGTGGTTGGGAAGTCAGCCTCCCCATCATTTAAAAAAGTACTTATTTTTAAAATTATCGTAAAGTAAAATTGACTTCTTTAGGGAGGGATGGTACAGTTCTATGAGTTTTAATTCATTTTTCATGTGGCCACCACCAACCACAGTCAGGTACATAAATCCTCCCGTCACTCTGAAAAGCTCCATTTGCGGTGACACCCACCCTCTGGCAACCACTGATCCGTTCTCCATCCCTGTAGGTTGTCTTTTCTAAAATGTCATAAATGGAACCACATATATCTTTGGAGACTGACTTCCTTCTCCCGGTTTAACACCTCCCCATGATGGTTGTCCTTTTTCAGAAAATGTCCTTTCTCCCATACTCCTGAATCGAGCAGTGCACTTTCCAGACGATCGTGCAGTCACTGTAAGCTTCCTAGTCTTAGGAAGTTGACAAAGTATCTTAAAGGGTTTTCCAGGAGTGAAGTGAGATGTGTTGCGGGCTCCTTGGAGTCAGGTCTCAAGTTTCACTGGGTCTTGGTTCTGTTTCTATTTGCAAGTGCTTTGAATGATGAGATACAGGAAATGCACTGCCCGCTGGGGGGTCTTGAACCTTCTCTGCTGAATTGTGTCACTGCAGTCTGAAAAGGAAAATGTTTGTCAATGACTTTCACTATGTGTAATCAGGTTTTGGTTACACAGAACTTTTGCGGTCAAAAATCCCGGAACCCACTGTTTATTTGTTGTCTTTGCCTCCACCTTAATTAAGCGGGGTTCTAGGATTTTTTTCCACCTTTTTTCCTTTTGCTCTTCACTAAAAGATTTTCATGTCTCTGTCTCATAGCTTGTCCTATGTTTGAAGTTTTTCATATTTATGAAGTATAACACTGCATTAAAAAACTAATGTGATTTACATATGTAAATCTTTGGGTAAAAAAAATTCAAAAGAACCTTCTTCTTTTTTGAACTTTTAAGATTTTTACTTGCCAGTTAGATTAATACCATTATATGACAAGTTTTATAGACATTTTCCATCAAGTGGTCATTTTCTTTTCTTTTTCTTTTTTAATACAGTTGCTATGTAACAGGATTGTTTTTCTCATCACTATTACAAAAAAGTTTTAAAATGTATGCTAGTGTTTTAAATTTTAATATTGCTTGTAAATTCTGCAACATGTAGGCTGGTAATTTATACAGTATGTTGTAAATTTTACAGAGCTTATTTTTCAGGTGCTTTGGTATTAATGTTATAGTTACATCAAATGTATAAAACATGTTTTTCATTAAAAACTATTTGCTAATAAAATTAGAAAATTTTACCTGTGGTGATTTTATTTCATGCCATAGTCACACATGTTGTCTTGTAGAATGAAGAAAAAAAATGCGTAGTGTTTTGTAGTTTCCCAGAATTTTTCTTTTGCATTTTACTGCGATTAACATGAAAAGTAAAATCAGGTTTTATATGATTTCATAAAAAAAAAGAATTTCAGCTCAGTTTAATTCTCAGGTCAATGTAGCAGCCTCCTCAGCAGTGGGACTAGGAATTCCTATTTGCTAAAAGGGCTATAAAGAGAGACTGTGTCTTTGTTTTCTGCACAAAGGCTAGAATTTAGTTAAATAAGTCTTGAAACTATATTATTTGTTAGTTTAAAAAAAAGCCTCTAAAGTTGTTCTCTGGAGCCAGGTTGACATGTGAGCACCGTCCTGTAGAAAGTTGTAGAATATTCGAATGAGTCAGCATGTTTGAACTACCGAGTTAAGGATTCACTTGGTATGTATGCATGTATAGTTGAAGGAGAAACTGCTGAAATAAAGCCACTAGAAGTATTTTCTTTGGAATGAAGCAAGCTTGGTTCCAGGGAATGACAATAATGTCCAGAGGAGCCACACTGCGCGCTGGTTAGGACATTTTCGGTAACGGGAATGCGGGGGTCAGGCCAAACGGCCCGTTTTAAAACACAGGTTTTCAGTTCGCCCTCAGATCCCGGAATAAAGCTTTCCATCAAACTCCTTTTCGGTTTTGTCTTTCCTCTTTATTAGGCTGATTTTGTGAAAATTGCTCACCCCGAGCCAGCATTCAGAGAGGCGGCGGAAGAAGCTTGTAGAAGCATTGGCACCATGGTAGAGAAGTACGTCCTGTCCCCACCTCGTTCCGAGATCGGGTGATGCAGTTTTGTGGGTTTGTGCTCTAGGACATGTGTCCACAGGGCTTGTCCTCGGTGGGATGGCGGGTGTTACTACTGCACAGCTGCCCAGGGGAGGGGGTGGGCAGCGGGGCACGGGCCGCTGCTGTCACCTTCCCAGCACAAGCCGCGTGACTTCGTCCTGTCACTGAGTTTCCTGGTCGGTAACAAAATGGTTTGTCTCTCAGAGTTGCAACAAAAATGAGATGGTAAATACAAAGTGCTTATAACAGTGTCAGGCACATAGCAAACCTCCAATATTCTTGTCATTGTTGACATCAAGTAAGGGTTTTTTAGTGTCTCAGTGGCAAGTTGGAGTTTCTAGATTAGCGTGTGATTAAGTCGCTCTTGAGTTGGTGGCCATGGGCCACTGGGCAAGAAGCCCATGTTCTCTCCACTGTGGCCTTGCAGTCCCCATGGACCTGGGATGAGGGGGGCCCAGGGACATCATAAAACTGTCCAAGAGGACTGAGGCAGGCTGAGGCTATGATGGAGTGAGCTATCTTCAAGTGACTTTTGAGGTAAATTTAAATATTTTAATATTTTAAGCCATTTCTGAGAGCCTTGTTAGAGGTGCTTTTAGAATGACTTAGAGGTGGGCATCCCGCGTTCAGAAGCACTCAGATGTGTGACGCCATGCCATGGAGCGTCTAAAGCTCAGCAGGCACAGGGCTCGCCTCGCATGAATTTAATGAATTCACGACTGAAAACGAAGGGCCTTGGGCGGCTCACACAGCCGAAGTTGCTGAAGGGGGAGCCAGGAGTGTGGGTGGTGGCTTCCAGCTCCGCCGGGCTTCCTGGGGGGGCAGCTTCAGGTCGCGCTGCTGCTGCTGCTGCTGACCCAGCACGGTCTGCTCTTGTCTGGACAATGCGTGTGATTTTTGTTGTCGCCATCAAAAATCCAAGTGTTCCATGGCATACATCTGGTCCCTGCATATCTCACTGAGCGTGATAAAGGGACTGACTCTGGGGACTCCTTGCAAGAAAGAGTATTTCCTGGGGGGAAGGCCCCAAGAAACCAGAGCCGCAGGGCCACCTGCCTGCCGCGCCCTGAGTGCCGCACGTAGGGTGCCCGGACTTAGCCGCTGCCCGCTCTGGTGGACATGGGCTGTTGCTTGTCTGGGAGGACATCGGGGAGCCATGCTTGGCAGGGGGAGGGGGTGTTGTGCGGAGTGTCCGTCCTCAGCCTGCACCCCGGCCGGCCAGCGTTTCGATCTGTCTTCTTCACCGCGCTCGGCTGCGGCCCGTGGCCTGCCCAGCACCCCGGAAGTCAGGCCAGGAAGCCCCTCGGCCTTCGAGCGCTTCGCTTTCCTTCTTGCCGGGCCCTGTGACTCATTCGCTCCTTCAGCCCAGCTGAGTCATATCTGAACTAACTGCTTCAGTGGCTCTGTGAAAAATAGGACGATTTTAGGTGCATGTGTTGAATTGTTTCCCCTGCCCCCTCTGTGGTGAAAAAAAAGGCCAATAATTAGATGTGTTTGTTTAGAATTAATGCCAGATATTAACTAAAATATAGATTTTACTCGAGGATCTTACGACATAAGACAGAATGTGTGAGATTTGCTCAAACTTCTGAGGAGGGGACAGGGCAGGCTCCCTCTAAGTGAGCGCCCTTTTGACATGGAGTGGCCTCTGAGGCGAGCAGGCCCGGGAGGGGACAGCCACCTGGTTGTCCCCTGGCTCCTGGGGTGATGCCTGGGGGCTGGAGAGGTGGAGGCGGCTGCCAGCCGTTCTTGTCTAGTGTTTTTGAGTGGTGGTGACAGCCTCAGTTCCCTGGGTGTTTGGGGTGGCCCATGACAATGGTGGCAACAGAAAGCCTTTGATTTATATAAAATTGCAGGATTTCGGAGGCGAACTGACTGGAGAGCCTGACCACTCTTGAGTCTCTGGGCAGGAGTTGGCGGATGGTTCTTATAAGCTCGGCTCCCTGAGGGTCCTGCGGGCAGGGGGAAGATTGTTTCTAGAACCAGCTCACTGTTTATTTAGCCCAAGAGCACCAGGGCTTCTTGGCACCCAGGAAAGAAGGACTCAGGACCCGATGGGGGTGTCGAGAGTAGTATTCGGGGCAGGCTGGCCAAGGGCAGGCCGGCAGGCCACCTAACGGTGGCTGGGGTCCTTCGGTATGGGGAGTGTGTGCTCTACACACATTACCTCATTTAACCCTTAGGGCGACTTGAGCTCCAACAAGCGAGGGGCTCAGATGACTTGCCCCAGGCCTGTGTTGCAGCTGAGTGCCTGAACCCTTTATCCTTGAGCTTGCCTCACAGTGCGGCAGCCATTCCCACCCAGACGAGGAAAGGGTAGCGTGGGCCCCAGGACGCTTGGTTCAGGACTAAAGCCTTTGTGCTTGTTCTCCCTCCCTGCCATCCTCCTTTTCTGGCTGTTGGCTTATTGCTAACTGGGACTAGTTCTCAATGGCAGTGGGTCAGTTAAATCAGGGGTCCCAGATCCCTAAGCCGTGACTGGTCTAGGTCTGTGGTCTGTTAGGAATTGGGCTGCACAGTGGGAGGTGAGCAGCAGGCGGGCTAGCGAAGCTTCATCTGTATCTGCAGCTGCTCCCCAGCGCCAGCATTACCGCCTCAGCTCCGCCTCAGATCCTCAGTCATTAGATTCTCATAGGAGCACCAGTCCCTGGTGCCAAAGAGGTTGGGGACCCTTGAAAATCTCCAGTTACCACATTCTCTCCCTCCTCTCTTTCCCATCTGCTCTTCTGGCTCCAGCTACTGACGGACTTCAAATTTATCGTTGTACCTTCCAGAATAGTCAGTACTTTGACACTTTGCCCAGCAGACTGCCCATCAGTACACTCAGTATGGCTGTACTGTTCCCAGTCCAAAGGAAGAAACAAAACCAGACCTCCAATCCTTTGGCCTCCGGGCATGTGTATGCTAGAATTTGACATTATTTTCTTGATGCAAAGTCAATAAGAAATCATGTAATTTTCTTTTTCTCTTGTGATTTTTCTAGGTTGAACACAAATGTGGAATTGTATCAGAGTCTGCAAAAATTACTAGCTGATAAAAAACTCATGGAGTCCCTTGATCCAGAAACCAGGTACTCGTTTCTTTGCATTCATCGTGGTTGTGGCTGCAGAGCCGAGATTGGAGGACTCCCCCGGGCGTCTCCGTACCCACAGCCGCCTGCCTGCGTCTCTACTCAAATGGGGTCTCCTCCGAGATCTTTGTGCTGGGCCATCCTCTTACCCCCTTTGTTTTCTTTTTAGTCCTAACCACTTACATTATCTTATCTGTTTGTTAATTTGTCATCTCTCTACCTTACTAGACTGGAAGCTCCTTGAAGTCAAGGATCTGGTTTATTTTGCTCACTGCTGCGACTTTAGCACCTAGGACAGTTGTGGCCTGTAGTAGGTGCTTACCCAGTGAATGAAAACCTATAAATCATTGTTAATTATTCTTAGCTTCCTGCTTAAAGTTCCATAATGAGACCACTGGATGATATTAGCAAGTTGTTTTTATTTACGAGGTGGATGTGAAGATCCTTGGAATGATTTGCTTTGGTTCACTAGGTTACATTAATCTGAATTGAAAAGGCCTAACTTCGAAATCAATACATAAAAATATTTGATATAGGACTTTGGATATCAAATTTTTTTTTTTTTTTTGCTCAAATTTGTTTCTATATAGAATCAGTGTTGTAGAGTTTGTCATTAACCCACCTAGGTATTATTTGTGTCATAGTACAGAGATCTAACATTTTTTTCTTACCTGTTTGTAATTGTTTCTCTACTTTTTTTAATTTATGGGACACTTTCTTCCTTTGACTCCTCGATCCTCCCTCCTCTTGCTTCCTTCTCTCCTTCTGTCTCCACATATTGCGTGTGACCCCAAGAGAAGCCCTACTCGATGGGAAGCAGTGATAATGGGAACTCGTGTTAATGTGGGATGTGATGCTGGGCAGGAAGAGGAGCACTTTGAGGCTGTCTTGGGGGACGACTTCACTTGCTGCCTGGGGTGCAGCTATAGCACCTCATGGGTCCTGATACTCAGGATGCTAGTGATGCTATCCATACCATCAGAACAGTTTGTCTTTATTAGAATTTTAGGCTTGGGCGTTATATTGCCTTCATTAGCAAAACAAATAAAAGTTGAATGCCTGCTAATTGTGCCAGATTTATACCCAGCTAGTACTGTCTAGAGTAACAACCACGAGTTACCCATGATCTGACTTTAGTGACGATTTAACTTCCATGTTTAGTGTATGAAAATCACAGTGGACTAGCAGACCATTTTAGACACAAAGGATTCACGCTAATAGGATACATACCACATTTCTAGATGTTACTAAAGATTCCAGTAGGGTTTTTAAAATAACAGAATGAGAAATGCATTGGGAAAAATAAACTGGGTAGAATGTCACTGTTGTAGAAAGGAAAGGTAACTGGGAAGTGCGAGGAAATGAGGATTTGAAATAATAATTATTGAAACATCATAGTACTTATATGTCACCAAAAATGGTGGCAATACCCAGAAGGAACCTTGTATATGGTAAAATATGAGACTATGGTTAAATAAAGAATTAGAGGTTTAATAGAATGTCTTGCCATGAAAAGTTAATGTATAAAATAAATGACGTAAACTGAGAAGATCATCATCTTATTTTTAGGTGCATTCCTTGGAATACTGGTCCTATGAGATAGTCAAAAGTATTCCCAAAAGTGTCCCATCGGTCAGTAAGTTTGGAAATCGGGCACATTGTATTTTCCCCTCTCGGAGAATTTTAGCATATTCGCCTCTCTGAGAGGCCCAGCCATAAGCCATAAAGAAACCTGTTTTACCTGGGTTTTCCCAAAACCTTCAAAAGCTTTCTTCTATACAAAGAATATAACAAACACATTCTCCAGAAAAGATAATAGAGGGAAGAAGATCCCATTCACAAGAGCAACAAAACCTGTGACGCACTTGGAATAAACTCAGGAAGGCAGAGAGTGCAGAACCTCAAAACACGCACACCTGGGAATGGGAAAGATGATGTTTAAATGGAGAAGCATCCGGTATTCTCAGATAAGAAGGAAGAAAGCTCAGTAGTGAGCTCTACTGGTTTGTTAGTGTAATGCTATCCGATCTATATCTAAAGAAGATTTGTTGTTGTTGCTTAAAATGATTTTGGTCATAGAGAATAAGTATACCAGAATAGGCAGGGAAAATATGGTAAAGAAAAGAAATAAAAAAGGACTCGTATCAGATAGTAATACATATTGTAAACATATTGTGTTTAAAAGAACATTATACTTATGCCAGAATAGCCAATTAGATTAATGAAAAAATAGAGAAATTTTAGACACACAAATACATACGACCCTATTTAGTATGTGATAGAAGTGTCATTTTACATCAGTAGGGAAAGACTTGGTTTTCAGTAAATAGAAACTATGGATAACGATTTTGGGGGAAAAAGTAGATTAATTAAAGATTTAAATATTTTAAAAAAAAGAAGTCGTAAAAGTATTGATAACCTTGGAATGTGGAAGGTCTTTCTTCTCGTGACACCAGAGTCGGCCCACAAAAGCCGAGATCGACTTAATTATACAAAAATTGCAAACTTTGGTATGCCAAAACCCTTCCACATTCAAAGTCGGAATACACAAAATTGGACAGATATTACCTAGTAAATGTTAATGATGGAGGGCTAACGTTTTACTATGTGAAGAGGCCTTGCAAATTACAAAAAAGGAAGACGGAACCTTCTTATAGAAAAAAATGGGTCAAAGATTTTTACTGTAAAACCCTCATTTCACAACATAAGAAATAGCAACAGGCATAGCACTGGTAATAAGTGGACAGTAGTGGCTGGTGATGTGGCGTCCAGAGTTAGACCGTCTCAATCTGACATTGGCCTCATAGCTCTCCAAGCCTTAGTTTCCTCCTCTAAGAAGGGAATAAAGAAAGTACTTCATAGGATTATTATGAGGTTTAAATGAAATGATTAATGTAAAAGGCTTGGTCAGTATCGGGCACGTAGTCATCATTCAATAATTGGGACGTACCACTGTTAAAGGTAGAATAAAGCAAAGAGCCCATCAGCTGACAAAGTTAAAATAGAATAGGAATCGTGTTTTAATGGTTCAGAATAACGGATCTTCTCTAGTTAAGTGTAAATTGATAAATCTTTATGGAGGAAAATTTAATAACATAAACCAATGTTTATACTCTTTTTAATTTCTTGGAATTTTTCCTAAGGAACAAACAAGGATAAAGAGATGTGTTGAACAAGGAGTTTTATCATAGCACGGTTTACAGGGAGAATGAAAACATTTTTAGTCCACATGACAAAACACAATATAACATTAAAAACTATGTTTTTGAGGAATATTTAAAGATGTGGAGATATATTCAGTGTTTTGTGATATAATTTTTCAAGAAAAAGCACGATACAGAAATCTATGTAGTCAGGGCCCAATTATTCTAAATAAGCATAGAACATAATGAGGGGAGGTTGAGTAGAAGCAGAAGGTCTTCATTGTCATAGGTGTCCGCCACGAGTCAGTTGCCACCAAGGCAGTATCTCCATGAGACAAAAGATGTTGCCGCAGCCTGTGCTTCTCAGGACGAGGGTCCTGCTGGGTGTCCCCCAACCCCGTCCCCAGCCTACCTGGGGGCAAAGGCTCTTTCAGATGAGGGGATCAATGTAGCCCCTTGAGTCAATTCGGAAACTCAGCCAATGATTTTCAGTGTGTTGGGCGCTGTGTCTAATTAGGTATTTAATTAAATATCTCTAACCTTATTTAATTAAACATGTTCTTCATAGCCTTATAAAAAAGGAAAAGAAAAAGAAGTAGATTGGAAGGAAATGCTACAAGAATTTTAGTTGTGGTTATCTCCAGTGGGGTTAGTGATTTTAATTTTTTCATACCTTTCTACAGGAAAGCTATTATACTATAAATCTATATTATGTAATGCAGTAAACTTATACAGTAAATTCCCATCCCCAGTTTATCAACCCCTGCTATCTTTCTTTTCTCTTATTAAAACAAACAAAACACCTTTACTAGAAAAGAGAGTGGTATGTTTCATAGGTTGACTCTTTAGGAAGGGAGGTCAATATGAGGTAGAGAAAATGGAGACAGTTTGGGGACTTTTGAATAAAGGACTTTATTATTTAAGGAAGAAGGTAAATTACTAATTTATTAATGTGTCCTATTGAGTTTTCAGAATTTTAGAACTTTAATTCTGTTCATTCAAGGTACGTTGGCACGATCATCAGGAAGATAAATACATCCATTATGAAAAGTCAAGGAAAGCTAGAAGAGTAGATCAAATACTGGGGTAACGTAATTCCAGAAAAAAAGAAAAAAGTAGTTAAAAAATATTAACAGAAAGAGGTGTTACATTTGAAATTGGTTCCAAGCATACAGCAGGATTAAAAAGAAAGAAAACAATTCTCATTAGCCAAGAAACTCAGTTTCCGGCATAGCATCAAAGAGTTTAATATTCTAAGTAGCTGCTAATAGTTGGAAGAAAAACTGAAAATCTCTTGCAGAAGGCCTTTGAAAAATTGTCCAAGTATAAACTGTTTTATGTTTTTAATGATCGGGATTTGGATGGAGTTGAAATAAGTAATTATCATGATGGCTTTCACAGGTTTGTACTCCATGAATAAAGGAATAAGCTCCTACATGAAAAGAGAATTATAATTGTTTTCCATGTTTTGTAATGCATATATTGACTTATTTAAACATTCGTTGAAGCTATTTTTTGTTCCTCCTTTGCTTACGATACTTAAACATCCATATAAAGCGTCGATAGCCCAGTACAGTGAAGGCCTTGCACCACGTGATTTTCCATCATGTGGCTGCAAACACAACCTTTTAAAAAATTCCATGTTCACCCAACTAACATATATGTTTTTAATTAAGTTCTTTAAGTAGAGCTCATGAATACTGTCGGAACCCATAGCAGAGGCCCCTCATTTGGTTGGTGGTGGAGACAACGCTCAGGGAGCTCACCATGGAGGGTAGGGCATCTCGTGAGGTGCCGGGTTGATCAGGCTGAGGACTTTTGACCTCCAGAAGGGTCACCTTGCAGGAGCGGAGGGCAGAGGCAAGATGGCCTGTTAGGATTGGTTGCAGTATGTCAGGGCAAGGTGACAGCAGCCTGTTAACTATACCTTTGTTTCCTGATCCCCCAATACTTGTGAGTCACAGTTAAAGGTGATATTAGTCTGTCATCTCCTGGAGGTCCCATGCCACGCGTGCCACACATTTTTTATTCTAACGTGAAGAGCTGTGGGTTCTGCCCATGCTTTTGTAGCACAGCATGGTGATGTCTTATTTCCAGTGCTCACATATTTGCTTTCATTTAGTATATCTTATGAATTCAGCATTTTTACATCTCTGGTACCGAATGGGAAAGTAAAGGATATTAATTAGCTTATGATGCAAAAGGGAAAATGTAAGTATAAAATATCACAGGAGAAAATTTCCGAAGTCACCCCTTACTTTGGATGTCATCCAGGATACTTTCTCTTCCATTGGTTTTTTTGTTTAGTTGTGGTCGTTATTATTGCTAATATGACATTGTGATGAAATCATTACATTAAGGAAAGCTTAGGAAAATTCGGGCCTGTCGTTAAGTTTGCAGCTGCATTAAAGAATCATTGAAGAATGTTGATCTCTGCAAAGCATGCTGGTGCTAATTCTTGAAATAGGGAGAACTCTTCCCTCACAATCAGAAGCAAAGTCAGCACAAGGGGAAATGGATGGTGGGTTGAAGCTGATGCAGAGTCTGCCTTTTATTGGTGAAGCCAGAATACAGGATGACGTTTTAAAAACTGATGACACATCAGAGAGTGTTATTGAGGGTCTCTCTTTGAACTCCCCAAACGCGATTTGTATCCGTCAAGAAATTTATTATTTCCTTTACTTTGTATTTATTAATTCACTAATTCATTCAAAAGGCATCTATCCCCATATGGGACCATGCTGTATGGAACATACATGTAAGTCTTTACCTGCAAGCAGCTGAGAGTACAGTTCCGTTAAATACACGTGCTAAGTATGAAATACATCATAGTTAGACACGTATAGGCTTGCCTCATCGTAATTAGGCAGCATGTGTGTGTCCCACAAGTACTGATTTGGTGCGTTGCGTACAGTATGCAGGAAATAATTTTTGAAGGAAAGACAGCTTAGATGTTTACCTCCTCAAAAAAAAAAAGCAGATAAATTTGGCCTCATTCCTCTGGTTCAGTTTAAGGCTTATTGTACAGTTAGCGTGTTGTAGATGGTACCTGATCATCCAAAGGTGAGCTTAAAAACCCAGCCGGCTAGCCATTTTCCCTGACTTCAAGATGCTAAACCTCCTGGTTTCACACAAATTGTGTGTGTGTGTTTCTGTGTGTGCGTGTGTGTGTGTTGAGACATCAGCCTTTTTTGTCAGTAAGGTTGAAAAAGGCCGATTTCTTTAGCAAAAATTGATTTTTGTCAATAATTACTATTACTTCTTATCACCTGGGTCTCATTTTATTTGTAGGCGAGTGGCTGAACTGTTTATGTTCGATTTTGAAATCAGTGGAATCCATCTAGACAAAGAAAAGGTAAAACTTTCCTCTCCGTTTTTTGGCTCCTTGTTTGACTAATATTTAGTTGTATCTATTAGATACAGTCCTTGTATATAGTTAGAATTTGCATATTATAAAACCACTTAGGTCATTTATGTTATGAAATTCTTTTCTAGGCTGTGTTTGAATGTACTGCTGTCTGGAAGTTGGCTTCTCACTCACGATAATTCAGAATTAAGAAATGACTTGAGACAGTGGGGTGTTTTAGATATGGGATTAGGATGACATGGGCGGTGTCAGGAAAGGCAGACGAGTGAGTAGGAAAGCTTAAGGAATGGAGGCGGAGTACAGCCGTAAGACCTCTCCGTCAGTGTATTTATTCATACTGTACGTGCCTTTGACAGAGCCACACAGTTTTGTTCTGGAAGCAGTACGTGTGGGTTGTACAGTGTTTAAGCTGGGGGGTGGGGACGGGGGGCTCATACCATGTCCAGACCCCTCCTTTTACAGATGTGGGAACAAGACAAAGTGATTTGTTCAAGCTCCCGTCCTTAGTTCCCAGGACTTCTAACCCCGGCCACTGCTCTTTCTAGAACATGACACCCTAAGAAACAGTGCCTCATTTCAGTGTCAAGCGCCAGGTTGGAAGAATGGGGGTGACTTGATCACCCCTGAAAGACCTGCCCACTCCACAGCAGCAACCCTGCTTGCTTGTAGTCTAGACTATTGTGGTTATACTTTTTAAAAAGCCTAATAAGTGTAATGTAAAGCCACTCGGCCTATTAATAGAGATTAGTTTATTAGAGTATCTTGGAAAGTAGAGGCCAGGTCTTGGGGACATATATCACATACAATGGACAATGTCATTTGGATCGGTGCAGGTATGGACAGTGCTTCCTGGGGCTGCTCACGCGTTGATGTGTTTCCTTGGCTTTAAGGCCTCATCCGGTGAGACCTGGCCTAACTCTGAGGCCAGACCCGCCTTCCCAGCATGCCTGAGGCTGATAGGCCGTTCTGTAAATTCCCATGGCCTGGAATGGGCACATTTTCTCCTCTCCAAGCCAGCTGTCATTAACACTTCTTTGTACCAATGAATGTACCACCATCCTCTGAGTCACTCAGACAAAATTTTAGAGTCAGTTTGCATTTTTCCCATTCCCAATATTCTCATATCTTAATCAGTGACCAAGTCCTAGGATTATTCCCTTAGAGCTTCTCCTGCCTCTGTCTGCATCCCAAAACAACTCACCTCGATCCTTATCCCCAAATACCTGGGCTGTCCTAAAGTCCTTTGCCTTCCTGACATTCACTGTAATTAACAGCAGTTAAGCATTTGATATTTAAAGCATGTATTTCTCATCAGATCTTCAGAATGACTTCGAGGCTGGTGCTTCTGTTATGTCTCTTTTTTATAGATCAAGAAACCGAGGCTGATTTACACAAGGTCACAGAGCTCGTAGATGGAAGAGGCTATCCCCTCTGCCAGGCAGACTCCAGAGCCTGTTCAGCTTTCCTTGCCTTTGGGTCTTCTCACCAAGCTTGCCATTAAGGCTTCATCTTCAGGCCACGGTGCCTGCAAAGCTTTTGTCAATCTCTGAGATGGAATTCTGTATTCATCCGAACTCATATTTTACTTCATGCATATGGCATTTATCTTTAACTGCCTTTTATTGAAGTTGTTATTAGTATTGTATAGCTTATCCGATATTATAGTCTTCCCAAGGACAGAGAGTGAGGGTTCTGTTCTTAATGCATTTCAGTTTTGGACTCAAAATATTAAATGAATGTATAATGAATCATAATAATGCCAACTAATATTAATCCAGTCTGACACCTTCAAGAGGAATGTCGCTAGTAGGCAATCTCGATGAATAATCTTATTATTTTATGTAATCCTCACGAAAGATGTTTTTGAAACTTCGCTAAGAAGTAATGTCAAGTCAACATCTGTTTCACCAGCATTATCCTGGCTGCTTTTATAAGAATAGCTGCCCTTCCTAGCTAGTAACTTCTAGGGAAACCACAAACACTACAAGTAAAGTAAACCTGCTAAAATCCTCTCTTGTAACTCCTATGTCTGTTCACCAAGGTGCTCCTTTAGGACGGAAAAAAGGAAGACATATTATACTTTTTAAAAGAGATCTTGAAATCCATCACAAACTCTACAAACCATAAAAGCATATATTCTTTCTATATTTTCAGATTTTTTATTATTTAATTTTAAAAGTCTCATTGAATATACTTTAAAAGTTTAAAATTAATGGACTTTTTTTTAGCAATCATTAATAAATAATGACAATTTCATAGACTCTAGAGTTCAGAATACTGCACATTATCTCAGGATGATGACATGCCTAGCAGATTGTAAGTGAGTCAGGAAGTAAACCAAATTTTTATTTTTTGAGAACTTTTAACAGGTGGTAAATTCTTCAAAGTAATTAATATGACTTTCTTTTTATAATAAAGGCTTTAGTGAAAAATTTTGGAACTATCCTACAATTTGTTTCTTTCACCTTTTTTGTTATTCCACTAGTTACCACTAGGTGGTGCTAAATGGCCATATCAAACAAAATAGGGAACGAAATCTGGACTATAATCATGTTAGAGTGTCTGAAAACTTACGAAGTTTGAATTTTCTATGTTAAAAATCTTACTTATTAATATACTTACTTTTTTCAGCATTTTATCAAGTGTAATTATGCACTATTTATATATATATATTATTATTTATTATTATTTACATCTACAGCATCTAGTCTTCCTAGGTGGTCTCCCATCCAAGTACTAACCAGGCCTGACCCCGCTAAGCTTCCAAGATCAGACAGCAGGCTTGTTCAGGGTGGCATGGCCATAGGTCATTAACTGTAGCTCCACTGGGGTACAAATCTAGGACCTTCTGTGTGTAAAGCAGCCATGCTAACTGCTACACTATGGAACCACGTCCTATATATATCTTTTAAAACGTTAGTGCTGCTAATTGTTTTTTAGCGTAACAGTATAGTTTAGAATCTGTTAATAATAGTCATTGACTCCTTTCCCAGAAAGACTTGCAAACGATTTCACCTGAAGCCCACCCATCATGAGCCCAGGTCGTGATGCCCAACTAGTTTCCTAGTAACGAATGACTGAAAATTCATCCCTTGTCCCCCAGTAGATCTGGACTATAGTTTATGTTTCATCTGAAACATTTGCGGTCCCCCTCTGATAAAACACAGTTGCTCGGGCGATTGTGTGTCCTAGTGTGTGATGTCATTGTAAAGCCCGCATGAGCGTGCCAGCACCATCCACGTGGTCATCAGTGGCTGTCCGGGGGCCAGGCACCGGGTGAGGAGACACGGTCCCGCCCCTGGGGGCCCCAGACTGCTTCTCACCCCTCCACTCTTGTTCTCTGAATACTCGAGTCTAAGCAAAATCGGAGTTTTTAAAGTGCATTTCCCATTCTGGACGTTCTCCACATTCTTGTGAAGAATTGTGTTAATTTCTTTCCTTCCGCCCTTTTAGTCTGATCTTTTAAGACTGAATATATTTTCTCACCTGCCCTTTAAATACTCAAATTTTTTTTAGTCTAAAAATGCTTTTAAGCATTGTATTGGCTAGATTAAACTAGATTCACTCTTCTCTGACTTAAGAGATTTTTTGAGGGACAGGAGAAGAGTCCCCCAGAAGATTAATTATATAACCTAGATCTAAAGCAGAACTCTAGAAGTTGTGTAAGTCTTAAAGCATAGAAACTGTACAACCATAAGGATAATCTTTTTGTCTTGATTAAATGTCTGTCAAAAATAGAATTAATATGTTATTTATAGTATGTTATATATTATACATTTAAGACATAAACAATATATTCAATATTTGTTTATATAGTAACTATCCTATTAAATTATAATTTAGACGTTAATGTTGATTTGCCATCTTTTTAGAAAATCGTCTATTAAACGAGTTGTGAAATATTGCTTTAAATGCCTTTAAATAACTTTTACTCCCCTTCTCCCACATACAGCGTAAAAGAGCAGTCGACCTGAATGTTAAAATCTTGGATTTGAGCAGTACATTTCTCATGGGAGCCAACTTTCCCAACAAGATTGAGAAACATCTCTTACCAGAACATATTCGCCAGAACTTTGTACTCACTGGAGAACATGTAATAATTGATGGTCTACACGCAGAAGCACCAGATGACTTGGTATGTGTGTGTCCTTCTCTTCATAGTTCAGGCCCCACCTGTGTGCCACTGATGTTTTAACCCACAAATTCAATGACAGTATAGTCATACTGTTAAAAATCCTTTTGTGTTTTCGTGTTACTAAACCCTAAAACTTTAACTTTGGGATTATTAATTCCGTAAATGATTTAAATGATGAATATGGTTTAATTATTTGTGTCTTATAAAGAATTCATTTTTAAAGTATGATAAGTGACAGCAGTGATTGACATTCTAGGCTGCTCGGGTTTTTAGTGCATGTAGTTTTGGCTTCACCTGCTTAAAGGTGCTTCAGAGCATAGGCATGGGGTACAGCTCTGTCTGACCCTACCCCATAACAGAGAACTCTAGTCAGTGCGCTGTATTTCATACTGGTTTATGAATACCAGTTTATAGAAAGCTTTATTCACCTAGTACAAGCTATTATTTTATTTTTATAGCAATGATCACCTGAAGAATAATGTGGTGAGAGTTAGCCTATATTATTATTGCATAGGACTTTGAATCATGGTATTTATATCTCTTACCACTTGCTATTTAAATATAGGTGCGAGAAGCTGCTTATAAAGTTTTTCTTTATCCCAATGCTGGGCAGTTGAGATGTTTAGAAGAATTGCTCAGCAGCAGAGATCTTCTGGCAAAGCTAGTAGGCTATTCCACATATGCCCACAGAGCTCTCCAGGGAACGATAGCCAAAAATCCAGGTAAACCCATTTGACATTTAAGGACAAAATAAGATTTTTATGGGACTGAACTCTTGACTTAAACATTTTTTTAAACTTATTTTTAATTATGCTTAACATACTCTATTGTATTAGTTTCACTTGTACAACGTATTAATTCAACATTTATCACCTCACAAATCAGTCACCAGAGTAAGTCTAGTAACCGTGTGTGACCATACGTAGTTATGACAATATTATTGACTGTGTTCCCTGTGTGGTGCATTACTCCCTGTGGCTTATTTTATAACTGGACGTTTGTACTTCTTCATCACCTTCACCTTTTTTGCCCAACTCCCCCCCACTTCTTCTCCTCTGGTAACCATCACTTTGTTCTCTGTATCTATGAGTTTGTTTTGTTTTGTTTGTTTGTTCTTTTTTTGTTTTTTTGATTCTACATATTAGTGAAATCACACAGTATTTGTCTTTTTCTCTGTGACTTATTACAATTAACCTAATAATCTCTAGGTCAATCCATGTTGTCGCAAATGGCAACATTTCAGTCTTTTTTCTAGTTGAGTAATATTCCATTGTATATATGTACCACATCTTCTTTATCCATTCGTTTATCAGTAGACACTTAGGTTACTTCCATATCTTGGCTGTTGTGAACATAGGGGCGCATATATCTTTTGAATGATCGTTTTCCTTTTCTTTGGATATATATCCAGAAGTGGATTTTCTGGGTCATATGGTAGTTCTGTTTTCATTTTTTTGAGGAATACCCATATTGTTTTCCATGGTGGCTGTACCAATTTACATTCTCACCAACAGTGCATAATAGTTACCTTTTCTCCACATCCTCACCAACACTGGTTATTTGTTATCTTTTTGATAATAGCCATTCTGACTTGTGTGAGGTGATATCTCTTTATGGTTTTAATTTGCATTTCTCTGTTGATTAGTGATGTTGAGCATCTTTTTATATGTCTGTTGGCCATCTGTGTGTTTCCTCTGGAGAAATGTCTGTTCATGTTCTCTGCCCATTTTTTATTTGGATTGTTTGTTTTTTGATGTTGAGTTGATATGAGTTCTTTATATAGCTTAGATATTAACCCTTTATCAGATGTATCATTTGCAGATATCTTCTCCCGTTGAGTAGATTGCTTTTTCATCTTGTTGATGGTTTCCTTCATTTTGCAAAACCTTTTTAGTTTGATGTCATCCCATTTGTTTATTTTTGCTTTTGTTGCCTTTGCCCAAGGAGACATGTCCAGAAGGATATTGCTAAGACTGATGTCAAAGAGTTTACTGCCTCTGTTTTCTTCTAGTAGGTTTATGGTTGCCGTCTTACATTTAATTTAATTTTTTTACCCATTTTGAGTTTATTTTTATATGTGGTATAAGAAAGTGGTTTAGTTTCCTTTTTTTTTTTTTTTTGCATGTATCTGTCTAGTTTTCCAACACCATTTATTGAGGAGATTGTCCTTACCCCATTATATACCTTTGCCTCCTTTGTCATACATTAATTGACCATATATGCATGGGTTTATTTCCGGGCTCTCTGTTCTGTGCCATTGATCTATGTGTCTGTTTTTATGCTAGTGCCATGCTGTTTTGCTTACTATAGCCTCATAGTATAATTTAATACCAGGTGGCATAATCCCTCCAACTTTGTTCTTTTTTAAGATTGCTGTGGCTATTTGGGGTCATTTGTGGTTCCATATCAATTTTAGGATCATTTTGTTCTGGTTCTGTGAAAAATGCCATAGGTATTTTGATAAGGACTGGATTGAATCTGTAGATTGCTTTGGGTAGCATGGACATTTTAACGATATTAATACTTCCAATCCATGAGCATTGTATATTCTCCCGTTTATTGTGTCTTCTTCAATTTCTTTCATCAATGTCTTATAATTTTTAGAATACAAGTCTTTTACTTCCTTGGTTAAATTTATTTCTAGATATTTTATCCTTTTTGTAAATAGGATTGTTTTCTTAATTTTTCTTTCTGCTAGTTCGTTATTTGTATATAGAAATGGAATAGACTTCTGAATATTAGTTTTGTATTCTACACTTTTATCAAATTATTTCATTAGTTCTGATAGTTTTTTTGGGTGGAATCTTTAGGGTTTTCTCTCTATATAATGTAATGCAAATAATGACAATTTTAACTTTTTCCTTCGTAATCTTGATAACTTTTATTTCTTGTCTAATTGCTAAGGGTAGGACTTCCAAAAGCATGGAGAATAAGAGTGGTAAGAGTGGGCATCATTGTCTTGTTCCCAATGTTAGAGAAAAAGCTTTCAGCTTTTTATAGTTGAGTATGATGTTCGCTGTGGATTTGTCAGCTATAGCCTTAATTTGTTAAGATGTGTTCCTTCTGTACCAACATCATTGAGAGTTTTTATCATAAATGGATGTCGGAGTTTGTTAATGCTTTTGCTGTGTCTATTGAGATGATCATATGACTTTTATCCTTCATTTTGTTTATACAGTATATCACATTGATTAATTTGTAGATATTGAACCATCCTTGCATCCCTGAAATATATCCTGCTTGATGATGTTGCATAATATTTTTAATATATTGTTGAGTTCAGTTTGCTAGTATTTTGTTAAGGATTTTTTAAAACCTATGTTCAGTGGGGATATTGGCCTATTATTTTCTTGTTTTGTAATGTCTTTGTCTGGTTTTGATATCAGGATAATGCTGTCCTCATAGAATAAGTTTGGAAACATTCCCTCCTCTTCCATTTTTTGAGATAGTTTTAGAAGGATAGGTAGAATTCACCTGTGAAGCTATCTGGTCCTGGACTTTTGTTGGAAGTGTTTTGATTACTGATTCTATTTCATTTCTAGTATTTGCTGTGGTCAGATGTTATTTCTTCCTGATACAGTCTCGGAAGATTATATATTTCTAGGAACTTATCCATTTCTTCTGGTTGTCTAATTTGTTGGTAGACAGTTCATAATATTCTCTTATAATTCTTTGTGTTTTGTTATCACTTCTCCTCTTTCATTCCTGATTTTATTTATTTGGTTCCTCTCTCTCTCTCTTTTCTTTTTTCTTTCTGTCTTTCTTTTTTTTTAAATGGGTTTAGCTAAAAGTTTGTCTATTTTTTAATTTTTTAAAAGAACTAGATCTTAGTTGAATTGATCTTTTTATTGTTATTTTTTTTTGTCTCTATTTTACTTTTTCTGTCTCTTTGAGTTTCTGTGTGTCTTTGATCTGAAGTGAGTCTTCTGTAGGCAGCTTATGCACAGGTGTTTTTTTTTAAATAAATTTAACTACCTTATATCTTTTGATTGTAATATTTAGTCCATTTACATTTAAAGTAATTATGGTAGATATGTACTTATTGCTATTTTATTAATTGTTTTCTGGTTTTTTTTTTTTTGTAGTTATTCTCTTCCTTCTCTTGTGCATTGATGACCTTTTTTAGTGATTTGTTTAGATTCCTTTTTCTTTAATTTTTTTATGTATTATAGATTTTTTGGTGTATAGTTACCATTAGATTCATATATAACAAGCTATGTTTATAGCACACTATTTTAAGTTGATAGTGCCTTAAGTTTTAATATAGTTTAAAACCACTACATTTATACTTACTTCCCATGTTTATGTTTTTGACATATTTTACAACTTGTATGTGTATGTATCCTTTAATTCACTACTATAGTTACACGTATTCTTACTTCTTTTGTCTTTTAACCTTCATACTAGCTTTATAATTGGTTGATCCACTATATTTACTAAATATTTGCCTTTATCAGTGACATTTTATTCTTTCCTGTATTTTCTTATTTTTTGTTTTGATCTTTCCCACTAAAAGTTGCTTTAACATTTCTTATAAACCTGGTTTAGTAGTGACAAACTTTAGCTTTTCCTTTCTGGGAAAACTCTTTATCTTTCCTTCGTTCTGAATGATAATCTTGCTAGGTAGAGTATTCTTGGTTGTTAATTTTCTCTTTTCATTACTTTGAATATGTCATGCCATTCCCTTTTGACTTGCAAAATTTCTACTGAAAAATCAGCCCATAGTCTTAGAGGGGCTCCCTTGTATGTAACTAGCTGCTTTTCTCTTGCTTAATGTTATGATTCTCATTATCTTTAACTTTTGGCATTTTGATTATGATGTGTCTTGGTGTAGTCTAATTTGGAATTTCTCATTTGGTACTTTCCACGCTTCCTGGACTTGGATGTTTGTTTTCTTCACCAGATTGGGGAACCTTCTGCACAACAAACATGAGAGAGAGACCCAATCTTTTTCTTTTCCCCTTCTGAGACTCCTTATGATGCAAACGCTGGTACGCTTGATGTGGCCCAGAGGTACCTTAAACTATCCCTATATTTTTTAATGCTTTTTTTTCTTTTTTCTCTCCCATTGTGTTTTCCACTGCCTTGTCTACCAGCTCACTGACTCATTCTTCTGCATCAGTGAATCTGTTGTTGATTCCCTCTAGTGTATTTTTCATTTCATTTATTGTATTCTTCAGTTCTGTTGGCTCTTTTTAATATTTTCTTTCTGTTGAAGTTCTCACTGGCCTCATGTTTCTTCTCTCCAGTTAATTGAGCATCCTGTAACCAGTGTTTTGAACTCTTTTCTGGCAGGTTGCTTACATTCATTTCACTCAGTTCTTTTTCCGGTGTTTGGTCTTGTATTTTTTTGTTTTTTGTTTTTTGTTTTTTGTTTTTTTTTTTTTCATTTGCAACATATTTGTCTCCTTATTTTAGCTGTTTCTCTGTTTGTTTCTATGACTTAGGTGAAACAGCAACCTCTCCCCATGTGGAAGAGGTGGCCCATGTAGGGACTTCCCCTCTGCAGATGGTGTGTGTTTGGTTTCTTCAGTAGCTCAGCCAGAGCTGGAGCTGGAGCTGGAGTGGGCGGTGGGCTGCAAGGAGTCCTGGGGGCGAGCCTCACTGGGGCCCCCTTGTCAGACTGGCTACAGCTATAGTTGGAGTGGGCTCAGTCACAGGAGTCCCAGGGGCAAGCTACACCTGGCTCCAGACTGTAACCAGGGTGGTGCAAGTTATGGGGGACCAGGAGGCAGGGTCACACTGGGAGGCCATTCGGAGTTACAGTTGGAGCGGGCTCAGGCCAAGGGTAGCCTGAGGGCAAGTCACGTGGGGGCCTGGAGCTGGAGCTGAAGTGGGTGTGGTCTGCGGGAAGGCCTGGGGGTGAGCTGCACAGGCCAGAACTGTAGTTGGAGGGGGTGCAGAGCCCTGGGAAGTCTCAGGGCCAAGGCTGACAGCTGGCCGGGCCTGGGGCCTGGTGTGCACTCTGACAGCCTTTGTGGGCCGACCGGTGTGTCTGGGTCGTTTTGCTCCTGCCTGTGCAGTCAGGGGAATGGGAGGCCACAGATGGCGCTCTCCGGTGCCTCTGACCCTGGGGAGCCCACAGTTAGCCCTCCATTCATCAGAGATCCTGGGACAATGACATGGTTTTCCTTCCTGTGTAGTCTGGATGACCTTTAAAGCAGTTTTTCCACGTGGCCCAGGGCTGGCGAGTCTGCGAGCAGGCCCCTCGGTGACTCCTTCCTGCCGCAGGCCAGTGCTTGGGGCTGGGGTTCCCACCGTACTGCATCTGCATCTCTCCTACCCATTTTTGTACGTTCTCTCTCTCATTTGCTGTGCAGAAGCTGTTCAGTCAGCCCTTAGCTCTTCGGGAGGGATTGCTCTGTGTAGTGTAAATTTGATGTGTCCTGGGAGAGGGTGAGTTCAGGGCCTTCCTGCACCACTTTCTTGGGCCAGAAGCTTGAACTTCTGATTTTTAAATAGAATGCTATGAATTAGTGTTCTATTCTTAATATACTCAGAGACCCATTTATTGAGATTTTTCTACATCTTTGGATAGGGACGATTTTTAAATAGAGCCAATAATTTGTAATATCTTCTGTCCGTTCAAGGTATTTCATTTCATGTGCATGCTGAGAGTAAAGCATACTTAAATTTTCATTGATCCAATTTAAATTATTTCTATTTGAACTCAACTGGTTTCTGTACTCAGTCTGTCCAAATGGTTACAGTAAGTGTGAGAGAGGATGAAAGATCAATATGTCCCTGAAGTCAAGGCTGAGTGTAGTCCAGGCCACATGGATACACATCACCCTGTAAACTTCCTTTCCAGAGAAAAGTGCTGTTTGGGGTTTGTGTTGTGGAGGGAAAGCATCTTTCTTAGGTTTGTGATAAACTTACCTTGTACTCCATTGAGTTCTTTATGATTTATAATGTATAAGGGAAAATATTATACAACAACGATATAAATGTGTATAGTAAATTTCTTTAAAGGCATTTATTAAATTACCGTTATAATTGAGACACTGAGTCAGGATAAGCATGGTTGTGATGGTGGTTCAGATTCAAGATAATTTTCTGGAGGTTGAATTATGAGACTTGGTGGTGGGTTGAGAGTGGGGAGGGTTTTCCCAGGGTTTTTCCTCCAGGAGATGGGAAGTCGCTGGAGGATTTTGAGCAGAGAAGAGAGATGATCTCACTCGAATGTTAATGTAAGTCATATACTGCTGATGTCGAGATAGACTGCAGAGAGGCAAGTGGAAGAGGGACCTTTTAGAAGCTATTCTGCAGTCATCATGATTAGAAGGTGGCAGCTTGGCCGAGGTGCTGGTGGCAGTGGACGTGGTAAGATGTGGCGAGTCTGAGTGTGTAGCGTTGTGAGGGGACAGCCGAGCTTTTGTCTTGAGCAATTGGCAAAGCAGAGCGGGTTACTTGTTAGCTGAGATGGGGCGGACCGGGAGCTTGGTCTGGGTCAGGTTAGGTTTGAGATGCCAGTTGGAGTTCAGGTGTCAGCATCAAGTGCAGTAGGTATACACTGTGGAATTGAGAGAGTTCTGAGCTGGAGATAGACATTTGAGGCTTCATTTAAAGTCGCGAGACTTTGAGATTGCCAAGGAGGTGCACGCATTTAAGAAAGAGCAGAAGTCCACGGACTGAGCTCGGGGGCCCGCCAAGCATAGGAAGTCGGGGGTCTGAAGAAGTGCCAGTAAAGGCCACCAAGGAGGAGCGGCCAGAGAGGAGGACAGTGGACAGAGCGTGCGGTCCTGGAAGCCACACAAAATACTGAGAGCAGGTCAGAGCTGGAGGAGGTTGGGGATTGACCGTTGGCTTGAGTGATGCCGATCGGAGGCCACCGGACCTGCGGCTATAAATGCCAGCTGTTGGTATCAGCGAATCACCATCACTCGCTAAGCAGTTAGTGTGGTAACACGGCGTGTTTGGAGTTAAACAGTCACATACAGTGTGGCCTGCGTCGTGGAAGGACTTAAAATTTAATCAGGGCTCAGATATATGCATATAAAGATAAGTAATGATCCAGATCGGTGTCTTTTAGGTGCCAAGTGAGTAGTATAGACGAAACGATGCTGTAGGATTTGGGGAGTTTGGAAGGTTTGTCTCTTTGATGCTTGTGTGGCTGTTGAAGGTTTCAGGAGGGAAGTGAAAGTGGAGATGGGCAGTAGGGGATGCTGAGCTGTTAGCAGAGAGGAGAAGGGTAGAAAGGGAGTAGACGTAGGGTGAGGTGAGCATTCGTGTGACAGGTGATTAGGAAACAGTTTTCCAGTGTGGCATTTATTTATTTTGGGGGGTTTCAAACTCATTCTTATTAGTATGCTGATTTTTCAGTTAGATTAATTGCGGACAATTTCCATATGTAAGATAGCTAGCAAAACAAAATGGGTGAAAGTTAGTAAGAAAAAAAATGGTTATTTAGAAATAAAAAGCATACACAGAGATTTATTTGAAAACAGCTCTCCGTGGTAGCTGGTGTGATATCCTGAAATGAAATTTCATTTTAAACTGAATAACAGGTTTTTCTCCACCCTAGAATTCTTAATACCATCTAACATGGTACATAAGGCAGAGTGTTTAGGGTTACTGCATACAAGGCTTGTACTTAGTAGTGACAGTGACAGGAAGACCCTTAACCTCCATTCTTTTGTGAGCCTTTTATTTTACTCAGAAAGGAGATCAATTGAATAGGGCAAGAAACTTAAAACCATATAAAAAAATCATCTGGAAAATATAAAAACAGTATTCATGGCAAACTCTAAAATACATATAAAAGCTCTACATACCTACTTCAATGGCAAAAAGTGCTAAATTTAAAAATACACATGAAAACATTCCTATCATGGAAAATAATGGTAATTACGGTATACAGTATCGTCTTCATGGGTTTGTAAAGTATAAAGATTTATGGCTGAAGTATTTGAAATATTTTTAAAAATTCTAACAGCTTAAAATTTTAATGTTCTAATTTTTTTATACTTTTGGTATTGATTCTGAATAGAATATTCTACAGGTGTATATAAAAATTAATAGTTATGCTGAAAAACATTGATTTTTAAAATCTGATTTTTAGTTCTTCTAAATTGTAGTGATTTTTATCAACAAATCAGAGTTTAGCTATCTCTTTAAAATTCAAAAAAATTAGATATGTCTAAAAAATTTTTCTCATTCATTTGAATAGATAAAACACCTTGAAATTTTTAGTTTTTTTCTTTATCTTTTTCCTATTAACTGATCATTTTGGTATGTCGCCTCAGGCTTTGTATTATTACTATGTCAGTTTAATTTATTTTTTCTGGTAAAGAGATCATCATCTAGAAATATTTATTATATGCCTACTGTATGTTAGCAACCTGCTTTTCCTTTGAAAATCATCATTTTAAGGGCATTGTGGTGTATAATTATGATCATCACATTATAATTTTAACAAGTATGTTCATTTTATTTTATGTAGTTAAAGTTATTTTCTTTTGGATTTCATTTTTAGAGACTGTCATGGAGTTCCTTGAGAAACTATCTAACAAGCTTTGGGAAAGGTTAGTTTTTATTCTACTCCTAAGAATATATATCATTTCATTTTTTTTTTTTTTTAAGATAATTTCTAAAAAATTAGGAAGTGACCTACTGAGAATATAGGTGTTGGAATCTTGGGTCAGGTCTGGGCACTCTTCATCCAGAGATCACGTGACCGGGCTGTGACGTTGGCTCGGGGAGCACGTAGCTATCTTCCTGAGCTGACTATCGAAAACTTAGCCCTTCCCTCTGATTAATCATGCGTCTTTAGGAACCCATCATTTTTCGACGTGTAATTTAAAATGTTTCCAAACCTTTTGGAACTATATATTTTAGCCTGTACTATCAGTTTTATGTCCAGTTCAGAAAATATCATTTTTCTTCTTTTGGCCTAAATACTGGCAGCCCATGGATATGGTAAATTGATCTGTGTTTTGATTTTGTGTATTTTAAGAATGCTCTGCTTCACCGTTTGTAATTTCAGACTTGAAGTGTTTTACTTTCTACAGTGAGTTCCTTTGCCGTATGCCTGCCTACCCTTCTGCCCTCTGCCCAGCCTTTGGTCATGTCACTTGTCCTTCACGAGCACTCTTCTAGCACTTTCTTGAGGGTCAGTACTCCAGTAGGCATCAGATACCTACGATTCCAGGACAAGGAGTGTCGTGGTTTGTAAATGGGGGTCACATTCTCTCATTTCTTTCTTACGACGCTGTCTGACATTTCACTTGCCTTTCTGACTACACCAACATGTTAAATTGTAGCTCAAATTTCCATTTTCCATTATGAACTCATGCCTTAAAACCCAATCCTCTCTAATTGGATTATATTTATAAACTTTTTTTAATCCAGCGAACCACTGTGGCTTTGATATAACGAAAAGGAAGTATTAATTATGCAGTCATTTGGGAATTTATTCCACTTTGCTTTGTCGGTTAAGTGTTACTATTCTTTCTCCACTTGTATGTAGCTTAGGGTATATTTTGAGCAAACATCTTCAGATTTTTAATTATATACAGGAGTTAATTCTAACAGAAACTTCATATTCCACAAATATTAAGAAAGCATTTGATTATTGCACACGTAGTATATTTTTGTAGGGAAAAATTATGATTAGTAATCTTTAGTCTATGTTAATATTCTTTAATAGGAAGTAATTTTTAGTTTTTTACCTTTTTAAGGTATAACAAAAAGTAGTGATTTAAAGTTTGCAGATTAATACTTTGTATGTTTCTGGAACATTGCTGATTTTTCCAAGCTTCAGTACTTTCAAGACATATCTGTGCCAAGATGCTTTTTAAGGTAGAAATTATAGCCATTTACTGATGTATATGTTACTCTCTTGTCTAACATATGTAAAATTGGTATTAATACTGGTTTATATTCATACTATGACTAATTTTATCGTGAATATCGTAAAGTAACATGTGCAAACTAGTTCTTTTATAACATAATTACTAAAATTTTGTCCTAACGATTAATGACAAACATGTTTTACAGAACTATGAAAGATTTTGAAATGATACGAGGGATGAAAGAGAAACTAAATCCTCATAATTCTGTAAGTGACTATGTCAGAACATTTTTATTGTAATATAAACAGCCCCTGCCCTCATGAACCTTACATTCCAGGGGAAGAAAACAGAGTAAACACATGAAAAAAAAATACACATGTGCTGTGTCATATGATGATAAGAGCTGTAAGGCAAATAATGCGGAGGAGAGGGGATGGCGGCGGCTCTTTTATATAGATTGGTAGGTAAGAGGACACAAGCAGGGACTCGGAGGAAATCAAGGAGCATGTCACGGAGACAGCGCAGGGACGAGCATTCTAAGTGGAAGGCACAGCAGGCGTAGAGGCCCGAGACAGGAGCTGGCCCGTGTGAACAGGAACAGTGAGGCAGACAGTGCAGCCAAGTGGAGTGAGGGACAGGAGAGCCACAGGCGGTGGCTCAGGGCGCAGTGCGGGGAGATCGGGTCACATGGGAGGAAAACGGGAAAGTGTCGGTGGGCAGCAGTGACTTTTCCAAAATTGTACAGGTCGTGTGGGTTGAAGACTCGATCCCAGGGGGTCTGACTTCGCAGCATGGTCTCGTACCCACTCTTTTTGTCACCTGCTCAGTGCATGGGGTGGATGAGCCTTCAGGTGTTCAAGCTTTCCTTTCTTTCATCATTCTGTACCAGTTGTCAAAAACAATTATTATTACAGCACTTCTTTATGACATATTTTCTCTGCCAAGACTAGAGTTAATTCTGCTTTAGTTACATTTTAAATAATTGCTTTCATTTTGGGGATCCGCCCTAAGGTTCTTGCTTAAATAAAGGAAAAATCCTAATCTTATTTTTAGAACCATAATCTTACCTGCAGTATGTTTTATGGATTAATAAATACATGGGCTACATTTTGGGAGAAATTTCAGTATGGCTAATTTAATCTATTAATGTTGACTTTTATTAGTTTACATTTTAAAATCACATTTATTTACCCTTTCTTCTAATTCTGAGATTATGCCATATCTATACCTTTCTTCTCATTGATTACAGAGAGGTCGAAATAAAGAGGCAGGTATTTCCTACCAACTCATGAATTTTTAGGGTTTGTATAAAACTTCACTGATACAATAACAGGTTTATATTTATAAGCTAGCTAAATTATTGACAAAAATTGTGAAATAGTCAATAGCTTTTTATAACAATAAGTTTTTCCACTGTAGGAATTAATGCCTTGGGATCCCGCCTACTACAGTGGTGTGATTCGCGCAGAGAGGTAAGTTTTTGGAAAATACTGGTATATGAGAAGGAAGAAAGACATTAGCATTTATGGATCACTTTGCACATTAATTATGCAATTGCTCTCTTCACTCAGTTGCCCACCTTACAACCCTGCATCTTCCCACATTCGGGCCCTGTGCTGGCATGGTTGGCGTCTGCCCACATATTTTAAAATCTGGATTACAAAGCTGTGCTGTCAGCCATAGTGCCATGCTGTGCCCCTCCCCACACCCCTTTTCTGTGGCTTCTGTCATTTTCTTGTCTGAGACTCTAAGATGAATCTCCAGGTTCTCTTACTACACTTTGAGCATTTTGGGGGGCTGAGACTCAGCTAGAACCCTCGCTGTACCCTGTTTCTGGCCACGAGTAGGTAGGTGCTCAGCAAACACCTGTCAGACCAGTGAAGGAATAAGTAGTAGCTGGCATGGCGCTGTGTGATTTTCTTACGTTTTCTCATTTTTCTTTGAAAATGTCATCAACACATTACTGACACATCTGAAAGGATATAAATGAAATAAATACTTTGGAAACTTAAGTTGATCGAAGTGTTCCTCTGGCTTCTGTATTCTCCTGTATTTATTATATTGTGGAAGAGTAGTAGATATTTTTTTTTCCCTAAAAATTCTCTATTTCTGTCATTTTGTATATTTGCATGTAAACCCAAGAAATATGGAGGACTGTTTGAAGTGAACACCTTTAAAAATGTTTATGTTCCAAGCAACTTTATATGTGCAATAAGAATTTTTTTTAAATCTTAGAATTCTACCCTTTAACACAGTAACCTTTTTTTCCTTATAGTTCATTTTGGAGATGTGCAGTTTAACTAAGAGTTAAGGTTGATTTGGGGAATGGAAGAAAATAAAAGTTTTATGTCTTTTTCTTCATTAAGACGTGTTGACATATCATGATAATATATATTTGTTTGGCATTAAACTCTAAAGTCTTTTTGTTGCTATATATTATTCAAGCATCCAATACTAAGTACCTCACTAAAATTAGACTGTGTTTATTTAATGATTTCTTTTGACGTTTGCCATAAAACAGAAAACGGTGACTTTATATGTTCTTTTCTACACTGGCAGGAAGAGGTGCTTTAACATCAGTTAGTGTGTTGAAAGCTTACCCACTACATTTTTATTCATTTTCCCCTCTTTGGCTTCTCCATTACATCTCTATTCCTCAAACCAATCTTACTTACCAAGCATAATTGTCTCATAACCAGGTGATAATACTTCATCAACTACTGTTTTTTTATGCATATATCCCAAATTCAGCGTCAGTCATCTTTTCTATGAAAGCACGTAAACTGTTTTTCAAAATTTGCAATAATTTGATCATGATAAACAGTGCTTAATGTAAGTAAATAGATTATAGCTTAACAGAAGATACTCTTTCACAAATGTATTTTATAGTTGTAAAACTGCAGACCTGATCCTTAGAGTTGCATAAAAAATGTAATTTTTTAAAGTTCTTTCAAAGAAAGAGTTGGCTCGGTTGATTGGCCTATTAAGTAAGATGTAGCTTAAAGAAATACTAAAAATTTTTTCTTAATACTTTCCAAATTTATATAAAGTATTTTATTTGATTTTTGACTTTGGAAAGTAATATAAGTTAGATGTATTTGTTTCTTTCCATTTTTTTGCTAGTGTGATTTTTATGTGACATTTCTCCATATTATGCCCCCTACCCTTGTTATATTAATTAATGCCTTTGCCTTAAATTCAAGTGATATTTTTGTCATTTAACTGTACTCTAAGTATTATAGCCTGTCCAAATGGTGGTTCTGTGGAGATTACATATGCATATTTGGAAATTTGGAAAGATGTAATCAATTGCATTGAAAATATATGCATTAATTAAGAGCATGATATCCCTGAGAAGTTTGATAATAACCTTAAAAGCCATTGAATAAAGGGTAGTGACACCCTCTTTTTCGTTTCTACCAAAAATACAAAACTGAAAAGTCTTTATGTTGCTGACTGACTCTGAAGTCAGTATTTAGAGGTCTCCTAGCCCCCAAATAAGTTGGGAGTTCTCTCCCCTGTACACCAACCACAGAGATGGGGTCTTATTGTCCAGATTGGCCATTGGAAAGAATAGGAACCACTGAGGCAAGTGAGGCAGTGTGGCCAGGAGCAGGTGTGCTGAAGTCGAGGGTACCTGGGCAAGTCCTGGCTCCACCGCTGAAGGAGCCGTACGCGATCTTTGGAAAGCTACTTATCCTCTCTAAATCACCTAGCGAGATTATCGTCATCCCTACCTCATAGTTCAGGATCAAATGAAATAACGTTTGTATTGTTAGTACTAAAGTAACATTATTATATGGAATCGGCCCTCTGTGGACATCCTTCTAGAGAATGGTCCATTCTGAGAGATGCTTTTTAAGTGTTCTCGAAAATCTTCTGGAGAGGTCAGTTCTCCCTAAAAGCTTCTCTAAGAAAATATTGACTTAAAATGTAGTGAACGCTTCATATGAGCTGTAGAGTGCTCATCAGAGATGCTGTTGACAGCAGAGAGGGCGCTGGCTCCGGGAAGTCCGCCAGCACCGCCGTGTTCGGGGTGCAGGTGCAGCTGGCCGGCAGGACAGCTCACGTGGGGCCCCTTCTCTCTTAAAGCTGTGAAATCACTACATCAGATAACATTGGAATTGCTGTTCAGGCCTCCAGGATCTGATCGTACTCACTCCTCGTTAATGAAAAATGCATGCACGCCCAGTCACCTGTTGGGTGGCGCCCACCCTTCTGGTTCTCTCCCACCGCTCCTCTCCCTCCACAGCTTACCTAAACTCTGTCCCCAGCTGGAGAGCTTCTGTCTCAGAAGAGCCTGCGTCTGGTGGCAGCCGGGTTCCCTTTGCCCTCCTTTGCTGTCTTACCTGGGACACTCTGCCAAGTGCGCACGAAGCCCCTGGTCTGCCCCAGCCTGTGCATGCTTCCACGGTGCTTACGGCCCATCCTGTGTGCTTCTGTGTGCTTCTAATTATGTGCTCTTTGTGTCATTTACTTAGATGTGTCTTGCCAACTGTTATCTTAAAGTCCTTGGGAACAAAGTTTGCCTTTTTGCAATTCGAATACGTACTCTGGGCTCTCAGTAAACTGCTTGTGTCAAGAGAAGGTCACTGCCACCCATCCAGTGCCAACAGCGGTCCCTGGTCTGGGGCATGGTAAAAGAAACTTTACTGAGGTGAACAATTTGCAAACCTGAGAAACACAGCCTCTGGAAGAAACAGAAAGGGCACTCTCTCGACACTAAAGGGAGACCCACTCATGTAGAGAAAGTGCCTGTCCTAGTCTCTGATCAGTCCATTTTTATGCAAAAGAGGAATCCAAATATGCAAAAAAGGAATCCAAATATGGTTCAAATAGTACTATCCTGATTGGTTGGAATTGTGCATCCTGATTGGTTGGTAAAGATGCAGATGAGGATACAGCTGCACATGCGGCAGGTCTCAGCCCATTGGTCAAAGTACAATTCCAGGAAGTCTTTATAAAGGTTGATTCAGATGTGGCAGAAACAGTGCCGGAGGCTTGGCAGCTCAGTGTGCAGTTTTTCCATGATAGGTATTGTGCGTGAGAGGCCCCCTGTACACATGGCTACTAGACTCTGGTTATGAATTTGGGCCCAGTTAACCACAAGGAATCGTTTATGGCAGGTATATTCCCTCTGAACGTCCACAGTTGATAGCCATGGTTCAAGCCTGTGTCTAAACCAGTAATTCTTATTAAGCGATCTAGTGATATATCTTTGTAAAGAGAGTATCGTATTTTTGTGAATGACATTTTTCACCCATCAGATTTGTTGAAAGCATTGTGACCTGGGGGTCTTCGTGATGCTAGTTAGTTGACGGAGGTTTCCACCAGGTTTGTTGGTTCTTTGAGTAAGAAATCACCAGCTGTTCCAGGAACAGGGTGTAACCTACCTGATATCCACCAGGGGCTTTAGTTTATTTCATTGAAGTTTCAATACTAGTTCCTTTATTTTACTGTCAACTTAGTAAAAGAACCAGGAAAAGGAATGCAGAGATGCTTCAGATGGGATTATAAGAATTGGGGGTTTTGAACATCTTAAGTAGCTTAAAAGGCAAATGATTGAGTTTGGTTTGAGGTTTCAATAACCTTAATTGACATGAGTAGGCTGAGAAGCACAGGTAATGAGTGAGAAAAGGGAATACAGTTTGGATTTGAGGTTAGAAGAGTGGAACACAGTGAAGACTTCTAAATCCTTGTTGAAATTCCTCTACTTTCAAATAAACACTTAAATGTGCGGGTTGACACACACAAAAATAAAATAGAAGGGGCTTTACTCAATTCGAGCTTTTCTTCAAGTTAACCCCAGGGACTTTTCTTTTTTTTCCTTTTATGTTAAAGATTTCAGATCATTAGAAGTAAGATGAGAAACTGACGTGTTTTAAAGCTGCCGAAGGTTTTGACCCTGGAAAGCAGTCTTGTGCATGACTGATGGTAAATCTTAAGAAGCAGCTAATCTTTTGTTTTTCTTTTCAAGGCTTAGTGGTTGATTCTTCATGGACTAGTAGAAGTAATTCTTTAAATTATAAAAAGTATAGTGAAATTATTTTATTTAAACTTAAATTTTATTTTCGAACAGACAGTACATTCACATGGTTCAGAAAATCAAAACCACATTAAAAAGGTTGACCTCAGTCTGTCCCTGTTCACAGCAGTCCTTCCTGCCCCCGCCCCCAGAGGTGACCATTTTTCAGCTGTTTGATGTGTTACTCCAATGTGTGGCTCTTGGTTTTAATGCTTAGGGGGCTTCTCATCTGCCAATAATGAGTTTCAGTGAATCATTTTATTTATTTTGGTGCTATTTTGTATGAAAGTATCATTGGGAAGTAGAATTCAGTATTGTCTATTCCTTGCTAAGGTATATCCTCAAAATCTCATGAGCATCTGCATAATGAAAGAGGAATGTTTTGTGTTTTAAAGTATTCAGAAAACATTGGACTCTCACAGAAGGATGGCATTGTGGCATTTCAAGAGAATAGAACCTTCTGTTTGATACTGGAAATTGTGTACTTTGTTAGTATTTGTGTAGTGCTTTCAATTAAAAAATTAGCCTTTATTATGAAAACTTTCAAAATAAACAGAAATAGAATAATATAAGTAATCTGGGAGATATATTCATCTTCCAGATTCAGTAATTATCAAGATTTTGCCATATTTGCTTCATTTGTTTTTCTTTTCCTTTATTTCTTCCTTCTTATTACTAAAATATTTTAAAGTGCATGCTAGACCTCATGTCATCTCACTCTTACATATTTATTATATATCTCTAAAGAATATGAAAGTTTTCTTTCACAAATCCAGTACCATCATTAACTAATAAAGTTCATGGCAATGTGTCGGCATCATCTAATATCCAGTCTTTATTCATACTTCCTTGATAGTATCAGATCTGTTTTTTCCCACATGGCGTGTTGGATCCAAACAAAGCCCACACATTTTATTTGCTGTCTCTGTCTCCTGAGCCTCCACGCACCTCATGCCTCTGCCCCACCTGCCACCTTTTTTTATGTTACCTTCTTGTTGAAGAGAACAGGCGATTTGTCCTACTGAAGTTCCCAACTTCTTGGATCTGTCCGGTTGCTTTCTTGTGGTGTCATTTTGCCGGTTTCTTTATTCCCATAATTCCTGTAAGCTGGATGTTATTTATGCTCCTCCCCCTCTCCTTCCTCGTTTTTTTTCTTCCTTTTTTTTTTTTTTTTTTGGTTATTCTGTCTTACTATTGTGTTTCAGATATGCCTATTTAATCTCACACATTGACATAATTCACAAAGCCGAATGAGAGACTGTTATAGGTAGAGGTCTCACTGCTCTCCTGAGATCTGGCTCAATTGCAATGAGGTTTTGTCACCTAGTGCCACATCAGTTGTAATAGCATCACACTTTCCCTGTAAGGTCAGGCCTGCTGGTTCCCTTTCCTACTTCTCTAGAGTGATGATGAAATTGTACCAAATTTGTTAACTTTAGTTTTGATTTATGCTAATTACAGTTTCCGGTAAACTGTGTAGCTGATCTGATTAAGGAAAATCCTTCTGGGTTATCAGGAAGTCTGGGCGGAGCCATTTTCCCCGCAGAGGTCAAGGTAGAACCAAACTGGCAAATGGCTGGTTTTTTACAAAACAGAGAAAAACAGATCTTCTTTATTTTCAGTACAATGTCATTACCTGAAAGATAAACAGGTTTCTAGCATCATTCAGTTCTTTTACTGCTCCCTTACCTTTATTTAACCAGATAAAACAGTAGCTCTCCCTGTGGCTTTCAAGACTAAACATTTCAAAATGCCAGCCAACTATCACTTTATAATCATGCTTGGGTAATCATTCCTGATGCCAAAAACATTCTTTCGTTTTATTTTGATAGAGTTAAAAATAGTTTCTCTGACCATATTGTCACATATGCTGCTTTTTTCAAGCCTGCTCTTTCCCTAACCCACACATGTCGCCTGGCAGGCTCTCTTTGCATTCTGCAACGAGCCTCCGTAAGCACTTGCCATTTGGTGCAAGTGTATTTATTCTCTCACACTTGCTTTAACTCATTGAATAGACCAGGGTAAGACCGAAGCCTGTGTTTATCTGCAGTTTTCAACCTGGATTCACTGACTGTACTTAATCGTGTTTTCTATTTTCACTAAGTTCAATGTCAAGACTTTTGGCAGTTGTTTCCAATTTCTTTCTTTACCTTAATTCCAGGTGCATCAGAGGTAGAAACATAAGTCTGACTCATAGAGTGTGCTTCATAAATACAGGAATACACTGATTTAAAAGAAAGGCTCAAATTATAACATGAAGAATTCTTCAATTGAAATTCTTTCATTGACTATTTCTGTACTTATAACTATGATAATTAGTATTTGTGATGAGGATTTTGAGCTCTTGCTATATTCTGTTGTTGTTAATAAGAAAGGCCTAATTTATACCATTTTACCATGTTGATTATAATATATCTAGTTCTTTGGAAATTTGTAAACCCATATGTATCATATTTTTTAACCAGAACAATAACAAATAAATGTTAAACTTCATTTAGCAATAATGGTGGATAACAATAATTTTCTTCCTATTTCTTTTTGAGAAAGAGTAATCAAAAGATTCTTATTTCTGGATTCAAATCAGTAGAATATATTTACAAAAAATAGCACTAACACTCTTGTAAAACTGTAAAAGAGTTTGAGGCAATGAAAGGGATAGCAATGAAACTAAATCCTCAAAATACACTTCAGTTTTACTATGTTTATGTTGGGCTCCGGCTCTGATCCGCTGTAAGGTTTTACATGTTGCCCATAATGTTTTCTGTTTTGGGTTCTCTAGATGATAGAGGAAAAAGTTCTTGTAAGACGTATCTGTGCAGGGAAGACAGAGCTGCAGGCAGGTCTTCTCGGCCTGAATTCGAAGAGTCTGGAGTCTGGTGCTGTAGCCGCAGGCCCGGCTTTTGCATGGGGAGCATGGGGGGACAGTGAAGAATGTCCCGAGCTGTGGCTTAGATGGCCCTTGGCAGTGGGGCTCAGTGACCTGTGACTGCTCAGGTGTCCTGTGTATTATTTCACACTGCGTTGAAGATGTAAGCTGAGCATGAAAGGCAGGGGCCATAGTGTCGGGCTGCTGCCTGACTGGCGTGTCACACGGGACTGTTCCTCGGGCTCCTCACACCTGGATTGTAGCTGCTGGCAGCACTTTGGAGCCTTTGGAACCTGTTGTGGCCTCCCTGGACCTTCCCCCCTCTGGCTGTTCTTCAGGAACGGAATTTTGGTCCCATTCGTGACAGATACCGAGGGTATGGAGGAGCAGGCAGGTGTGTGTGACCTGTCCTGCTTTTGAAGTGGCTGAGTGAGGTATAAGGCCATCCTTGCTGGACTGAGCCTGTGCCCACAAACCTTTGCTCATGCTCTTTCTTCTAGAACACTCTCCCCCTGCACCAGGGAACCATCTTTCCCGCGCCCACCTCAGCTGCCCCTGCTCTTCGAAGCTCTCCCGCACCTGACATTCTCATCCCCTCCGTCTGGCAGGCAGGGTTCACCACAGCCTCGCCTTTGTCCCCAAGCCCTCTGTGCCCTTCTCTCACACCCCCGGTCACTTGGGTTAGCCATTCTTTCGGTGGCAGCATCTTACTCTTCCTACGTGGAGGAGTGATCAGGCATGTAGTAGGTGACTAGTGAATGTTTACTGCGTGGACTCAAGGTTCTTGCCAGAATGTCGCTGTGACGTGTGGAGGGCCTGCTTTTGTCCAGGCGCCAGGCCAGCTTTGCACGTGTGCATCGGATCGTGCGTGGAGCCTGGCAGAGTTATCGCCGTTTTCCGGCCGAGGACATCGAGGCCCCAGCAGCCAGGTCACTTGTTCTGAGCCAGACTCTCACTTCAGCCTGGCGCTTTCTCATAGGCTGCCTCGCGCTACCACGAGCCCCTCTGAGCTTCAGTTTCCTCAAGCAAAATGAAGTGATAATTCTTGCTGCACCTGTCTCACAGAATCAGGTAAAGAATATGAAAGATTTTTGATGCGGAAGTGCTTTGCAAATTATAAAGCAGTAAGCAAATATAAGATATTCTCTCTTGCTTCATCGATTATTCTAACTCCGTTATGTATCATTAAATCTTTCTTTATGTTAACTACTTCTCCTTTGCAGAGATGCTAAGCTATCCCTTATCTTCAGACACAGATAATTACCCCGCCCATGACCTTCGGAGAGATTGCAGTCCTCTATCAGCTTTTCTTGCCAAACCTTTGCCCACAGTAGTCTGTACTGGATGCTTTCTCTTTCTAACCCCGACCGTCTGATTCATAGCCTGTCAGTCGCCCAGACTAAGTCTCTCCAAGTTATCAGCCACCCACCAATCATAAAATTCAGTAACATGTTTTAGTGCTCAGCACCTTAACCTCTGTGGGTTTTAACGTCGTTTACCATTTCATTTTCTAAAATTCTTTCTTCAGTGCATACCCTCAACTCCCTGTCCCCTGCTCTCTCATTGCCCACTCATTTCTCTCTTTAGTGCTTCCTTCTGAACGGGCGCTTCTCAGTCTTCTCATTCGCCACTATGCAGCCTTAGGGGTGAACTCAGGGTTCTGATGCCCCGGGTATGATCAGAACCCCCCTCTCTCCTCTCACTCATGGAAGCATCTTGGGAAATACGAATAAGAATGAAAGTTACACAAATAGTACTTCTTTTAGTATTACCTATAACAAGTATTTGTGAAAAATGTCATTGGTACAGTTGTCCCCACCTATCCACAGAAGACACATTCAGTGGACGCCTGAAACCATGGATAATGGTGAATCCTAATCCTATACCTACTATGTTTCCGATAGAAAAGCTATAACAGTATGCTGTAATAAAAGTTTGCGAATGGCTTTGGGGCCGTTACACAGTAAAATAAGGGTGACTTGAACATGAGCATGGCGATACCTCAGATCGTAGGTCTGATAACTGGTAACGGCGACTTGGTGAAAAAGAAGGGGCGGCGATGGTGGACAGCCTGGCGACACTGGCCAGAGGGGCGATTCATGGTCCCAGCAGGACAGAGCTGGGTGGTGCACGTAATTCAAAACTTATGAACTGTTTACTTCTGGAATTTTCAATTTAATATTTTTGCACGTCCGTTGACCACTGGTGATGAAAACCGTGGAAAGCAAAAGTGAGGAGATGCGGGGACCGCTGAACCTGGGTCTGAACCAGACAACTGCTCTCAGTTCTCTCTTTAGGGTCATTTTGTTTTCAACTCCCATGCTGTTAACCAATTAAAGTGAAAACTCATTCCTTCTCCTTACTACTTGTAACGCTGGGGAGAGTGCTTATCTTCAGTAAACCTCTATTTTCTCATCGGTAACATGGGGGTAACAATAGTTTTCATCATACAAATCTTTTACCTCTTTGGTTAATTCCTAAGTATTTTATTCTTTTTGATGGTATTGTGAATGAAATTGTTTTTGTAGTTTCCTTTCCATATTGTTCATTGCTTTTATATAGAAATGCAATTGATTTTTGTTTGTTGACTTTGTATCCTGCTACTTTGCTGATTCATTTATTAATTCTAACAAGTATTTTGTAGACTTTTAAGGAATTTCTACAGATAAGATTATATAATCTGCAAAGAGTTAATTTTATTTCTTCCTTTTCATTGTGGATGCCTTTTGTGTTTTTTTCTTGCCTAATTACTCTGATTAGGACTTTCAATACTGTGTTGAATAGAAGTGTTGAAAGCAGGCATCCGTCATTGTCTTGTTCCTGGTTCTAGAGGAAAAACTTTTAGTCTTGCACCACTGAGTATGTTTGCTGTGGGGTTTTCATATATAGCTTTTATTATTTGGAGGTAGTTTCCTTACATTCTTATTTTGTTTTGTGTGTGTGTGTGTGTGTGTGTGTGTGTGTGTGTGTGTGTGTGTTTTAATCATGAAAGCTTGTTGTATTTTGTCAAATGGTTTTTCTGTATCAATTGGGACGATCATGTGCTACTTTTCCTCCATTTTGTGGATGTGGCATATTACACTGATCAATTTTCATATTTTGAACCATCTTTGCTTTCCAGGAATAAATTCTGTCTGGTCATGGTGCATAATCCCTTTAATGTGCCTCTCAATTCTGTCTGCTAGTGTTCTGTTGAGGATTTGCACATTGATATTGATAAGGAATATTGGTCTGTAGTTTTCTTGTAGTGTCTTTCTCTGGCTTTTCAGGGTTATGCTGGCCTCATACGATAAGTTGGGAAGTGTTCTCTTCAGTTTTATGGAAAAGTTTGAGAAGGATTGGTATTAGTTTTTCTTTATGTTTGGTGGAATTCACCACTGAAGTCATCCAGAACAGGACTATTTTTTGTTGGTAAATTTTTGATTACTGATTCAATCTCCTTACTATTTATAGGTCTATTCTTTCACATTTTTTATCTTTTCATGATTTAGTCCTGGTAGGTTTTTCTGTTTCTAGGAATCTGCCTACTTCATCTCAGTTATCCAATTATTTGGTGTGCAATTGTTCACAGTAATCTCTTATAAATTTATAAATTTCTGTAGAATCAGTAATATTGTCTTCACTTTTATTTCTGATTTTTGTAATTTGAGTCTTGTCTTTTTTTTCTTAGTCCATCTAGCTAATTTTGTTGTCAGTTTTGTTGATCTTTTCAAAGAACCAACTTTTGGTTTCATTAACATTATATTTTTTTCTGTTCTCTATCTCATTTATCTCTGCTCTAATCTATTTATTATTTCCTTCCTCTGCTAGCTTTAGGTTTAGTTTTTTCTTCTAGTTTCTTAAGTTGTAAAGTTAAGTTGTTGATTTGGAATCTTTCTCTTTTTTAAATGTAAGTATTTACAGCTATAAATTTCTTCCTTAGCACCACTTTTGCTGCATCCCATAATATTTGCTATGTTGTGTTTTTGTTTTAATTTGTTTCTAAGTATCTTCTAATTTTCTTTGTGATTTCTTCTTTGATCCACTGTTTGTTTAACCCATTTCACATTTAGGAAAAAAAAGTACAGCTCTCTGCCAGTGTTAATTTAATTTTACATAAACATGGTCTTTGAGACTGAGCAATTCTGACTGTTTTTTTGGGGTGTAAATAAAATGTAAAAACTGTTCTTAAAGTTATTTCTATACAGATCTTGTCTCTAATCCTAATGCAACAGAAACATATACATAAATCAGATTCATCAAATGAATCTTCAGCTAACAACTGTTCGAGAACGATGTTCACATCCCGCCTAGGAATGCTATGTTTTTCTAGGATTGACATTTCCAGTCATCAATAATTACTATATTTTATAAATAGAAATACCACTACTAAAAACAGAATGTTATAAATAGAATTATGTCATTTGTTTCTAAAGACTCTCAATCTACTAAAACAATGTGAAAATAATAACAAAAGCGAGATATTTCATGGCAAACTTTGGGGTAAAGTTAGGACTATGATTCTCAAGTTATCTCGGGGTAAGCACTGCAGCCGCAGTTGCCTCTGTTGAGTATTCTCAGGGCATATGAGAAATGGATTAAAAGTGTGCTACTTAATTTTCACAACTTTGTGAATTTTCCAGTTGTGTTTTTTTCATGTTAATTATTTCTAACATTGTCCAGTCGTGGTCTGAGAATATAACTTTGTATAATATTTATTTTTTTAAATCTATCGAGACTTAATTTGTGGCCTGACATATGATCAATCCTGGAAGGTGTCCCATGCACACTTGAGAAGAATGTGTTTGCTGTTGTTGGGTGGAGTGTTCTGAATATGGCTATTAGATATAGTTGGTTTATTGTCTTCAGTCTTCTCTTCTGTCTAGTCATTTTAGTTGTTTTACCCATTATTGTGAGTGGGGTATTGAAGTCTCCAGCTATTATTGTAGAACTATTATTTTCCCCTGAAATTCTGTCAGTTTGTGCTTCATATATTTTGATAGTCTGTCACTGTACAAGTTTTTGTTATATCTTCTTGATATATTGAATTTTTTATTAGCACATTATGTTTTTCTTTGTCTAGTAACATTTTTTGATTTAAAATTTATTTTGCCTCATATCAGTGTAGCCACTCCTGCTCTCTTCTGATTACTATTTGCATAGAGTATCTTTTTCTGTTCTTTCACTTTCATCCTGTTTGCGTCTTTGCATCTCAAGTGAGTCTCTTGTAGACAGAATATAGTTGGATCATGTGTTTTTCTAATTTAAATTTTTATTGACTTACAGTTGACATTTAATATTTTAGTTTCAGATGTACAACATAGTGATTAGACATTTATATAACTTACGAAGTGTGAATCATATGTTTTTATTCTGCGAATCTCCATATTTTGATTAGAGAGTTTAATACATTTACACTTAAAGTGATTACTGATGAGGAGGAACTTTTGTCATTGTGTTATTTGTTTTCTTTATGACTTATATCTTTTTTCCCCTTATTTCCTGCATTTATATCTTCTTTTGTGTTTAGATATTGTAGTGAAATGTTTAAATTTCTTCTTTATTTCCTTTTATGTGTATTCTATAGCCATTTCCTTTGTGGTTGCCATAGAGATTACATTTAACATTCCAAAATTATAATATTCTAATTTTGATCTATATCAGTGTAACTTCAGTAATGAAGACTCTGCTCCTTTACAGCTCTATCCTCATCCTTTTCAGTTGTTGATGTCACAAAATTATATCTTTATATACTGTGTACCTTAAAACATAAACTAAATTTTTTAACTGCATTAGTTCCCTAAATTATGTAGAAAACATGATCTGGAGTTATAAACCAAAGTTACAATAATAGATTTCTCATTAATAATTTTTTCTTGAAATGTGTTAGTCTCTTAAATCATGTAGAAAACCAAAAGTACAGCTGTAAACCATTGTTACAATAATGGTAGCTTTTACAATTGCCCATGTATTTACCTTCATTGAGATCTTTATTTCTCCATGTGGTTTTGAGTTGCCGTCTAGTGTCCTTTCTACTTTACCTTGCAGGACCCCCTTGAGCATTTCTTGCAGGGCTGGTCTAATGGTTGTGAACTCCCTCAGCTTTGTTTATCTGGGAATGTCTCAATTTCTCCTTCACTTTTAAAGAAGACTTACCAACATAGGATTCTTGGTTGACAGTTTTTTTTTTTTTTTCTTATAGTACTTTTAATATAGTACTTTGGCCCACTATCTTCTGGTCTCTAAAGTTTCTGATGAAAAATGTGCAGAAAATCTTATAGAGGTTTCCTTGTATATGATGATTCACTTCTTTCTTGCTGCTTTCAAAATTTGCCTTTTGTTTTTGGCTTTGAAAGTTTGATTATAATGTGTCTTGTTGTGGGTGTCTTTGAGTTCATTTTTCCTGGAGTTTGTTGAGTTTCTTATATGTTTATATTCATCTCTTTTCTGAAATTTGGGGAGTTTTCAGCCATCAGTTTTTGAAATATGACCCTTTTTCTTATTTTCTTCTGGGACTTGGTGGCTATGCTGATCTTTTTCATGGTGTCCCATAAATCTCTAGGCTTTGTTCACATTTATTCAGTCACTATTAGTTTTGTTCTTCAGCCTCTACAATTTCCATTTTTTATGTTTAGGTTCACTGTTTTTTTCTGCCTTCAAATCCTTCTAGTGAATTTTTTATTTGTTATTGTACATTTTAGCTCCCGAATTTCTTTTTGGTTTCTTTTTAGGTTTTCTGTCTGTTTAGTGATATTTTCATTTTATTTACACCTTTTATTTTTTTCTTTCTCTACATCTTCCTTTAGTTTTTTGAGCATCTTTAAGATTGTTTTAAAGTCTTTGTCTAATCTATCTGCCATTAAATCTTTTTTAGGGACAGATTCTTTTAAATATATTTTTTCCCTTTGGGCCATGTTTTCCTATTTCTTTGTATGCCCTGTGACTTATATGTTGAACACTGGACATTTGAATCTACTTATGTGGTAACTATGGAAATTAGATTCTTCCCTTTCCCCAGCATTTGTTTTGTTGTTGTTGTTACTGCTTTTGTTCATTGTTTTTGATTGGTATAGGCTATCTCTATGCTGAGAATCAATCTGAGGTATAAACTGAATGTCTTTTTATGTCTTTTCTGAGTCTTTCCCTGGACATACGTAGTCACTTTCTAATTTACCTCATATATGTGGTTGTTTCTGAATGTCCTAGTCTTTAATGTCTGGCACCTGAAAGGGGAAATGTGAAAAATGAAGGTGGAAACAAAGAGTGCCAGTCCTTTAAATTTTCTGGAACTTGCTTGAGCCAGAGCAGGGAGGAGCTCGCCACAGAGAAGGGAGGCAACAACAGTGGCTGCTTGGTTCCTTGTCTGCACCTCTGGATCAAAAGCAACAATCAACAGTCAGAATACAGATCCCTAATATTTGGGCGACGGAGTCCTCTTGGCCCGCCGTAGTCCCACAAGATGTGTGTAAGCTGCTCCTGAAACATGTACCCAGCTGCCTGCCACGTAGCTGGATGGGAAAGGTAGCTGCTACCCTGCTAAGAGCCGAAATTGATTGAAATTAACCACAGTTTACCCTGGCCTTTGTCTTAAACAGAAACCAGAGTTCCAAAAGTTATATCAATCAGATTCTTCCAGTGCCCTTGTCTAGGTGGAGGGACAGGTTCTTGATGCTTCCTACTCTGCTACCTTCCCAGAATCCTCTCTTCTCTTTTATTTTTTATTGGTTTTTATTATCTTGTTATCTGGCATTAAAAAAGGGAATTGTCCTCATTCAAATAGTCTAGCTGGAGTGCTATGTGGTTATTATTTCTATCTATTCATGTCTTTTCTGTAGTTTGAACTTGACCTTTTGATTTCATTCTTTAAGGTCAGTCTGGCCTGATTCAATACCATTACAGATAAGTGAACTATTTTTCACAAAACTGGGCTCTATTTTAATATTCTTTTATTTATCTAAACAAGTATCGCCTAAAGAGGGATCATTTTTAAAACTATTAATTTAAAATGATGGCTTATCTATTAGGACCATTTTAGTTACAGTTGATGGAAATGTAGTTCAAACTGAGTTAAGCAGAAGGGACAATGGATTGACTCACATAGCTGAGATATCTAGGGGTAGGATTTAGAAACATTTGCTGTCAAGGCTATAGGACTACTCAGATTGGCCAGACAAAGGTCACATGTGTGTCTGTGCAGCTGCAGGGTTAGGGCCATAAGTGGTCAGTGCTGCACAGACCACTTGGAAGGGGTTTCCCTGAGGTAGAGGGGGGTCTGTAACAACAGGCAATGTGTAAACGGGGACCGTGGAGTGCCACCTCCTCCTTTATCCCTGCTCCCTCCTTCTCATCAGCATACCTAATATTTGGTGAATATTCACTATTTGCACTTTTCCAAGTATTTTATATATTTTATCTCATTTGATCCTTGCAGTAACTCCGTGAGGTAGGTGTGATTACCCCTGTTTTCATAGATGATCAGACTGAAACAGTAAAGGAAATAATTTGCTCAGGATCATGCAGTAAGTGATGGAGTCAAGTTTCAGATCTAAGCTTTCTGGAATCAGTTCTCTGTCATCTTTCTAGATATAGAAACTCTTTTCTTCATTCCATCAATTCAAGAATACACTTTCCCACACATAGTGAAACTTTATCCCACATTCTAGAAGAGGCACTTCCTTCCTCCCCGAAGGCACATCCAGGTGGAGCACTCACAGGCGAGCTGGGCAGAGCGAGAAGCTGCTCCTGCAGGAGATTTTGGTGACGCTGCCACCCACATCCCTTTGCTTACAGATTCCTCCGTTTTGCCTCTGCTGCTCACAAGTTCTTTCTGGGACTCGGCTCCTCCCGTTTATGTGTTTTCCTGACCTGTCTAGTTCCTCAGGATTCCTGTCGTCACTTCTTGCCCTAGATGACCTTCGTCCCACGTTCTGATCGCCCACGATGTTGCCTGGGACTGCTCTGGGCGCTGTACTAGTTGCATGGGCATAGCAGCCTCGGTATTCTTGATTACGTCCCTTTTTTCACCCCCAAGAAAGTGTGTCTTTATTATTCACTTTTGAATATCAACTGTGCTAAAAATCAAATACAAAGAGACTTTGTACCAAGCTTTGAGTAACAGGAACCATGGGCCTGGTGCTTTCTGTTTTGGAAGGTTATTAATTATTGATTCAACTTCTTTAATTGATATAGACCTATTCAGATTATCTGTTTTTTTCTTGTGTGAATTTTGGTAGATTTTGTCTTTGTAGGAATTGATCCATTTCATCTAGGTTATCAAATCTGTGATCAGAGAGTTGGCATAATATTCCTTTATCTTCCTTATAATGCCCATGGGGTTAGTAGTGCTGTTCCCCTCTTCCATTTCTGATATGGGTTTGTCTTCTCTCTCTCTCTCTCTCTCTCTCTCTCTCTCTCTCTCTCTCTCTCTCTCTCTCTCTCCCACCCCTTCTCTTTTAGTTAACATGACTAGAGGTTTATACATTTTCTTGATATTTTCAAAGAACTAACTTTAGTTTCATTGATTTTTCTCCATTTCCTATATTCAGTTTTTTGACTAGTGCTCTATAAATGTTTTTTCACTCTTGTTACTTTGGATTTAATTTGCTCTTCTATTTCTAGTTTCCTAAGGGAGAAGCTTAGATAATTGACTTTAGATCTTTCTTCTTTTCTAATACATTGAATTAATTATTATAAGTGTCTCTAAACACTGCTTCACTGCATCCCACAGATTTTGATGTTATATTTTCATTTTGTTCAAAATATTTTAAAATTTCTTTTGAGACTTCTTTTACTCATGTGTTATTTAGGAGTGTGTTGTTTAATCTCTAAGTATTTGGGGGTTTTCCAGCTATCTTTCTGTTATTGATGCCTGGATTAATCCCATTTTGATCTGAGAGCATACATTGTGTGCTTTCTGTTCTTTGAAATTTGTTAAGGTGTGTTTGACTGTTCCATGCGATATTTAGCAGAATGTGTGCGCTGTATTATTGTATGAAGCAGTTTCTAGATGTCAGTTATATACAGTTGATCAATAGTGCTGTTGAGTTCAGCTATGGCCTCACTAATTTTCTGCCTGCTGAATGTGTCCATATCTGTTAGGTGGATGTCAAAGTCTCCATCTACAAGAGTGGATTCATCTGTTTCTCCTTGCAGTTCTATCAGTTTTTGCCTCACCTGTTTTGACGCTCTGTTGTTAGGTGTGTCTCCCTGGAGAAAACACCCCCTTATCAATGTGCAATGTCCAAATTCATCCCTTTCCTTGATAACCTTCCTTGCTCTGAGGTCTGCTTTGACTGAAATTAATGTAGCTACTTCAGCTTTCTTTAAGTGTTAGCATAGTATATCGTCTCCATCCGTTTACTTTTAATCTCCCTGTATCTTTATATTTAAAGTGAGTTTCTTATAGACAACATATTGTTGGGTCTTATTTCTTTACTCTGACATCTCTGTATTTTGTTAAAGTTAGAGCATTGATGTTTAAAGTGATTAGTGATATAATTAGGTTAATAGCTACCATATTTGTTACTGTTTTCATTGTTATTTTTTGTTTTGTTTTGTCTTCTGTTCTTTTTCTGCTTTTTTTTATGATTTTAATCGAGTATTTTATATGATTCCAGTTTGTCACCTCTCTTTGTTTTTACTTTCTTAAGTAGTTGCCCTAAAGTGTGCAATATACGTTTACAAATAACCTAAGTCCAGTTTCACGTATCACGGTGCTGCTTCAGTTGGTGCAAGTACCCAGTTCTTTTTTTTAGCCTTTCATGACCTTTTGTCATGTGTTTCACTTATCCATAAGATATCATCGCCTAATATATTTTTATTATTATTATTTTGAACAATTATCTGTTATTTAAAATAAGACAGAATTTCTTATATCTTCATTTATTCCTTATTCAACACCTTTTTCTTTCTTCCTGAAGAATCTTTTTGACCTTCTTTGCTAGTCAGGTCTACTAGTGAGAAATTCCCTCAACTTTTTTCTTGTCTGAGAGTCTTTATTTCACCTCTTGTGAAGGATAATTTTGTTGGGTACAGAATTCTAGGTTTGTAGTTTTTTAATTTTAAGTGTTTCACGTCACAATCTTGTTTGAATGATTTCTGAAGATAAGTCTGATGTAATTCTTTTTCTTGCTTCTCTATAGGTGAGGTGATTTTCTTCCTCTGGTTTCTTCGATGATTTTTTTCTTTGTTTTTCTTTCTTTCTTTTTTTTTACTTTTCTGTAGCTTAAATTTGATATGCCTAAGTGTTCTTTTGTGTGTGTTTTCCTGTTTGGTGTTCTCTGACCTTCCTGGATCTGTGGTTTGGTATTTGTCTTTAATTTGGAAAGTTTTCAACCATTATTGCTTCAAATATTTCTTTCATTTTTGTCTCTTTTCCTCCTCCTAGTTTTTCCATTATGTGTACATTATGCCTTTCGTAATTGTTCCACAATTCTTTGGATGTTCTCTTCTGGCTTTTGCATTCTTTTTTCTCTTTGCATTTCAGTTTTGGAAGTTTCTGTTGACATTCTTCAAGCTTACTGATTGTTTCCTTGACCGCATCCAGTCTATTTTAAGCCTATCAAAGGCATTTTTTATTTCTGTTATAATGTTTTTGATTTCAAGCATTTCCTTTTGGTTAATTTTTAGAGTTTCCATCTCTCTGCTTACATTACCATGTATTCTTGTATGTTTTCTACTTATTCTTTTTATGCCCCTGACGTATCAATCATAGTTGTTTTAAATTCTCAGTCTGATAATTCTAACATCTGTAACATATCTGAATCTGGTTCTGATGCTTGTTCTGTCTTTTTAAACTGTGTTTTTGTCTTGTAGCATGACTTCAAATTCTTTGCTGAAAGCCAAACATGATGTACTAGGCAAAAGGAATTGAGATAAATGGGGTGTTACTGTGAGGTTCTGTGTTTATTTGGCTAGAGGTTAGGCTATGCCTTTTGCAGTAGCTTCGGTGTGGGAAGCCAGACTTTCTTTTCTGTCTCCTCTGTTGTCTTTGAGTTTCTCTGAAGACTTCTACTTAATATGGTCTGGGCTGTGCAGTTCTTTTGACTTTATTCCCTTTACCTTATGGAGGCCATACCGAAATGGTAGTGACATGTGGGGGAGGGGATGCCCTCTGTCGTTCGATCATTAGGTCCCAGTCTGTTCCGGAGCCTGTGCCCTTTGACTGTGACTTTCACAAGTGCTTTTCAGTCCCCCTCCCTGGCTTTGGTGAGACAAGGCTAACAGGGTCTTCGGTTGGATATTTCCTTTCCCCTTGGTAGCTTAGGCTCTGGTAGGACAGTTCCTTTTGAGGGCAGGGCTTATGAAGAATAACTGAATGTTCTGGTGTTTTTCACAATGGTTGCTTTTTCCCTTCCTCCGCTGGAATCATGAGGGAATTTTTCTTGATCTTCACTATGAGACCCTGGTAGGTTTCCTTGAGGTAAAACTCACAGAAGTGTGGGAGTCCTTCCTTAAACGGGGTCTCCCTGGAGTTTTTAACTCTCAGACTTGTCCACAGTGGAGAATCGCATGGATTTTGACTGTATCCGCCTGCCTGTCTTTCCAGTTTTGGAGGCTGTGATTTGCTCTGTGACCTCGATTCTCTGCTGGATCTACAAAGAGTTACTGATTTTCATTTTTTTTCCACTTTCCACTTCGTGTTTGGATGGAGTGATGCCTTCCACGCCTCTTCCACGCCAAACCGGAAGCCAGAGGCCTCCATTGTCTCCTTCTTCATGGCGTGCTTTCCCCCGTTTCCATGGCGTCCCTTCTTTTCGATTCTCTAACAGCTCTCACTTTTCTTCTGTCACTCTTTCCACCTTCATCTTGGAAGTTCAGGGATCTGCTTTTGACCTTCTTCACACCCCACATCACTTTTCCCTGGGGACCGCATCTCCTGCGGCTTTAGCTCACACGTGAACGACATGCCTGACGTCCTGCAGCACTCCAAAGTCAGTGTGTCCACACTGAACATGTGTTCTGTGAACCCTCCTTCCTTCTCCCACAAACGCACCCATCCTCCCTCCTTCCTCTTTTTGTGTCCACGCTCTGATTAAATGACGCTTCGGTTCTGTCTCCCCGTTTGCTCAAGCCAGAAACCTCTTCCAGACCATTCTTTCTCACTCACCCTCCAGATCTAATCACAAAGTCCCAGAACTTTTTCATCTAAAAGAAAAGCAGACTCCAGCGTGTCCCCTCATCCCTGAGCCCACCGCTCTGGCGCTTGTTCAGACCCCTGCTGGTCTGCCGTCTGCCCTCCCCACCACCCCTGCATTCTGCCCCGCACACTGTCACCCTTGCAGCATCCCGGAAGCACCAGCTCGCTTCTCCCTGGCCTGCAGAAGCGGTCACCTGACCTATAAGCAACCCACTGAGGGTGTGGACGTAAAATATTAGAAAATCTATTTAGATTTATTTCTCTTTCTCTCACCTTTTAAAATGTTTCTCTTTTGTTTTGAAGTGTAGTAGAACAATAGCACATGTATCTAGCTTATAAATATATTTATATTAAGGTCGAGCACTCAAAAATTATATTATCGACAGGGGTATGTAATCAAAAAGTCGGGGGACCCCGGGCCCACAGCGCAAACCCAGGTTCTCAGGTTGGCCTCCCAAGACCTGACCACTGGTGTCCAGTCTCCTCTCCTTCGCTTTTTCCGTTTATCCCCTGAATCCGGAGCTCTCATGTTTAACCACCCGGTTACTAGGCATTACCAGGCTGTTGGACACCTTTGTGCTGTTGTCCCACTGTGGCTTCTCCCCGGAGTTTCCTTCTTACTCCTCCCTTCTCTCACCCCTCACCCCCACAAGTCAAGTTCCTGCCCCTCACCCCACAAGTCCTGCCCCTCACCCCACAAGTCAAGTCATGGCACTCTCTTTCGCCGCCCCGCCGTGCAGTGCTTATTCACTCCTTCCTTCAGGGGTGTTTGTTGAGCACCTACTCTGTCCCCCCCACCTCCCCGCCCCGTTCCAGGCTCAGTCAAGTTCACTGCTCCGCACCTCTCCCTCCCCCACCGCCATGAGCTCCTCAGGGCCAAACTCCCTTCCCACCCCTGGCCTCCCACACCCAGCTGGTGTGTCCAGGACCTGCATGAGTGATGAATCAGTGAGGGAGGCCACCAGACCACTAATGTGCCTTTCAACACTGAGATCCTTTTTTATGAAAAATTGACCAGACACCAAGTTGGAAATTTGTGGGTTTCCATAGCCAAAATCTCATTTGTGGCGCAGTTCATGCTCACACACTAAATCCAGTCACCCATTTAGCAATAAGCATGAGCATATAAACCATACATATTTTATAAGTATGTTTGTATATAGTTTGTTAATCCTAGAAAGTGGAAATAAAATTAGTACCTACTATTATTTTAGGGCCGTTCTTTCTGGCTGGACTATAAATTTTTGCCTGACGTAATGACTCAAAAATGAACATTTACATCACTTATTTAGGACATGTTTTGGTTTGTGTTGGAAAAGGGCATAGAAACATTGTCTTTGGATAAAGAGTAATTAACCTTGCCGGTATGCTATCCTTCATTTAAGATCTATAATTACACAATGGATAAATTAAGATCTAATTGTTTATATTACAAGGATTTTTCCATTAACATTATTTTTCCAGATGCGAACTTTAAGTTTACTTGGTGTGCCTCATGATTTGTATTTGTTTAATATTTAGTGCTGTGTCACATATCTTAAGAATATAACACATTCATAAAATGAAGTTTACCCTTAGAGCTCAAACTGGTCAGATTTTGTAAATAAGCATGAATAAAACAAAAATTGTGTGTAGCATGGGTAACTGAGACAGACTGCTTAGCTGACTCAGTGAAAGACTGACCTGAAAGAAATGAAGATTAGGGAATGGACATCTAACCTTAATTATCAGTAATATCCCTACTAATAATAATGATTAGACATTCTTTCTTCTGGAGCAAACTGAGTCTGAAATTCCCTGGAAAGGCAGAAATACTCCTTTATGTTTTAATCCTTTTTTTTTTTTTTTTAGCTACTATCATCCTACATTTTAAATGAAAAGCTATCTGAACTTACCTTAAAAAACTGAATTGAACAAAAATGCTTTTGCACCTCATTCTTCCTCTTAGGTATAACATCGAGCCCAGTTTATACTGCCCGTTTTTCTCCCTGGGAGCATGCATGGAAGGCCTGAATCTCTTGTTTAGCAAACTGTTAGGGATTTCGTTCTATGTGGAGCAGCCTGCGAAGGGAGAGGTGTGGTGTGAAGATGTTCGGAAACTGGTAAGCATCCCAGTTCGTGCAAGGTTTCATTACTTTATCTCTCAGGGCTAATAATTGAGTTAACAGCAGCTTCGACTTCAGCTGAGCTGTGCTTTGACGGCGCGTGTCTCACCTTACTCCCGCTTCGTGAAAAATCCGAATGACCACCTCTGATTTAGGACACTGTAAAAGAAACGCTGTTCTCTAAAATCAGTCAATGCCTGGAATTAATGTAAGCATGTAACAGCAGAGTTAGTTCTCTGAAAGAAGCTTTTTTAGGAACCTGCTAGAAGGCTGAGTCTTCAGATTGTAGTTAAAGGAAAATGTGCCATTACTTTCTGTACCTTCTGTGCTGGGTGTCCTTTTTGGTTAATTCCCAAATCCGTCGCATTGATTACCTTTCTTTTCCTCTCAGCCCCTTCCTGTCTTTTAAGGGCTTATATTTGCATCAGGTATTAATTTATATCCTGTGTTCTAATTTGACTTTTCCATTAATACCATCAAGCCTAGAACCTACCCATCCCCTATTAGGGCCTGCTTTATTTATGGTATGAACATTTTAATCTTTTCCTGCTAAGACTTTGAGCATTTATTGACCCACGTGTTTATCACAGTGACTTTGTGTCGTCATCGTGGTGTTTTGCTTCGGTGCTCACCACACCGTATTCTCGTCACTATATTTCAAGAAAGGAAAGCTGTCCCATTGTCCCCTGGCTGTGCTTTATGCGCGTGGAACCGGGGTGCTGGTGTTATTGAAAAGATTGAATGGGCCACATTTCATCACTGTGCGTAATTATCTAGAAATCTATTTGTGCATAACGTACTTCAGAAATGATAGAGATCGATAAAATGCAAAGATACCATGAAAAGGAAAACTGGCGACAGAGGGCAGGAGCACAGACAGAGGGTGAAGTTCCCACCTCGGCGTGAGCCCGCCTCGGGCAGCAGTTTGCGGTCCGTTCCTACTGTGTCCCAGATGCCCAAAGAGTTCCTCACACTGAGTAGGTACCTAATATAAATAGATGTTCATTCAATCGATGAACATCTGCTTGCAGGAAGTTTTCAAGCACAAAATTGAGGTTCTCTCTAGAAGAATCCTCAAACGGAGAAAAGTCAAGATGGCGAGGTGGAGACTAGTGGTGAGCTGTCTCCTACGGGCTGTCCTCTTTCATAGGCCGGTGTTGGAGAAGGGCATAAATAAGGATATTCTGATCTTCAGCGGAAGCCAGAAGCTGCGTTTCGTTGCTTCTGTGTCGAGGGTTATAATTTGTATGGACATATATCATTATAGCCTAAGGTTTGAAGGAGAAATAATTTTGCTGCTAAATGATCTGGCCAGCCCTTAACTCCCAGCTCCTTTCAATGGTTTGTGAAATCTGAAGAGCCGTGTTTGGTAGAGGTGACACCGGGGACCAGCAGTCAGGACGGAAGGCCCGGACAAGGAGGGTTTGCTGTCCTGGACAGAATTCCCAAATCAAACACATCCGAGAGAGGAGGGGCAAATAGTAGCTATAATGTGGGGGTGTAGAAAGTGATAAAATATAATAGCGACTGTGCTTGATTTATATATAGATTCTTGTGTTAGGGATGTTTTTCTACTTGCAGAGTTTCTGATGGCCTCATTCGCCTAAATTAAACTTTTTTTTTTTTTCTAGGCTGTGATTCACGAATCTGAAGGATTGTTGGGATACATTTACTGTGATTTTTTTCAGCGAGCAGATAAACCGCATCAGGTGATGCTTTATTTCCAAACTCTGGTCTCTCTAGAAGTGATCAGCAGTTAATGTACATCAATGTGAACTTTATATCTCATCTATCTCATTCCCTGATAGTTAAAAGTCATTAATGATAGTTACTAAATATATAAATTTGAAATTAGAATTTAAAAATAATAAGGGTTATGAAAATAATTACGTGTAAATCTGTATATGTCACTTTTACCTGGGTCACGGTAACAATGATAGTGATAATGATAACTGGCATTTTATGAGCCCTTCTATTGTCACGTCACACCTTTGAATGTTTACCTCAATCTTTTGAACTAGACACTAACATTATGAGAAAACTGAGGCCGGAGATGTTAAGCTACTTGCCCAGAGTCACACAGCTAGAAGTGCTACGACTGGAATCCAGATATTCTGACTAGGGCCCCAGCTCGTAACCGTTTTCCATACTTGATAGTGGACCTCGTTTAAAACTGCAGAGGATACAGTTGTTCCCCCTATATCTACGGGGGACATGCTCAGAGAACCCAGTGGGTGCCTGAAACCGTGGACAGTACCGAGCACCATATATATATACACTGTGTTTTGTCGTATCCATACATACTGTGATAAAGTCTTAATTCATTGTAAGAGATCAACAACAACTAATAATAAAATAGAAAAACTATAACTAATAACATACTGTAATAAAACCCAAGTTAATATGGTCTCTGATGACCGAGGTGGCTGCTCAGTGACCAATGGGTGGTAATGTGTACAGCATGGACGCGCTGGACAAAGGGATGATTCACGTCCTGGGAGACACGGAGTGGGGCAGAGCTTGATTTCATCCTGTTACTCAGAACAGTGTGCAGTTTAAAGCTTATGACTTGTTTATTTCTGGAATGTTCCATTTTCTATTTCTGGGCCATGGTTGACAGTGGGTAACTGAAACCGTTGAAAGGAAACCGCAGATAAGGGGGGACTGCTATATGTCTACGTGGAAGCCTCATCAGCCTCCAGTTCACCCCTTAGGTGGAGCACGTGAGGTCCATTTCTTTACTTCCACCGTGTACTGGCAGGCCAGTCACCTTCGACAGTTTCAGGCAATTTGATGGGAAATGTTAAGAGCCCAGATTATAAGTTACAATAGAAATAATGGCACCTTATATCTGAATAGCGAGTGATTCAGTTTCAAAGCATTTTAACAGATGCGAACCTATGAAATCTGGGCAGCTGCTCTGGGGTCTGACAAGGTAAAGACAAAGCTCGTAGAGGCAAACCAGTGTCCAAGAGGGTTTGGCCGGTAGGTGTTGAAGGGGGACCAGAGTCTGGGTCACCAGACACTGAGTCCCATGTTCCTCTTTGCTTGAATGGCCGGCGAATGGTCCTGGTTAACAGTTAGGAGCATGGGCTCCTAGTGGTCCACCTGGGTTCAGATCCAAGATGCGGCAGTCCTAGCTGTGTGACCATGGGTATGTGGCTTAACATTTCCAAGTCAGAGTTTCAGCTTTCTTCTCTGAAAGGTGAGATTCCTGCCTCATAAGGTTTTTGCAAAGAGTGAATTATAAAATGTAAGAGAATCTCAACCTGTTACAGAGGAGTTACTTCAGATCCCTTGCTTTGCGAGAGTTTAGAGCTCATCACATTCCCGGGATAAAGACACTAGGTATGGCAAGTGTCTCCGAGTTTATCAAAGGGACTTGGTAAGCGTTAGTGTCCCTTCCCTTTGTAGCTCGATATCTGTCCCTTGCTGTTTGCTTGTGAACTTCTTGAGGTCATGGATCTAAGCTCTATAATGCTGCTGTTTCCAGCATATGGTGCAGCATCAGCTCAGTACATGGTTTTGGAGTGAATGAATGAATGAATGAATCAATGTAAGCTCAGTGTTTTTAAAAGAAAATTAGAGCAAAATAAAAAGAGTTGGAAAAAACGTCTGTAACTAAATAAATAGAATAAGAATAGAATTATGTTAAAATTCGAACTCCTACATTTTGGTATGATTTTATGTTCATTAGGACTATTTTACCCTTTAGGTGACCTCATACTTTTTTTTTAATTGTGTTTTCTGATTCTTAAAGGATTGCCATTTTACAATCCGTGGAGGCAGGTTAAAGGAAGATGGAGACTATCAACTCCCAGTTGTAGTTCTTATGCTGAATCTTCCCCATTCCTCAAGGAATTTACCAACTCTGTTAACTCCTGGGATGATGGAGAATCTTTTCCACGAAATGGGACATGCGATGCATTCTATGCTAGGACGTACCCGTTACCAGCATGTCACTGGTGAGCCATAAAGAGGATTTTTGTTTACAATACAATTCTTTAAAAACTTTTATTTTATTTTAAATTGCAAAAAGCTTTTTATTTAGCAAATCTGACCATTGAATATTTATTTTCCTATGGCCATTTATCATGGATTGCCTCGCCTCATCCTTCCTATTGCTGTGCAGCGTGAGCCTCTGCCATTTTTTCCCTTCCTTGCTAACGGTTCTCACTGAGGAAGACATCTCAGTTGTCAGTTTTTGGAATTTGTACCATTTTACATTTATATTGTTATACATGGACTTTAAGTTAGTGGCTATATGTACATGTGAATAAATATCTCTTTGGTACCTAGCGCAGAGTTAGTGAGTGGATGTTGCCTTTTATTCAAAATCAATTAGAAACATATTACAGCATGTTGAAAAAGTGTGATAAGGTAGTTTTTATTTTTCTTATATTTTCCCGCTATATAAAATTGCAGTTTTCATGCTGATCTGCAGCCATATTTGATATTATAGTTTCCTCTTAGCTGTCTTATCTCTAAGTCTTAAGCTCAGTGTCAGATGTGGTCAGCTTTAGACCACCTGGAAAATTGTTCACATTCAGTATTTATTAACTAACTTCATAACACTATTTTGGGGGAGGAGAAGATATTTGAAAAGATTGTAGATGGGCTGGACAGAATCATAAAAAGCTCTTATAGAATTTGTTGCTCTAAGTAATTTTGAGTTTAAAATATTGCTTTTCTGCATTGAGGACTGACTTTATTACAAGAAGCAATCAGTGGATAAAACACTTTTAAAACAAATGAAGGATAAAAGCATTTGGCAGCAGAATTCAGTGAATTAAATACAAATGCTGTATTAAGTGTCAGAATGTTTTAGGTTGTGTTTCACGTGTAGCCCAGCAGAGCCGAAGACAAGCTTGTTTGCAGAAGGTGTGAGCCCCTGCTTTACAAGGTGTTTTATCCAGCTGTGCAAATATTCTGTTTTACTTTTGGTATATAGGAAAATATATAGGATTATAATAAACTTTTCTGCAAATATGTGCAATATTTTTATAGAGATAAAATATTGATTTAATGAATTAAAGCTTATCATAGTTCATCACAAGTACAAATAAAAATTTTAAAAGAATATACATAAGAAGTAAGATAAATATGTTCATTCGATTTGTGCCAACTTTTTTCTTTTCCCCCCATTTCAGGGACCAGGTGCCCCACTGATTTTGCTGAGGTTCCTTCTATTCTGATGGAGTACTTCGCAAATGATTATCGAGTGGTTAACCAGTTTGCCAGACATTATCAAACGGGGCAGGTAGGGAACACCAGTATTGTAATCCAGTCCCTTGATTGTGGTCCTCGACGTCTGTGACCACTGGGCAGTGTCAAACTCAGTCTTTTTGCAGAACTCTGTCTTCTCTCTGACCACCAGAATCCCTCTCCTGGTTTTTCTCTGATTCCCTTTCTATTTGGGGGGTGGGGCGATGGGCGGTTCTTCTGTAGAATCATAGTCATAGCGTATAGTCATGTGTTGACACATAGCTGCCCTTAATTGTATGCCCGATAATGTCCCATTTAGTCCTCATGGCCATCCCCTGAGCAAGGTGTTTTATTCCTGTTTCCCAGAGATGGACACCAGCTCTTTAGCAGAGGAGGCCTGCTAGCCTGTCTTACTTCAAAAAGGCTGTTCCTCTTTCTTCATCTTTCACTTCTGAATACTTGTTCTCTTGGTCTGAATTTTTATGGTGTTTTGTAAAACAGAACTTACATTGCCATATTTTTCCAATATGCTTAGTGTCTATACGATGAGTCTGAAAATTTCTTAACATCAAGGTTTAGATTGGAATAGTGCATTGTAATTTTAAAGATTTTAAAATTCTGTAAAGTAGGATTAAAATGCAAGTTCAGCATTTAACAATCAGCATGGTACAATTTACTGTCCACGTATACTTTGGAAAATATATTCTTTCCCTTCTCTCATAACTCTGATTATATAATATCATGTTAGCTACCGTTTTTCCCCCTCAGACTATACCTCCTTGAGCACACGTGTAAAATTACATTCATCTTTGAACCTTCAGCATTCAAAATCATGCCTAGCACATAAAAAGCACTAAAATAAATTAAATGAAGGAATAAGTAGAATCAGAAAAAGAAGGGTCCAAACCACCTTTATCTGTGACTCTTTTCTCACTATGTCCCCAGATGCGTAATGTGATTTGGTGTTTGGTTTTTGTTTTTTCTTTTGGAACTGATTTTATCCAACCGTTATTGTCAACTGTAGAATAATGGATGAGTTTTTGTATAACCATACTGAGTTAGTCTTCCTTATAATCTGTTTCAGTTATTGGATGACAGAATTGAAATATTTGTGATCCAATTAGCTACTGTCTATCAACCTCTAAAGAATTGCTCTGGAAATTATGTAGACACAGCCATAACACACACGTGCATAACCCATCATATAATAGCATAAGCCATCCATGGCTCTGCATTTTGGGAGTGATTATCAAGACCTAATTAAATTCCTTCTCTTGTAATTGCTCCCTGCCTGTCCTCGGGGCTAGTCGAACACGAGGCTCGTTGGTTGGAGCAGAGTGACACGCGCAGTGTGTGGGTCCGTGAGGGACAGCCCAGCCACCCGCTGAGGACATTGGATGAGGCTTCATGTTAGAAGTGCTGGCGGAACCAGGTCTCGAAAAAATATGTCAAGGGGGCAGTTTGCCAGTCAGCTCTTAGCAGCCCTCATCCATCTCATAAAACATATTTATTGAGGAAACACCAAGGACATACATAGGTCCTTCAGTCAGGAAATATTTGTTGAGTTTTATTATGTACCAGGCACTGTTCTCAGCATTTGAGAAACAGCCAAAAATAAGTGAGACAGCATTCCAGTGCTCACTGTGGCCTTAAATCTTGGGGGAGCTGGGGCAGAGCCTAGGACGGGGTGTCGTGGCCAGGAGGAGCTCATGCAGGGGCAGGAGAAACCCCGGCATTAGGGACGCCGGGTCTGAAAGAGCAGGAGGAGGAAACAGAGAAAAGGAGAGAGAGACAGAAAAGACGCCAGAATGTTCTATTTCTGGAATTTGCTGCCATCCCTGCACTCCCCTAACCCCAGCTCCTTTAATCCTGTCTCCTTTTGTGACCGGAGCAGTTTTTCTCAGCATCATGTGTGCCGGGCTTTGGTGACACACTTCCTCTTGGGGGTTGTGTGTACTCTGGCCACCGGCTGTCACACAGCTCTGCACCAGCCCATTTTCTCGTTAGCCTTTGACCAACAGCTTCCCTGGATTCCACCTTTGAACTTGTGGCCTCGCTCAGCCCTCAGTGGAGTTTAAGGGAAGGTTCGTGAGTGTGCAGTCGGGCAGTGACCAGGGCCAGAACTAGGGCACTGGCCATGTTGGCCAGAGGAAGCCGAGTTCAAGAGCTGTTGGGGATTTAATGGGAAGGGATGCAGGACAGGGCAGAGTTCCCCCAAGTGTGGGAAGCTCAGGCCCTGCACCAAGAAAGAAGGGCCCTTGACTGAGCGCAGAGAAGAGTTCAAGGGCATGCCAGTGGAGTCGGAAAGAACGCTTATTAGAGGAGAGGTAACTAACGCTCTGTAAACAGAGCGCAGTCTCCTCCCAGAGGTGGGGAGCCGGAGGCCTGAGAGAGACTCAGAGGGACAGAGACAATGCAGGGACAGAGAAAAAGACAATGTGGGGAATTCAGTTTGTCTGTCGTTCTTACTTTCTATGAATTCCAGTTTAAAGACTTTGCTTACCCATTGTTTTTTGGGTGGTATGACCATACAGTGTGAAAGGTAAGCATAGGTAGCATAAAAGGCCCCCTGGCAGTTCCCAGCCTTTGATCCGTGGGTTCCCCGTGGTTGAAGCCATAGGGAATGAATGATTGTGTTTATTTTGTGTAGGAGCAACTTAAAGACTCTGTTTTCCCTTCTCAGTATAGGTCACTGGTCCGTTAGCTACCCCAGCAGAAATCTTCCTTTGTTCTGTAGGTTTCCTCATGGTCTGGCCTAGGGCTGATCAGCACATTGCAGGCACTGAATACAGCTTGATGTCACGTTTAGTTCTCTTGCCTCCTCCTTACATTAGAAAGATGGGGGTGAAGGGGGAGTCCAGGATGGAGGTTCCATGAACAGAGAATTCTGGAAGGGGGGCCATGTCTGAGGAAGGGAGACACGGTTCTCTTCTTGGATACATGGATGATCATTGGTATCGTCCAAGAGGTTGGGAGCAGTACAGGTCTGAAATTCAAAGTCGAGTGGGCACTGCAGACGTGTGGGAATAACTGGCGTGGAGGTGAAGTCTGAGCACTGGGAAATTAGAAATCGCCCATGAGAGCAAAGCAGGAGGCATCTAAAGGAAGCAGCATCACCTGGATGCCGGAAGGAACCGTCTGAGGAGCTGGGACTTGTAAGAGATCCAGACGCAGCTCTGAGTAGGGCACACGCAGGTGACAGGGATGGCAGAAGGGCACCGTGAACCTTGTAGCACAATGCTTAAAGCAAGGAGCTAAGTCTTGCACAGAAATTCACCGCTAACACTATGGTCCGTTTTTGAAATATCTCTTGAACAGAGCGATCAGAAGAGCAGGAAAGGACTAGAGCTTGGAGGGTGGCGTGATGTCCTCCAAAAAAGGACAGTTTATTTTATTACTTAATATTTTCAGTAAGAAGATCCATTTTTGAACACGACAGTTTTAAGAAAACAATAAGTCCAAAAATATTCTTTAGACCAGATGGGATAGGAAGAAAGAAGGCTGTACTGCTTTGAATTAATTCACGTTTCAGACTCAGAAGACACGTCTAGTGGGCTAACGAGACTTGCAGACACAGTCTCTACAGAATTTAAAATAATTCTGTGATTCCCTGGACAAGGGCAAGAGTTCCAGAAGGCGAGAGGCATGCAAATATCTTGAGTTTCACAAAGGGCTTGCCTCTTCTTGCCACTAATTAAGATACCAAGCCGCTTGATGTTTTCATTTTAAGGGCAATTCTAGCCTTAAGGACAGGAGTTAATTCCCTAAAACCCAAGTCTTTGTGAATAAATTACATTAAAGCCCATAAGAAAAATAACAGGGTTGTATTTTTATGCTTCATTTCCTATCCTGCTGCATACCAGGAAAGGATTTTTTAAAAAAAACTATGCCGTAGTATATTCCAGAGAGCTCTCAGAATAAGAATAATATATTGGTGACTTATTAACACCAACAAGTATTTTAACTGAACTGGAGTATTGCATGGCCAATGAATTCCTGTGCACAGGAATTAGAAGTATGCTTATCAGATCTGCAGATGTCCAGCTGTCAGAGATAAGAAATACCAGAGGTGCTCATTTAGATTCAAAACTGTCTTGACAAGCTACGGCATCAAAGCTGAAGCAGAATTTATTGTAAATTAATCTTAAAATTAATACCGTAAGTGTAGATGGGGTAGCAGTTCATGTGAAAAAATTTCCAGGTTTTTAGATCTAATAAACTTTACGTGGATCAACAGTCTAATGGAGTTTCCCTACAAATCTCAGTCTTAGGCTGCTTTAGGGAACCTGTGGTGTCTAAGAAACTAAAGGCTATTGTCTCTCTTCTTGGGGCTCATTGGTTCCAGCCTTCAGCCTAAACCATTAACCAAAGAAGAGGGAGTCAGCTGGAATAAAGAACAAAAGACATTTATCTGAGCACAACAATTGCAATCTGGGAGACGCATATTCAGGTAGCAACCCAAACTGCTCCAGAAAGAACAAAGAAAGGCAAACACCACAACGTGTAATTCTTTCATGCAAATGAAGGCTTGCTGGCTAGATCAACAGGGATTGGTTAGATCCAATATACAAAAGAGGGAGGCGAGAGATACACAGAGGAGGTCAAGTCCACGTGTGTCCATGCAGCAATGGTTCTTCCAGGAGGTTTATGTGTCTTGAGCTGAGCTAGCAGTGGGCGCACAACGTAACTGCAGCTCTGAGAACTGAGGCACAGGACGTGCATAGACGTCACTTCCCTGATAGCCTCTTGACTCTGTTTTAAACGACTCTCTTAGCGATGCTTATTCCATTTATTTTTTTCCTACGGTCACCCCTTTCCAACTGCCCCCAGTAAGCACAAAGTTATCTACAGGCGGTCCCACACTTCTAGAAGCATGATCCTTATCCTCCCATAAACATTCTAAGATGCCACTTATTTTTCATCGTGATAAAATATATATAACATAAAATTTACCACTTTTAAGTGTACCATTCAGTGATATTAAGTACATTCATACTGCATCCCCATCACTACCATTTATTCACAGAACTCTTCATCCTGCAGAACTGAAACTGTGTCCCCATTAAATGCTAGCTCTTCATTTCTCCTCCCCGCCCCCCAGCCCCTGACAGTCACCATTCTACTTTCTGCCTCTGTGAATTTGACTACGCTACCTCGTATGAGTGGAATCATAACAGTGTTAATCCCTGTGACTACCTTATTCACTTAGCATCACATTTTTAAGGTTGATCCGTGTTATAACGTGTCAGGATTCCCTCCATTTTTAAAGCTGAATACCATTCTGTTGTATGTATACACCACATTTTACTTATTCAGTCATCTGTCGATAGATAGTTCGATTGTTTCTTCCTTTTGGCTGCCGTGAACATGGGTGCGTGAATATCTGTTGGAGTCTCTGCTTTCAATTCTTTTGCCTGTGTTCCCGGAAGTGGGATTGCTGGATTGTGTGGTAATCTTAAAATGTTTAAGGTTTTTGAGGCACCGCTGTACTGGTCCCCACAGCAGCAACATCGTTTTATGTTCTCCACGTCTCCGTCCACACGCGTTTAGCCACCTGGTGGTGTGAGGGGATCTCATGGTGGTTTCGATTTTCGTTTGCAGTGACTAGTGATGTTGAGCATCCTTTACGCGTACTGATCATGTGTGTATCTTCTTTAGAGAAATGTCAGTTCAGATCCTTTGCCCAGTTTTTAATTGGGTTGTCTCCTTTTTGATCGTTGAGTTGTAAAGGTTCATATATATATATACGTATATACATATATACGTATATATATACGTATATATATATATTCATTCTTGATGTTAATTCTTTATCGGATATATGATTTGCAAATACTTTCTCATGTTCCGTGGGTTGCCTTTTCTTTCTGTTGATGGTGTCCTTTGATACACAGAAGTTTTTAATTTTGATGTAGTCAAATTTACTTTTTCTTTTGTCGCCTGTGCTTTTGGTGTCATATCCAAGAAATCATGGCCAAATCCAATGTCATGAATCTTTCCTCCATGTTTTTGTCTAAGAGTTTTGTAGCTTTAAATCTTATTTTTAGGTCTTTGATTCATTTTGAGTTCATTTTAATAAATGATTGCAGCTTTTAAAAATATTTTACTAATTCTGTAACTGAGATCTCTTGATAGCTATCTGTTTATATTTAATGACATAGTGCGCCCCCCAACTCCCAATCTATTATAAAATCACAGGTACTTTTTTTTTTTTAAACTGTTATCGAGTTCTTAGATTCAAGGAAGTAAGATAGTCTTAGCCCCTACACCAAGGTCGAAAATGATAAGCACTTCCATGTGCATTCTGAATGGCTGACCTTGACCCCACCCCTCCATATCTCCTGGGGGAGCGAGGCCCTCCCTGACTCAGGCAGTTTGGAGTAACCAGAGTTCTTCTCTTCTTTCTCTCACTACTCCCAGATACTGATTCCTCAAGGCAGCAGGATCTTGTTGTCTCTGCCCTAGATTTTTGATCTGTTTGCAAGTCCTTGGTGGATTTCTAAAAGCGAGCATACCTCAGCTTTCCGTTTCTAAAGTTCTGTCCAGTGTCCCTCACATTGAGTCTCCCTCGGGATGCTGTCACTCTGTACCCGAATGGGATTTTCTCGGCTGCAGCGTAGACCTGGTGCTGATTACTCACCTGAAAAGAAAAACTGCTGTGCCCTCTGCGTGCAAGCCTTCTAACCGCAGACGTGTGGCTTTCCCGCCCCAGCCAGTCTCCATGGCTGGGCAGACACCAGCTGGCTGCCCTACAGTCTTAACGCAGTTCTGACAGTAACTGCTCGCACCCTGCAAGTTAAGGGCTCAGTTCCACCAGGCTGCTCCCCGCTGCCCCCTCTTCACATACCCCTCAAAAGCCCAGGTTGTCACCTGCACTCCTAATTGGTATAAGCTGGAGGTTCCCGTGACCCGTGACCCGCTCCTCAGCCTTGCTGATTTGAAAGAATGACTTTCAGAACTCAGGAAGACAGTGGACTCACTACATTACCAGCTTATCATACAAGGATGTGGCTCGGGAAGAGGCCACAGCTCCCACCCTCTCCCGGACATGCCACCCTCCCAAGCATCTGTGCGTGTCCCCCAGCCCAGAAGCCCTCCGGACCCCCTCGCGTACAGCTTTTCTGAAGGCTTTATTATGTAGGCATGATTGGCTCATCATCGTCTTGTGATGATCAGGTCAGTCTCCAGACCTTCAGGTCAGATCAGGGACGGCGCTGAACCTGTCACATGCTTCATTCTTTTGGCAGCCAGCCCCCATCCTCCAAGCGTCCTCTCTGTAGCATGCAACTTGGGTGCTGTTGAAAGGGGCTTATTATGGGTAACGAAGACGCCGCCCCTCACCCCTACCGCGTGGGAAATTCCAAGTGCTTTAGAAGCTCTGTGCCAGGGGCCAGGGATGAAGACCACATCCGTTATTTCTTTTTCTATCACAATACCACACCATCCTGTTTCCCTTCGGCCTATCTGCCTCCAACCCCTTTGTCCAGAATTTTCAACTAATGATTTCCACGCCCCTTCCTCTCCCCCACTGACTTTCACTGTCTCCCCTTTCCCCACGGTACCCTCTTTGTATACCGCATGGAACAGGGCTGCCAACCCCAGTGTTTTTCAGGGAAGTGTTGTGTTTAGTGGGGGATGCCATGTTCCCCAGCGACACTGATGAGCCAGAGAACAGTCTGAGGAGCGGTTGCTGCGTTAGCATCAAAAGGGAAACCAGTTCGTATCAGGAATGGTGTAAGACTAGAGAAGGGAAACTTCAGTCTGTCACTTAATATTTGAAGGACACCATGTAAAGGAAGACAGTGCATTTGTTCTAAGTCATTCCAAAAAAAATATATGACCAGGAATGGTGGAGGGGAATTACCGTGAAGCTGATTTCATGGTTCAGTAGATTCTTCTCATAAAATATTAGAAAAGAGATGCTGCTGAAAGTAATAAGCTTTTCATTTAATATTTAATGTTGCAGAAAGACATTTGGAAATGAACAGCTATGGAACCAGCGTCTAACTTACAAAGTAAAACGTTACCATACCCTCCTCTCTAGGCAGGGGTAAGGACAGCCCTGAATTCTTGTTAATTTTTTACTTAAAAATAGCTTTTACCACACAAATTATTTATTCCTAGTCAGCATGGTGTTTAATTTTGTTTTTGAACTTCACAGAAAAGGTGTATTGTTAATCTGTGATTTGCTTTTTTCAGTTTGCTCCGTGCCCAAGATTCATCAGTGGTGCCTGTTGCTGCGGCGCATTTATGTTCAATTCAGTGTAATATTCCATAATTCGAGTACCATTCTCCTGTCATCGGCACATGGCTTTTGCTGGCTCACACGATTCTGCCGTGGACATTTTTATCCTTTTCGCCTTATATTCCTGTGCGAGACTGGAATTGCTGGTTTTGCAAGCCGCGCACTTCTTTAAGCTTATGAGAAAATGCCAAGTTGTTTTTCAAAATATTTGTGCTTCCTTGCAAGCCTCTCAGAAAAGGTTCCGCTCACACCACGTCCTCGCCAGCCTCTGATGTTGCCGGAAGTTAGTTCCAGTCTGTGGCTGTGCGATGGAATGCCGTGGCCTTCATTGGCAGCAGCGTTCCCCGACGGCTTTTAAAGCTGAACATCTTTTTCTTTTTTTATTGTTCAGCTTTTGTTTTCTTCTTCTGCCAAATGCCTGTTTGTTTTACACTGGTTTTCCTATTTGGTCGTTTGCCTTTTTCTTACTGATTTCTCAGCATTCTTGATAGGTTGGAATACTAACTTTTTGTTAGGCACGTGAATTCTCTCGGTTCATGGCTTATCTTTTCACTTTCTTTATGGTTTTCTAGGTGATGGATTTAAGTCCTTCATTTTCATACTTGAATTTAACAATGTTTGTAGTTAATGCTTTTACATCTCATTTTGTTTCCCTAAAGATATTCATATCCTAAAGAATATCATAAGGATAATCTGTTTTCTTTTAAAAGTTTTAATGTTTTCCCTTTATCTTTAGGTCCTTAAGCAGATCGGGGATTCTCTTTGTGTTTGGTATAAGGTGGAAACCCAGTTTCTGTCCTTCCTTGTGCATAACCAGTGGGCCCCACACTGGTGGTTCTTTCTCCAGTGATCTGTCATATACCAAGTACCCACGATACGCAGGAATCAGTTCATGGGATTCTCTTTTATTCCGTTGTTACGTTGTCTGTCCTGCTGCTGATCCCATGCTATCTTTATGAATGTCGCTTTTCAGGTTTCCCTTTATTTGGTCTTCAGAAATTTCTTCTCTGTTCTTGAGCTTTTGTGTTCTTTTTATACATTTTAGAAGCAATTTATCTGTTTTTTTTTTCTTGAACTCATTAAATTTATTTGTTCTTAAACTACATTACATTTTTAGATCAATCTGGGAAGAATTGATGTCTCTGAATATTGACTCTTTCAATTCCTAAATATGGCATCTCTCCTCATTTTGTTAGGTGTTTTTAAAAGTCTTTCAATAAAGTTTAAGAAATTTTCTCCTAAGGGTCTTGCTCAACTATTTTTAGACTTAGCTCTAGATGTTCTACATTTTTTATAATATTGTAAATAGCATACTTTTAAAAATTATGTTTTTTCATTTGTTTATTTATCATCTGATATTTAAAAGTGCAATTTATCCTTTTTTTTTGTATTTAGATCTAATTTCCAGCAACCTTTTAAACTTTCTTATTAGTTCTAATAACTTTATCTATAGAATTTTAAACATATTTTAACCAGATAGTCACTTCTGCCACAAATAGTGACAGTTTCACTTTTTCTTTACAATTCATATATTCTTTTTATTTCTTTTTCTTTCCTTACTCTACTTATGAAGACATCCAGTACAGTGTTGAGTAGAAGCTGTGAGGGCATTATTTGCCTTTATCTTGATTTTTAAAAGAAATGTTTCTGCTGTTTTATCATGAAGAAAGATATTGGTTGTAGATTTGGTAGAGCTATCAGGAAAATAAAATTTCTTCCTATTTCTAGTTTGCTAAGTAACTTTAAGTCATTAATGGTATTGCATTTTATCAGATTTTTTTCTGCATCTTTTCAGGTAACTGAGTTGTTCTTTCCTTTAATCTCTTAATGGAGTAAATGTTAACATTAAATGTTAAGCCTCCTTTGCATTCTAGAATTAAATAACCTTAGTTCTAACTTCCTATTTTTTAGTACAGTGCTGGCTTCGTGTGCTAATATTTTATATATAGAGGATTTTGCACCTGTATTTATGAGACTGGTTTGTGATTTTTCTTTGTCTTCTTGTTCTTGCTGGTTTTGGTATTAAGCATACCATTTTATAAAATAAGTCGTTGAGTGTTCCTTCTTTTTCTGTTCCTTACAAATGCTTTAATAAAATTGTAATAATCTGTTCCTTGAAACTTTGTCAGAATTCATCTATAAAACCATTCGGGGTCTATCATTTTCTCTGTGGGAAGATTTTTTAAATGACTGATTCTTTAATAGGCATAGGAGTTTTAGGGCTGTCTTTTCTTCTTAACTAAGCTTTGCTAAGTTGTAATTTTCTAGAAATTTATCCTTTTAATCCAAGTTTTCAAGTTTATTGGCATAAAGTTATTTATAGCATTTTTTTACCCCGCAAATCCTACTAAATGTATAGTTATGTCTTTTTCATTTCTAATATCATTCTCTCATTTTTTTTCCTCTATTAATCTTGGCAGAAGTTTGGCTGTCTTCATCCTCTACATTTTGTTTGTTTTAGTTCATTAGTTTCTGTTTTTTATTACTATTCTCTCTTTCCTCCCTGCCCCAATTTCTTAAGGTGGAAGGTAAACTAATTTTCAGCCTTATCCAATATATGCATTCAAATTTTAATGCTATAATTTAAAATTGTGTTACACGGTGCTTTGGCTGCATGCCATGATTTTAATACAAAATATTTCTGATGTTGCTAATTTCTCTTATAATTTTCTCTTTGACCAAGGAGTTGTTAGAAGTGTAGTTTAAAATTTTTAAACTTTTGTGGGGAAGTTATTTATCTTCTTGTAAATTGATATCTAATTAGTCTAACCAGTATTGATTCTTTGCAGGTTGTTGATATTTATTTTATAACTTAGTGTATCATCGTTTTGGAAATACTCTGTTTTGCTTGAGTACATTGTACATTTTCTAATAGTTGGGTCTGAATTTTCGTATAAGCCTGTGAAGTCAACCTTTTAACTGTGTAGTTTGAATTTTTGATAGATAACCAATTATTTTTTTGACCTAGCAATAGTTGAGAAGTAGAAGTCTTCCTCCAGGATGATAGAAATATCATTTTTTCCTCTTAGTCCTATTTTTTAAAAAGTATTAAATATTTACTTAGAGCCGCGTTAGGTTTACAGAACAACCGCGAAGGTACAGGGATTTGTCATCCTAGCCCCGTGCCCACACGTGCTTACCCTCCCCCACTGGCTACACCCCACCAGGGGCGCATGTGTTACAGCCACGCTGACACATCATCGTCCACAGTTCGTGGCTTGCACTACCGTTCACTCTGGGTGTTACACACCATGTGAGTTTGGACACATGGAAAATGACATCTGTCATCGTGACGTCATACCAGGCACAGTCGACCCTTGAACAGCACTGGTTTGGACAGCGTGGGTCCACTTTCAGTGAACACATGCAGCATGGTAGAGGAATTTTCTCTTCCTTATGGTTTTCTTAATATTATCTTTTCTCCAGCTTACTTTATTATAAGAATCTAGTATATAAAACATATAACATATAAAACACGTGTGAATTGACTGTCTTTGTCATTGGTAAGGCTTCCGGTCAACAGTGAGCTATTAGTAGTTAAGTTTTTGGGGAGTCCAAATTTATACGTGGAGTTTTGACTGTATGGGCCTTGGTCCCCCTAACCCCATGTTGTCCAAGGGTCAGCTCTATTTTCACTACCTATAAATCATTCTATTCGTTTTTGCTCTATGAATTTTAAAAACATTTTATTAGATGCATAAGCATATAAAGTAGCTGTATCTTCCTGGTGAACATGTGTTATCCTTTTAATCTTCACAATGCTTTGTCTCAAGGTCAATTTTTTTGATAATTTTGCAACCCTAGCTACATTACTAATCACCAATGTAGTCATATTTTTGAGCAAACTTACTTTTTTGGGGGGGATATAATTTTGTCCATTAGCCGCCACACTAAAATATTTGTTGCTCTAGTTATCTATCTCCCAGAATATTTATTGAATAATAAATAATAGAAGCTCACATTTATCATATTGTATGTTTTTCTTATTTAGTTTTATCTAGCAATGTATGAAGTAGGTACACAGTTATCCACACTTTATAGAAACTGAGTTAGCCAGGTAAAGTAATTTGCCAGAAGTCACACAGTAGTAACATGAGAGTTGATCTATTAGTTTCTATTAGTGATGTATTAGTATTTCTATTAGTAGATCTATTACTTTCACATCAGCATTGCCTCGAAATTCTGTTGTAGTTGCTAAAATCAATATTATAACACTGGAGATATTTTGTTTGTTTGTTTTTTAGTTTTTGCTAGTTAAAAATTCTCCAGTATGGTGGGAAATAGCTTATTCTTTAATATGGTAAGAAATGGCTTATACAGTATGTCTCACAAAATAACAGGCCCATTTCCATCGTAGGGTTATTTTTAGAACGGGAAAATTCTAGTGCTTTCGTTTTAGAATTGTTCTGTGCTGCGTCATCGTAAGACTTAGTTTGTAAAAGTCAGCCCAAGGCTAAAATTACTTCAGATCTATTTCCAAGGAGACATACAGACTTGTAATAAATCTTCTGTCATTCTCTTTCAGGAGATACGAATAAGGATTGAAGGTAAAAATTATAGTGCAGCTAGAACTAGATTAGTTTTGGCAGGTTTAAGTTGTTTTGAAACTTTTCTTATTTTCAGCTTTAATGCTTCTCAATTATGTCTAGACAAGAGCATTGAACTAGGAGGTAGAGACAAGTCTGACACTGGCCCTACCACCACACTCAGGTGACCTCAGATTAGTCACTGAACTAGTCTGAGACTTCTTTGCTCTTTTACATAAAATTAAAATTTTAGAAATGAAAAATTAATACAGCCATACTTACCTCAAAAATTCTACTTGGTCATGTTTAATAATGTATGCAAACTGTAAATGTGGTATTGGATTGTTTAGAGAAAAAATGGAAGTTAGACCTCTTTTACACATTAGAACGTTCAGTGTTGAACCTCATCAAACTCGAAATACTTCTGTCTGTTTCTTTGAGCCATCGATGGCTTTGTGATATCATGTAAACATTTCTAAGGGTTCTTTCATCTCACATCGTCTTAGTTTGTTAGGAAACAACACTAAAAGTCAAGTAAGTGAAAAGTCATCTTATTTCCTATGGTTTTAGAGCTGAGATTTTGTCTCTTTGGGCCTAGACAGCATTTTTGTTACTATTGATTATCTGGGTTACTGGTTACTGCTCAATAGCTTAGCTGAGACACGCTGAACCCAGTCGCTTTCCCGTCGTAGACGGGAGTGGTTTGGTTTGAGACCAGGCTGCACCGTCAAAGCTGCTGACCTATAGCCTAGACAGCTTGAGGCTTGGCTTGCTGCTTCTGAAGCCTCGTTTTGTTTTGGACGACCATGTCTCAGCCAGTTTATATCATCAGATCCAACATGTTCCTAAGGGATATTGATGGTTGGAGTTCTTTGCTTCAGGAAGAACTGACTGATTACCATAACAAGGATTTGTCTTCACTTTTAATATTTATGCAGCTTCTACCACAATACATTTCCTAAGTGGTCATAAATAAAACAAGATATTTCATCACAGTGTCTTGGCTCTGTAAGAACTTGATGCCAAAATGTTTAACAAAACTCTATTTAAAATATACTGGTGAGATTGCGAAGTGATAGAAAATGTCTGGTAAATTTATGAAGTTACATTCTTACAAGTTAAGCTCATGGGGAAACATTCAGAGAATTTAAGTCATGCCAAGTTTGTTAAAAATTTGCATTTTTTGATGATATTTCTGAAATCTTCCAAAAATGTTGTGTTTTCTTAATAGAATAGAAAAGCTGCTATTATTTTAATATTTTTGTCCCTTTGTATGGTCAGCAAACAGTACAACTTGTGTTTCTCCTGAGAATATAATTGACACCTTTCTTTCTTTAGTGGGCACAGGGTACATAGGCCATGGACAACCAACAGTGTTTGACTCACAGGAAGCCGTTAAGGATGGTAGTTGTGACTAGGCCATGATGTAACCTATTGTCCAAGCCAGAACACTTTTAAGAAGGGAGAGGGGTGCTATTCATCACATCAAGACAGCAGCTGTAACCTGAGACCGTCAGGGCCCCCTGCGTGTGTGGTCACCCTTGCTGTGGCAGCATTGACAGGTGTGTTGGATGCAGGGACTTGAGTTTCTTCCAGTTACTTAATACTTTTCACCAGCTGACTGAATAAGTGTTATCGCATTGAAGCTTCAGACTAATTTTTTTGCGGCAGTATTTTTAATCCTCATTTTATAATTGCAAAAACATGATCCCATGGGACGTGCCTGCTGTCACAAAGCAGATGGGTAGGAACAGCAAACAAGCTGCGTATCCTCAGACACAGTCCTCTCTCTCATAAGGCTCTGCCTTTTGGAGGACAGTTCCACTCACAAAATTCAGAAAATGACGTGATTTTGCTCAGATTTGCGCTCAAGCCATTGTGATGGTTATGCTTAAGTCGACATCTCACACTTTAACGTGTGTAAAATCATGTGAGGATCTGGTTAACACGTAGATTCTGACTCCATGAGTATGGGGCAGCCCGAGATTTTGTATTTCCAAGAGGCTCCCACGTAATATTGATCCTGCTGGTCTCCACATGCTTTGGGCTTCAGGTAGTTGGGTAATTTTTGTTCTTATAATTTGTACTTTTTCTAAGCAGGTAACCAGAGTTTACCTTCTTGACAGAAGAAAGGGCCAATTTTGTAGTCTTTTGGTTTCCCTCTTTGGTCATAATTATGTTCTGGTATTTAAAAAAAAAATGAAAAAATGAATGACAGCCGGGACTGGCTTTAGCATAGCTCTGTGCTTTGGGTGCACAGAGAAGGATGGGGACATCCTGTCCCGAGGGTGCTTTACAGGGACCTTTCACACCATGATGGCTGCATGACCTCAGAGTCTGGTTGGAGCTCCACATGTTTAAATGGAAGCCATCAGATGCATCAGTGGATATAGGATGAGCGGATAACTAAATACTAGAACTAGGAACTGCTGCTCATCTTTGGCAGAACCTTGGGCAGGGAGTGTAGCCCGGGCTCGCCTCTGAGGCTAAGGCAGCTCCTCGTCGTCCACGGGCAACTCGGCATTCTCTGTTAGGCTGCACTGTCGTCATACAGAGCCAGATCTTACTTCTTCAGAAATAATGCAAGCATATTTGTTTCTAAATAAAAAGCAAAGATAATTGTGGAAAAATCATTATTAAAATAAGTCGAATTAGGTCACCGTAGTCAATTATGTTCCAGTTGTAGAAACTGTATCTACTATTTTTCTATTTATTGTGTGAGCATATATTGGGGGGGGGCGGGCAATGAAAAAATGTCTTTCTACATTTTATAGCCAGGGCGGGTCTTTGAAATAGAAATGCCTCCAGGATAGTAATACAGGAGGCGCCATTTATGATTAGGGTAATGGCTTTTTCAGACGCTGTAGATACTGCTGTCTTCTGAATTCCTCCATTGCTCCATCCATACCTCTTTTGTGGCATTTCGGACATTTCCCTTGGATGATTAATTTCGACATACGTTCCTTTTCTCCTTCCTGGTAGTAAGATCAAGAAGGATCCATTGTTGCTTAGTAAGGTGCCATTCCCACAGTGGGCAAAGGCAAGTCACTTGAGTCTCCCTGGCAGACCCGACTTGCTTTTACTGCTCTGTCTTCTCATGCACAGGAGTCAGCCAGCACCAAATCAGGGCCTCTTCCGACGGCAGGGCCTGGCAGGCTTCCGTAGGGACAAACTGCAGGCATTTTCACAAAATAACTGCAGGCAGGGGTGTAAAGGATCCGAAGTACTTGTAGCCATTGAATGAGGCACATCACTGAGTTTCCCTCTTGGACTAGAGCTAAATTTATGGCCCAGCTGTGCCAGTGGAATGAAACCATAAGCCACATGTGTTTATGTGCCTGACCTCAATTCTGACCTCATTTTATTTTTCCATCCCTAACGTCCTCATCTATTAATTCTGGACTAATTACATATTAAATACAAGTATTTAATATTAATATTGACTGAAATTTTTATTGCCATCACTAATCCTTTTTTTGGAGATACTTGTTGGAGTATTAATAAAACAAAATTTGCCAAGGATTACTCTTCCCGTCTGGTGGCAGTATGCCTTAATTGAAGTATTGAAGTTTGAGGGGTACGTAAATAAATTAAAAATAAATGTACAGACCTGAAGTTGCATGACTACAGCATGCCTCACAAACTTCACTGTGGGAAGCAGGTACCAGAACTATGATTCTTTTGAGGGCAAGAGATGGCCTTTTTGTCTGTCTTCTTCCCATGAATCCTTATACTAAGAATTTATCGCACCAATGGATGACTCATTGGTTGGTGTTTTGGGCATATATTGAGATAATGCATTCGTATATTTTACCATTTCATTTTCTTTGGAATATGAATGTGAATTATATGCCTATCAAACCCTCCTTCACTATTTGTTGACTACTTGCTATTATTTAAACATAAGGTACAGAAAATTCATAAATAGACTTAAAGTGAATAAAGATTGCATGCGTGAACTGCACTGTAATTAGCACAGTTTGATTCTTCTGATTAGCCTAAAGAGAATGGTGCTTTAAATTTCTGTCCTTTTCTTCCTTAAGCTTGCAGGAACTGATATAATGAAATGTCTCCCCTATCCCATGATAATCTTTTAGAAGTAAAAACATCAAGAATATAAGTTCTTTGAGTACTGGGATTATTATCTCTTTTGTTCACTGATATATCAACTCTGCCTGTCACTTAACTGGTGGTCAGTAAATATTTGTTGAGTGAACTGTCTTTTGGCTAAAACCCACTAACTGATGCTCACAGATGTCAGCTTGACAGTATTAAAATAACCCGTCTTATCACATATGATGACGCATTGCAAGTTTCTTCATCATAATCTCTGATGCTGTCTGATTGCTGACTTAATGGAGTACTTCACCCTTTACGAAGCTTTTCTGCCTCCCTCCACCACCCTCTGGAAGTGAAAAGCCCGAGTGGTATTACTGACAAAAGTCTGAATTGTTGAGGCTGTAGAAAGCTTGAAAAAATGCTACTCCCAAACTAACTACAGGAAAAAGACAGATAAAATTCTAACTTCTTGAGCTCATGAGAGAGTTGAGGTCACAGCGCCATTAAGTCTTCTAAGGAGGTACAGAGTGGTTCACTTGTGACAAAGCATGGGTAAAAGGGCTGACTGCCATACAAAGGGGTAAGGAGAAATGAGAACACTTTAACAAAATGTTTGAGGCCAAGTAGGCTGGCCTGTCAGTCTGGAATAGCTGAGGACCCTGATACAGGGGGAGTTTGCAATTACTTGTAGGCTCTGTACCATTGGCTTTTACCAGGTACTCATTAAAAATAAACGGGTTGGGAGACCACACAGAGACCCAGCAGTGTTGCAGGCCTGCAGAAGGTGATCGACTGCTGCTGCAGGAGCAGAACAAAACTGTGCCTCCCAGCTCAAAGCTAAAGAAACACCAGACTTAGACTCAGGGACTATAAAGTAACTAATAACTAAAATAATTCTAATGTAACTATCAGGGATTTAAATAACTGTTAAAAGATATCATGGAAAAGGTAGACAACGTATATGAACAGATGTGGGGGAGAGATGGAAACTATGAGAAACATTCAAATGGAAATGCAAGAAATAAAGCTATGGTATAATATATGAAGAAGTCCTTTGAGGGCCTCATCAGTACACTTGACACAGCAGAGGAAACTTAACTTCACAGTTCAGTGAACTTAAAGATAGGTTAATAGAAATTATCCAAACTGAAATACAAAAGAGGAAAAAGAGTGTGTGTGTTTGGGAGGGGGGATGGATGGGCAAGGAGACAAAATAGAGCATCCAAGAACTGAGGGTCAATAGCAAACAGTGTAACATACATACAAATGGAGTTCCACAAAGTAGGAGAGAGATTACAAAGGGTTATTTTTCTCACCAGGGAGCACAATGCCTTAATTGCAGTATTGAATTTTGAGGGGTACATAAATAAATTAAAAATAAATCTACAAACTTGAAGTTTCATGACTATAGCATACATCACAAACTTCACTATGGGAAGCAGATATCAGAGTTATAATTCTTTTGAGGGCAGGAGACGGTGTTTTTGTCTTCCATCTTCCCATGGTATCTTATACTAAGAATTAATTGAATAAATGAATGAATAATTGGTTGGTCCAATAATTGATTGGTCCAAATATTTCTTCTGAGAATTTTCCAAAAATCAGGAAAATCAAGCCAGAAAGATTCAAGTTTAGAGAACCCCAAGCAGAATAAATAACAAAAAGAACAAACCTATAGTCAAACTGCTGAAATTCAAAGAGAGAAAACCTTGAAGTCAGCCAGAGGAAAAATAAGATACAGGAATAGAGAGAATAATTACAGCAGACTTTTTATCAGAAACTATAAAAATCAGAACTATCAAGATTCATAGCATATAATACATTTGATTAAAATATCACCAGAAGGTGAACATTTTCTGATTAATACTATTTTTTTTTCTAAATATGAATTGGGCTCTGCAGATGAGGAACTGACTCATTGTTTGATAACAAGTTCTACTCAAAGTGAAGAAAATATTTTCAAAACATGAGTTAATGACCAGATTTTGTGGCAGGTAAGAAATATGGAAGATAGACTGCTAACACTTTAGTTGATTTCATTGTTCTTTTAAAAACCTTAAAATAATCACCAGTTAGAGAAAGTATCCTTAGAAAAGGCTGAGTAATTTGAAGAGGCCCCATGTGTTTCATTAAGCATTTTTGGCTATTTTATAAATAAAAAGCAGTACAAACAAGAAACTATGAAAGCACATTTTCTAATTAAGAACTCGATTGTTAAGTGCTACAGAGAGAGAACTGTTTAGTACATAATGCCTGTTTTCTAAGCATGTGTATATCTAAACAGACCATATTTATAGAATATGTAGCTAAAACAATAAAATATAAATAAAATTTATCAAAGTCAGTGATTTATTGGACAGTAGTAATGGTAAATAATACTAGCTTCCATTTATTCAGCCTCTATTCTGTGTTAAACCTGACATATGTTTATTTTTTTAATATCTTGTTCAATTCTCATCTAATTCTGTAAAAAGATAATATTGACATTTTTCAAATGAGGAAAATGTGGCTAAGAGGAGTTCAGTGAATTGCCACATTATGCCACTCTGCTGGTAAGTGGCATAGGATTCATACTTAGTTTTGTCCGGCTCCAAAACCCATGGTCTTTTCCTTCACACTCCAGTGAACATGGTCATAGGAGTTTTAGATTCAGGCAGGTGTTGGTTTAAGGCAGATCACACTCTCAGTTCTCTGCTAATGGGTCCAAGAAGGGTTCCTGGAATGAATAGTTTTTCTGGATTTTTGGGAGATGTGAAGCTATTTCAGAGGGCACAAGTTAAAAGGATGCTAGAAACAGCTGGAGGGCTCGGAGAGCTTTCCAGTGGCTCCATTTCCTGGGCAGTCGTTCTATACCATAATTAGTGGATCTGACATTTCCTTCTTGATTCAGAGCATTCTAAGTGTGCCAGTGGGATTCTTTTTAATCTTTAATAAACATGGCAGTGTCCAGATCCTAATAAGAACTGTGAGAATTCCATGTTATTGTTGCGATAGGAGATAAGTAATCAATGGAATTTTCTACCTTGGAAGTTAATGGAAATTGAAGTAGAAACTGGTAAAATATGAGTTGATTATATGGTGACAGAGTTATTATTTCTAATGTCATAGACTTTGGTAAAACATTTTTACAGAATGAATGCATTCTCATTTATATATAGTTGCTCGTTACCTGTCAGCTTGAATGTATCCAGTCTCTGTTTCTTTAGTATATCTGATGTGAGGGTCTTGACTTTAGGTGACAAATGAAACTGAATAATTTCAATATTGGTTATCATGACTCTGGTTGGTGAAGTATTATTTACAGAAAAAAATCTTGATGAGGAAACATTTTTTTTAATTTGAAGTTTAAAATTTAAACTCTAAATATTGTTAATTTTTTAAAAAAATATGTATAACTTAAAAAGAAAATCACTTTGTATGCTACTTAAATTTTTGTTTTACTTTTTTTTATTTCTCTTTTAATTTAAAAAAGGGAAGTACTTTCTAAGGCAATAAATATCTAACTACATTTCAAGTGCATTTATTTATTCCAGTTGACTAAAAACCAAACTTGATTAAAAAGGAAAAAGAATACGTTTTTCTATTTAGACCACATATAATATAAATGTATTATTTAATATGCAATTTGATGGATTAATGATTCTTTCCTTTAAACTATTCTACTAGCATTATGCTTACCTTCTTCTTCTATTTCCATATAGTTTTGGTAAACACTCTGTATTCACTACAGTATGTATAATAGTTTTGGAAGGTTTTTTGGTTCTTATCTTTTTATTTTGAAGCAAGTATACATTCATAGGAAGTTAAAAAAAAAAAAAGTTCCATGTGACCTTCGCCAGCAATGGCACTTATTTCCCCAGTGTTCATATTTTATGTAACCGTGGCAGCACGTGTTTCTTTTTCGATACATAATTTCTGATGAACTATTTAGTTTTCCATGTTCTCAGATGCCCTTTTTTTTTATACCTCTTGTTTTATTGTAAACCTGAAGAGGAAAGAATTACGCCTCATTAATTTTGTCTCTGTAATGCTTGCCTTTCCCTTATGGGTTTGAATCTCTGCGATACCGGCCTCTAAGTAAACAAGTGACTTCTGAATGGAACGGTATGTTGGTGGCATTTCTACATCATGGTCATCTGAGCAGAGTGAGTGGACCTTTCAGAGGTGTCTGACCACCACCGTAGGGCATGGGGCTGCTTGTTTCTCCACCCCTACTTCCCCAGGGGCACCGCGCCTTGGCCCTCCTACCGCCTCCCTGACCCATGTGGACTCGACTTCCCTCCGCATCCACCTGCCATCCCCGCCTCCCCTGCCCTGTGTCCGTCGTCTGTGCTGCCTGACCCCGGGCCAGATGGGGATCACAGGCTCTGCGAGGGGCCGGTGATGGTTCACTCCCCATTGGGCCACTCTCCGTGGACCCTCCTCAACTTCTCTAACCTCCTGAGCCCTCTGAATCCACCTCCCTCCCAACAACTTCCTCTCCGACCTCCCTGAGAGCTCACGTCAGCGGGAAGGCCCTCACCCCGGAGCCTCCTCTTCCCATATCTGCTCAGCTTCTCAGGAACCTTACACGCTTGCTGTCTCTCCTCTTACTTACGTATCTAGTTTCTGTCCCCTCTGTGGATCATCGCACCAGCATTTCTCACGCCTGCTGAAGCATTTCCCAACCTTACACAAAAGCTTCTCCCTCCCTCTCTTCCCACTGCGGCTGCTGCCCTGGCCCTCTCTGCCTTGTCACTCACACCCCTAGAAACAGTAACCTGTCCCTGCGTGGCCGCTCTCTCTGTCTCTCACCTCCCACTGAGTTTGGGCCCTCTCTAACGGTGCCCTTGCCCCCATCACTCTGGCAATCTCTTAGGTTACTGATGACATGTGTAACTAAGTCATATATGCCGACAGCTAAGTAAAGCCCCCCAACTGGTATGTCCTAATCCTATTTCACCCCCTCCCATCGGCCCCCTTCTCTTTGGCCCTTTGCACAGGCCATTTCTTCCAGGAGGATTGCTTCCTTCTCCCTGCACCCATCCTGCCCTGTTTAATTACCACCTGTTCATTTTGCAAATCTCACTTGTATATCATTTCCTTTTGTCAAGCCCTTCCGGGTCATGGCTCTTGGACTGCCCTGCATTGCTTCTCCTTCTTGGCGCCCATTACAGCTTATGTGAGGCTCACGGGCCCAGGGCCTCATCTGCTTACCATTCTCTGCTCCCTCCTCCCCCGTGCCTGATAGTGTGCCAGGCTCATTTTCATTGTTGGATAAATGAGACAAAATGCTATCCTTTCACGTCTACCTTTTTTTATGAAAATAAAACTATCAACGCTTTGTGAAGCATAGAAGCACAGGACTCGTGTGAAGTATTGCATGAGTCCTGTCAACGTGATGGTATACTATAAGGTAAAGTTTAAAGAAACCTGAACATGTTGATACAAGCTGTTAGTGTATATGACTTAGCTAAATCTTTACTTTTTAAAATCCTGTTTGAGGACATTTTGTTCTCTATGAGGTAGATATCCCTGGTGTCAGAAAGCCCCAGGCCTTTTCCCTATGCTAGGACTTAAACCACACAGCTTCCTTCCGTGCGTGTCTTAAGTCTTTAAAATTGCCTTTCTGCCTGATTTGCTTTTCTTATAGCCAAATGGAAAGAGAAGAGAAAAGTCTTTGTTGTCTGAGCAAGTTTTGTTGTCTGAGCCTTCTTCTTGTACCACTGTAATCTTTCACTTAAGAATCCATTTTTTTTTCTTTTTTATTATGGTGACATTGGTTAACGCAATCCAGTAAGCTTCAGTGTACAACTCGGCAGCAAGGCATGCATATATGTTGCATCGTGTGTTCACTGGCCACAGCCAGATCTCTCTCTGTCACCGCATATTTGACCCTTTAGACCCCATCTACCTCCCCTCCCTCACCCTCTGGTAACCACTGGTCTATTGTCCATGTCCATGACTCTCTGTCTGTTTGTCCTGTTCCTTTGTTGCTTTTAGGTTTATATCCCACATGTACGTGATATCATGTGATTTTCAACTTTTTTCTGTCTGGCTTATTTAGCTAAGCATGTTTATCTCAAAGGTCATCCACATAGTCACAAATGATCTTCTTATGGTTGATCATTCTTGTGTTCATTTCTTTCTTCTGCGAATATTTGTTGTTTGCTGTGTGCCAGGCACTGTTCTAGGCTCTAGGGAGAAACTAGGTAAGTAGGTAGGTAGGTGGACAGATAAATTAGTACTTAGTTCCCCTTCCAGCTGACAACGCACATCATCATTCACTGGTGGGTGATTTATAGAACTATTGCCGAGTAACTTGCCACAGGTCTTTTATACACTGGATTTCTCTTTAGAGGGGCTTTTAGCTTAAATTATATTATAAATAGAGTTCATAAAATAGTCACTTTCTTCAATAAATATTAGTGTTAATGATTTTAAAGCAGACCGAGATGGACTACAGTACTTCTTCAACTCTATTATTAGTTTATTTCTCAGAGAAGAGGTGCTATTATGGGATTAGGCCTGATTATTCTTAAAGGAAGCCATAAATCATGCAGGAACATTACACTGACTGTCTAAGCTGTGTAGTTCTTTCAGGTGGGAAAATATAAGAAAGTGCAATTCATTATCATATAAATTCAGCTCTAACACTGGCTGGCACCATGAATTATCATTTATTTCTTGACATTTTAATCTTTTATTCCCATCACTTCTCAAGCTCAAGTGTAGTCTTTTCTTCCTGTCACCATTTATTATATGCACTTGAGAGTCAACAAAGCACTAGAATGGGCTTTCACTGGTAACAAAAAAAATAGAAAAAGTATTAACTTTTATTAAGGTTTTAAATAGATTTTTATCATTTTGTTTTAGGTGAGCTGACCCCTTTCAGTATTTCCTGTAGTGCAGGCCTCATAGTGGAGAATTCCCTCAATTTTTGTTTGGAAAGCTATTAATTTCTCCTTCATATCTAAAGGAAAACTTAGCTGGATACATTCTTGGCTGGTAGTTCCTTTCATTTAATAGTGTAAATATATGATTCCATTCCTTTCTGGCTTGAAGGATCTGTGCTGAGAAGTCCGATAATAATCTAATGGGTTTTCCTTTATAAGTTACCGTTTTCTTCTCCCTGGCTGCCCTGAGAATTCTATCTTTGTTGTTGATTTTTGATTACTTTAATACAGTGTGTCTTGGTGAAGACTTTTTTTGGGTTGAGATCATTCTGTGTTCGGTTGACTTCTTGAATTCCAAGCTCCAGCTCATTCCTTAGATTTGAGAAATTTTCATCCACTATTTGTCTGAAAATGCTTTCTAGTCCTGGCTCCCTTTCCTCGCCTTCAATAATGCCCATTCTTCTTATGCTTCCTCTGCTGATAGTATCTTCTATTTCTCTTTCATTATTTTTCATTCTTTGATTTCTCTCTTCTTCCTTCTGATTTATTTCTAGATTTCTGTCTTTGATATCACTGATCCTTTGCTCCATTTGGTCGACTCTATTTCCCAAGCTTATTATTTTATTTTCAACTCTTGCAGTGCATTTTTTATCTCCAGAAGATATATTATGTTCTTTTTGAGGGGTTCGGCCTCCTTGCTCTGCTCATCTAGTTTTATCAATTCCTGAAATTGTTGATATGACTTATTTCGGATCTCACTGAGTTTTTTCAGAAGTACCATCCTGAATTCTCTGTCATTTAAGTTGCATGTTTCTATGTCTGTAAGCTTATTGTCTGGAGATTTTTATTTTTCTTTATGAGATGCCTTGTCACCTTGGTTGTGCATGGTGTTTAATGGATTATTTCTTCGCCTGGGCATTAATGGAATTGAATTCTGCTGTTTTTCCAGAAAGAAGGTTATATAAAGGTCTCTCTTTAGCCTGTTGCAAAGAAGGCGCTTTTCTTTTGGTTTCCAGTAGGTGGCGTCTAAGCCTCTTCGATCCCTGCTTTATATAAAGCCTTAATAATGCCTTTTTTATTTTCTTGTAGATATTTAATCACGCTCGCTACCCTCAGTTTCAGTTCCTGTCAGTGTCAGCAACAGTCTCGGCAGCATTTTCTCAGATTCCCCTGGGGCTCCGCAGTGATCAGTCTCGGAGGGAATGGGAGAGAGGTCCTCTGGGTTGGGGGTTAGGGGCTGCAGCTCAGCCTCGGTTTTGCAACTGGGGCTGGTAAAAATCAACTGTTGTTTCTTAGCCGTCTCCACTTCTCTGCCTTCTGCCCTGATGACTGGGCCCTGCCACCAGCTGCGGGGAGCTCACAGAACTCACAGGCAGGGCTCTTCAGGGAACCCACCACACCTTCTCCCCTCCCCCGCCTCCTGCAGGGAGCTCCAGGGGCTGTGAGAGGCAGCTTCTTTGTTTCTCCCAGTCCACTACCCGCCACCCGAGGTTCTGACCTGTGGTAGCTCTTATGCACAGATCTCACACTCAGACATGCTGGTGTGCAATTTGGGTGTTTTTTGTTGCGTTTTAGATGTTCAGCTTATTATTGTTTCAAGGGGAGAGATCTGGAGACGTCTCTCACTCCTCCATGTTTAATCCATTCTCTTAAACAGATTTTTAAAGAATAATGCCAACATTGTGGTTCCCTACAACCCTGTATTTTCAAGTACAAATTCCCATTTGACAATTGCCACTTTTCGAAATTGAATGGAATGTCTTCATCCTTTGTTATCTTGTTTACTGAAATTTTTCAAAGTTATTTTAAACCTCAATGAAATTCTATTATTGTTTCATTTGATGTTATCTTTAACTTTCCTGCCTCATAAGTAACATACCTCAGTGACTTACTAAGTAATTTACTCACGTATATATTCTTTTGTTTTTCAAGTCGATGCCCAAACACATGGTATCTCGTCTTTGTGAATCTAAAAAGGTTTGTGCAGCAGCTGATATGCAACTTCAGGTATGTATGGACATTTGTTCTGAAGTTTTCCAGAGTAAGTCTTCAAAATAAATATGTAACTTTAAATTCTTGCCAATGCTACACATTTATTATAATAATTATGCTTCTAAAACATCTTTCATCTCAGTTCAAAGAACTTGACCAAAATTGACTCATTCAGTCCTCACACTGTCCTTATGAAGTAGATGTTAAATAAGGATATTTTCTATTTTCAGTCAGGAAAGTCAAAGCTTGGAAAAGTTACATGACTTCTTCTAAATCATACATTTCAGCAACCAACTTCTATATTTTTATTCACTTCATATCTATTTTTTTTAATTTGTGTTTTTAAATGGGAAATTTAAAGAGTAATGACTGTTAGTTTTCGATAATACTCAAAGCCAATTTTCTAGGTTTCCAGACAAAACTAGAAAGATTTTATGAACCATCTGGTTGTCAGGTCTACGTGATACTAAATGTGTACATTATTTGTAATTACTTAGATTGTTTATGGAATTCTTACCCTTCATCAGATCTAGAGAGTTACATAAACCTAGTCTGAACACCTACCTTTCATCTTGGGCATCTCAAAATATTTACTTTATAATAATCCCCTTATCTATTTAAAAGTGTAGCCACTCTTTAATTGCTTTACACTTTTGTAAAATTCAGTCCCTAGAAGGTAATGAGTAAGCTGTTTCTGTTGTATCTTAAAAAATATATTTCAGTGAAAAAATGCCTACTGTAGACAAAACCATGCAGTTACATTAGATTCACATTATTTAGTGTCTATTCATATCAATATAGTTAAAAAAGGATTTCTGAATTATTTTTAAAAAGTAGCATTTCTTGGCAAAAAGTTTTTTGATTTGCTGATAACTATATCAGATGTCCTTCATTTAAAAGCCTTAGTTATAGCTTTCTTTTTGAACAATTGTTCCAATGGTTTTCTTTTAAAATATAAAACCAATCTTTCACTCCTCTTACCTTCCAAAAAGAATAAACTACTAAGAGAGAGATTGTGGGAGGATTGGAGGGAGGGAGAGAGAGATAGAGAGACAAACTCTTGTCAGAAGAGCCACTTGTGCCACCTTTCATATTATACAATAGTCCCTTGTATTGTGGAGACAGACAAGGGTAGAAAGGAAATGAATCGTTTCAGATTTCTAGGGGAGTATAAGCAGTTTTAAAAATTGTGAATTTTTCTTGTCTTATATTGTTTTGAAAAGAAGCTCTTGTTTTTCTGTGGCTCTAAGGATCTGGTCCCAGGCATGCTCGACACCCTGGGTGGGCATATAGGCTCATCACTTTAGAATTGTTTGGTTTATTAGCAAATGAGCATGAAATACATGCCCATTTAATTTACCTTGCTCTGTTTTTATGATTAAAATAAAAGTCATTTCATTTGTGAAAGGCATAATTGAAAGAATGAAACTCTTCAATTCTTATTTGTTTATAGATCGGGGCAAAAAAAACACCTCAGTTGAGGTTAGAAGTTAAGAGTTTCAATTCCTAATAATTTATTCTGTTAGAATATAGACAAGACATGGATGAGTAATTTAGGCTCCTCTGATCATCTTTACACATTGTTACTCATTATAAAATGTAAAATTGAAAGAGCTGTATTTAGCAATATGTTTAGATTGCCAGTTAGACTAAAGCAATATTTATATTTAGGAAATGTCTGTATTTTTCTAGGGTAGGTTTAAACTTGACTTTATAATTTAGAACCATAATTCTATATCTAGATGAAACCAGAAGCTAGAGGTCATTTAAATTTTTTCTTTTATCCAAACTAATCCTCACTTCTTTTCAAGTTAACAGCTGCACATTCTCTGCAAATTCCATTTTTGAATCAGTAAGATACATATCAGAAACATAATTTTGTGTCAGAATTTTTTCTTTAAAAGAAAGCATTTTCTACTTCCTTGCTTCAGGTGAACTCCAAATAATGCCATTATTCAAGTCAAAAGCACTTTATCTTAGATTTTATGCGTATTTCCATTTTCAGAACTCTGTAAGCCACAGATTCATGTTCACACTTTTTCTGATGCCTTGTTCTCCTGTCATGTTTCGATGGCCTGTATCCTCTACTCAGAGGTGAGCGATCCTTCTCTCCTGCTCACATCCTTAAGCCAGGATTGCGCCTGCACAGCAGCTGCTTCCTTTGTACCTCTTGACACCAGGTGTGGGGACCGACTTGGCCGTAGCTTCAGACTCTCCAACAGCTGCACCAAAATTCTTAGTAACATCAGTCCTCACCAGAGACCACACCACTATTCCCTTCTTCACCTCACCCCACCTATTTGTGTTCTTTCACCTCTCGTTACAAAACTATGATTCTGACCATTTCATTTCTCTCATTTAAGATACACAGGATTTCAGGAAGAAACCAAGCAGGATTTCTAAGGTCCTGGGGCTCACAAGTTGTAACTTTATTTTTCATATTTCCAAATATATTTATTGCCTATCATAGAGCGAGGCAAAATTATAGTTTTGTAGTAATAGATTTAACTTGCTACATTGTATGTGAAGAGTACCTTATAGATAAGATTCAAAATTCTCTACTATCTTTCATTGTGAAATTTTGACCATTGATGTGGTTTTAAATGTTGAACAAAATACATCTCAAGCCATATACATCTATATTTGTGAATGTTTTCAATTGTGATTTAAGATTATGATTCTGGTACACTTATAACATCTTTGGTCAGCCACATCTTAGCTATAAGGATGGACTACCCAAACTAAATAGATGTTTTCATCTGTCTAGGTCTTTTATGCCATTTTGGATCAGATCTACCATGGGAAGCATCCTCTGAGGAGGTCAACCACAGACATTCTCAAGGAAACGCAGGAGAAGTTTTATGGCTTACCATACGTTCCAAACACTGTGAGTCTAGCATCTTGATCCTGTTGTGTGCCATTGAATGGTTGTGTACCCATCAGTGAGTAGGTTGTGATGACCTTCCCCCTTATAGATCCTCACATCTATATAGAGGTTTCACATGGGGTTTTACATGCTAGAAATTGCCTGGCTCATTTAACGTTTCCAACCACCCATTTATTTATATGTGTGTATTTTCCTTCCGCTAGCAGTGTTTTTCTAGATTCCTAGGTGGGGGAGGGGGGTGTAAAAAAGGTCATTGGTATTAGTCTGTATTCTTTTTCATTATTTTTTTTGTAATGAGAAAAATTTAGCGACATAAGACGAATGGGATTATCAATCCCTAATCCTTTTCACTGCAAAGGGAATTAACATTTATCGAATATGTTATTTGTTTCAGGGATTGTAATAGATGTTTTACACAACTTACCCCATTTAGTGCCCTGCCAGGATAGAGGGCAGGGGTATTATTACCATATTAGGTTCCAGGCTCTGCTTTGCAAGAAAAAAAAAATTAATCTCAATACAGCCTATAAATTAGATAATATCTCTGTATTTTGGGGCTCATATTTTGGCTCATACGCATTACACATATTGTCCAGGATCATTCGGGTAGTAAGGGAGTATGCTGAGATTCATCACCCGCTCAGAAGGCACGCCTTTCTCAGTGTTCCAAGTTCCTACAAGGAAGCCGGGTGTAGTGGGAAGACCTTGGCTGGTGCAGTTAGCAGTGTGACCGACTCCTTACATTACTCAGGACTCTCAGTTGCAAGTGACAGAAACCCTGCTCAGGTTGGCTTAAGCAGAAAAGGGAATTTGCTGAATCTCATAACTTAAAGGCGCAGGTGCGTATCCGGTTTCAGGTTAAGGTGGATCTAGTCAGTTCTTACACAGTATTGTTAGGAGTGTTATTTTTCTTTCCATTTCTCAGCTCTGTGTTTCTCTGAATTTGTTTGCTTCCCAGGCAGGCCACCCTGACTAGGTGGTATGGTGGCTACCAGTAGGTCCAGGTTTATCTCCTTCTAACTTAGCCAGTCTAACAGAAAGAGAACTTGTTTCAAAGTGCTCTGTAAATGGTGAAGTACCATGCGAATGTGGTTTTATTTGTTTCAGTATTGGATGCTAGCACATGTCGTGCTAAGAGGTTAAGTTAATCAGTAAACTCTAAGCGTCCACTAGACTTCAGATCCTAAGACTCAAACACGCATGGGGATGGTTCGTATTTACCAGACCATGTGAAGTAACGGGCTATTTTATCTTCATAATACTCTTATCAACCGTTTATGATTGTCTTAGAAGCTTAATCATCTGTTCCAGGTACATAATGCTAATCATACTGCATACTTGTTTTTGATCTTATATGTAATTTATCGTTCTCATACTGTGTGCTGTTGAGCTGTGGATTTCCTTATTAGTAAAAATTTATAGTAATAAGAATAATCTAACTATTCTTCCATGGAATGAATCATAATTACAATTACCTAGATTTTAATAACTTTTCCAGTTTACAGAACATTGCCTGATTCACAAATTTTTCTGCTTGTATATTTTTGTGCTCATTTTATATTCTTTGCTTTTTTGCTTAGTTTTAAAATGGATGTGACTTATAAGTATTAAGGGACATAAAGGGAGAAACCCATTGTAATATAATAATAGTAGGGGATTTTAATACCCCACTCACATTAATGGATAGGTCATCCAGACAGAAAATTAATAAGGAAATAATGACCTTAAATGTCACATTAGACTAGATTGACTTAATAGACATTTTTAGAACATTTCATTCAAAAACTTCAGAGTACCTGTTTTTTTCAAGTACACATGGAACATTCTCAAGGATATGTTATTAGACCACAAAACAAGTCTCAATACATTTAAAAACATTGAAATCATATTAACATTTTTTTTCCAACTGCATGGTATAAAACTGGAAATCAACTACAGGAAGAAAGCCAAAGAAAAGTTAAATACATGGATACTAAACGACATGCTTTTAAACAGCCAATGGTTCAAAATGGAAATCAAACAGGAAATCAAAAACGATCTTGAAACAAATGAAAGTGAAAATGCAACTTTTCAAAATTTATAGGATGCCGCAAAAGCAGTTCTAAGAGAGAAGTTCACAGGCCTACCTCAAGAGACAATAAAAATCCCATATCAACCGTCTAAAGGAACTAGAAAAAGAACAAACACAACCCAAAGTAAACAGAAGGAAGTAGTTAAGATCAGAGTAGAAATAAACAAAATTAAATTGAAAAATGGAAAAGATCAATAAAACTAAGACCTGGTTCTTTGGAAAGTTAAATAAAATTGACCAACCTTTAGCCAAACTCATCAAACAAAACAAAACAAAAAGAGAGCCCAAATAAATAAAATTATAAATGAAGTTGCAACTGATACCACAGAAATATAAAGAATCATTAAAGAATACTATGAACAGTTACATGCCAACAAATTTGACTATCTAGAAGAAATGGATACATTTCTAGAAGTATATAACCTTTCAAGACTGAACCAGGAAGAAATACAAAATCTAAATAGACTGATTGCTAGCAATTGAAACAGTAGTAAAAAAAACTTCCCACAAATCAGTCTGGGACCATATGATTTCACAGGTGAATTCTACCAGACATTCAAAGAAGGATTAATGCCTGTCCTTCTTAAACTATATCTAAAAAATAGGAAGGAACATTTCCAAAGTCATTCTGCAAAGCCAGCATTACTCTGATACCAAAACCAGCCAAAGAAATTACAAAAAAAATAAAAATAAAAAAATTATAGGCCAATATTCTTGGTGGATATGGATGCACAAATTCTCAACAAAATATTAGCAAATAAGATTTAAAAATACATTAAAAGGATTACACACCGTTACCAAGTGGAATTCATCCCAGGGATGCAAGGATGTTTCAATATCTGTAAATCAATGTGATACATCACTTTAAAAAAATAAGGGTAAAACCACATGATCATCTGAATAGATGCAGAAAAAGCATTTGACAAAATCCAACATTCTTTTATTGTGAAAATTCTCGACAAAGTGGATATAGAAGGAACAAAGCAAATTAAGATTATATATGAAAAACCCACAGCTAATATAATACTCAGTTGTGAAAAGCTGAAAGCTTTTCTTTTGAGACCAGGAACAGGACAAGAATGCCAGCTATCACCACTTTTATTCAACGTAGTGTTGGAAGTCCTAGCCACAGCAATCAGACAATAAGGAAAGAAAGAAAGAAAGAAAAGGCATCCAAATTGGAAAGGAAGAAGTAGAAGTCTTATCATCTGCAAATGACATGATACTATGTATAGAAAACTAAAAATTCCACCAAAAACTATTCGAATAAATGAATTCAGTAAATTTGCAGGTTATAGAATCAATGTACAAAAAATCTTGTATTTTTGTACACCATTGACGAATGATCAGAAGTAGAAATTAAGAAAACAATCTCATTTACAGTTGCCTCAAAAAGCATAAAATACCTAGGAATAAACTTAACTAAAGAGGTGAAAGACCTATACTTTGAAGATGTTGAAGAAAGAAATCAAAGAAGATACAAGTAAATGGAAGGATATATGCTTTGTTCATGGATTGGAAGGATTAATATTGTTAAAATGTCCTTACTACCTAAAGCAACATACACATTCAGTACTATCCCTGTTAATATACCAATGACGTTCTTCTCAGAATGAGAACAACTAATCTAAAATGTATATGGAATCACAAAAGACCCCAAATAGCCAAAAAAATTTTGAGAAAGAACAAAGGCAGGTATCATGCTTCTTGATTTCAAACTATACCTCAAAGTTACAATAATCAAAACAATATAGTACTGGCAACAACAACAACAACAACAACAACAACAACATATATACATCAATGGATGTAACACAGGTGCCCCAGACCTGGAGCTTGCACCTGGATTTGGATATTCCAGAAGAACCACCAGGGGGAACAGAGGGGTAAGAAAGCCGTTTGTTACTCATGAGTCAGGGAAGCTTCAGCAGAGGCTGGTCCGAGCTGCAGGAGTAAAGCTGCTGACCAAGAGCAAGCAGAGTTTTTTATGCGCGCAAGCAGAGTTATCTCATTGGGAGTATAGCCGCCTTCTGAGATGGATGGGAACAAGATACTTGGTTACAGGAGCAGACAACGTCCATGAGAGCAGCAGGAAGCATCTTTGGGAGGAGGTACTGCTGAAAGCACTTCATGCACTGCCTTCTGTGGCTGCCTGTGGGGCAGCTATCAGTCTTCTGAGTATGCGGAGGGGCTGTGTTCTGAGTTAACTCTACAGTAGAATAGAAAAGAAAGCCCAGGAATAAATCCTCACTTAATATGGTCAATTAGTGCACGACAAAGGAGGCAGAGACAGTCTTTTCAATATGCGGTGTTGAGAAAACTAGACAGATACGTATAAAAATAAAATTGAATCACTCTCTTACACCATATACAAAAGGAACTCGATATATTAAAGACTTAAATGTAAGACCTGAAACCACAAACCTACTACAAGAAAGCATAGGCAGTAAACTCTGTGACTTTGCTGTCAGCAGCATCTTTTTGGATATGTCTTCTCAGACAAGTGCAACAGAAACGAAAAGAAATGGGGCTACTTCAAACTAAGAAGTTTTGCACAGTGAAGAAAACCATGAAAAAATTGAAAAGAAAAAACATACTGAATGGGAGAAGATATTTATTTGCAAATGATACATCTGTTAAGAAGTTAATTTTCAAAATACATAAGAAGCTTACATAGCTTAACAACAAAATAAAACACACACACACACACACACACACACACACACACACACACACACACAAAACAAACCAAGCAACCCAATTAAAAAATGGGCAGAGAACCTGAGCAAACATTTCTCTAAAGAAGCCAACAGACATATGAAAAGATGCTCAACATCACCCTCATTAGGGAAACGCAAATTAAATCATAATGAGATATCACCTCACAGTTGTCAAAGTGACTGTCATCAATAAATCAACAAACAACATGTGTTGGTGAGGATGTGGAGAAAAGGGAACCCTCATACCTGTTGGTAGGATTGCAGCCACTGTGGAAAACAGTATGGAGTTTCCTCAAAAATTTAAAAATAGAGCTGCTGTACAATCCAGCAATTCCAAAGAAAACAAAACACTAATTCAAAAAGATATATGCACTCCTATGTTCAGCATTACTAACAGCCAATATGTGGAAGTAACCTAGATGTCCATCAGTAGATGAATGGATTAAGAAAACATGGCACACACACAGGAATATTATTCAGTGATAAAACAAGGAATGAAATCTTGCCATTTGCAACAACATAGATGGACCTAGAGGGCATTATGCTATGTGAAATAAGTCAGAGAAAGACAAATACTGTAAGATTTCACTTATATGTGGACTCTAAAAAAAAACAAAACAAAACAAAAAAAACAAGTGAATAAACAAAACAAAACTGAAACAGACCAATGATATAGAATACAAGCTGATGGTTGCCAAAGGCAAGGGGTGTAAGGTATCAGAAAATATAAGTAAACAAAATAATAATAAATAAAATGGATGTGACTTAGACTCCATGTAGTTACAGCATAACCAGTAAAGAGTCAAGTCATAGGAAAACCAAAATTAGGAGGAACTGGGATGTGTCCTAAAGCTGCAAAACTTCAGCGTGGCCAAGTTGCTTGCCACCTGCCTTTCTTTAGTGTAAGTCTTATAATGCCTCTTTTGGAAGAGAAGTCAAACTTCTTCACCATCCAGGTTTTTGCTGTGTAATAACTAAATATTGAAGTATGAGTTAACAGTAATAGCCAACTTCCGAATCAACTATCAGTAAATTTTTTTCATTCGAAAGGGTAGTCTAATTAAGTCCACTGTCCTTGTCCTAGTCCCTTTGAGAAAATACAAATATTTATCTCTTTACTGAGATTTATCTCCCCCATAGCTCCTTGTGTAAGTTTTTTTTTATGAGGTCTTTAGAAGAAGCATGGCTACATTTAGAGAAGAAAGACGTTCACCAGTTTGGCAAAAAGTAAAACAGTCGACGGGACCCAGTGGTGGCAGGGGCGTGGAGTCACAGGCCATCTCCCACGTGTGTGTAGGAATGCACATTTAGTGTGACCACTTTGGAAAACAGTTGGCCGTTATTAAAGTTGCAGGTGGTCGTAACTTACGACCCAATAGTTCACTTCCTATCCATAACCTAGAGACAGTGTTTACTTACGTACCAGTGTTAAGAACAGGAAGGTTTATGACACCACTATTTGTAATGGGAACGAAAGGGATAGAGTTCTGGGTAGAACCCATGTAATTGTCAGCAGGAAAATGGATCAACAGTTTGATACTATTCTAGGTATTTAGGATACTGTTCTGCAGTAGAAATTGAAGGACACAGATTATAAACTATAAACAGGCATAATGTAAAGTAACAAGTGTGAGTTTCAGAAGAATTAAACTTTGTGCATTTATAATAAAAATCAAAATTATATAAAATTAAGCAGTACATTATAGATATATACATATGTAGTTAAATTATAAAGAAAATTGAAGAAATAATTAGCACAAAATTCAGATAGTACTACCTCCGGAATAAGGAATGGGATCACAGAAGTCTTAGAAATATTTTATTTCTTCGACTGCTTTGTAGTTGATAATTTGTCATTCTTTCTACCTGATTAGTAGAAATATATTCTTAGTATGTAGAAAATATTTGTAAATGTTAAAAGGTTATTCTGGGTGTGATGTATGGGGTGAAGAAGGGCTTTAGGGAGACCAGTTGGCAAGTTATTCAGTCAGACTCCCTGGCAAAAGCCGATGGTGGCTTGAACTAGGATAGCGACCATGAAGGAGGAAAGATTGAAATGAGCCTGAGAACAGCGTAGAAGGTACAGTCAATGAGGCCAGGTAGTGGACTGGGCTGATGAGTGAGAAGTATGACCAAGAATGACCAATAAATAGGTTCCAACAAGAATTTTGAGTGGACGTTGGCTTTAGCGTGTCTTCCCATGCAGAATGAAAGGATGACAGTTTCCCTCCTGTAAACTTCTCTCCAGAAGTTGTTTCCCTCACATGAATTGTTATTCTCTCAAATTAAACAGTGAAAGACAATACAACTTAAACAATGACTCGCAGAGTATTCATAACGTTTACAGAGTCTGTACGAACTACATGTACATAACATGTAGACAGTGATCACACAGGTGTCTCTATGAGCGTTTCTCTAAGTGCGTTGAGAATTCTCCTTGGGAATGAAGTGTCCCAAGGAGTGTCCCAGTTACGTTTGAGAAATACTGGCTTAAATAACGTTAAGTGGCTTTACTGCAGGGCTTCTCAAACCTGCAGTGTGCGTGTGACCGTTCGGAGTACCCAGTGCTCTGTCCCCACTGTGGCACCAGCCATGTGGGGTGTGTTTTGGTAAGCTCCTCACTCACAGTACTCCGCAGTTACATTACTATCAAACAGGAGCAGCTCTAGCCATCTTCCACAGTAAGTAAGGGATGCTTAGTTTTCGAGTGAATAAATAGCCTTATTACATCAGCAGTTTATTACCATTTATGTGAGTGCTAGATCACTCTGTGTAATATATAGACAAATTGGGTATGTACTTTACTTGCAGTTTCATCTAACGGTAGTTTGATGCTGGCAGCCCAAAAGCTGCTGCTCAGTTGTAAATAACGGGCCACTTTACAACGTGCTCCATCAGGCTAGACTTCCACTGTGACCTTCCTCTTGTATTTAGTGCAGTGAGTCTGTTTTGTTTCTATATTAATGACCATCTCTTCTCTTGAGAATATTTTATTGCCAAGTGATTGCGTACCCCCCTCCCCCATTTTTAATTCAGACAGTAGAAAATGCCGTATTTTTATTTTTGTAGTATTCTGGGTTTATATTTTTACACTGTTACTCACCTCTCCAAAGCAGCTGAGACACAGTCACGTGTGGAAAGGTATGGGATGGAACCTTTCTCTGACCTGACGATCCTCCAATTCTGTCGTAAACAGTGTTTCTCAAGTTCAAACTGTAAACAACACTGCTGATATGAACAACAGTTTGTAAGGTTTGTTAATGATGCTGCTGTATTTCAGTGTTTTGAGCTAATTTTGTAGACTTGTGAATTTTGGTGGTACATCTCACAGATGTTCTTGGAGAACAGTGTTTTCTGGATAAATCTTGATGCCTGTGAGACCTTTGTCCTTAACCCACCCTGAGTGAAAACAGGAATGTACATAGAATAAGGAAGTTCTGAGCACAGGAAGTCCTTACTTCATACAGATGCCATAATAATGTCTGGGAAGGTCGACTTTCTTGTCCAGTTGTAATTTAAAATGTGCTATTTTAATAGTATAATGAAAGAAAAGAGTTATTTAGGAAAGCAGTTTCTGAGAGTGAATGATGCGTGTTGCTGTCTGGTCGTTGTTCTTGGTGGAACAAACACCAGCAGAGAACGTGCAAGGAACACACATGGTTTGTGAAGAGTGTTCGCACGCTTCACTCTTGTATCCAGCGACAAACTCACATCACAGTGTCATATTTTTACATCGCTTAAGTGTCACACCAGTTATCCCAGTTTCCTGGAGGTAGGGCAACTGGGCCGTGTACACTCTATGCATGGTGCATCTTTGGGGCTGGGCATGGGCTGTGGGCTCATCGGGGACACCTGATTGGCTACAGCCTGCTCCAGATGCATCACTTAAGAAAGCTGCTGCTACTGGAGACTGATTTCTATTCAGACTCATTTCTGTAATCTCTGATTAGACAGAAATGATATATTTCATATTAAGTATAATTTTCCGTCTGGAACACACCCTCTTACTAGAGGAAATAGCTGAAAATTGTGCTAAATTTATTCAGACATATCAAAGAGCAAACAGGCTTGGGTCGTTCAGCATAACAAACTAATCAAAAACAGTCTCACAAATATAGAGGACAATCTGGTGACGGCCAGAGAGGAGGGGATCGGGAGCTGGGAGAATGGGGTGAAGGGTTGAAGAAGTGCAAATCAGTAGTTGATAGATGGTCACAGGGATGGGGAGCACAGCATAGAGAATGCAGTCAGCAATAATGTAATGGCTAGGTGGAGAGCCAGAGGAGAGAAAGAGCAATCAAGGGCATCATTTCATAAACTTTATAAATGTCTAACCAATGTACTGTATACTTGAAACTAATAATGAGATAAAATTTAAAAAAAAAATAAAAACATAAAAAACTATGTATTTCTATACATTAATTCAATTCTATTTAGTTAACATTTATCAGTTAGTTTTAGTAATTTATATATTATGTTTATGATACATTTTTCATTAAGTACCTACTAGGTGCTGTACACTGTCCAGATGATGGGGATACAGTAGCGAATGAAACAGACCAAAATCCTTGCCCTTATGGAGCCTGTGTTAGAAACGGCTTGTTTGGGGGTGTGTCTACCGAGTTGTCATTATTATGTCCAGCTGTCTGTGAAACATTTCATTAGCAAGTAAAGTATTTCTCGAGCCCCTCAAATCTCTGTGAGTTGTGAGCAGGTGGAGCGAACATAAAGGTTGAACAGGTTGAGACAGGCTGATCCTAATACAGCTAATGTGAGGATGTGCTGGGACCGTAATTTTTAATTTCCAGAGGAAGTCTGTTTCCCTGAAATATTCATGAGAAAAAGAGGCGTCTGTCGTATTCTCATCGCCAGGCTCCTGGGTTCCTCCTCGTCCTTGCTGATGTGGCGACTCTGCGTCAGTGAGCACCCACGGAGGCACCGCACCGGCCAGACGCTGGGGGTGGAGCAAGCGGGTGCACAGGGGCTGGGCAGAGGGGATGAGTGGTTCACGCCCTCGGCCAGACCTCAGTATCTGGTGTGTGATAGGTTGGGCGGTGGCGCTGAAGGGGGTGCAGTGGGACCCCACGGTTTGCACAGGGCCATCTGAGGGGATGGATGTGGCGTTCAATGAAGGCGGGATACAAGAGGGGTAGCTGCTTTATGGGGTGATGGGTGCAAAAATGAATGAGTTTCGTTTAAGGGGACAATAGAATATCCCAGTGGAGATGCCTACGAGTTGCCGTTGGATCGGTGTTCTGAAGCCCAGCAGACGGATCGGAGCTGGAGCTCCGTGGGTTGAGGACTGAGCAACCTGGAGAGAGAGAGAGACGTGTGTCCTGGACAGCAGTGAGCATGGAGACTCGCTGAGTAAGAGGCGAGGAGGTCTGGGGCGACCCAGGGCAGCGTTTAAGCAGTGGACACACAGTGGGTCAGCCGGCGTGGCTGCGGAAGATCTAACTGGAACCAGTAAAAAGAAAGCAAAATTTCAAACATATTATTTTCTCTTCTGTTTCTACTTCTACGATTACAACAGTATGATACTCTGCTCCGTTCTGTTATGTTAGGGTTGTGTTAACTCTGGTAGCTTGGAACATCATGATAGAACATTTATTTTGGATGTGTGTTCCGAGTTCCCAAATAACAGACTAATAAATGAACTTTTCGCATATAATTTATGTGTAATTTGAGGGCTTCTCATGTTGAAATTGCTCAATTTTTGCAGCAGATTCATAAGCTGACATTGCTGTTGTCATGATTATATGTGCAAAGGAAAGTAACCACTAATGTACCGTTTGGGAGATGGAGGGCAACCAGTGGCAAACCCAGTTGTTTCTATAGTGTGTTCATCCCAGATCAACTTTCAAAGAGACCACTTAACCATGGAGAAGGGCGGGATGGAGATGAAATCAACGTAATGGAGGAGTGCAGAGAGATTTTGAGAGGACTCCGACCATATTCACTATGCTGTATGGAGCTTTGTTGTTGTTTTTTTTTTAATAGTCTCAAAAGAAGAAGAATGAAAACAAATGCATTGCTACACAAAGTTTGAGTGTTATGACTTTGATTTATCACTACTAGAGTTTATTTTCTTTCCTGTTTACTTGACAGTTAATTTTGAAGAATGTCTTTCTTCAAAATATATATGAGTGTATGTATATATATATATATGTGTATGTATGTGTATCCATATCTGACATTGATGCATTCAAGCAGATAAAATATGTTTCCATATTTTTATTTTTAATGTATTTCAAAGATTTTCATGGATTTCACAATTGTAGTTCACTTGTTAATAGAAAATTGTATCACAGCTTATTGACCTCATGTATCATCAGGATTGATGATTTAATTTAAGAACTTTAATTTTTAAATAGTAAGATAAGAAATACTTATCTATTAAATGACTACTATCTAGATTGAAATGACAATCAGGTTTTTTTCCGATTAGATATTTTTTAAATAAGGCTGGTAAGAGAAACCGCGATCACGTGGGGGTCTTTACATAGAAATCCAAGGTCTGCTCTGGACCTCTGCCAGTCTTACCTCGCACACTTGTTCAGATGTTGGTTTAAAGAATGGCATAAAGATCTCTTTTTTTCTAATGTGTGAAAAATATATATATATATATATATATATATATATATATATATATATATATATTTAACAATAGAACTAGAGCCCCAGGGTAGTTTAAAAAAGTTCATCATTCTCTTTCCAGAGAATTCAGCTTAAATTACTTGGTAACGCCCCTCATTCCTCATATTTAGCTTTTTTGGTTGTTTGTTTTGTTTTTTTTCCTGGAGAAGAAGTTACATTTCCTCTTGTTCTTAAGCCCTAGGAATGGAAAAAACTCTCCGTGAGGTGAAGGTACCGCCCAGGTGGCACAAGTTTGGAGTTTTTGATGTTGCTAAGCAAACGTTAGATTAAACAAAACAACATTTATTTTTTCTTTATCTTAAATTCAACGACCATATGGTGCCTATCTAGAAAAACTTAAGTGGTTAATTGCATGTTAAATTCCTTTCCTCTTTGGCTACATAAACAACTGAGAAAATATTTACCTTCTCTGTCATGCTAGATTTATTTATGACTTTGTAACTAAAACACAGAAGTGTTATAAATTGAAACTTTAATCTCAGGATTGACTCATTTTCTAAAAATTTATATGGTTTCAGTTTGTGGGACAGCTGCAACTCTAGATTTCACTGATTTAAAACATGAGGATATTATAAGACTACCCGGATTGTTTTTATAATATAGTCTTTGAGCCAAGTCACCAACTTTCATTTTTGTCTTGGTTTTCATGAATAGTGTTTTTTTGTTTTTGCCTACAAATTCGCATGGGCTAGATATAACAAAATACAAATTCACAATATTAGAAGTTCTTTCTTTACTAGGCAAACTTTGTATTTTAAATGATACTCGTGCATCTTTTCGATTTTAAGCTATTTACATTTCAGGCAGCTTGCTCTCTGGTGATCGTGTAAGGTCAATCATGTTCTCATCCGCAGGGAATGTGAGCAGGTCACAGGGACCTCGCTATTAGTCACGGAGTTGGTACAATGTCTTTTTACCTCTATGCTTTTGGGGCTCTAAGGGCAATATAAGGAAGCCTCCCATTGAGCGATAATAATTTCGTTTTATATTTTGATTAAGGAATATAGGCACGTGACTAAAAATCATAGAGCGTAAAAGCAATTACAGTGAGAAGTCTCCCTCCTCCTGCTGTCTCTCTGACCCCCGTGGCCCCTTCCCCTGGAAGACCTGGTGTCCCTGCTGTTTTTTCAGCCTGGACTGGAAGATAGAATTACTCGTCGAATGTAAAGATCCGTCAGATCCGCAGTTCTCACCGACTCCGCTTCCTTCCGGCCCTTCCTGCCCCTCCCCCAGGTGGGCTCGCTGTGGACCGGGCAGTGGGGGCTCCTCTCAGTGAGCATCCCCCTCTCTGCAGTCCTCACTCACATCCGAGGTCTCTTCTGAATACAGTTGGCCGTGCCAGCCCTCCCCTCCAGTCTTCACTGGTGTCTGCCGCTCTCTGACCAGAGGCCAAAGGCCTTTGCCACTGCGAGTTCTTGCATGAGCCGGTCACTCCGGCTCCATCCAGCTGGACACACCTTGCTTTCTTTGTCACCAGGTTCTGCCAGTTACTCCCCTCTTCCTGGAGCACTTGTCCCTTTTCTCCTCACTCTCTAGAAATGTGACTTCTCCAGGCCCAGTCGGTTCCTCTCTGACCTGTCTCACAGCTCTGGGGTCCTCCCCTTCATACTGGTCGTCCCAGTTTATCATTTCCTGACGTCATTTGATTAATTTCTGTCTTCCCAAAGGGAGTGAAATTCACATAAGAGCAAGGCCCATTTCTGATTCGTTCATTATTTCTCCAGGGCCCCACGCAGTTACTTATGCATGGTAGGTGCCCAACAAGTATTTATAGGAGATTTTTCTCACCTTTTTGAGATATAACGTACATAAAGCGCACAAAGATTCTAATACACAGCTCTGTGAAGTTTTATGTGTGTAACCATGACCCAGATCAAGGCACACAGTATTCCCAGACCCTCTGAAGGCCCCCGCAGCCCCCTCAGGCGACACACCTTCCTCCCAAGGTAACTGATCCTTTCGTCTGTTTTGCACCTCATGTAGGAGCCAGCGTTCGGTGTGTGCGCTTTGTGTCTGGCTTCGTTCTTACAGAATCATCTGTGAGAGCCATCTGACGTTTCATTAATCTGTTCTTTTCCATTGCTCTCAAGTATTTTGTTTTTAATGTGCTGTGACTCTTTGATCTATTCTGTTATTGATGGACATTGGAGTTGCTTCCAGTTGGGGGTTATTACGAATGAGGTTCCCGTGACTGGGACTGCGTACCTCTTTGGTGGATGTGAGTGTTTGTTGCTGTTGAGTACACACCCAGGAATGACGTGGGGGCTATTTCTGTTTAGTTTTAGCATAGCTGTTGCCAAACAGTTTTTCAAAGTAGTTCTCCAGAGTTACGTGCCAGCCGGCGAGGCACGGGTGCACCGTTTGCTCCACCTCCTGTCCAGTACCTGATACTGTTGATCCTTTTAATGTCGGCCCTGCTGTGGGGTGCGGGGCCTCGTCTCGCTGTGGTTTTAATTTGCACTTTTCTTATGACTGATGACACTGGGCATTTTTGCATGTTGTTCATGGGCCACTTGAATGTCTTCTTTGTGCAAAGGTTTTTGGCTTTAATCTGGATGAAAAAGGAAGTCATAGGAGGGTTTCGTGAGCCAAAATATCTAAAATAGAGCACTGATATCAGGGGACCCTAAAATGGAGTCAGGAGGCCACTGGGGAGGTTAGACTTAGGCACGTCCACACCTGGTGAGGTGTGGACTTCTGTGCTTATCTTAGAAGTACATCCAGGACCCCCTCCCCCATCCCCCGTTTCCATGCCATCACTAGCCTCGGAATTTCATCGCAGGATCTGGATCCGACTAATCCTTTTGATTTAGCCATCACACCTTATTAAGTAGCCAGGAGAAGTTTCTTTTGTCTCCCTGTGGTTTTTAACCTTTATATAAACCCTGCCTTTTTATAACCTTTACATAAACCCAGAGCACAGTCTGATGGCTCCTTGAATCTGTGTCTCTCAGATTGCAATTCTTTGCTCAAATAAATGCTTTTTATTCCTTATTACAGCCAGACTTTTTCTGTCTTTGGTTGACAGTCTCCAGCAGAGGGCTGACAGATCGAATGTGGAGCGTAAGAAGGGAGGAGAGTACACAGCGACTGCGAGGTTTTGGCCTCAGCCAGCCGAAAGGCTGGTGTTTGGCATTAAGATGGAGAAGACTGTGGAAAGAGTAGGTTTTAACGGCGATTAGGAGATCGGTTTTGGAGATACTGAGTTTTGAGATGTCTGTTAGATAAACAAGAGGTGACATCACACAGGCAGGAGGATACGGGCATCCAGAGTTGAGAGGGGCAGTCTGAGCTGGAGATACCGACGTAGGGTCATCCGCGCACACAGCGTGTCTGAGCCGTGATCGTGGGCGGGGTCCCCCTTCAGAGCGAGTGTAAGTGGAGGAGGATCTGTCTAAAGATGAGCCGTGGGCCTTCATTTGGAGGGCTGGGAAATAAGGAGGAACCCACAAAGGAGACGAAGAGAGGGAAACCGATGAGGCAGGGAAGAAAGTACAAGAGCCGGATGACCTGGAAGCTGGCCAAAGAAGGTGTTTCGGGGGGGAGTCAGCGATGCATGTACCAGAGGACACTTTTATATCAACTGAGTTGAGGACCGAGAATTAACCGTTAGGTTTAGTGACATGAGGGTCACTGGTGATCTGAGTGAGAACAGATTTAGGGGGAAGGGTCAAAAGCTAAGTGGAGTGGGCTTTAAGAGAAAATGGAGGGAGAGGTATCAGAGACTGGTGTTTTCCTGTGAGAGAAGAGAAGTTGGACTGGAGGGAGTGCAGGATAAAGACAAGGATTTTTGTTTATTTGTTTGATCGATTGGTTTTGGTTTTTAATGAGAGAAATGACAACATGTACAGGCTAATGACGATGCCGGCAGGCGATGGGCGAATTGCTGGAGCAGGTGAGAGAGGACGGGGCCTTTTGTGTGTGTGGAGGGGCCGCCTTTGCTGGGGGCACTGTCATCTGTAGAGCACACGAGCCAAGGTGCAGGCGCCAGGTGGACGTGACCGTGGAGGTCCCTGTCGGCTTCCTTCGTTCCGTGCACTAGGAAGCACGGTCACCGCCGAGAGGGAGAGTGACAGGTGGCGCTGGTGAGTGGGGGCGGAGGGGTCGGTGTAAAGTGTCGTTCTCAAGTGTGGGCCAGTGAGTGGAGTGGGGCCTGGGCCATGGTCTTAACGGCGGTAGGGGGAGCCCCTAGTTCGAACTAAGACCCAGTGGGGTGAGCGTGCGGGTTCAGGTGCTGGCTTTGACCGGGGCTGTGGTTTTGCCGAGTGTAGGGACACAGAGGAGGCAATGGGCTTGAGGGTGTACACAGAGAGTTACTGTAATGGCTGCTGTGGGATTTAACTGGGCGAAGGTGGCCGGCTACGGGGGTCAGTGGATTTCGAGATCCCAGTGGGGTCTGAGATAAGGTCCTCGAAGGAGTAAACAGACAGGATAGGAGGTGCTGATTGAGGAAAGGAGTACTTGAAATTGCTACTCTGGAGGGGTTTCAGTTAGGGTAACGCCAGGGTCGGGGTTGTGACCGTGGAAGTGAGAGACAGAGTCAGGGCTAAGGGCAAGATCACTGAAGAAGAGAAGGTCAAGGAATCGAGGCCAAAGGATGTTAGTTTTCTGTGCTGCTGTAACAAATGACTACAAAGTAGTGGCTTAAAAGAGCAGAAAAAATAGTCCTGGAGGTCAGAAGTCCAAAAGGAGTCTCACGGGGCTAAAATCCACATGTGCGCACGATGCGGCTGACAGCTCCAGGAGGATCCCTTAGAGGCTGGCGGGATTCCTGGCTCCTGGGGCATCTCTCCAGTCTCGGCTTCCCTCTCACACCGCCCTCTTGCCTCTTTGCCTTCTTGCCTCTGTCTTGTAAGGACCCTTATGACTACATACAGGACACACCCAGATGATCCGCCATAATCTCAAGGTCTTTAAATTAATCATGTCTATAAAAGTCCCTTTAGCCATGTAAAGTGACTCTCACGGGTTTTCGGGATTAGGGCGGGGACATCTTTAGGGAAGGGGATATTATTCTGCCTGCCTGGCAGGGAGTAGAAAGATTAGCTGTGGAGTCATCGATTTCTTCAGAATCACAAGAAGAGCAGAGTTGGGAAGAGTGGAAGTGAAGCAGAAGTAAAAAATCTTAACAGGAAAGTGTGGGAATGACTGACCTTGCAGCTAAGGACTGCAGCGAAGGGTTTGCCATAGGCCACCAGCAGGGAAATGGACTTTGGAGTGTCCTTGCTGGGAGGAAGGGAGAAGAACTTGCTGTGAGAAGCAGCTCTGTGTGGGGTCTGAAAGGATCGTGAGGGAGGTGGGACTCTCGGCTGGCACCCAGGTTTCTGTTAGAACAAGAGAGCGAAGGGAACATTTAAAAGGCCGATGAAAGTACAGGTGATTTTTGCCAATGGCTGAATTTCAGAAAACTGTGGAAGATGGGGAGGAGGAAGAAGAGGTCAGGAAATGGGATACACCCAGCGATTAGGAACCAGAGCTTCCTGTGGTAACTGATGTAAATGAGGCAGGTGGTCTCAAGACAAATACTGGCAGATGAGCTGATCCGTGGGCGTGGGAGGGTGCGACACCTTGGCAGAGCGCAAGGTGCTCTGGACCCCCACAGGACACGGGCAGATAGAGGTCAGTGGAGGGTTGGTCTTGCTCAGAGCGGATGGCAGTTGGGTGAGGAAAGCTCAAAACCAATCATACTGGAGAAACTGGGAGTCGAAGAGAAGAGCATGGAAAATGAGACATATTTTCACGTTAGTTTGCAAAACAGAAGTACAGTATTTCTGTTTGCTCTTTGTTCCTGATACTCTGGCTAATGGCAGAGGCCAGGTTACCCATTCCTCTCTGTATTGAAACTAAGAAGCTTTCCAGGCTTTGGGGTTGTGTTGTAGGGACAGTAGAATGAGGATTAAGTGATTTACCCAAAATGTCACAGGCAGAATCATATCCACATTGCCTGACTTCTGGACTATAGTTCTCTCCGTTACACTAATTTACTATCGTGAAATAAGTTCTAGATGGAGCAAACACTTAACTAGCAAAAAAAAATAAGCCATTAAAAATGGCGTGTATTAGCAAATATCTGTTTTTCCTTTAGAGAAAGATAGTAAGTTAAAAAGAAATGGAGGAAATCACAAATGAGAACAGTAATAGATTTGATCACAAAAATTTGAATTTCCTTCAGAAAACATGAATAAAAGTTACAGGCAAGCAAACTGGTTTTTCAAAGCTATAACATTTATGAAAAATAGTTTACATCATTGCTGCATAAAGCATTTATACAAATACAACAAAAACAACAGAACAACAACAACAGCAGTAACATTCTGACACTCCCACATAGGAGAATGGACAAAGGATATAAAAAGGTCAAGCATGAAAGAGGAAAATGTATATGATATATATATACATATCTATCTATCTATCT
>CM053508.1:80988864-81146686 GCA_028627145.1 Eidolon dupreanum | reverse complement strand
TATCTTAGGCTTTGATTTATTTTTCAAAAAGTTTGCATGTCGGATAAAGCATCCATCAGAAGACAGTGGATCATCGCATGTCCGATTTGTTTGTTTCAGAAAAGTAAACACTTTAAAGTCATCAGCATGCCTTGTAGGGATCGTGTTTGTGCCCGTAGCTGCCATAGCAGTGTGCAGAAGGTGCATGCCGCGGGGAGCTTCTGCCTTGCATCTGGGGAGTCCGCTCCCCCGGTAACCAAGCAGAGCGTAGGCACTGTCAGCTTTTAGGTGCAGAGAAAGAAGAGAGTTTACAGGAAAAGAATTCTCCAGTGAAGAGACTCTTCCACAAACTCTCATGCGGCCTTTCTCATAGTAACGACGTCCCTGTCGGGCCCGGAGTCTCGTCTTCAGATGCTGATGGCCGTCTAGAGGGGCTGGAATGGGCGCGAGAGTCCAGCCCTGCCCCGTCATCTGCCGCTGACACAGAAATGCAGTGACAAACGCGTACAAAACACTTAGGTGTCAGGCTTGGTTTTCTGAAGGCCTCTCTCCTTGGCTTGCAGACAACCGCTGCCTTGCCGTGTCCTCGTGTGGGCTTTCGTGTGTGTATGTGTGTGTGTGTGCGCGCGCGCGCGTATGCCTGTCCCTGGTGTGTCGCCCCATCTTCTAAGGGCATCAGACCTATGGGATTAGGGCTCACTCTAACAGCTTCGTTTAACTCGATCCCCCTGTGAGAGGCCCCTTCTCCAAACACAGTTCCGTCCTGAGGTCCTAGGGGTTCAGGCTTCAGCATATGAATTTTGGGGGGCCACAGTCCACGGTGTAAAGTGTGAAAAAATATTAATAGCGTGAGTGACACGGCCTTCAGGGGTGAAATTCAAATGAACATGTTTGCGGATTTCCTCGCATGCTTTCATTGTGTTCTCACGTGTGTCTGAAGACAGAGACGTCATTCTGCCCCGTGCTGTGCTTCTGTTCTGACAGGCCTGGCAGCTGCGATTCAGCCACCTTGTGGGCTACGGCGCCAAGTATTACTCTTACCTGATGTCCCGGGCGGTAGCTTCTATGGTGTGGAAGGAATGTTTTCTCCAGGATCCTTTTAACAGGTAATAAGGGGCGGCAGGTGGTGTGTGTGTGTGTCATAAAACATCCCCTTCGGCTTCCCTCACCCCTAGCCCGCTGCATCCGGTCAGGCTCTGAGACCCTCGGCCGCTGGGGCACGGCCGGCCGCAGTGGGGGACCGAGCTCTGGGAGGCTCGCTCAGGCACGGCGCCTCCCTGGCCCTAGACGGCGTGCGTCCTGCTCCCGCCCCGGCGCCCGCAGCCCCTGTGTGAGGGCTCGGAGCTTCCGCACGGGCGGCCAGACCGCTCTGCGTCCGTGCCCGCCGTGGGTGTGCGCAGCTTTGCAGCGTCTCCCGTCAGGACCCTGCCCCCAGTGCCCCCCGTCACCGGGACAGGCGTCCTCACTTTGGGCAGCTCGCTGCTGCTTCATTCGGGAGCACCCCCGCTGAACGCTGGCGGTCCTGTTTCTTCTGTAAAGTTCTCCCTCCGCCTGACCTTGGAGCACTTTTCTTCCCCGTGGAGGTCGGTGGGAGTCTGAGAAGGGGAACAGCCCCCCGCTTAGACATCGGGGGCGCCTGCCCTACGGGCGTGAGTCTGCGGGGACTCTGCCCCCCGGGGCGAAGCTCTCCACACCAGCCAGCGAGGGCCTTTCACGAACCCCCCAGGAAACTTCAGCGGGGGACAAGGATGCCCCCCCACAGGAGAGGCAGGGCCTGGGGGCCGGAGGAGGGGGCCGTCCCACTGGGTCGTCCCGAGGCTCCCGTCGGGGCAGCAGCACAGGAGCAGGCCCCTCTGACAGATGCAGGAGGGCATCTGGTGTCCCCGGCCTTAGGAGGGCCGGCCCTTGAAGGCAGGCCACTCGTGACCACCTGGTCCGGGAGCCGCGGGAAGCACCTGCTCTCCTCACTACACCCGCGTCTCCACACGTCTGGCAGGTAGTCCTGGCCAGGCCCGTTACCCTCCCCGCCGTCCCGTGGTTTCAGAATGATGACATCTTCTATTTCCAGAGGGCCCTAGAGTTTCCCCAGGGCACGCTGTTTTACACGAGCAGCCACCTTGGCAGAGCCCGTACGTTTCATGAGAGGAAACCGAGGTTCAGAGAGGATGGATTATTTGTTCGAGGCTTCGTAGTTAACGAGGTGGAGTGAGCTGATCATCTAGGGCTGCCGATTCCTAGTTCCGTCTCCCCCGACAACTCCCTCTGCGGCCCTTCAGCCTTTCGTACAGTCTGCCCGAGGTTTAGGTTTTCTCAGCAGTTAATAATCACGCTCAGTTCCAAAACCTTTTGAACTTGAACCCGATGTAACAGAATGTTTCAATGTTTTACAGCGAGGTACCCATATGTTACTTTGTCTTCTGCACACTGCAGACATGCAGCCGGCTTTTTAGATTTTGTTATTTTCAAAGGACCTAAAGCCAAAACTGACTATAATAAATCAGTTTTGGGGATTACAAATTTTTTTTTCTTACTGGAGATTTCTATAAAATAGACAAAATATTATTTTGTTTAAAGGAACTGCACTTTATTAGAAAAACCACATAGTATTACATAGATATGTTTCCAAGTATTTATGTCTTGTTTACATATGCATTCTTGCCCAGGCATGTGGTGGTCATATTTTTATAGACATGTACAAGTAAGCTCGTAAAAAATGCTCATTGGACTAGAAAATTTCTAAGCTCTGTCAAAAGATCCTTTTTGATCCCACTTTTGAAAAATCACCAGGCCGGACGCTGACGTGAGGAAGCCAGGCAGGGTAGAGCTGAGGCAGGCGGAGGCCAGAGGCCTGCAGCAGGAGTCCAGAGTAGGCCGGGGGAACTGCGGGCAGCTGGGAGGGGACGCCAAGCCCCGCGGGCTGGTGTCAGGCAGGGCCTCTCGGCAGCCCCGTCCCCTGAGAAGGCCTGGCCTCCATTCCGCATTTCCTGCTTGGTGGCACTTTGCTGTAGTGCTCACTCAGGACTGAACATCTTTTTGAGACAGTCATGCCGTCAAAAATTGTGATTAGAGGTCACGGTCAGAAAGTCGCCCACATATAAAATGTTACAGAAATCATGGAACGAAAACATCAAAACGTGTTTAATTTATGTCATCCTAGTGTGCAGTCATGTGCCTTGAAGGAGTTGCATTTTCCATAAAATACGAAAGAGTGGCACTATGTGGCCTGTGTCCGGGTACCATGAATTTGGAGAATTTCTGTCTATAAAAATCCTTCGGAACCTGCCTTCGTGGTGTTCCATGTTCCTCATAGAACCCAGCTGACAGCATCGGCGACGAGATGAGAGCAAGCTGTCGCCTCCTCTGCCTCCCACCCACACACTGCATCGTCAGGTGTCTGTTCCCTTAGCTGCTTTCCTCAGCCAAGACCTCCTGGTATAATTAACCCTCTCCTGCCAGCATTTTTTCTTCACTCATTTCAGAGTGTTATTTTTCTCTGTTAGGTCCCATCTCAAGTTCTTTCATGAAAGTAAAGAATGGCATAAATAATTTCAAATCTCACGTTATCCTAAAGATGATGGAGAATAGGATATAATATTTTACTTATAACACGTAAACTAAATAATCCTTTCGATAAAGAGAGATTGCTTGCTACGAAACAGCTCAGAACACAGGAAATATATCACCCCTGGTTTTACTCATTAGAATAAAGTTCAAATCAGAAGTAGGTTTCTAGAAACAAGAAAGTTAAAAGCCGAATTGTATCATGGTGGCAGTTTTTCTGAATATGACATCGGCGTGGCTTCTTTTGAGAAACTCAAGCGTGGACGGGGGCCGAGCAGGCCGTGTGAGCAGGCGCCTGTAACCATGTGCTGTGTCCCCAGGGCTGCCGGGGAGCGCTACCGCAGGGAGATGCTGGCCCACGGCGGGGGCAGGGAGCCCGGCCTCATGGTGCAAGGTAAGCCCAGGGAGCACGGGGCTTCCTGGTGGATTTCCCTCGAGGCTTTGTGAGCTCTCTGTTTGGACATTAGCCCTCGAGTTAGGCTTTTGCACCCTCTCTAATGACAGCTGTTTCGTATTTTCTGCATAATTTTTTTTTCTTTTAAAGAAATGATGCTTCAGCTATGTACTTTTCTCTGAGCCTCTATTTCGTTATATCTCAAATAACAAATTAGTTCGTATCGTAGTTCTATTCTAATACTCATTTCTATTTTATTGAATCCCAAATAACAAATAAATTTTTAGCTACTGTAATTTGTTTAGATGCCAGGATAAAATTTCACACTTTAGCTTTTAAGATGTTACTAACACTCTAAGTGGAAGTTGTTAACGTTTGTCATAAATTTGTAAATTTGTCACAGATTCTCAGAAAATTTACCTTTATATTTTAATAGATCACAGTGTATTTCTTTAGCTGAAAAAAAAAAAAAGACTCGTTTATTTCTTACTCCTTTATTTCTCTAAAAGCTTACCTACACATTTGCTATGAATTCCAAGGCATTGGGTTGGACTTTTTACCTGCCAGAATGTTAGAAGCTAATTAACTCTTCTCTCTAAGGCATCACCATGCTTGTTTTCCTATGTAATTTTTTTGGAGGGCGGGGGTAATTTTAAAATCTAAGTATTTTCACTGAAAATTCAATTTTAAATGGACATGGACCATCATGATGTTTCATAAAATGTTCTCAGAAATATTTCAAGGAAGATGCAAATATTATCGGGTGCTTTCAATGTATGGACAGTTACATAGGCAGCTTATTCCTCTATCTGCTGTACTTGGCATTCAGGAAATAACCCCCAGCGTGGGGGAGACTCCGCGTTCACTGCAATAGCTGAGTGGGCTCTGATGGCCTTGCGCGTGACATGCATGTCTTCTCGCCTGATCTGTTCAGTCAAACGCCTGTCACCCTTTTCAGTAGTGCTCCAAGTCCTCCCCTTCGGCTGCTTGGGTAGAAGGGCCGGTGTCTGTCGAGTGCACATTGTGTGCCAGGGGGCGCTGTAAGTGCCCAGGTGAAATGTTGAAAGACAGCCTCGGTGACAGTGACGGGAGCCCGGCTCTTTGGGGCTTGCTTTCCACCAGCCCATCTGGGAAAGCGCGTCCACCCAGGCTCGACCTGCCCTACGCTGGGCAAGCCTGTAAAACAAGTCGGCCGGCCCAGAGACCCGACGGTTTTATGTCGCACAGCCCAGCGGTCTTTTGCCAATATCACTTCTGTCTCCCATCAGTGGATTATGCCCCAGAAGTGACCTCTCAAGAGGAAGAGGGGGTGCTGGTGCTACCCCAGTTTTCCATTTGACCCTTGTTGGCCCCTGCTCTATCTAGTGACTGTTTTAAATGGTTTTTGTGTACTGATTGATCTTCTAACAACCCTATGAGGTGGGCATTATCATCATCCCCAATTTACAGAGAATGAGCAGGTCAGCTCCTGGCCCAAGTCATGGGCAGCGGGCGAGTGGAAGACCCAGGATTTGAACCTGCGACTAACAGCAGAGACCAAGCTCTTTATTGTCTGTGCTGCTTCACATGTTTGTGAAACAGGACACCTAGTTAAGGGTCTGCTGCAGACTCAGGTAAAAGTGAAGTTCATTGGCTCCTAATAGTAAGCAACAGATCATTTGAGTCATATGCTTTTTAGCTGGTAGTTTTTGGTGCTGTGTCAATAGCCCCCTGTGAGTTGCGATCAAAAGAGACACTTCAGCATTGCTTTCTCGTATAAACTTTTTCTTGGGTACATTCTCCCTGTAGCTGTGCTTAGTTTGTCCTTTTTGAGACCAGGGTCTAAATGCTCTCTGCATATAAATATTAGCTTACATGTGGTTCCATCAAAAGAAAAAAAAAATTGAATCCTTTTCAATGTTTGTCTTTTGGCTGGTATATTTTTCTACTCTACTTCCAAGAATGTTGTAAAAAAAAAAACAAAAAACCTCTCTAAAAATTCTGTTTTTTACATGAAACATTTTGTGTTAAGAAACTTAATATTTTCCACACTAAAATTCACACACTCATGAGAGAAAAACAAGACCATGGTTCAAACCAGAGATGATAAAGTATTCAGATTCCAGTTAACACCAACAATAGAACAGTCCAGCTTTTAAACTCTAGTATGTCCCTTAATGTCATTCTGTCATATCTCATTAATTCACATGATTTGTTACGTGTCAGAGATGAATGGGTGACGTGCAGAGAGGTTATGCTTGTTGTCACTTTATGGGGTTGGATTTGTAAGACAAGACCAGCAGTGGCTTCTCATTTTCTTGTATGCAGCCTGTCCGCCACACAGGAATGTTATAAAGGATGGCTCAGAGTCTTAACACCGGGGTATCTGTAGGAGCGACTGGTGGCATTACTGAGAACTACAACATAGATGCGTAAACGATTGAGTTGGTATTATTCTGTTATGAAAGTGTAATTTTTTCTAGGTGCTAGGTGCTGTATGTGTTTTATTTACTTACTAGGTTAACATAAAGAATTCTATTAAGTAGCAAAAGGTAAAGAAATAGAATGCAGTAGGACCTCCGCGTCGCGTGAGTTCTGTATCTTTGATTTCCATTCCCATGGATACGGAAGGCTGACTAAAGGACTTGAGAGTCTTCTGTTTGGGTGTCTGCGGGGGTTCCTAGAACCAAGCTCCCGTAGATACAGAAGGATGACTGTACCTACCTTCAAATTTTATACTTCTCTGACCAAATGGCAACCTGATTAACCTCCTTACTTATGATTTAAGTTTCAAATGAACTCCCAGCCATTTCTTCGAGTCAGAATGCCTATGCATTGAACTTATGCTCTTTGAACGATACATATTCAAATAAATAAAATAAGTAATACTGTTGATCTTTGAATAATAAATACTACACAGGTGAACTTTTAGATTGCTTATTTTTTTTCTTAGAATGAGTTGTCGATAGCTCCAAGTCCCTTGGTCTCCTCTAGTGCCCACAGATGGATGAGCCTCGCTGTGTCTAGAACCCAGTGTGAGGAAGTCCCGGAGGACACAGCGTCCCTCTGCTTCCTTTCTCCCTGGGGTTCGCCTCACATCCACTAGTGAAAGGCTTCTGCCGGGCAACCATGTTTCTGTGCTAACTCTTAACTTTAGAATATTGAGGGAGCCTCACAGGAAAAACGATGTTACAGCAACAGAAGCTTTTCTCACAGAGTCTGTGTTTGTCACCTCTACACTCCAAACAACACCATTTAAAGACAACAAAGTAGTATTAATGATTGTATATCCTTCCTCAGAGAAGAAAGTGCTCACGTGATGTGGTAGAATTGGATTTGCCGTTATTAGCTCTGCTACTTCGCATCCACAAGTCACCTGAGAAAATCACTTAGTCTCCCTGGGGGAGATAAAATGTGATTTGACTTCAAAACACTTCTTTCTAATCTGCTTCTCCTTAGTTCTTTTCTCAGTCCATTTCTGAAGAGGTGTGTGTGTGTGTGTGTGTGTGTGTGTGTGTGTGTGTGTGTCTGAGAGAGAGAGAAAAAGAGAGAGAGAGAGGGAGGGAGAAATGATGTGATAGATGTAATAGAAAGAGCATCGAGATTCAAATTACATTTTTATCTAGTTTTAAACACATTCATCGCATATAAAGATATATGTTATAGGCACAATATTTAGTTACTTAATCCCCCACTAAGCACCGTATGGCAATACCTGACTGAAACCAGCTCTCTTAATTGCCAAGATTTCTGGGGTGAAGTTGAGTTCTTTGTATTCAGTCGTCAACGTTAAGTTTTCTGCTGTTCGTTCCATACCCCCACAGCATTCTCTGGTTGATGTTAAGTATCGCATTTCTATGTAATAAGAGAACTTAAAGTTTTGGCTTAAAAGAAACCACGATGATATGGTATTTTCATTCATTTTACCATTTGAAAAAAATATATGCTAGAATATTTTTTAAGTGTGCTGTGGTGAACATGATCCAAAGTTTATTTTTTGATACAATTGTTTCAGAAAATGTTGGTTTTCTACAAAAATAAACATACGGTACAGTGTGTGAGTAGCAAGGAGGTAATATTTTGTACCTTCTAGGAAGCAGAACTGCTTTTTACTACAACAGATGAAAGAGTGGAATTCTGTGGCTCTTAGGGATTAAAGCTGTATTATTTCACCACTTTGCGAATGACATAAATTACTCATGCGAGGATACTTATCCTCCTCTGTAGACTACTTTTAGTGTTTTATGTTATTTAAAATTCTTGAATAAATGATCCTTATTGAATTTTTAGGTTCAGATTATACTTATCTTTAAACAACCGGGGAAAAAGCTAAGGTAATGAAAAATCGCCACGTGCCATGTGCCTTCTGTTTACACTACCTCATTTAATCCCCTATAACATAGTTCTTATTGTCCCGTTTTTATACATAAATTAACTGTGTCCAAGTTCATTCTCTTTTTGTGCTGCCTGTTTTCTCGACTTTAAAGTGGGTCTTTAAATTCTGACTTGATACTGAGTTGGTCTTTGAAGCGTGGAAGATACAAGTGACACGAGCCCGAGGCCTTAATGGCCCCCAAAGCCTGAAGTCACATCCTAACTATTCCCGTTGATGTTGGAGAGGCCTGCCTGCCTGCCTGCCATCCTCTGGTCCTCAGTGAAATTATCCCTAATCTGCTTTCATGCGAGCCGCCTTAGACTTTTGTGGCAACGCCCTCGATTTAGCTCATGGTAGTTTTTAGCAATGGTGGTTCATCTTTTAGTCATGGTGGTTCTTATAGAAAGATTCTCACCACAGCCAAATGAGCATGCTGCCCAATTAAGTCTCGTGTTTCTGCCTCGCGATATAGCATTCCTCGTGTTCTTACCCGTCAACCTTTGCACAGAGAATTCTGTGAGGGAGAGGAAAGGTCAGCATCCAAGATGTCAGCATTCCAGCGGTTATTTTCAAAATACTAAACAGCTTGATTTCTATGCTCTTTTCCAGAAGAGAAACTCTTGGCTTTATTTTTATATCCCTCTGGCCAAAAGTAGCGTGGAAGTAGAGATACAAAGTAATTACGAAGTTTTTCAAAGGACCCAACATCAGATAAGAATAAAAGAAATAGATAAATGAGTCGGTTCTCAGTGAAAGTCCCTCAGTTCGTTCTTGCGTGTACCAGACTAACTCGTGGAAGCAGAGTCTAGAAGTCCTCCAAGCCTTACCTGAAGCCAATTAAAATCAATAGCTTGCATTTCTGCAGAGCGTTCTGGTTTTCAAAACACACCCAGTTTTGCCATAATTATCCGACCTTGTATTCTGTAGCGTCTCTTTTAACTTATTGTGTGTTATTTGTATTCAAGAAGCAAACCAGAGAATTGTGGTTTGTGTTCCAAAAGATCCTCTCTGTACCCCAAGGAGAGCAATACAATCTATGGTAATAACTACTCTTCTCTTTAAAAACCCTCTTAGTCCTGGTTGCATTCAGCACACCCTGCACCCAGATGTTGGCCTCACCGCGTTCTCCATTACAAGGAACCAGAGGTCTGGAGGAATGGCTGATTCTAGGGCCAGGCGTGCAGTCTGAGCCCAGAGCGTCTTGCAGTGCCAGGGTCAGTGCTCAGAAACACACACAGTGATGGGGCGTGTGTCAAAGGGAGTCAGGTGAGGTGTCCACTAAGACAGAGTTCCCAATGGACACATCTCCAACAGTTTGAGAAGCCAAATAAATTAGAAAGTATTGGAATAAAACCAACACGAAGTACAAAGTATATATCCATGAGTCCATATTGACATGAATGATTGAATGAATGAATAAATAAAATAAATAAATAGGGAGAATGGACAAATCCCTCATGCAGAAGAATTTCGGGTACTTTATGTAGATACAGAATAATTTCAGATACTCTGTGTAGATACAGAAGAATTTCGGATACTTTATGTAGATACAGAAGAACTTCAGATCTTCTGTGTAGATACTCGTCCCCAAGGAGGTGGAGCATGACTCCCCACCCCTGATGTGCCAGCTGTGCAGGGTGACAGTCTGGAGGAGCCTAAGGCTATGTGACAAGTGCACATAGTGTGGGACACTAAGTAGGACCCTAGAAGAGAAAAAGAATGTTCGATAAAAACGAAGGAAATCCAAGTAAAGTATGACTTAAGTAATAATGCTCTGTCGGTGTTGGCTGGGTCGCCCTGACACACGTGCCCTGCCAGTGTAAGATGACAGAGGAAACTGATGGCCGTGGAGTACGTGGGAACTCGGTGCTGGCCTCACACTGTTTCAGCAAATACAAAACTTTCCTAAAATTGAAAGTATGAAAACAAAGAAAGCCTCTTGGGTAAGATGTCAGTAACGACCCTACTGCTCCTGGTTCTCCTAGTTCTCACCCCGCCATAACTCCACTTGCCCGTTAGTTGCCTTGCTTCCTGGCAGCCACCCCGTGGGGAGGGCCCAGAGCAGCACGTCGGTGCACGTGGAAGACGAGTCGTGGCACGACGTGAGGCTGGAGGGGAGCGGGCGTCCGGCCGTGCGCAGCCTCGTGGGCACGGTCACAGGTTTCGGGCGTTTATTCTGAGGACCGTGACAAAGCATAGACAGCATTTTTAAGGCAGGAGTGACAAGATCAGATTCCTAGTGTACAGTGTCCACTGACCGCCGAGGAAGGGGCCGCGGCGAGTTCCGATCTGACCAGGCCCCTTGCCGTTGGTGGCGATCCTGGTGAGGGGGTGGCCGGGCCTGGGGGAGCAGGCAGTGGCATGAGCAGTCGTTTTCTGATTTAAGAAATGTTTACGAAGCAAGAGCAGCAGGTCCTGGAATTGATTCAGTGTGGAAGTGAGTGAGAGGGTGTCAAGGACAACTCCCAAGTTCCTTCTTTCACGGCTGGGGGGCGGGGGTCACGCTCTTGTACCATGGAGAGCCGCGGGGGCCCACCAGTCATTGCTGAGGAGCAGGGGCCAGCTGAGCGCGAGGTTACAAAGGACGCAGTAGGGACAGGGAAGCAGGAAGTGCGGCCATTGTCCTAAAACTAGGCAGCCTCTGTGCAGAACTCACCCAAGGAAGCACCCAGGTCAGGGAACTCAGGGCCCAGGCTGCCGAAGGGGCCTGCACTGCGTCAGCCCCAGGCGGCCATCTCCCCGAGGAGTTCCTGCTGGGGAACCCCGTGTCACAGGCGGGCTTGTTCTGCCTGTAGACGGCCCCCAGCGACAGGATGACACAGTTATCCAAATCGACGCAAACAATTTTGTCTGCTCTTCAAGTTTAGTGTGCAGTTGACACAGCATCTTTAGGTAGCGAGCAGTGATGCTTTTATTTTTTTAATAACCCGATTAATAGCCTAAGAGGCCACATGCGCTTGGCATATGGCTTCACCGTTGGTGCTATTTGTGCAGACGTGATGGTCAAGGAGCCCTGAGTCCTATCGGCGGAAGTCTAGCTGACACTTAAAGTAAGACAGCTACGTAAACAGCCATTGTCCAACACTAGATGTATGCAGGCCGAAAGTAAACCCTTTTCCTCCCACCTTCAAAGTTCTCCTAGCCCGGCCGATGATCAAAGTAACAGACAGTTTGACAGGAGGAAATCAAGTTTGGCCGATGATCAAAGTAACAGACAGTTTAACAGGAGGAAATCAAGTTTTTAATGCATGCGCACGGGGAGTTCACACCAGCACAAGTATCCCAAAGCCAGCCAGGCAGCATTGGGTCCGTATGTCATTTTGGACAAAGGAGAAGGAAGGCAATGGGGTGTGAGATTTCAGAAGTGAGAATGAGCGATTCACAGGAAGTTGAGGAATAGCGGGACACACATGGCAGGCAAGTTGCTGCTGGGCCACTCAGAAACTGTGGGACACGGGGTGTCCAGCTAACGGGCCCCTGCCTGAAGCCCTCCTGTGTCCCTCACCTAACTCACATTGGGCTGCTGAGGCCGGCGTCCTAAGATTTCCTTTCTGGAGTAGGCCTTTCCATCTGACTCTCTTGGGCAGAGAAAGAGGGTCACAGGTTCTTTTTGAGTCTTGTTTCTTCATAAACAAGTCAAAATCAATGTTCCAAAAAGGCAGCTTCAGAGTGGCAAAACTTTGGTCCCCGTCACCTGATTGATTTTCTCTAATGTCAAAATGGATTCACAGCAGCTTAAACAGAAGAGGCATTTTACATCGTTTTGTAGCACTAAAAATTAGTCGTTACCTTCAGCTCTGAAACGTCCCAGTTACCATTTAATCACGCCACCTGGCTCATCCTGTGATCCTGCCATCGACCAACAGGGCTGGCGGGGCTAACACCCCGTGAGAACAGCGCACGCACAAGGGCTTTCTTGGTTATCCCTAGGTTTGTTCATTAAAAGATGTCTCTTTGCTTTTGATTTATTTCATTCAGCGAAGTAAGCCTCAACACACGACCGATTCTGCAGTCTTAGCCAACATCTGTGTCCCCTGGGTGTGCAGGGGCTCTGCGTGAATCATCGCCAAGATGCACACAAAGGACGCACAGCATGGCTTAGCGGTGCCCACCCCAGAGGAAAGTTTGCATGTGTCAGTGACTTATGAGGAAACCTCCTCACACAGACCTCTTAAAGGATGAGATGATTTCCAACGACTAGCGAGCAGAACTGAGCTGTTGGGAGTAGATCGTTCAGATGGCTTTTGATGGAGTGCTCAAAGGTTGATGAGTGCGGGTCATCTTTGATTAATGCAGGTCATTGTCCCCCTGCCCCTTGTTGTCAGAGAGGCCTGCCCTGTCCCTGTCCACTCCCTTCCTCTGTGTTTTCCTTGATAGCACATGTTTACATAATGTCACATTTTATTTACTGGTTGACGGTTTATGCTACCCAGTAAAGTAAAATCCGTATGAGGCTGTACCCCACCCCAGCACCTGTAAGAGGGCTTGGTACATAGGCTGTCCGTAAATATCTGTTAAGTGAGTGAATACATAAATCTCAAAATATACTTAAAAGGTCAACTATTTCTTGATCCAGAAAAAAGGGACGATTCTTAGAAAGAGAACAGGTATTTGTTCACCTTGTTCTGAAAACGTTCATGTCACAGAAATCTTGCCCAGTATTTTGCAGGCCTAAAAAGTCCAGCGAAGCTCTTCTGTGAAGAAAAATGCATTCAGCGCAGGTGTTCTGTTGCCACTGGCTCAGTTCTCACCTCTTCCCTGCTCTCTGGTCATCGTGTCTGCTCAGCTGTCTAGTTCTCAGCTTTGCCTTTGTTCTCCTGCCACTTGCTCCGGCTCCCTCCCCGTCACCGCGCCCACATCGGGACCCCGTCTTCCTTGGCCCCCGTCCTCCTTGGCCCCCATCCTGTCTTTGATCGAAGAGCTTTCACCATGGTCTCACACTCATGCCGTCCCCTTGGCACCCTGGGCTGTCTCGTGTTCCTTGCAGGACTTTTCCTTCCCACTGTACGTGTGTATTTATTACACTCCGCATGACCGGCATTCTACAAGGTCTAATAAAATAGATCATCCTTTGTGTTTTATAATTCGTATAAGGCAAGACCAAGTCGAGCTGTTTGAACTGCTAAAGTTATTTAAGAAACGAACATCAAAGTGGAAACTGCTTTCCCTTCGCTGGGGTCAGAGGTGGCGTCTGCCGCTTGGCTGGCGGCAGTCAGCAGTGTGCTTTGTTCTATAAGGGAAGTCAGCTCTCGGGGCTTAATTAAAGCAGGACCAGGTCTAGGCGAAACTGCACTTCGAGCCTCCTCCCTCCAGTGTGTCACCTTCTCTCAGGCACCTTATGTGCATTGGCTTTCAGGTCCCTTTGCTGCATCACCCTCATAGGGTTGAAATGACTGTCCAGAGTACTCTTGTTAAAATGCATTATTTTAATATCTTCAGGTGAGTGACTCATAAATAATCTGATAGAATAAAAAAGAAGTATTGCTAGTTGTTGATCACGTTAGTTTATTTAAGCTCAGCAAGTATTAATTGAATACTTACTGCTGACCAGGCACTTTGGGGACACAAAATAAATAACTAAGAATAATACGCAGGCCCTAGATTTATGTGAGGGGTGTAGCCTCCTGTGAGGATGACAGCAGGAAGCCCCCTCTCGGAGGTGGAACTGCAGAAAGGTGCTCACGTGGGGACTGCAGCCCGCACCAGGACACAGGGCTCAGGAACTGTGGGCTCCTGGCTTTCAGCCCCTCCTCCCCTGGCCAACTGCCTTACAATTCTGCACCCATTGGATGATCAGGTGAGGCAGCCTGAGGGAGAGTCCTTGGGGAAGGTGATGAGCCGAGGGTACGAACCTCAGTAAATAAGGCATACGCTGGCCCTCAGGAAGGCTCTATCTATATGCACATACTGATGGGCACCAGATCTTAGGTCTGCAGCCTGTTTTAGCTAGATGCCATTGCCAGGTATTTCTGATCTGTTCCTAGAGATAGGTAGCATTCTATAGGCAGCACACGAATAGCTACTCAGATGTTCTTTGCTGCTAAATAGAAACAAGAAGGTCAAACTTTGAACTAAACAGATAGATTAACAGAATTTGAGATGCAAACTATGAGGTCAGTATTTCGAAGATATAGATAAACAGAAGAGAACTTGTGTGGGTACTATAAGTGAAATGCACTCGTGAAAAGTGTGGCAGGTTTTTGATTTTCTGAGTAAATGGACTCTGGAACACCGGGAATAAGTAATTCCTGTGGGTTATGATGTTTTCTTAACACATCAGGCAGATAGCTGTATACTGCCGTACTAGAAACTGGTGAGCATCTTGTGTAGATTTTATAGTGCCAGGCGGTAGAAACCACATGGCATATTGATCTTTCTACCAATAAAAGGAAGTCGGCCTTTACCAGGAAACCATAGATCTTTTCTTCTGCTAAACTCAACCAGAGGGCTCTGTTATCCTTGGAGATTTTTCCATTTTCCCCTATTTCATTTCAATGTTCCAATAACGAAATGCAAACAACGTAATTCTTGCTAGTAAAGATGATGAAAAGCTTCTGGGAAAGTAACTTTTAAACAGAATTTTAACTTTTAGCCTGTCAACCATGGTACTGCATTTCATACGTGTGTGTGTGTGTGCATGTGTGCGCATGTGTGTTTTAGGCACTTTTCCTTTCAGTTCAATGCCTTGGTGCTGCCCACAGGGTGAGTGAGCATTGATTGTAAAACAGCTGGATGGGAGGGAAGGTCGGGGACCCGTCAGAGGCTGTGCCCACACGGTCACTGGAGCTCAGAGCAGAGCAGCTCTTCTTACACCCTGGGCATCAGAAGTCCCCGCCTCAGTGATTTCAGGTCATCTGTTGTGAGCGGCTCGTCAGAAGGAGATTCGCTAGGCTGGGAAGGTCAGAGGACAGTGACACGGAAAGAGTGCTAGGTGAGGACATGGGCCATATCTTTAATACACCTAATTGCTAGGTGGTACCCCCAGTTCACACACCGGGGAAAGTAGAACCTAGAGCCACTGAGTAGCTCTGCCGTGTCACAAAGCGATCACGTGGTGTCCTCGGGGTCTGACACCCACGCCGGCCAGTCGTCTGCGAAGCCATGTGGTGCTCACTGCGCCTGGGCTCACGCGGTCCAGCTGGCCACTCCTGGAGCTGCAGGCACCCGTCGCTGTGGGCTTCTGGCGGGCGGCCCTCACTTGGGTCGTTTTCTCTAATAAACAGCGGCAAACTGCCTTTTCCGACGTGCTGGGTGAACGTGTGAGCCCTCTTCCATCGGTGCAGCCATCAGGGTGCCGTGTCTGGAGTTTGGCTTTTTTTGAGGCGAGAGCCCTTTTCCCGGGCCAGTATCCTGTAGTAGACTCATTCCGAGAAACATACCGCTGATTCTGGCTTTAGACGTGTCCACATTTGCTACTTTCTAAAAGGAATGTAGAGAATATTCTTTCAGCTCCTTTGATTGCTTCTGGAAAGCATCATAAAATCTTAAAGATGGTCCTTACAGATGGTGTCCTTCACATGTGGCTACAAAGGCATGCTTTTGGCAGTGGGCTGAAAACAGGTTAGAAAAGCAGATGTCACTGTCCCCAAAGCTCTCCACCTAGATCCCTAGCCTCACACCCTGAGGCATCAGGCTTCTACCGGAAGAAATGAGGAATGCTGATGAATTCACACTCAGAAGCTGATAAAAGGTGAAATAATCGTGGTGGAGAGATCCAGAGCAGATTGTAGTTGAAGAAGTGAATTCAGTTGAAGACATTTGCTTACTAACCCTTGTTTGAAATGTTGCCAGTGAGCACAGACAGGAAGATTTCTCTTGTTTTCACCTGATCATTTCCTGAAAGATCAGTTACAAGATACCTTCTAGTGCTTATCTGACTCTCTTCAACTATCTCTAAAAGAGAGTTTTTCCTTTTGACTGTTGTGTAACTCTACTGCTAAAGAAACTAGATTAAGGAATCATCATACCTAAACCAATTTTCTTTTTTACCTAATAGCTCACCTTGACATTAAAGTTTTTTTAAAATAGAATAATGCCTCCTTAGTCTCAGAATTTATGTATCTCAAGTATTTAATAACATCATCAAGTTATTTTTTTACCCCACCACATAGATTAGCGATATGTCAAGTAACACGTGTTCGGTTTTGTTAATCTCCTATCTTGCAGTCATAAATGTATGTTTAGCTTAATTAAGTTCTGGGACCAGGAGGATGGCTAAACTCCACATTTTCCCTTAAAGCAGTTTAAACAAAACAGAGCTCTAAAAAAAAATTTTATATCTTAAATTACATACTCACCACTTTCATTTTTGCCTTTTTATGCACACACTTTTTTCACTTTAGGTTAAGAATTTTGTTTAAATGCTGCATTAGCCTCGTCTACCGATTTTCTCAAGGTAAATGACACTTTGTTGGATATTAACCAAGAAGTCTGATTTCTACTACTTTTAGATTTCTGGAGTCGAAGGGGCAGGAGAGAATCACAGTAGTGGCATCAATAACAATCATGAGAACCGTAACAATCAGCACTGCTAAAACTTTCAATGAGTGCTTTTGATATGCCAGGTACTGTGCTAAGCGAGTTGCATGTGTCACCCCATTTAATTCTCTAAACAATCCAAGGGGTGCTGAAGTCACTTAACGCTCGAGGTCACACAGTAGCAAGCGGGCGCTCCGACTCGTCTTGTGTGGACTGGTAGGTAATCTCTTAAACCTCTTTTTCAGGTTTCGCCAGGCAGTCCTGGCTTTAGAAACAGCTGTGTGCATCTACCACTCGATTTTCCCCCTTGCTCTTTTGTAATGTTTGGTGACTGAGTCGCCGTGCCATGAACACGCTGATGCCCAAAGAAAATATTGTTGAGTTCACCAAGTGAGACATCATGGGGACAGGTCTGAAAGATGGCACACGCTAATTAGACTCGAGCAAGTATCAGTTGCCTTACAGATATGAAAGTGGTTTCATAGCCAACTAACGACGCGTCAAATGAGAACGCATGAATGCAGAAGAAGTTTTTTTCTGCTTTACAACACGCAATGGCAGAAATGTCTTCTTGCACAGCGTAACCGGATAAATGAGGGAGGCGTGCCATGGAACCAGACTCAGGAGCGAGTGGCTGTGGTATTATGACACAGTTTCAATAGCAGGGGTAAACAGCAACCCAGAATAATAGCCGAGTAAATACGATCCCTAATCTTTGGCTTCTTTGGATATTTACTCAGCGTAGCCTCAGAAAGAGCTGAGAGCTTTCTGGAAGAAATAAATGGAAGAGAGCACCTGTGTTCTTAAGGCTGAGACCTCCCTTTTGTAAATGTGCTGAATTTCTAAGAGGGTGTGTACATGTTTAATGTGTGGGTGTGTTTGTTTAAGGAAGACATTGAACTTCAAAAGGCAAAATGTTTTGTAACCCAGAAATGTAATTGTAAATAGAATGATTCAATCTGGCGATGAAGTTAAACTCATCTGTACACAGGGCGCAAACGTGGGGGACGGGGGCTGGGAGGGTGGCGCTGTACTCGGAGGATGATTGCCCGGAAGTTCAGACGCTGTTTCAGTCGAGGTTGGTGGGAAACCCCAGAGAGGAGCCTCCAGTCTGAACAGCAGCAGATATTAGTGCAGCCTGGGGCGGGGGCGCGCAACAAGAGTTTTTGCAGTTCAAAGGAGGAAAGGAATTTCACTTTCTGGCTGATAGCCTCATTTTCCCAGAAACTGATCGCAGATAGTGGGACTCCACCTTTAGAAAAAGGGGTGGGTGGCCACAGCCTTTGGCAGAGAAACACTTCAAAGCAGGCAAGGTGAGCCATACTGTTGCCCTAGGCTTGGGAGAGACAGATCTGGAATGAGAGTTCTGATCTCATAAAATTCACTTTAGACTTTTCAAACTGCCAGGCCAGCCTTTGTACTCTGACTCTTAATCAGTCTGAGCTGAGTTTGGCACATGTAATTATTTCAGCTTAAAAAAAAAATCGCCATTAACTATTACGATGAGTTCTTAGAATCGACAGTGGCGTTGGGAACACGCAGACACCCTTTCCCGCATTCCCAAATCTGTACAGGCAATCTGCCTTTGGGCGTCTCCAGTTATTCTTAAGATCCGTGGCAGAGGATGCGAGCAACATAGAGAGGTGAACATCTGGACGACGCGAAGGCTCTATCTTAGTAGTTTTGGTCTCTTCTTAAAAAAAAAAATCTTGACAAAGTATATACAACATGAAATTTACCATTTTCACCATTGGGAAGTGTACAGTTCAGTGGCAGTCACAACTTTGCGTATTCTCAGTCTCGTGTGACCATCACCACCATCCGTTTCCAGAACTTTTCTATCATCCCCGTGAACTCTTCTTGATAAACCTTTTATCACAGCTGCTAACGGGTAGAAAAATGGATCGACTTTGATTACTCTTCTGTTTCCTTCTTTTTAGTACATGAATGGTTGTCCCACAGAAAGCAAATGGCAAAGAGTAGGAAGAAAGTAAGACACGCAATGATTCATTAGCTGGATAATTGGGATTATGAGTTTGATGCAAATATCCTAAATACGTAATCATAGACCAGCGTTTCGGAATTCAGCTCGTGAAAAAAAGAAAAAGGCAAGCTCGTTCCTAAACTCCCTTTTTGTAAATGTGCTTTGGATCTGATTGTTACTGTTTCCAGTTTTGGAGCATTTTCTGTGCGTTAAATGCCCCATTTTATTTAATCCTTACAATAATCTAGCAAAGTAGATGACATTATGCCAATTTTATGAGCTTCAAACTTTACACTTCACTCATATGTCACCTTTATGCAGACAGCCGCCATGAGAAACGAGGCTTAGTAAGTTAAGTGACTGGTCTGAGGTTCCTTAGCCGGTTGGTTAACCCAGAGGACTCGCTCACCACACCCTCGCTCTGCCCACCAGGAGGTTGTGCCTTCTTTAGAGGCATCTAAGGTTGTATTTAGAAAAGGAAGAATTTACCTCCGTTCAAAAGAAAACTTTCAACGCTCCGAAGGGGAGAAATTGACAGAAATGTCAAGTTACAAAATGATCAGCTGAGCCAGACCATGCCCCACGCGGCCCGAAGCCCGGACTGCACAGCGCCTGAGGCTGGCTGTCCATCCTCGGGGTAGCTACCCTGCTGGCTGTTGGAGCTCTGGCTGTTGTCCTCGCCAGGGGTCCCTGGGGTATTTGTCTTTTGGAGCCTAAGGCTCTTCTTGGCTCCACCAGACTGTCCCCTAAATAAATGACTCCTGTAAGCCTTAAATATAAACCTGACCTTAATTTAAACCAAGTACCAGGCTGTCTGAAACATAAGACTCTGGTTGGCTTTTAGCTTTGGTTTCGAGAGGAGTGGTGAGTTCCTTGTCCCTGGCCATCCTGGGCTCTGAACACCTGGCCAGGCCTGACGTCAGGACTGTATCCACTGGGACCCCAGCTGCGGAGGGCGCTCCAGGCCTGGTGTCGCCCGGTGGCCTCGAGTGTGCACCCCGTCCATGAGCTCCCACTGCACCTTTGACACTCAACCAGAGGGTGTTTCCTTCCCTGACTCCACGGGAATGAACGAGTTTCAGGAGCACCCCCAAACGACTGAGATGATCCCCGCAGCTTCCGCCCAGACCCCCCCTCCCTCCCCACCCACACCCCAGCCTGACCGTGAGGCAGTGACGGATAAAGACAGAGCAGTTTCCCGGGGGTTCTAGTAATCAAAATGGACTCCACTTCTTCTCTGAAATAAAAATACGGCTGCTGACTTCTGGAGCTCGCCTCCCACGTGGGAGCCCAAGGTCACCGTGTCCCCACGTCAGCGCGCTTTTTGGCCTCCTCGCCGCCCCCCACCCCACACCCAGACTTAACGCTGTTTCCATGCCACATCCCTGCGATGCTTTTTGGTGCTTTTGCAGCCAGCAGAGTGCCACCTCTCTCGGGGCTTCGTCATCATGACTCCGGACGGCGTCCCAAACAAACCCTGCGTTCGATGACAAGACTGTTGCCCATTTCATTTGGAAAACAGATATTTTTCAGTTTAAAATAGATCAGTGCATCTCTCGGGCTCAGTGTTTTTCAAGTCATGCTTACCAGTTGAGAGAAACTTTATCTCACTTTCCACGTGCAGGGTTTCCTTGGGTCTGTGGGAGCAGGGGCTCCCCTACTTCCGGAGCGTCAGACTCCCCAGGAGGGCTCAGCACCACACGGGGTGCCGAGCCCCACCCCCAGTTTCCGATGCCTTAAGTCTGGGGTGGGAACCGTGAATGTGTACTTCTAGCAGGTTCCCAGGTGACCCCAGGTCATTGGTTTGGAAACTAGACTTTTACACTCGTGAGAGCATACACTTTTATAGTGACCTTTATACATAGCATCTTCCTAATAAATAATACATGATCTCTTTGGCTGCCTTATTTACATTAGATACTCAGGTACAGATAGAGCGAATGAGTGAGTGAGTGAATGAATGAATGAATGAATGGATGGATATAAAAAGCCTTGCACAGATTCTATGTATAGTTACTGCAATCCGCCCGTCTTCACTTTCACGAAACTTCATTCAGACTCAACCACAGTTTCATTCCACTGGGAGCCCTTCGTTGGCATTAAGCAATAGGAGATGTAACTATTCTACTCTTCCAAGGCTTAAAATAATTCACATGTTTTTAATTGCCCCAATAGTCCCCTGTATTCTCAAAATCAAATGATATAGAGACCATTTCACCCTGGGCACTTAGGAAAGGGGGCCAGACGTGCATCCGTCCTCACCAGGTTGGCTTATGTAATCGAACTGCCAACCAGTTGTTCTCAGTCGCGTTTGCAAATAATTGTATTAGTCGTACATCTAAGTGGGCACTCAAGAGGTTAAAGAGTTCGTGCCAAGAGCGTGTTGATACTTGAACGATTCTATATAACGTTACAAAATAACAGGGTGTGAGCTTGCAGCTTTATACAAGTATCGAAGTCATCTTGTGGCTGACAGAATTTTTTCTTGGTGAAAGCATAGAAATATGCCTAGTTAGGAGTCCCCAAGACATGTAAGGGCTTCTGTTTGCGAAGGGGTACCGCAGATTCTTGGAGGCCACCCAGAAAGCGTCTTCCAGTGCAGAACTCAGCCTCTTTTTTGCTCCCAGTATTTTGCCTAGGGAAGAACCCCGCAGCACCCAAGCGCGCTGCGTCTCCGGCCCTGGGAGGAAGCGGCTCTCGGCGTGGCAGGCATGCCTGTCCCCATCGCCACCAGGCTGAGCCCTTTCGCCAGGACCGGCCGCCTGCCCTCTCTGGAGGGGCTGCACCCTGCTTCCCCTCTCCCCTACCCGCAGTTAGACAGTTGCAGAGTTGGGGCTGCTCGTGGGGTGCACTCACTCCGCCGTACAGAAGCTAAATCACCCCCAGAGCAACAGGCGTGTGGTTTCCGTCTTCAGGGCAGTGAGGGACAATTAAGCAGCTGGGACCTTGGAGCCGTGGGTGGCATCAGAAAGCTCTCAGGCTTCTTTGTGGGTTGTTTCTTTTTTCTTTGTGGGTTGTTTTTGTTTTTTGTTTTTTTTCTTTTTTTTTTTTTTGGTGCTTCTCCACACATTTGGTTTTTGTCACATCCAGGATGCTGGTGTTTACATACGGACCTTTTAAGAATACGTATCGTTTTACAGGATTCCAGGCCATGAGGCAATGTGTCACAGCTCTTACAGAGCACGGGCTCTGGAACCAGACTGCCAGGGTTCAGCAAAGAAACCGTAGCCGTGTGACCTCACCTCGCTCTGGTTCCTTATTTATAAGACAGGCTCCTCTCAGGTGTGTTTCACAGATCAGATGAGTCAGGCCTGTCAGCACCGCGCCCGGCGCTCAGTAAATGCTCAACAGGTAGCTGCCATGTCACCTTGCTGTTTGTGTTGATGGCCATCTTTTCAATCTGCCCTTTCTAGACCAGCTCTCTGCGGGTCAGGTCCCCATGGCCCCGTTTCTTGGTGCTCCCTTTATTTCCAGCTCTGTGTCAACCATCAGTGGAGAGAATAGCACAGAGCACAATTTGGAAGCCCTTAGCGCCTCAAACATCAATCTTGGAATCCTTTTGATATCATAATTTATTTTCGTCAGGCCTGGAATAATTGCCCTAGTACTTCAAGGTTATGAAACATGCTAGTTTGAACAGAGCCATCAAGGCGAAAGTGTTCTGGCTTGTACCTACTTTTATTAGCCCATTTGCCTCTCAGGTAAAATGAGGTGAAAAATAAATTAAATCATCATTCTTCAACCACTCGTTATGTATTCTCTATCCCTCGGAGCAGGACAGGTACAGGAAACCCAACCGCCTCCCTTCCTTCCTAAGAACTAATTAATATGCACGACGTGCATCCTTAGTGCATTGCCCTTTCTTACTGTTGCTGTCGACACTCTTCTCTTTCAAGTCGTAAAAGTTGTCATTTGTCTCAGTCCTTTTGGCAAAATCAGTCCATACATCCCTCCCACCCCCTAATTTAGGTGGTTTCCACAGTGAAATATGTTCGTAAACTCCACCCACTTATGGACTTAACAGCTCCCACTTCTTCCCAGGGGCTCCTGAGATGCTGCAAGTCTAGTCATCACCCTTTTGAGGTTAAAGCTTGAAGACAAAGGAGACGTTTTTGTCAGCTTTTTTAAAAAAAATCAAAGGGGTTCTTGGAATTTTTTTTGACTCTACACATGTATAAAAGCTAACTTCAATTTTTCTTATTTGTGGAACTGCCTGAAAACGTCGTGTTTTTCTTTTAATTCTCTGTAGAAGTTAGTTCGTGTTGACACTTGTAAAACATTTAAATCTAATTACAGCGAGGATGCCATAACAATATACCGAGTGAGTTCTTGCCCCGGTAACTATTCTTTATCCCTTTGGGTCCGGATTGCCTCGTTTTTGAACCTTCGTCTTTAGCAATCACGGGACGTGCAAAATTACCAAACCATTTAGCCCTGACCAGCCTTTATTTAAAAATACCACGAGTATGTATCTTCCTCTCGTCGTTGCCACAGTCACCAGCCTCTGAGATGCAGGAATGATCGAAGGTGGGAAACTGGAGAAGGATGTGTGTGTGCTAGTTAGCTCTGTCTGCCGAGAAGGACGGAGCAGGGTCACATTTACATTGGCAGTTTGTCGAGTTGAAGTGAACCACTTCAAAGGGACAGGAGGGCCTTGCTTAACTGAATAGGTTAGCTCTGAGTGAGTGGGTTTTTACCTCCTGACAATTCTAGGCATTTAATTATGAATAAGCAGACATTTAATTATTATTTCACGTACTAAAAGGAATAAAATGGTGTAATAGGTTAAACATTCGACTGAAAGTCGTGTTGAAATGTTTTTCCCACAACTGTTTTCTGTATTAAGCCTGGCACATAGGAAATGCCTAAAACCTGAGGTATTCATCAGATTGCATCTAAGTGATATAACCGACATCTGGGAGATACGATGTGAAACGTGTGGCTTCAGCAGTCAGGAGAGACCCAAACGCTTCTATCGTTAATACGGTGGGACCAGAGGGGAGGCCTTCTTTCATCCACAGAGGTTATTTTACTATATAAAGAAAGCTGTGTTTTGAACTTTAGTTTTGCAGATAAAGACTTAGCCACAAAATCCTCTTCCGGTAGCTGCTCCTTATTTCTCAGGGATTTCCTAAGATGGAGGTATTAGAATTTGAACTCGAATGAAGATGAAAATAGTTTGATCGTTAGTTGAAAATATTACAACATCATTGTTCTTCACTGCTCCAGGTCCGGTTAGTGGCCCACAAGAATGCATCGGGAGCTACTGTGTTTACGTCTGCCATCCAGAGCAGCCCTGGGGCTGCTGCCTTGCAGGGTCTCGTCCCCCGGCGGGACTGACCACGTCCACGTGTCCACTTCTGGTCCCCTGCCCCCCAACTCCGTGTTCTCACCGCTGACCAAAGCCTGGCCGCCTGGCGACGGGTGCCCCCGACCCCCGTCCAGCACATAAACATAACAGGCTATGGGCTTTCCGCCTGCACCATCACCTTCCCCCTGGTCACTCTGGTCCTGAGCCTCGATCTCCGCATCACGTCTCTCCCAGAGCCTGCTCTACCCTTGCTCTGACCACGAGGCCACTGAGCGGTCAGCACACGTTCTCCTCCCCCACCGCCCTGCCTGCCTGATGTCCTCCCCACTTGAAAGGCCCCCATTCGAACCTGAGTCTTGCCCGTCTTTCAAGTTTCTGCTCAGACCCCGACCCTCGCAAAGCCCCCCGAGTCTCCGTCGGAACCCACCTTCCACCCCCTGTTCTCTCACCAGCTCTGCTTCCCGGCTCTTAACACCCATGGTTTACTTTTGTCTCGACATTTTTACGCTGAAAATTTTCAAACATTCAAAAAAGTCGAATGAGGAGTACAGTCAGCACCCATATCCTTAGATTGTACAACTAATGTTTGCTATATTGTTATCGCGTATCCAGCCGCATCCTCTCGCCCATCAGTCTGTCACATATATTATATGTAATATATTCTTTTCTAAGCGAGTTATAGACGTTGATACGTTCTACACCTAGACTCTTGAATGCATAGCGTTAACTGGAGTTCAACATTTGTTTACTTTTTTAGGGAAAATTTACATATAGGGAAATACGCAGATCTCTAATGAGCCGCGTGACGAGTTTCGGCACGTGCATTCATCTTTACAACACGAGACACTGTCCCCCTGCAGAACGTCACCGTCCCACCAGGTTTCCTTGTGTGTCTTCTCAGCTGATGGCCATCTCCACTCTCGAAAGCCACCACCGTTGTGATTTTTTTCACCATAATTTGGCCCGTTTTCAAACTTCCTGTAAATGAAATCAGCAGCATGCATCCCTTGTGTCAGGCTTCTTGCAACTGGAGCATTATTTTTGAGGGCCTTCCATGTTGCCGCCTGTATCGGGAGCTATTCCCTTTTGTCGCTGAGTGGTATTTTGTGAATATACCACGGATGTTTATCCATTTCCTGGTGATGGAAACTTGTGTTGTTCCCGTTTGGGGATGCAGAGTCCTTTTCTCTACTGGCAGGCTTTCATTTCCTTTGGATAAATATCTAGGAGAAAATTACTTGTTTATAGGTGCCGGTTTATGTGGCTAGTTTTATAAGAAACTGCAAGATGTTTTTTTCAAAGTAGTTGTTGAGTCATTTAACCTTTTTAGCACTGACATCTGACAATTCAGGTTGCCCACTGCCTTGCCTACGTTTCGTGTCTGTCTGTGTCATTTCAGCTATTCTGGTGGGTGTGTTGTGGTGTCTTATTGTGATTTTAGTTTTCTTGTCCTGGATGACTGACAGAGATGTTTTGTCTTCTCAGTGCCTATTAGTTGTGTGTGTTTATTTGGTTGTCTTCTTTTACGAAAGGTCTGCTCAAATCTTCTGTCCAGTTTTAATTTTTATAAATATTTTCATGGTGAGTTGAAAGAGCCCTTTGTATATTCTGGACACCAGTTCCTGTGTGATACATATTGTGTTGAGTATTTTCTCCCATTCTGTCATTACCTATTCATTTTCTTAATGGTTTCTTTTAAAGATTAGAGGTTTTTCATTTTAGTAAAATATATCAATTTTTTGTGTTTTTTTACCTTTTGTTTTTCTGTTTTTTCCTTTGCCTACCTAAAAGTCACAGAGATAATCTACATTTCCTTCTAGACACTTCATAATATTAGCTTTTATAATTAGGTTTATGCCCATTCAAATTTTTTTTGTGTATGGTAGAGGTCAAGGTTAGTTTTCCTTCATCCGGACATCCAGTTCCGCACAGGCCACTGTTGCGATTATTCCCTTCTTGCTCTCATTTTGTGACTTCGCCTGTTTGTATGACTGAGCATGACCTCGCCTGACACACATCAAATACTCCAGCCATGTTGACTGAATTACATTAAAGGTTTAGAGGATACTAGAGGACTCCTGCGATCTTTTAATATCTTGGTGTTGGAATTAGTTTTATGGGATCCATCCCCCGGTATATAGAGCCCTGCTCAACCCTCAACTCAGCATTACCTGCCAAGAACAGAGGTCAGGGCAGCAGAGCTGAGTGCCTGAATCTTTTGTCTGTGGAGTGAAGAATGGAGATCCATTCAGCTTTTTATTAAATCGTTAATATGTGTTCGACGTGGCGCCTCACTGCTTGCCACTGCATCTCGTTTTATCGCTATAGCAACCTTGTATATTAGATGGGAAAATTTGAGTACTGGGGATTTTAAGTGACTTCCATATGACACAGTGGGTAAGTTGAGAAGCTAGGAGTTCTCCAGGATGGGAAAATCGGAGAAAAGCCATTCACTTGACTCTGATATAAGATTTCTGCAAAAGAATTAACACTTGATTGCTTTTAAAGTATATAGAACTTGATAATACGTGCTAATTAAATATGTTAGATTTTGAATCACTCAGTCAAAGATAACTACAAAGTTCAGTCTCTTCTAATATCACTCCAAGTGTATAGTAATATCTGCAAAGTAAAAACCCTTATGAAACAATTGGACCTAAATCTCGATGTCAGTTTTAGTTAGATAGCAAAATGCATCGAAATTATAAAGAGCTTCAGGGCCGACGCCCTGCCCATGACTTTTTGTGACATTCTCACAGTCAGTCTGTAGAGCCGAGCTCTTACTTCGGAAAGCCCGATGTGCCCTGGTGTATGGACGTGAATGCACGTCCTTGTCCCTCCTCCGTGTCTGGGGGCGATGTGCTGGCTGATGGCTCCTTTGTTCGCAGGTATGCTTCAGAAGTGCCCTTCCATCGACGACTTCGTGAGTGCCCTGGTGTGTGACTTGGATCTGGACTCTGAAGCTTTCCTCATGGATTCTGAATGACAGAAACACCTCGACTCTTTTAAATCAAGGTCATGTGGATATTAACTGTGTTATAAATGCTGCAGCTGTGAACACTTGTTTCTGATTTCAGTATTCACGTCTGTAATAACTTCTGAAAAACTTTAAACGAATGGAACTTGGAATAAATAATTTGTTTTAATTAAGCTGGCTTTTAGCCTGTTTGGCAGATTTTTGAACATATGGTAACCTACTCAGTGAGCTGGTAAAAACTGGAGCAGAGAGTTGTTAAATTTAAGGTCTGGGCCTTTTTTTAGTTCAGCCACTCTCCTGTTGAACTTTCCCTCCTTTCTGTTGATCTTTAATTTGTAAATTAGAGACTTCATTAAAAGCAAAATTGTTTTAGTTTGAAGCAGTCTTCAGAAAGATCACACATATAGTTCTTTTGAATAATTACCATGTTTTAAGACCACACTCTACTAGGCTCTGAAAATGCGCTTGGGGTAATCCATTACAGCAACCAAGGAACCCTGTGTGGTTTCCAAAATATTTGTAATTGAAAGCATTATTTAGGCACTGCACAGATGGACTCAGAACAGACAAGGTTTGAACTCATACTTCTCTGGCTTGATGATGATGTACACAAGCAAGTGCAGGTACAATTAGTAAGTGATGCGCCAAGATCCAGCAACTGATAAATAAGGAGCCTGGGATTTCAAGCATGTCTGTCTTTTCCTGAACCCATCTGCCTCGCGTTATTGCACACTGCATCGCTATGTTAATAATAGGAAAGAAAAGAGATCGTGATTTTCCCCACCATCAAAGTCGAGAATTTAATTACAGACTTTAAACTGGCATCTGCCAGCAGCCTCTTGCTGCTTCTCACCGCGCGACCAGTGACAATGCAAAGAGGCAAGATTAAAAATCCCCCGAACCAGGACATGCGTCCAACATATTCACAGAACTTAGAGGAATTTTGACAAGCTCAGAAACAGATGAGACCGGATGAGGAGATGTCAGTGACCCTCTCCCCCAGGCCGGGTCCACCTGGATTCAGGGGGCACTGACCCCTCGTCCCCCCGCCTGCATGCCGAGGAATCCGAAGTGTGCCTCGACCAGAAAACAGAGCTGCCGGCGTTCTGCCCCGCAGTGCCGTGCTGCCGTTGGCTCCCCTTCCGGGCCCTCCCCGCCGGAAGTCTGTGGACACTCGGAAACTGTGAATGCAGTTTACGTCCTTGGGCAGGACGTAAAGAAGGCCTGGCAGTAGCGCCTCCTCTGTACCCAGAGCCAAGTCAGGGAAGGGAGGGCAAGGCTCCAGGTGATGCTGGCGGTGACCTTGAACCAGTTCACTGCAGAGAATATTTATAAAGCTCTTCAGTTGGCCACAGAACTAGAAACTGCACTTCTACAAATTGACCAAACATCCAACGAGCCTTTAAATTTCAAACAGATTTAAAAAATGTTGCAGTGAATATTGAAGAATTAATGAAAACTTAGCACAAAGCGGGGTTGAAAAAAGATCATCCAAAAACCTAAACAACAATGAAACCAAAGCGATGAAGATAGTGACTTTGTGCCAATTAAAAAGGGACAATTGAATGCTTGAGATCCAGTAGAGACACCGACTGTGAATAAAATTTATTTGGGTTTTTCTGAATTTTCATTAGCATCTTTTTGTGAAAATATGTGAAAGAAATATTTTTATGACTTATATTGGCCTATTTCTTTACTGTTTTTTTCTGTACTGGTGGGCTCTTTATGCATTTTTCTGCATAAAAAAGGGCACATGAAATGGATAATCCGCATAACTCGAGGGACAGATGTTTATGTAGGAAATGCCAAGTAAGCATTGACGGTTCACTGAGCACATTAGCAAGCCCTACTGTCACCAGACATATGTAGCATTGCGTTTACGACCCCATGTTGCCCAAACATATTTGATTATAGGACCCTGCCCGCTTTTTGGAGTGCCTATTGGTGATGTTTTTCAGAATACTGAGAAATAACTGCAAGAAGCATTCAGCTAGAAATAACAGGCTCACATATAAAGGAACAAAAATTATAGTGATCCCAGAATCACCATATTCGTACAAATGTAATTTGTGCATTGCCATCGAAAGCCAAAGGACAATGAAAAACAAGTCTTGAGAGGTAAAGGCTGAGATGCAAAATGGCATTCTCAGAAGCACAAGGGCTCCGGAAACATCTCAGCTTCATAAACTTCTTTAAAAATTGCTAAAAGAATTAGTAATTTAGACCAAACATCAAAGCAAAGAAAGTCTCTAAAGAACTTCCAAGAATGCAGAGGGGTCACTGTCTCTTTTCACAATAACAGCTGGATAAATCGTAATAGCAAATAATTTTATTGTGAATGCTTTTCCTTATGATGGGACTAAAGCCATAAGCACACAGAAATTCCTCTGGGAAAACTCTGCTGTGATTAGGATTTACCACCAGCTTCCAAAAAGCCAATTTAAAGTACTTATGAATATGTAAACACCAAAAAAAATAATGTAGAAAAAGAACTGGAGAATAATGAATAAAAGGTTAACGTGGTTGTCTTTAGTATTAATATCCAAGGTTTAGCCTGATTTGGTAAAAGTGATGGAGATAAAATATTAGTAATATTGACATGCTTGACATTTGTTTAGCATTTTTCAGTTACCAAGAACTTTGTCATCCAGTTATATGATGCTCATCACCTGTGAGGTGACAGGGCAGGGAGGATCATCACTGTGTTACTAGTGAGGCACACGGGCTCGGTAACTTGCCCAGCGTCACAGAGCTGGTCCCTGGCAGATGCAGGACCAGAGCCAGCTCCTTTGGCATCTTAGCCACTGCCCTTTCCACTTCATGCAAGTCCTCAGATGCCACACTGCTTTTTGCAGGCTCTTAGGAATACGTTTGATCACTGACGTAGAGTGTTGAGTGGTTATGTGACCCACACAGCCCTACACCGTCTTCCTGCTTGAGGAAGCCAATGCCCGTGGACAGATCAAGTAAACTGATGTAGTGTTACAACATCAGACCAGGAAAGACATGGCCTTGTGTTTGGTGGCGTGGGAGGATGGAGATGAGAGAGGCATTTTGGAATATTTATTGACAGAACTTCCTATCAAACTGTGTAGTGGCAGGTGGAATTGGGTGAATATAAATGCACCACCTATGCATTCATCTAAATCAATGCTCAAACTCGCTTTTAGAAGAAAATGTGGGGAAGTCAGACCTAGGCACAGGCTTGTGGTGGGCCAATAGTGACTGTCCGTTAGGTTGGTAAGTTGCTCAGATCATCCAACGGTTATGAGCTGTTCTCCAGGTTGTTTCTCTGTCTTGTCTACAAAATCACAGAGGAACATATCAGGTGCCTTTCTTAAACCCAGATGTATTAGGCCATAGTCCTCTCTGTTCAGGGGTCGAGTGCACTCCACAGGCACTGTGCTTGTGCTTTCAAGTATTTTATCCTCACAACAATACTTTGGGGGTGAGGTGAAGTGATCTCCCCATCAGAGTGACACTTGGGAGAGAGTATATGAAAGCCAAATCTTGAGCATGTAGTAGGGTGCTATAAAACGCAGATGGGGAGTCTTCACACCTACGAGACTGCTGGTTAGGGAATGCTTCTAGGAAGGACAAGCCTTAGGCCAAATTGTGAAATACAGGGCAGGTAGGTGCGAATGGAAAATTAACTCAAAAGAATGCTCCTGCCATCGGTGTGGTTAATTCACCTTGGCCACACTCACGGCCGGTCACATGTGTTAGCATCGGTGTGGAAGCCCGTTCTGACCTGCGTTGTCATTTCTATTCCAGTTTACTTTATGTGGCTCATCAGAAAAGCGGCTTGCTCACTGGGAGGGAGCACAGCCCAGGTCTTCGTTTAATTCCGAAACAGAGTCTTAGGCGAATGTCCAATGTTCAGCAGGAAGAGAGAAGCCTTGAGGAAGCGAACGTCACAAACGTCCTGGAGGAAGCTGTTTTCACAGCTTTTTATGTTGACTCCGCATCAAAGTCAAATTTATTTTTGCTCTTTCATACCAGCCTCGGGGGAGCGGGGGCTGTGAGCTCTGAGCAGGCAGGACGCACCCTCTGAGAAAGAACCGAGCCCTCTCCCACCCTCCCACCCGTTTTCCGAGGCCGAGCTGCTCTGAAGAGCTCCGTTTGGGCTTTTCAACTCAGAGTGTTTTAAAGGTTGATTTATTAAAATACATTAAATTTAGTAAAAATGATTACACTTCGTACCAAATTATATTTAGATTTATTCAGATGCTGCTATTCACATGCAGTCTTGGGAATTGATTACGCCTAGCCGGTAGAAAGAATTCTTATTTTATTTAAAAAAAAAAAAAAAAGAAAGAAAAGTAGGGTGCAGGGAGAAGGCCTAGTCGTCCTAGTTTTCCTAGCTCAGGAAAGGGGTGACCCTTGGCAACATGGCCTTTAGGGACCTGCTGGCTGCCACAGCTGGGTAAAGGCCATGGTGGCGGGTCAAAACAGAGCCGTTTTCCAGTATGGGCGTCCTACGTGACACAGTTTAATAAAAATGAAGCCGCCAGGCCAGGGCTTTGCCACTGAGCAGAGGGCAGCGTGGGTCATTCTGCGAGTTCTAAGGCACTCCAAACACTTCTTCACGAGGCAGGACGTGCTTGGACAGGAAAGACGGTTAGACACGCGTGCATTAGGAGAGGCAGGACTTGGGTTAACCATTTGTTACCGCTGGAGAATGAGCATGTGTATCGTGAGTGTGCACGGAGAGAGGATGGCCGAGGAGGGTTGAAGAGGGTTGAAGATGAGCAGCAACAACTCTCCACAGACAATGTGCTTGTCACAGTGCTCCCGTCGTCTGCAGATTGTTTATTAAACAAGCCAGGTCTGTACCACAGATGGCTCTTTCCTGGCAAACTTATGGCTCACTGTCTGTTCTCAAAGGCCCTTTACTTTCTAGGTCGGAAATTTAAAAAAAAAAAAAAAAGGGAAGAAAGAAAAAAAAATAAGGAAAAAGAAAACCAGACATGTGCCATGGTCCAGATGTTTGGGTCCTCCCCGGATTCAGATGTGAACCCCTAACACCCCATGTGATGGCGGCAGGAGGTGAGTGAGTCAGGAGAGCAGTGCTCCCGCGAGCAGGAGCGGGGCCCGGCCCCGGGAGGCTCCAGGAACACCCCCGTGAGGATGCTGCAACCAGCAGTCTGCAGACGGGGGCCCTCCCGCAGCCACGCTGGCACCCCAACCTCAGACCGCCAGCGTCCAGACCTGGAAAAGCCACCCCGTCTGAGGTGTGTTGTCCCAGCGGCCTGAGTGGACTACACGGCTTGCCCGCAGCACGTCGGGAGCGGCGAGTCGCGAGTGTGAAGGGAAGGTGGCGTGGAGCACACCCTCGGGAAGACGAGGGACACTCTCGTCGCCGTTGGCCACGTGGCTGTTGGTTGGACCATCCAGCCGTGTGGCGGAATGCCTCGCGAGCCCTTTGGCCTTGGAGAGCTCGAAAGCCGGGGCAGCCCATCGCTGGGGCGGTAGTGAGACTCCTTACGCGAGAGCAGCGTCAGCACCCTGCTGCCATTCGGGCACGTGCAGCAGCCGAGTTCCTGGGAGGCACTTAGAAGGAAGGTGTGGGAATGCACGTGACACAGATCGCGACACTGGTGGCGTGTGCGTGTGTCTTGTTCATGCCTCTCGGTGGGTAGAGTCAACACACTTGCTATTTGTTCAGGGACTGAATCGTTTACTGCTCCCTTGCTAAACACCCTACTGTGTGCTACGACTGCCGAGGATGGGTAGAATCTGAGTCCTGCCCTCCGGTCGCTAACGGTGTCGTCGGCAGGCGCTGAGGAATCCGGGAAAGTTCAGCGTGACGTTGCAAGCCACGGGTTCTAAGAGGAAGTGCGTCTTCATTCAGGAAGAGCTCGGTAAGTGACAGGTGAGACGCAACTGAAACAAAGGTTGGGCACGTCGTCGGTTGGACGGATTTGCCTGCATCCGTTTTGCATGGAGAAGGTGCATTCCTGTGAGATGAGCTAACGAAGGGCTCCAAAATTTTTAAAAAGCGATTATTGCTCAGAAGAACCAGGGAGACTCAAAACCAGACAGATCATTTTACATGCATTTCTTCTACAAAGTAAAGGATGCTAATTTAAGGGGGGGGTGCTTTAGAAATTTATAAATTTCTAAAGCTATTTGGGTTTCGAATAGTTACGTTTAAGTAGCTGTAATTTGTGACAAGCGTAAGTTGTGTGCTGCTCTAACCCCCTCTCCCCCTCCTCGAAGCAGACACTGCATCTGCCCCTCCGCTGCCCCCATACACTGTCCCCTCACCCCTTCCCTCAGGAACCTCTGGAGAGAGCACCTGGATGCTCCGCCTCCATCTCCTGCATCCTCCTTGCGGCCTGGTTTCCGCCCCCCTGAGATGGTGCTCTCCTCGGTAGCATTCAGCCCGCACATCTGCTGTGTCTTCCTTCTCGCCTTCCCGACGTTTTCTGCTGTGTTTGCCCCTGGTTGACACACCCCACCTTTGCCCTTCTTGACACATTTCCTGTCCTTCCTTCAAGTCCCTGTTTCTGGCTTGGCACAGGTTTCCCATGCTGCTTCTGCCGTCAGCTGAGGATTCACAAGGAGCCCCCGGGATCCGGGAAGGAAGCAGACCTGCTCGGCATCTATTAGTCATGTCTTAGCTCCGGCCGCCATCCCACAATACCATGAATGGGCGGCTTGAACAGCAGACGTTTCTTTCTCACCGTTCCGGCGGCCCAAAGTCCAAGTTCAGGGTGCTAGCCCAGCCTCGTGCCTCCTCCCGTGTCCTCCCGTGGCAGAGAGCGAGCTCCCCGGCCTCCTGTCAGGTCGCTCATCCCCCCACGGGACTCCACACTCATAACTTAATCGCCTCCCAAAGGCCCCAGCTCCGCATAGCATCATGCTGGGTCAGGGCTTCACGTGCAAATTGTGGGGCACGGACATTCAGCCCGTGACGGGGTGCTTTCAGACTTGCTGGGAAGAGTCTCGGAAGAAAATACTTGGACACTACTGTCTCTGATGCTGCCCCTGGAGCCACGTGTTCACGAAGGCGGCCGAGGGGTCAGGAAGCCTCTCGACCACACGGAACACAGGGGCATGGACACGGGGAGCTGAAGCTGACCGCCCGCCACACACACACACACACACACACACACTCTTGCCAGCAGGAACCAGGCAGAGGGGGCGGAGAGGTGGCTTTCCGCACACTGACCTTCCAGTCTCGCAGGAGTGTATCTCGTCAGTGGTGTGTTATCCACCGACAGAACACAGGCAAAACGTCTCTCCTCCTGCTGGACCCCATCGTTCCCCAGACGCCCCGTTGCTGGTTAAGGCAGCACCATCTCAGCCACTGAAAATCTGAATCGGGAACCGACTCTTCCTGTCCCACATCCTGGCCATCCCTCTGCCCGGCCTCCAAGTCCCTCCCCTTGTCCCCTCCGGTAACCCTCTGACTCAGCCTCCCTTCCCGCCACCTGGGCTGGTACCCTCGCTGCTCATTCTGGGTCATCTGAGTGGCGATCGGATGACTCTCCTAATGCACGTTGCTCGCCGAGTCACATCGCGGCCCTGAGCCCTCGCTGACCATCTGAAAAGATGCCAGACCGTGTAGTGCAAAGCTGGCAGCTGCCTGCATCTGCCCCGTGCACCTGCGCCCTCCACTCCCGCAGCTGTGCCTTTTCCCTGCAGCTGCTCCTGCCCGGGGCGGCCTGCCTCTGCCCCACGCGCCCAGAGGCTGCCCTCACTTCAGGGTTCAACTCACACATCGTTTGCCAAAAGGTTTCCTTCCTTTGATCTTGACTTATAGTATATAATTAGATCTTTTTCAAAGCTCTTGCACTTTTTACTTTATAATGTATTTATTTGTGAACATGTTTATCACCCCTTAATTCCCTAAAGTAAAAGGCCACATCTTATTTGTCGTGGGGCGGGTCCCTTTCATGATGTCTTGCACTTTATGGCAGCTCGGTATTTAATTGATGGATAATATACGTTTTATGCGGTTCCTATGGAATTTACATATTACCATGCTCTTTCTTCTGTGCCTTGAAAGGGACGAGCCTGAAGAGACGAGAGTCAAGAGAACTGAGGCGAAAATGAGGTTGGGCGGTTCCTTTGTCCCCCGTCCTCAGCAGTGCCTGACACACCCACTGCCATCACAAATTATCAAACTGAATGGGAAGTGGATCGTGTTGGCCAAGGGAGCATGGCCGAGGGTTTCCAGAGGGGCTTAGTGACCGTGTCCAGTGGGGGGTCGGGGACACTGGGCCACGACTGAATTTGGGGACGAGGGGGATGGAGAGAGAAGCCAGACAAAGGAATGAAAGACGTGAGAATGGAAGCAATGAGTATAGGTCCTTCTTTCCGGAAACCGGGCCGGGATGACGAGAAGAAGGGCAGAGGGGTGGCAGGTGAGGCACGTCTGAGCTCACAGTCACCTGCCTCTGGGGAGCATGGAGCCCGGGCCGGCCTGCGTGAGAGCCGCAGAGGAGGCTGGCCCGCAGGCATGTGAAAAGTGCACGGTGATGCGATGCGTACCCCTCGGCAGTCACATCCGTCCGGCTGGCTGTGTTCCCGTCTCTGCACCACATTCTCAACACAGATGCTACGATGGTTCAGTTCACATGTCAGAGTGTTTCTCAATGAAATCAGCATTTAAATCTGTAACAGAGTGAAGCAGATGGCTCTCCATAACGTGGTGGGCCTCCTCCAATCAGTCAAAGCCCTGCATAGAACACAAGACTAACCTCCCCAAGCAAGAGGGAATTCTCCAGTACCATTGGCTCTCCTACCTCTCCAGCCTGCCGGCCCGGCCCGGCCCGGCCCACATGTGTTGTACTAGCCACAATCACAGAGGCCAGTTCTTTAAAGTTGATCAAAGTCTCTCTCTCTCTCTCTCTCTCTCTCTCTCTCTCTCTCTCTCTCTCTCTCCCCCTCCCTCTCTCTCTCTCTCTCTCTTTTTCTCCTCCCCTCTCTTCTCTCTTCTCTCCTCGCTCTCTCTTTCCCTCTCCCCCTCTATTTACACACACACGCACACACACACACACACGCTCTAGAGAACCCTGACTAAAACAGACTTCAACAGAGCAGACCTTGCTCAAAGACAAGAGTCAAACATGGAAGGTCTGTTAACTGTAGTAAGTGAAGCGTAATAAAAAGAACTGGAGAGAGCCTGGAGAAAAGAAGATATGACAGCCTTTGCAGACATTTTAAAGCTGCCATGTGGCTTCGAGGAAAAGTCGGACGTGTTTATGGTTCCCAGAGGGCAAAACTTCAATGACCTAAAGGTATAGAGGCTGCCTAGTTTTGACTCAGTATAAAAACATGTTTTTACCACAGTTTTTAAAAGTTAATAATGCAATATACCAAAACCCATCAAATCATATACTTAAAATGTGTGAATTTTACGGTATGTGAATTATATCTCCGTAAAGCTGTTGAAAAAAATAAATCTATCTACACGATACACTTGTGAACAAACTAAAGCCAGGATGTGTATCCTTCTATCTCTGTTTATTCAGTGAATAGTACAGTGTCTGGTGTATCATAGCTCAGCGAGCTGCACCTTCATTAAAGTTTCACTGATAATTAGCAAGTTCTTGCTAAACAATCTTTCACCATAACAGTTTTCTTCCTGACTCAGGTAGAAATGTTTCCTTCCTTTCCTTACTCATATGGGTGACAGGCTTCAAAAGATAATATTTGATTAGAAGTGCAGCTCTTTGTTGACTTTCTGGATTGATGACACATTTCCGTTTTGCTATGAAATTGTAACTTCCTAAAAATGTCTATTACGTAATTCCCACTTCCTTTTCCTTTTAATGTCTACATAACTACTTTTTATTTAGTTTTAACGTCTTCAGAGACAGATGAAATATTGTCATGTAGGGAAAATTAGAATGAAGATTTTCTCTTGCTATGTAGATAACTCATAAAGTTATCTTTTTCCTGCAGGATTTTTAGAAATGTGAGCATTTTATTTGTTTACTCTCTTGATTGCAAATGATGGAAGGTGGACTTGAACCAACTTGAGTGAAATGGTGGATTTCTTAAAAGGTCTCACAGCCACCCAAAGACTGTCCATGGTGGGTAGGATGCTTTCGGCTGCAAATAAGATAAATCTAGAATCAAACTTGGCTACTAGACCTATTGGGGTGATTATTTTGTTTATGTAAATGTCTAATCACTATGTTGCACACCTGAAACTAATATACAATTTATTGTATGTCAACTGTAATTGAAAATTAAAAAAAAAAAAAACTTTGTTAAAATCTAAGATCAAACTGGGTTAAACCACAAGGAAAAGATTGTCTCATCATATGGTTACAGGTGATCAAATGAAAAGCAGCCCCAAAAAGATTTACTTTGCCTTCACTTGAAACACTGGCCATTTCACCTGTAGAAAGGCTGCAGGTCGGGTCAGTCAGATCTGTGCCTGCCTCTCTCTTCATCAAGAGGATACTGGGCTCTATCTCTTAAAAGAAGAGGTGTTTTCTAGAGGTTGAAATTTCCCTTCCTTAGGTGACTGATAATGTTTCCGAGTGATGCATGACAGAGCGAATCCCCCGAGTGGAGATTCAGGTCCTGCAGTGAGGAGGAGGAGGATTGGGGAGCTCTTGACTGAGCACAGGAAAGAATTCGAGCACTTGCCAGAGTCAGAGACAAAAGCGAAGTCCGTTAGAGAAGGGATAACACTCTACAGGCAGAGTGCGGTCTAAAAGCAAAGGGTGAGAGAGCGAGAGAGGCAGAGACACAGAAAGGACTGGGAGAAAAAAGACAAATCGAAAGACAGACAAAGACAACAGAAGAACTTGAATGTTCAGGGAATTCAGTTTATCGATCATTCTTAATTTCTATGATTTACAGTTTAAAGACTTTGTTTACCTATTTTCCTTTGATGATATGGGTGTATGGTGTGAAGGATAAGGGTATGTAGCATGAAAGGCATGGGAAAGCCTGCTAGCAATCCCCAGCCTTTGTTCCATAGGTTCCCCATGGTTTTTGGCCATAGGAAATGTTTATTTTGTGTAGGGTGCTACTTAAAGACTGTTTTCCCTTCACAGTAGGGGTAAATGGTTTGTTGGTAATCCCAGCAGGAATCTTCATTTGTTCTGTAGGTTTCCTGAGGTCTGGCTGTAGGGCTGATCAGCACATTGCAGGCTCTGAATATAGCTTGATGTAATATTTAGTTCTCATGCCTCTTCCCTATGTTACAAGGGCTCAGAAATGGATCTAGAAACTCTAAAGCTTATAAAACTGAGTCAGGTCCTTCGAGAAGCAGATGTCAAGACAGAATTAGACGTGCAGGAGATTTATTAGGGGAAATGCCCGTGGAGGATAAACAGGAGGTAGCAGAAGTAGGCAGGGACAGCTTTAAGACATCAATGCAAGCCTGTCACCTGTGAAAGGTGGGGCCTCGGGAGAGGCTATCCATCAAGAAGCGTCTCAGCTCAGCACAGCTCTGAGAAAGTTTGGGGCAGGCTAATGGGGAGTTCCCAAGTCAAAACTGCCTGGAAGAGGAATCCTGTATCTCACAGACATTTTCCATCATTCATATGCAAAGGTAAGGGACTCTGAATAACCCAAACCATCTTGGAAAAAAAAAAAAAGTTGAAGGACTCACACTTCTCAAAAATTTCAAAATTCACTACAAAGCTCCAGTTATCAAGACAGCAGCATTGGATAAACATGTAGACCAATTGAAAAAGAATTAAGAACCCAGAAATAAAGCTTTGCATTTATGGTTAATTGATGTTTTGACAAGAGTACAAAGACCCTTCAATGGGGGGGAAAGAACAGTCTTTTCAACAAATGGTACTAGAATACAAAAGACAGTAGTAACAAGTGTTGACGAGGATGTGGAGAAATGGGAACCCCCATATATTACTCATGGGAATGTAAAAATGGTGCGGCTGCTTTGGAAAACAATTTGGCATTTCCTCAAAAAGTTAAACATGGAGTTATCATATGACTCAGCAATTCCACTCCTAGATATATACCCAATAGAAATGAAAGGCAAATATACTGAATATATTTGATATTTATATAAATATATTTGAATATAACCCATTTATATAAAATATGCCCACCCTAAAATTTGTACATGAATGTCCATAGAAAGTTTATTTGTAATAACCAAAAAGTGGAAACAACCCACAGTTCAACTAATAAGTGGAATAACAAAAGCAATCTACCCATACTGTAGAATATTATTCAGCAGTAAAAAAGAGCAAAATATTGTTAAACACTACAATGTCGATGAATCCCGAAAACACTATGCTAAGTAAAAGAAAGGACACAGATTATGTGATTCCGATTATGTAAAATATCCAGAACAGGCAAATCTGTAGAAACAATGTAGGGTAGTGGCTGCCTAGGGCTGGGTATGAAGGAAATGGGGAGTGAGTGCTAATGGGTGTGGGGTTCAATTAGAGATGATGAAAATGTTATAGCATTAGATGATGGTGATGGTTGCATAACTCATGAATATACTAAAAACTGTTGAATGATATACTTTAAATGAGCAAATTTTGTGGCATGTGAATTATACCTCAATTAAGCTGTTTAAAAATTTTTTTAAAATGGTCCAGCACTCATCATGTTCAGTCACTGACTAGAGGAGTCAGGGGAAGCATGACCCAAGAATCCTGTGGTGGACCCCAGGGGTTAGCAACTGGAGCTGTCGGTCACCTCTAATCCCCACTGCAGATTCTCTTGAAGATCTGAACAGCGCATTTCTATAGCTCCCACAGAAACCGTGAACAATCTCACCAGATTTGCGCCAACTGATAAGCAAAGAAAGCCTTGTTCTATTACAATGAATTCTTTTGCCCCAAATGCATTCATTTAACAAAAATTAATTAATGCTGTGTATCCTGCTACATTGGGTGCTGTGGGGGGTGGGGGAGGGGGAATTGATCTCCTGGTCCCAACTCCTTACAATTTTTCTTCTCCCTTTGAGTTTTTCCTTCTACTGACATTACGATAACAGTTAACTTTTAAGCGAAGCTGGTGTTTTATAACTTACATTGATTTGTATATATTAATTTATCTGATCCTCACCTGAACACTTCATAACTATCATTAAGCAAAGATAAGCTTACAGAAATTTAAATGTGTCAAAGATCAAAAAGCCAATAAAAAGTGACTATCAACTTCCAAATGCTATTCTTTCCAGGAAGCGCTATCTATGTCCTAGAGTTTTCACTCCCCGGCATCACCCCACCATCCTCTGGGGAGGAGGATGGGGTGGGGGAAAGAAGCCAAATACACTGAGGAAAAGCACACAGAACTAGAGGCGAAGGAAGAGCCATATGAATTCGTAACTAATCTTTGTGTACATATATGGTCATTTCCTTAAGGTTCTCCATTGGTCTTAGGAACCAAAAAAATTGGTGCAACTTCAAATAAAAGTGGAATCTCTGGGCCAAATACTACATAACACGTCTAAAGCTTTTGAGGCATTTGGCCACATTTCCCTCTAGAAAGTTTGTCAATCTACGTTACCACTAGCAGTGTATGGGAACGTGTTTCCTTAACCCACACCCAGTCCGGATTGTTGATATTGGTCCTTGTGAATTTGATGGTTGAAAGATCTGCACTTCAGTGTTATTTCAATTTTGAGCGATCTTAATGGAGTCTTCCTGGAGGACAAGGGGGTAGGAAGGGCGAGAGAAGCTTGAAGAGACTGAGCAGTGTTTTCAAAGGATTAGAGAGCCCTGAGATCATCCCTAGTCCTTCGCTTTTGTAGATAGATCACCATTTTCCAACGCCAGGGATATTATAGTGACCATTGAGAGAGGGTAACTCCATGCAAATGTAATTCCTTAGTAGTTCTGGGGCCTGGGGCAAGAAGAGGCTGAATGTCATCATTAAATGAAACTAAATAGCCCCTACCTTTTGAATGAGTCATTGGTTGGCCTTCAGTGGACAATGAATAAATTGTAACCCTTCCAAAATCGTCTTATTGCCTCTGGGGGAAGGGTGGGAGTTAGATTAATCTGAAATGGGCCTCACTTCTCTCTCCTGCTTTTGTGCATATACCCACTTCCGGTGGATGGCGCCCAGAAGAGGGGTGATCGACAGTGATTTGGCATCCTGGGACTTCTGACCAGACTACCACCCAGGAGGTCTCCCGAGCCACCAGGCTTCCTAGCACTTGGTAGCTGGCCCATCAGCCCTTCGTATGCCTCTCCATACCCTGTGTCCCTCACACCTGGGGGTGGCGGTGAAGTTCTCGGGATCGTCAGGGTGTGCTCCCACACCTCTGTGGAGTCTTGTCCAGTGAGCTCTTCCCAGTCCCCGCCCTCACCAGTAAAAGGCCAGCCAGGAGACGGGAGTGCCCGGTAATCCTCGCTGCCCTCTTTGTCTGTCTTGGGTTCCCCACCTATGACTCGCCTTTGTCCTCAAACAGACATCTCAGGAAAGGTCTTGGATGCACCTCCAATGGCCCGTGGGTGTCCCGGCTGCAGCAGGCAGGCCCAGACCCAGCCCGGGCACCTTGTCCGTGACCTCTTTCTGGGAGCTGCTTGGCTCAGAGTTTCAGAATCCCATTTGTTTGTTTCTGGAAGTTAGCAAGGAAAAGAAGGTAGAAAACTGACATACAACTGTCCCTTCTGAAGACCAGTAGCAGCCTGAAGAGAGACAGAAAATCAAAGCAGCTGAGGCAGACGGCCACCCTTGTAATGGAGAGGTGCAAAGCCAGAGAATGAACCAGCCTTGGTCTCTGGAGCAAGGACTCGCTGAGTTTGATGTCACCTGGTGCCATCTGACCGGTGCTCTCTTTCTGTCAGTAGCGTGTGTGTGCATGTGTGTGATGTGCCGGCTACGTGTCAGCTCTCTCACTGTGAGGAGTCTCTGCCACAAACAGTGCTAGATGTGTATTTACTCCCACATCTGATTGTTTACCTAGTCAATAAATTTGGTTTATAAAATTCACCACCTGTCACAAGTGCATGTTTAAACATTTGCACACTACAACTGTAAATAAATCACCTACTAACCAGCGAGTCCTTCAGGTGGCCCCCCAGGCCACAGGGCTTTTGCTCAGTGTTCATCTGGGGTTGACCTTAGGCTGGTGAGAAATCATCCGGACACTAACACGGCCAAGGGTCGGGGCCACTTGAATACCAGCTGCTTTCTTTGAACAAACACTGTGGGAGCTGACAATGGCCAAGCCCCTCTGTGCGGGGCCACAGGAAATGCATGATGGCGGGATGATGCCGCTGTCCCCAGGGGAGAAGCTCCTTTCCAGGCAGAAGGGGGATGAGCAGAGCTGAATAAGCCTGCAGGGCAGGCTCTGCAAGGTGGATGGGAGCCTGCGCTCTGGTTCTCCCCAGAGTCCCGGACATATCACATTAACCTAGGAATAAGCAGCAACCTTCTGCCTCTCACCTCCTTGCCCATGGCTCCCTGGGATTGCTCGCCAATTTCTGCTCCTCCTCGCCTGTATCCACACTTCGTGTTTCCACTCCCTGCATTCCTGTCCCCAGCTCTCCACAGGGAATTTCGCACCCTCGAAGTCTCAATTCAAATGCCATCTCCAAGGAGAGACCTTCCCGCCTCTGCCTCGGACACACTCTGGACATCACCACCGGTTATACCTTCTTATTCATCGATCAGAATCCCAATTTGTCATGATTTATGTGACTGTTTGTCCTTCATATTTCCCCTCTGAAATGTAAGCTCTGCGGGGCCAGCGACCTCATCTGTCTGGGCCGCCGTGGGAGCCCCAGCATTCAGAGAAGAACCTGAATCGTCAGAGCTCCTCAGAAGCGAAGGGGTGATTTAGGATGTGCCTCACCTACCACCAGAGGTGTGAACTGCTCCCAGGTGCAGTCTGTAGGGACAGGCATTTTCCTGGGACAAGAGTCCAGAGTCAGCTTCTGGTTCTCAGAGGGACCTGGGACACCCGCCTGCCTCCCCGAAGCTGGGTGGAGACCACCCCCCCTCGGTGGGCTCCACTAATCCCGGGGTCCGAGTCAGCACCTAGGGGCAACAGAGGGAAAAGCAAGGGCTGCTGGGGGACAGTGTTTGGGAATGTCGCAGGGTCAGCGTCTCTCAGAGCCTTGTGGCTCCCGGAGGTGGTCCAAGGACCTTCGGAATCAGCATAGGGGGTGACAGCCACACGGGACGGACTGGGCATCCACCTGAGACTCTAAGGAATGTTGTCGAGCGCTTTGGGAAAAAGAAGGGGGCAGAATGGATGAAGGCCCTCTTACAAGTTCTTAAATGTCGGTTCAGCTTATTTGGAGAATGTTTAAAGGGGAATCTGTTTTCCCAAGTATTGATTTCAGCTCAGCTAGTCTGGAGGCTGGAGAAACAGCCGGAGGCTGTCCCTGTGGGGCGGAAGCGTCTGTGTGCTCCCAAGGGGTGGGAGGGAAGGGCCCTCCGAGATGCTCTGAGCTTCGCAAAGCTGCACCCCGGCCCCTCCAACAGCGAGCCCCCACAGGACGCCTTCGATGACCCTAAAGTACCTGACCTTACAGGTGACCCTGCCCTGCTCCACCTCAGGGTGCCTCATTGGCCAAGAGAAGAAAGGAGCAAAGACTAGAAGCCACGCGAGCACCTAGGCGTTAGCTACCACAGGTAAGTGGGTTCCCCAGGAAATGCTTTATTCATTGGCCGTGGTTCACCCTGCCTTCTAATCCTGTCACTGGCAGGTCGCATCACCCCGAAAGTCCAATGAGCACCTTCCCCTTGGCAGTGGATGACCTGATGACGTAAATAGGAAAGATGAGAAGATTCATGCCTGAGGAGAGAAAAGCAAGGAGAACTGGGATGAGCAGCCTGTACACAGTATTGTCACTTATGGGATCTTAAGGCCTACGGACACAATTATGTTTGATCTCTGGACAACAGCGTAGCCCATGGGGATGACTTTTATCTCCTGGAGGGCACAGAAGGTGCCACGTGTCACCTGTCAGGCTCCGATCTCCTGAACTGTCAGTTACTGCCCACCGCACACGCACTCTGTCTCACTCACACACACACACACACACACACACACTCTCACACAGATACTCACGGATGCACTCACACATATACTCGCAAACACATACACTCAGATGCACTCACACTTACATATATACTCTCACACAGAAATATACTCACAGATGCACTCACACACACAGATGCACTTACATATACTCATACGCACTCACACACACACGTACACACACAAACTCACACATACACACACAAACTCACACATACCCTCACAGATGCAGTCACACTCAGATGCACTCACACACATGCACACACATATACACACTATCTCACAAACACACTCACAGATGAACTCACACACACATACACACAGATGCATTCACACATACACATACTCACAAACACACATACACACATACATACACACTCTTGCACACACATACACCCACACACTCACATGCATGCACATACCTACATACGCATACACACATGCACACATACACTCACACATAAACTCGCATATATACTCACACACACAGACACTCATACACTCACATACATATATAGACATACGTACACATACACATACACACACTCTCACACACGTATACACAGTCACATACACACACATACATACATTCACAGGTGCACTCACACATATACACACTCACACATACGCAATCACAGATGCATTCATACACTCACATACATACACACTCATACACACATACACACAGTCACACACACTGAGATACACTCACACACATATACACACTCACATACACTCACACACATGCACACTACTCGTATACATACACACTCACACACACATACTCACACATACATACTCTCACACACATACACACACGTACACACACACACATTCACTCACGCACTCACTCAGAACCACTCTCATTCATACGACGCCCCTTCCAAGCGCATTGCCATCGTGTCTGCCTCACAGAATTTGGAACGAACCCTTTTCAAGGCGATAACGTTCTGATTTGACTTATTACTTCATTAAGAGGCGGGGAGGTCTTTCCTGGTCAGTGAAACTCAAGGCGCTGTGCGCGCAGATGCTGACCGTTCCGACGTTAAGTGATCTTCCGGACATAGGTCGTTTCCCACAGACGGTCAGCGCTGCGAAGGCAAACGTATCGACCACAACCATTTACTAGGCAACAGGTGTTCAGACACTTCAGATGCAACCCCATAATGAGAATTCACCAGCCTTTTCTTCCCTCAGAGAGATGTGGGGTGGAATGAAAGAAAATATTCTCCACTTTAGGTAGTCAGACTTTTTTAAAGACTGAAGCTGCCGCATATTCCTTACTTTAAGATGAAGGTTGTGGGATAGGAAACAAACGAAAGCTCAGGGAAAAAGAACCTTTTGTGAACCACACATTCGGCACCGGGCACTACTTGGTGTCGGGGCGGGGCTGTCGGCGTGGCGTGGGGCGCAGGCCTCCCTCTGCTGGCTGTGGAGTCAGAGGCGCCCCCGGAGGCCCACACACAGGCCGGACACGAGGGTGGCATCCGGGCCTCGACCGCGCAGGAGTACTCGCACGCACCTCACACTCCACCCGTGCAACAGTGTTTTCTCAGTTGCTTCTCAGAAAGTCTTAAAGGCAGACTGTAATAGTGAACGTCACACACCTGGTTCAGCGTCACACACCTGGTTCAGTGTCGCGCGCATCTTTCAGCATCAGGCACCTGGTTCAGCATCAGGCAACTGGTTCAGCGTCACGCGCCTGGCTCAGCATGAGGCACTTGGTTCAGCATCAGGCACCTCATTCAGCATCAGGCACCTGGTTCAGCGTCAGGCGCCTGGTTCAGCGTCAGGCGCCTGGTTCAGCATCTTGTGCCTGGTTCAGCGTCACGCGCCTGGTTCAGCGTCACGCGCCTGGTTCAGCGTCAGGCGCCTGGTTCAGCATCTTGTGCCTGGTTCAGCGTCACGCGCCTCGTTCAGCGTCATGCGCCTGGTTCAGCGTCAGGCGCCTGGTTCAGCATCTTGTGCCTGGTTCAGCGTCACGCGCCTCGTTCAGCGTCATGCACCTGGTTCAGCGTCAGGCACCTGGTTCAGCATCACGTGCCAGGTTCAGCAGGAGGCACCTGGTTCAGCATCAGGCGCTTGGTTCAGCGTCACGCGCCCGGTTGAGCGTCATGCACCTGGTTCAGCATAACGTGCCTCGTTCAGCGTCAGGCACGTGGTTCAGGGTCAGGCACCTGGTTCAGCGTCACATGCCTGGTTCAGCATCAGGCTCCTGGTTCAGCATCAGGAACCTGGTTCAGCATCAGGAACCTGGTTCAGCGTCAGGCGTCTGGTTCAGCGTCACGCGCCTGGTTCATTGTCATGCGCCTGGTTCATTGTCACTCGCCTGGTTCAGCGTCACACGCCTCGTTCAGCATCAGGTGCCTGGCCTTACTGCTCCCTCACCTTGCTCGGCATCTGGCACATCTTTCTTGTCTGCTAAGCTGCAGTGACATAAATGAAAAATACACATGGTTCATTGGAAGAGAACGCTTGTGAGTTCTGAGCATTCAATTTTCTCACATTTTAAAAATTATGGTAAAACATGCACAACATAAAATTTATCATGTTAACCATGCTGTTGTGTGTCATTAATTATATTCACATTGTTGTGCAATTATCACCACCATCCGTCATCTCCAGCCCCAACTGAAACTTTCATCAGCCCCAACTGAAACTCCTTACTCCTTAAACCCTAGCATCCCCTCCCCCTCCAGCCCCTGGCACCCACCATTCTACTTTCTATCGCTGTGCAATTGCCTATTTAAGGTCCCTCGGCTGAGAGGAATTGTGCACTGTTCGTTTTTTGTGCCTTTGACTCACTTTGCCGGCTCCTTGGATGCTGCTTTTACAGAGAAGGGAGGAAATGTAACAAATGGCTAGCTGGTTTTTTTTTTTTTTTTTTTTTTTGAGGCAGTGCCTATTTTTCTTCTTAGTTCTCCAGTGATTTGTAATACCACAGTGAAAAGACGATTAAGGTATTTGTTATTAAAAAGCTTGAATTTACTCCTTTCATTGTCTCACTTTCTCGTCATTCACCTCTTAAGCAAAACGTTTATGTCTTGTTACTGCATATTATTAAACTCTTTTAAATGCTAAAAAACAAAGTGAGCTGGCACTTTCGGAAATCATCCTATGAGAAAACTCTCATCCCCTTTTTCATGGCGGGACAAATACATGTGTGGCTGTTATTCTAAAGTGTTATTCTATCACGAACTCTGAGAATGTTATCACAACACCAAAGGACAGATGAAACTTCTTCCTACGTAAGGAGCCGTCGGGAGGGAAGACCCAAGGGAAGGGAGGGGCCAGGAGCTCACGGCCCAGCACCGAGAATGCGGTCCTTCCCCGAGCTCAGGCAGGTGGGTGCCTTCCTCTCCGCTGGCGGTGACACTAGGGTCAGGGAGGACATCATAACTTAGTGGCGGACCAGAGGACTGGGAGATTCGGTGTAGGGTAAGGGACCGAGTTGGCTTCTGAGAGTGGAAGGCAGGAGATGAGGCGGAAGGTCTAAGACGGGCCAGTGCCCCTTCCAGCGTGGCTGGAGGCCTGGCCCGTCCGCACAGCTGGCTCCTGGGAGTTGAACGCATCCGTGGGATTGGAGGGCGCTGGGTGATGGGAGAAGGCAGGTTACAGAAACCAGTCGGGGACAGACAGAGGAGCCCGAGTCCTGGGGGTGGGTGAGGGGCGCCGGGCACGGCAAAGTCCCAGAGGATTACGGAGTAACAAAGTCCTCCATACCTAGAAATTGGACTTGAAATTTTCTGAAATGTCTTAAAGATTGGTGCAGTTCTAAGCCAGGGAGGCGATTTCAGGCCACGATGTCTTCTTTCGTGGAGGGTCACTCCAGCCCTGTGCTAAGCCCTGCCATGGTGTCGTGTTTCCTCCTTCACATACGGTTTTGTCGCCCGTGGCAATTTTGTCACTTTTTAATTTAGTTTCTAGCTAACTCTTAAAAAAGAAACGAAAAAGAAAACCCTGTTGGCTGGTCAAGGATGAAAGAGGTGGTTTTGCAATTACGGGTGGGTGGAGGGAGTAGCTCAGGGTCACTTGCAGCCAAGCATGGTGGCAGTGATGATGGTGGCCCCTGGACATTCTGGGGAGAGGAGAAGGGAGAAGGGAAAAGGAAGGGCTGAACTTGCAGCCTCTTTCTGCCTAAACTTTGCAAAAAAAAAAAAAAATACCCGACCTCCTGGGCATATTTTAAGAACTCTTGAATTGCTTGGAATATTTGCGGTCATGTGGTCAGCTTCCCACTCAGCACAGAGCATCCCATGGGTGCCCAAATGCACCCGGGCATGGACCCCCGGAGGAGAGTCCTCTAAAACCCAGGCAGTCGGGTACACTTTCCAGTCAGGTCATGGGTTCAAATTTGGCTATCATGTGATGTTACGATAATCTTGCAAAAGCATTCTGAAACGCACCATGGAGAGTGTGGGTCTGACTTTCCTAGAAGTCACGAATGATTTAAAATGATTATGAATTAATCATGGTTATTACTGAAAGAGTTCATCATCACTCACATGTCTGAAGGTCATAAGCATAGGGTCAATAGATAAGATTAAGTGTCTTAGGAATATGTCAGAAAGAGTATGTACACAGAAATGAAGTACGCACATAGTTCATTCGATAGATTAAATGGAATCCCGATCTGATCTATTACTGTGCAAATGCGCACACGCACGTCTGTGTGTGTGTGTGTGTGTGTGTGTGTGTGTGTGTGTGTGTTTCTGGTATCTCAGAGGCTTTGATCGCTGAGGGCTCTGTTACCTAAGTGGTAATTACTGTTCGTCACTAATTTGCTGATTTGGAGAATCTGCAGAATTTCTTACAACATGCTTTTAAATTCTACACACACACACATACACACATCTCCTACTGCCTAAAACATTCTCCCAAAGATAAGGATCATGTCTCTGTTTCTCTTGTGTTTAACACAGTGTCCCGCCCCCCACTAATATTCAATAAAACTTCATCAAATGGGTGAAAGTTAGGGGTAATTTGGGTCACTTTTAGGTGAAAGTACTGTGAGAACTTCACTGTGCTGCTCATGACTGTGTACCCCGTGATGAGAATAGTGCTTTGTGCATATTAATACTAGATAAATGTCAAGCAGAGATAGATCAACTAATTATCAAGATAAACAGATACATTAAAAAAAAAAACTCTGACAAAAAGAGCTTGAGGTCTATGAAAAATGGGAGAAAAGTGGAATGTAACATTTGTCTAATCATGGATGCCTAAAACGTATCATTTCTGAGAGAAAAACCCCACTAGATTTTGAATAGATAGACTCAACTTTATTGCGGAGGAAAAGCAAGTAAAAACAACGAGCCAATGAGTAGGCCAGACCTCATGCTCAAAGGCCATGTGATACAGCAGGAGAAACACAGGTTTACAGTGAGATGGATCTGGGCAAATTCCTGGATCAGCCCTTTCCAGCTGTACCACTGTGGATGGATTCAGATTCCTTGTATGGAAAACTAGGGTTTTAATATCTACCCCGACCAATTATAGAAAATCTATTTCCTCAGGGCCTGGTATTCAGTAGTTCATGTCTAGGTCCAGCTGGAGGGATAAGTGTTTTAAAAAAAAGTCTATAAGATAACTGTTCAAAGAAATAATAAGGCACCAATGGAGAGTTATCTGGGTTAAAGTGATGGGCACAGCACATGATGACAATCTTATTGATGAGTCTTATTGGACCACCTGATATTTGAGTAAAAATCCAGACCACTAAAGTTTACAGCGCAACTTGGCACAATGGTTTTGATGCTGATAACTCTAAGAATTTAGCTGATCCCAAAGAGACACATTCTTCTATTCGTGTCACAAATAACTTATTAACCAGCTGCTGTGTGCTTGGTACTTTTGGGGCACTAGGGATAAATAGTCAAAACTGCCTTCTCTCCTGGCACTTAACATCTTAGAGGGAATGACAGAAGATAAAACGAGCAAGTAATGGGTTAAAAGGTAACACCTATGGGAAAAAGAGGAAAGGGAATGTGGAATCTGGGGAGGTACGCAATTTAAAACAGCTGGCTGGGTGGAGGCAGCCTCCCTGAGACAGTGACTTAAAGAGCACAGCAGACGAGCCACGAGATGTGTGGGCAACAGCAGTGGTAACAGCACGTGCAAAGGCCCTGAGGTGGAAATAAGCCTGACCATCCCAAGGGATGCTGCAGACAGCTAACTTCAAGCACTAAGTGTTGCTAAGCGTTTTTTAAAGAATGTATTTTTAAAAGCAAAAAGCCACAGGGTTTTCTTTCACACTTACTACCTGACATTCCCTTACCTTTACAACATAAGCAAGCACCCCTTTGTGATTGACTCTTGCACTTAGAAACATACAACATGAATTCAGACTACTGTGCAACAACCTTCTATATTTTACATGGAATACATTTCAGTAACACTTACTATATTGCAGTGTTTTCGAAATGCTTTATAAACTTAAGCCTCATCGCCATCCTGAGGTAGGTACTATTGTCCTCATTTTTCAGGGGCCTAACCTGAGGCACAGAGAGGTTAGGATACTTGCCTGAACTTATCTGAGATGATACAGCACAGCGGTGAGACAGGTGGACGTGGGTGTGAATCCTGGCTCAGCGCCGAGACGGGGGCACCCTCCAGGCAGCCACTGCCTGCCCCTGTCTGCCTACGCCCTCCATCCGCAAAACGGGACGGAATCATCCACGGTCACTGTGGAGCCACACTGTGGGGACCCACAGTGAGGAGAGGGTCCCCAAACCCGCGCCCCTTCCCCTGCGGCCCCACTGGGACCTCCTGCCTTCCAGATGCCGTTTCTTTCCACCCCAGGGTTGGTCCTGAGGCTCCGACCACACCTGTCCCAGGACCTTTACTCGCTTGACGTCCCACAGACCTGCGAGGGACCGCGTCCTCACGCCAGGCGTCACCGTGAAGCTCAGCACCTCCCTGCACTCCGTGCATCACTGTTACTGTCCACATGTGGTCATCTCTCAGAGGTCCCTGGGTCGCTTTTTCTTCAGCTGCTTCTGTTGACGCAGGGCTAATTCGCTTGAGTTCCCCACACAGGGCTAGGCATATGATCGTGCTGAAAAGAGCCGCCCGGATCTCTGGTATCCCATCGAGTGGCGGGGCGGTGGGGGGGGGGGGGCGGGAGGTCTGGCCAGGGGTACGGCCGGCCCACGTGGAGGCCAGGGTGGGAATGAGCTGCCCCTTCCACCCCAGGAAACCCATCTCCCGGGCCGGGAGGGAGGGTGCTCAGCCGAGTTGCATCGGCGAATATTTATCAAAGGCTCTCGATTTGCAGACTTGCAGTTCTGGTGAACACGAAGCAAACCACTCTCTTTCAAGTGGCGTCTGGCAAGGTCTTCTGCCTGTCACTGGCGGGTTCGCGGGAATGTGTGGGCAGAGGGAACGCGGCTGTCGAAATCAAGCGTCGAATTTCCTGACCTTCGGGTCTCCCCCTTTTTTTTTTTTAACTCTTTACATGTCAGCTGCTGCCATCAAAGGGGCATCTCTCTGTCGCCATTGTGCGTTGAAGGTGTGAGGACAGCTGGCATTTTGCCTATAAATTGCCAACTTGATAATTAGTCGTTCAGATACCTCCCTCCCTTCTAGAATCTTTTCTCCAAGCCTCAGTGTTTTCAGAGGTCTCGAGGATTCCTGAGGATCCTCTGATAAAGCAGCTTGTAATTTTTATGAAGCCTGTGTGGGACGTGGTACAGGGTTGCAGGGGCTGGGGGTGGGGGGTGACAAAGGAGGCGACATTAATCCTGCGAGAGGCCTGGGTCCCTCTGGGTCCGGCTCCTCATCTGTCAAACACCTGGAGACGTAGCAGGGTTTGGGCGAGAGCCGGCCTGGGCCTGTGGCGAGAGCGTCCCTTCCCCAGTCCTGGGTGATGTCCGTTGCACCCCTCGCCTCACGGTTAAAGCGCCTTATTCCTCTGAGTCATAGCCACTGCCCAGCACAGAGTGCTGTGGTGTGGCTTCCACGTGAGGAAGGCCTGGCGGATGGCACACCACGGAGGGCAGGGCCGGGCGCTCTGGGTCACTGCAGGGAGCACCTGGATTGCGGAGACAGCCTCACGGGGTGGGGATGTGGTACGGGGCTGGCGCAGTGCGGCTACCTGGCCGTGGGGGAGCCTGGCTCTCCAGAATCCTCACGCCCCTCTCTCGTCCCCGTCCCTAACACTTAGGTGACAGAGGAGGGACACCATCCGGTGCTGCAGGGACCAGCTGTGGTCAGGCTTGAGTGGCTCTGATGGCTTTTAGAAGCCAGACCTGAGCCGCTGAATGGACAGAAGAGATGAGGGTGTCACAGGACAGAGAGTGGGGGAGGGTGGGCCGGCCAGGCCCAGCCAGGGCTCACCGCCCCGGGCATCGGGGGAAGCCGAGAGGCTCTGAACAGCCTGCCTGGCTCCCCAGGGCATGTGTGCCGACAGAGGCCTCAGGCCACCTGCTCGCAGCTCCTTCCAGAAGAGTGGAGGAGAGAGGGCCATGTCCCCTCCTGAAGCCCGGATCTCTTCACCCTTCACTTGTAGAAATACAGCTTTGGGAGAAGGCATGCATATTTTTAAGAAGCGTGGGTGAAGTTTTATAAATTAACTTAAAAATCAGTGTCTTCTTCGTTGCCTGAGAGATTTGCCTGAGTGTAGGAATCATCCGCTGACTCAAGCACCCTCTCCCAGGGCCCCCAGGGGCTGGCTCCCCATTCCCTCCGTCCCCAGCCACTGGCCCAATGGGCCAGCCGGACACTGGAGCCTTTCATTCAGGTGAAAGGTTTTATAAGCATTGAAATGTCAACTATTTTTGCTGTGATTACTAATTTTACCATTTTGGGTAACTTATTTTTTCAGAACTCATTTTTTTTCCCTCCTTATGCTGCCCCAGCATTCTGAGCCAGATAAGTAAACTCTGACATTTGTTTTTTGTTTGTTCTTTTGGCCACAAGTAAATACATGTTTAAGCAACAGCTTCCTACAGCTCTTGAATTATGCAATACGAAAATACCAGAGCATTTTAATTTTAGTTTCGTAGGTTGTATCATTGGAAAACGATTGCAAATGTAATGAAAAAAGTCATATATTTTCAAATCCATAAAAAGCAGAAGTAGAAAGCTATTTCTCATCTGACCCTCCAAAAGCCCCAGGGCCTTGAGCCCGGCAGCGTCCTGATGTGTCCTCCCCCACAGTCCTCCCAGCCGCCCTGACCCCCCGCCCCGTCCCCGAATTCCTCCAAGTCCTCCGGACACGTGACAGGAAGACCACCACTCACTTTAACGAGTGCTTCCTTTGTACCAGACGGAGCTCTAAGTAAGGGCTTTACATTCGCAGGTAACATCCTCGGAACCACGCGGGGAGGTAGATACCATTTTCATCCTTATTTTATAGTGGAGGAAACTGAGGCACAGAGACGCTAAGCGGCTTGCCCAAGGTCACACGGCTGCAGATCCAGACTGCGTGGATCCAGCACCCATGATTTCCGTCACCACGCGACACTTCACCCCTCTGGAACGCCACCTCCCCCCCACCCCTGTAGGCTCCGGCGGCCCCCTGCAGCCAGGGCTCTGGGGACTCATTTCCTCCCTGGGTTCTCAGGGGCCACGCACGTCCACGTGCATCACCCCAGTTCTGCATCCCCGCCGCGGTTCACGCCATTCGTCCTGGCACCATAGGAGTCTGTGGGGCCTATGGGCGCAACATGTGTCTGCAGAAGGTTGGAAGATTGATGTGTGTGTACCATATGGCTGATGAGGCTCGCTCGTGGCTGAAACTGGGCACAGCCCCTGGGGATATCACCCGCCTTTAGCCTGCTCTTCAATGCCCTCGGAGGCTGCCGAGGCCGCTGGCTCTTCTGCCCAAGCTTTCCAGGCCTGCAGGCCGCTGTCCAGGGGCCTGGACCACAAGGCAGTCCCGTTCCCCCTGCCCCACCCCCTCTGCATCTCTATCCATTGTGTCCTCTGTCTCTTGGCTTTTCATGAAAACATGGGCTGAAAAAAGCTCCCAAGAGATGATAGAAAGATCGGGCGTGGTGGGAGGGCAACCGGTGAGAAACAACCTTCGCCACGCAGCCACTCACAAAGGCCGGGGTCCTGGCACACCCACGGCACCAGGCTGCCATGCAGACCGTCACCTGCGACGCTCCCTGGCCGCCTCCATGCTTAGCAGAACCACTCCAGCCAGTGGGCCCGTGGCCTCCTGGTGCCTCATGCAGTCTCCCGGGACCCCGTGGCCACGTCAACTGACCACATCCAGCGGCCGCCTCCCTCAGCGGGCCTCTCTACCACCCTGGTGCTTGCCCGCACTGTTCCAAGTCACCCCTTGGACAAGCTGTCCTGGTTATTCTCTAGAACCAGTGCCTCCCACTCCTTGCCCTGGGTGGCTGCCTTCTTTCCAGCTCCCTCCATCTCATCTAAATGTCTCTGTCGCCTGAGGCCCCTGGCTGTGGTCTCTGGGAGCTCAGGGAGAACTCTCTCGTTCCCGGTCCATGACGTGCTCCCTCAGCTATGCGATTCGGGATTACTTGCGTTTCGTGTGGTTGTTCGGGCTGTATCATGTTACCGGCGCACATATAATTTGTTGGCCTTTTTTTTTCATTCCCCTGAGGTCTCGTTCAGTGTTTGTATTTTCCGAAGACTTTATCTCCTTGCCATTAATAACCATGTTTGGGATTCTTGTCTTCCTTGCATATTTTTTTTCCACATCGGAGTTCCTTTTATTTATTGCCTCTTAATTATCTCTTCTTTTCGATTCGCAGCCTATTCTGATCCTTGAGTGGGAGGTTTATTTAGTTCCAGTTAATGGAGAGCCTCCAATCCCGGCCTTCTCGACAGGGAAGCAGTATCACAGGGAATTATGTTTACCACGGAGCCCATGGCGGCCACCTCCTCCTGCCTCATAGACTCTGTTATCCCTGCCACCCAGGGCTCATCGGGGAAGCTGACGGAAAGACTCAGAGATACGATCTCTGATGAGAACGTGTAGCGTAATTGGGAATGCTTCACTGGGAGGTAGATGCGATGACCTAGCTGTGCTTCTTCCTGTGGGTGAGGCATCATTACATCAAGGACAGAGACGAGCTCTATTTGCCATTTCTTTGACCTGATGTACATGGCTTAGTCCTGGAATAAGGGACTCATTTAGATTTGAGATAAAGCTTCTCCATAGTTAATCCCAAGGCATGGCCTTGAGGGAGGGGTGACTAAAGACTTCCTGGGGTGGGAGGGAGGCCATCTTCCCGACCGCAGAATAAAACAGGGTTGTTCCGTGGTACAGAGGGCTCAAGTCCAAGCCCTGTAAAATGAGATCCTTGTTACATTTAGACTCCATCAGCATCTTCTGGCTTTGATTCCAGCCCTTTGGACATTATTCTGGGTAACCTTCTTCCGTTCTACGTTAAGCGCTTATCTCAGTATATTTTAGGTTATCGGGGGTTGGTTAGGAGCGTGCCGTGAATTGCAAATGAGCAGGTTTCCAAAAGGCCTTCTGGATCCTGGAAACTTATTTGATCCCCACACGTCTCCTCTCAGACTTTGAAAGCGGTTCACATGGAAACTGTTTCCACGTGTCCTCTAGCTCGAGAGCTCATCCCCCACTGTACATACGGACAGCTTCGGGATCAACCATGTGGGGCTGGGAGGGGTCTCGTCTGTGGGACAATCTGAACTGAATCCCTGTACCTCTGACACTTCCTGACTGACCCCTCCCCGCCTGCCACCTGCTACCTGCAGGAGAAATGGCAGATAAGGTGATGGAAACAGATCAAGTGGTCGATGGAAATGGTGCTTTATGGTGATGATAACGTGATGACAGAAACGATCCCCAGAAAGTCATTTTCCCTCTCTGGGTCTCGTTGTTCCCACCTCGATCTATTTATATTCCGGGTTTCATTATATATAAGGTCCTTGTTGGTCCTCGGATTTCCTTCTGCAGGGCTAACTAGGCAATGGAGGGCACCCCGCCCACCCACACCAGACCGAGGCTGACAGAATCGGGCGGAGTTTTCAAAATCCTATGCTTTCCCTAACATGCTACTTTTTCCACCTTTTTCTGTTTGAAAAGGAATCAGCGGAGGCGCTGAATGCACGGGAGGTCGGATTCTGTGCTCCCTTTGGAAGGCCTCCCAACCCCCACGCCGTCCTCCTGCCCCTGCTGCCTTGCACTGCCCCCCGACAGGCCCCTCTATTTGTAAAGCTCAGGAGGTAGAGACGGAGCCCCCTCTTCTCCCCAAACCGAGGTTAGCATAAATCCTCAGTCGGAGGAAGTAGACTCGCCAGTCGGGTGTCTTTAAGATCGCCTGGGCCTCGGGCCTCAGAGCCGTGCAAACGCCACCTGGTTCTTCATCTCTGGAGGGTGACTCCAGCCTTTGAAAGCCGTCGCCCCTGCTCTCGCTGTACGTAGGGGGGCTGGGTCGTCTCCAAGTAGGTGGTATCAGGAATTCCAAAGGAAGTTTCATCCTCATCTTCTGATTCCAGTGGCTTGAACACAGTGGAACCAGAGGCAGTGGTGTTCATCCTGTGTCCCCTGGGCAGCAGGTCACTCAGCTGCTGGAGACAGGACTGTCCCACCCCCTTCTGGACGCCGGGTCCTCGTAGGCACCAGAAACGCGGATGAGGTGGCTTCAGGGAGAGGAGAGGCAGGAAGGGGGACCGATGGTTCAGCTCATGAGAGCGTAGCAACCCCCACCCCATTTCGCCTCTGTCACACGCTTCCCTTCAGTCTCCCCTTATCCTGTCACCGCCCTCATCTTGCCAGGTGAATGGAAATGCTCCAGTGCAGCCCCAGTGCTTTATCCCACTGCGGGGGGGGGGGGGGGGCAAATTAAGATGAAAACGTGGGGTCCCTTGTTTAAAAAACGACTGAGTCTCAAGAGGGTGCGGCGAGCAGAGCGTGAGCCAAGCACAGGGCCTTCCTGAGCACAGGGCCACAGGTGGTTCGCAGGTCACATGCCTCGAAGCTGGCCTTGACCCCAAGACGCCACCAAAATAGCGCTGTGGCCTAGGGAAGGCCAAGGCACGCTTGTCACCGCTCAGGCCTAGATTAAATCTGGAAGACGCTGCCCCCTACCCACGTGGGGGGCCATCTGAGCCTTGGTTACGGGGTACGCAGGCCCGACCCCTGCCTCCTCCTCCAGCACACATGGTGCCTGCTCTGAGGGTCTTTGTTCAGGTGACAAAACGCAGCAGTGTCTCAGGTGGAATGTGCTGCAGGTAGAAATCTTACCTTCAGCCGGCAGTCAGGGAAGGGTGGGGGAGGGGCGCACATAGCCCGTTGCTCGGAGGGACTTCGTAGGGATGGGAGCCAAAAGCCCTCAAGCCACACCGAAGAAGAAATTGTTCTCTTCCCCCACCCCACCAAGGTAACTGCTATCGGATTAATCACCCCAGCTTCCCCAGAGCAGTGGGCTTCCAGGCCTTCCTGAACCCAAGCAGCCCCAAGATGCAGGGTGTCCGGATGACAGGTCACTCGGGAAAGGCTCCCATAGGCAATTCGGCTGCCTTCCAAGGCACAGCTGGTCACTGTCTCTACACCATCGCATCCTCAGGGGCAGAGGTCGGGTTCCCCGAGGGGCGGGAACAGCGCAGGTGATGGGGAATGGGGAATTCCTGCCCAGACCCTACTACGACCAGGTCAGGGACCAAGCTTACAAGTGTCACCAGCTGGATTTCTCCGAATGCTCCCCAGGTTTTCCTGCCGTGATAAAAGGCAGGTAAAAACCGGAATCGACCAACCAACCGATGAGCCAAACAACGTTTCTTCCCGACAAGCGTTAGAACATCTCTTCCCAAGGAGGCTTGGCCTGAAGTTCTACGGTTTCTTGAGGTCTTAAAAAATATTACTGTTTCCTCTTAATCCCATCTCAACCCCCCATTCCTCTACCCAAGCTTTTTCATGCAAGGTAAATATATGGACCATCATGAGAGCTTACTTTGCCTCTTTTCCGTCAATCAGAATACCAATCTTTTATAGGTTGTATGCTTTGCAAGTACCTTCTTTTTGTCTGATCAATTTGTATTTGGTGACTATTGTGATAGAGAAGTTTTTAAATTGAATGAAGGCAAATTTGTCAATCTTCTCTTTTATAGTTTGTGTTTTTTATGTCTCATTAAAAAAAATCCTTACCCGAGGATGAAAAGATTTTATCTTAAAAATCTCAAGTTTTGCTTTGAATATTTAGATTTTTAATTTGTATGGAATTTATTTTTTGTGCGGGGTGTGAGGTAGATCTCCAACTTTATTTAAACTTTTCATATGGATGCCCCCTGTCTCGGCGCCCTGTGATCACAGTGCCACCTGTCACCTGTCGAATTTTCCTGCACCAGCTATGCTTGACCTTTGCTCTTCCAAAAAAAGTTTAGAAGCGGCACTATCAACTAAAAACAATCAGAGTTTTTCTGGTGTTGGAGCTTCGTTGAATTTATTGTGAGAAATGTGTTAACATCTCCCACTGTGAAGGCCAACTGATTAATAATATGTAATTATGTCCATGTTATTGAGGTATTATTAACAAGAATAATACTGACATATTTAAAGTGTAAAATTTGACATATCTTAACATGTGTACACACCTCACCAAAATCAGGAGACTAAACGTCTACCTTGTTTTCAAACCCTCTCTCGGCCATCATAATCGTTATTTTATACAGCGAATTCATTTTGACTTGCACAGATATTTACTTTTCTTTTTTATTTGCTCACTATTGCTTCTTTCAACTTACTCTTTCTATCCAGGTTAATTTTTTTTTTTTCTTCAATAAAGACTTTTGGTTCCTCCATGAATGGTCTGAAGGTGTCTTTATTTTACCTGGATATGAATTTTAAATGAAGTTTCAACCGGATACAGAATTCTAGGTTGACAGTTTCCTTCAGCATTTTGAAACTATTGTCTGAAAGCCATCTGATGTCTGTTGTTTTCGAGGGCTCTGGGTCAGGTGGCTGTCATTCCTTCGTGGGCAGCCGTTTTTCCTCTGTGACTGCTGTAGAGATGCTTTGTCATCTATGGTCTGTAGGCTCCCACTAATGTTTTGACTCACGGATATTTCCTGCAACTGAAAAATGGTAGAATGCACGGGGCCCTGAACAAATACTTTTTGTGGGGTCCTCGTCCGTATAAATCAATGGAGTCAATAAAACCAGCATGTCAGCATCAATTTGGCAGCTTGATCACCCATGATCTTCTCTATTCTTCCTTTCTGGAACTCCTATTGCATATATAACTCTACATGTGTATGACTCATTTTATTTTTATGATCCCATCATGCATCCCTTTCATTTCCTCAGTTCCAGTTTCCACTCCACTAATTTTCTTTTCAATTGCGTCTCTTTTGCTTTTGAACTCTCTTTTGAGTTTTAAATATCGGTTATCATGTTTTTCATTTTTAGAATTTCTATTTGTTTATTTTTCCAAATCTGCTCATTTTCTTTCCCACAATCTTGCATTTCTCCTTCTTTTATTTCTTTACTTGTATAATAAGTATTCCAGACTGTGGCTCGCTGACAGGAAGTTCCCAGAGACACACTCTTGCCTGTGTCTTGCCTGCTGGTTCTGGCGCGGGGCGGGCTGCTGTCTCCTCCCATGACCCTCGCCTCCTTTACACCTGCTGATCTGGAACCTGCAGTATCTCCGCAGGCAATGCAATGGCCTTTCATCACGGTGATCACCTTTCTGGATGTCAGGTACTGGGAGAGTCCCCTGGGATGCCTCACCCACTTCCTCCCACAGCCCGTGGGGCTGCATTCGGCACCTGGAGGGTCTTTCATCCCCATGGTGGCTGAGAGGGGTTTCTTCAGCAGTGTCAGAAAACCATCACAGACTAGGGGAGGAGACATACCCTGTCTACCTTCCCCTACACACACCTTGGGAGAACGAGGCCAGAACCCCCAAACCACAGTCTCTCCCCCATGTCCACACCACCGGGGGCAGCTTCTGCAGTTACTCCCCACACCTCACAGGCCCCGACGAACAGGCGGGTTTGACTCGTTCCATTTTGCTTGCAGACACTTCCCACACCTTATACTTACTGTCAATAAAAGGAGAAATAATATCTTTCCCTTGCTGAGCACCTGCTCTGTGTCAGAGCTTTACATACTTTATCTCTGGGTCATACTGTATTTTTTTCTAGAATGTTCCAAACTATCATCAGTCTGCACTGGAGTAGTTTAAGAGACTCAGGATGAAATTCCAGCACATGCCATGGCATGGATGACTCTGGAGGACATTATGCTCTGTGAAATGAACCTGTCACAAAAGGAGAAATATGGTATGCTTCCACTTATATGAGGCACGTAGAGCCGTCAAATTCACAGATGGAAGGAATGGTGGGTGTCCGGGCTGGGGAGTTACTGATTAATGGTCAGAGCTTCAGTTTGGAAGGAGAAAAAATTCTGTGGATGGTGCTGGTGATGGTCACGCAGCGATGGTTAAAATGGCAAATTGTACATTAGCTATATTTTACCACAATTAAAAAAAAAAATTCAGAGATGTTAAATGAGTTGCTCGGGTCCCTGGATGAAGTAAGGAGCAGAACCTCTCCTTGACGCCACTCTGCCCCACGTCCAGCCACCCTCACCTCCAGGCTGCCACCTGTCCCCACCACTCCGCTTCACGACTGTCCCTCCCCCGTCTGTGTCACAGCATCACTCGCCTTCAGCTCACAGAGCGCAGCACAGACCCTGTCACTAGTCAGACGAATGAGGCGGTGGCGTGTTTCGCGGGAGCAGACTGCGACTGTTTCCGCCGTTGGGACGCACTGGGCGGAGGCAGGCTTCGGTGGGGCCCTGTGAGGCTAAGGGATCAGCCTGCACTGGCCACTCTAGCCTCGCAGGAGGGAACCCGGGCCCCTTGAGCCCTTCCCGACCTGCCCCCTTTTAAAGTCGGCCATCAGTGACACAGATTGCATCGTAAGGGGTTCCAGAGGCCACGCGTCCTTGGGATCCTGCGCAGTCTGAATCCCGTCCCACGCCGCAGCGCAGCTGACCCAGGACTGGGGGATTTGCGCTGGGGTTGGACGCGCGGGGAGCCAGAGGCCCCGCTGCTCCTTCCTGCCCCCTGGTGGCCGGGGCAGTCCTGCCAGAGCGGGGCGCCCAGGTTGGAGACCTCACCTGTCCCCAGATGCCTGGCGGGCCGCTGGCCTAGGCCCTGGGGGCGCTGCGCACAGGTGTCCTCACGGCCAGCTGCCGCGGCCGTACTGCACAGGCCCGGGAGAGGCTCCCGCCACCTGCTGTGCCCCGGGCCTTTTCCACTGTTCCCCAAATCCATGCACTCTGGGAGGGTGTAGAGAAAGTGTCCTTCTCCGGAGACCGGACAGGCCTTGGGCCTCAGTCTTCTCATCTGGAAACGGAGAGGACTGAATGAGTGGTCCCCAAATTGAGTTACATTAGAATTGCCAAGGGACCTCGTGTCACCTGCAGCTTCTGGGACCCACTGGGAGAGCCTGGCGTGGTTTGGGATGGACCCCAGGGAGTCCTGATTTGGTGCTAGACTACATTTTTTAAAATCATTGTGGTGAAATATACATCACGTAAAATTTACCATTTGAACCATTCGTAAATGTACAGTTGGGTGGCATTAAATACTTTCGCAATGCTGTGTACTCATCACCAGCCTCTACACCCAGAACTTTTTCATCTCCCACAACAGAAGCTCTGTACCCACTAAACACCAACCCCCCACCCCTCCCCCAGCCCCGTAACCTCTATTCTACCTTCTGTTTCTACGGATTTGCCTCCTACAAGTGGGATCATACATGCGTCCTTAATTGCATCGAGCACATTGTCTTCCAGATTCATCCGCGTGGTAGCGCGGCCCAGAATTCCCTTCTTTTTATGACTGAATATTAGTTCGTCGAACGTCTATACCACATTTTAAAAATCCGTTCATCTATTGATGGATATACAGTTCTGAGAGAGGAAAACGGGGTTAGGTGAGCTCTCGGGGGCCTCGGCAGCTCTAGCGTTCTGTGCTCCGGAGCCTGGAGCGTTTCTGCTCCAAGGTTATTCAGAAATGGTACGATGGGGTGAGGGGTGGGCAGGGGCGCAGACCACAGCCAGGACTGCCGCTTTCCTGGGACAACAGGGAGATGGCACCCTTGCGCCAGAACTGGAAATTTGCCAATAGGTGTATGACAGGTGTGGACGGTGAGCTCGTGGGAGAGGGCAGGGACCAGGCAGGTGATGTTATAGCCTGATCGTGCAGGCACTATAGTCTCCGCCCACGACCCGGGATTTCAAATCGCCAACACAATAGCCTGGACGACCTTAGGAAATCTGCTCCCTTTATTTTACAGGTGAAGAAAAATGAGGTCCAGAGAAGTTCTGTGCCCAGGCTCCTTCAGATAGCTGGCGGCGGAACTCCGACCAGAATCTGGTCTCTTGGCTTTTTTTGTCTTATTGTCCACTTCCATCAAGCCATTGCCTCCCTTTTTGGACATTTGGACTATGGCCCTTGGGGACCTGGAAAAAGATGTATGATAACAATGGAAAATCGTTGAACACCAACCATGGGCTTCCATGCATTAAGTTCTTATTTAGTTCTCACAACTATGCTGAGGTAGGGACGTTTACTGTCTCCATAGGGACGTTTACTGTCTCCATAGGGACATTTATTGTCTCCACTGACAGAGTCCCCCCACTGTTAAATGTAGAGGTGGGATTCACATCAGTCTCTCTGACCTCAGAGCCCTCGCTATTAATTAACCCCTAGATTGTGTGGCCTCTGTCTAAACCCACCCCCTCTTCTGGGGAAAAATCCCCACGAGTTTCATAGGTCGCTATAAATCCTTCAGTATAAAAGAGAGGAGACATTGTCTAGTCTGATGTTGAACCAATTTCAGAATATGTAAGTGGAAGTCAGAATAAATATTTCAGGAGCAGGGGGTGGTGAGGCGAGGCCGTGGTAAGCCAGCAACTTCATAAACCAGATGGCTGACTTCATTTAATCAGTTGTTCAAAGAACGTTTGTTAAATATCTACCATATGCCACGTAATGTTCCGGTTTTGAAATTTAATGATGAATAAGAAAAGTTTCTTCCCTATTTTGGACTTAGTCATTATATTGGGAGGTAGATGGCGAACAGACAACTAAGTACATGCTACATGTACATTAATAAATGCTGCGTGTTAGGAGGGAGGTAAATTAGGTGACAAGGTGTAAGGGGGGTTTGTGCATTTTAGATAAGGGTGGACAGAGAAGGGCTCTTGGAGGAAGGCACCTGAGTGGAAGTCCTCAGGTGAGACTCAGCCATCACAGTCTAAGGGACACATAAGTGTGAATTCCCAGCATCGAAAAGAAGGGAGCCAGTGGGAGAGTGCATGGGGTAGATGAGGAGTGAGCAGGAGTGGAATCAGGAGGGGCTTTGACGGCCAGTACAGGGTTTGTAAGTTACTCTAAGAATCATGGGGCTTCAAGGGATCTCTGAGTTATTCATTCATTCATTCAGTAAATGTAAACAAATACATGTATCTACATTATATACAATCAATGCATATTTGCATTTATGTTTATAATTAACAAATAATAATTAGACAAAAACATTTATATATAGTAACAAATAATGAGTAAATAAATGCCCATCATATGTCAAGCACTGTTCTAGGCTAAAAATATAATTTTCTGTGCAATTTTTCTTTTTGCTTACAGCCCAGCGGGAGGAAAGACATGCATGCAATCATGACATGACAATTGCTAAAACAAAGATACAGCAACGGACTCCTCAGTGGAAAGAATACTCAAACTGTGCAAGGAGTTCAGGGAAGACGTCATGTAGGGATTATCTATATGCAATGATTCATTTTGTGTGTCGATTGTTGTCATGTGTGTTGTTGGTTATGTTATGATTTGAGATGTGCAGTACGCATTCCCCAAGGAGACCAGGAGGCGAACGCTTGAAGAAGAGGCTATGGGCAGAGCGAGCACTGTGTCCAGACGTGAGTGAGCAGAGTGTGTGGGGAGCTGAGGTGCCTCGGTGAGCTTAGAGCGTAGGCTTGGGGCGGGGATGGTGAAACATCGGGCTGGAGCGGGAGATGAAGCTGAGCTGGCGAGCGGGGGCCAGATCAGGATAATCAGTGAAGCCGTGGGCAGTGGTGATGTAGAACAGAGAACCCTCCACTAATTGAAAAGAGGGACTTTTGGGATGAAATCTAGCCTGGAGTAGGAGAAAGTCAGTGGATTTGGAGCTAGCAAACTAAGAATAAAGTTGGGTTCACGTATCTCCACTTGCAAAACAAAGATGCTAATGTTCTTGTGTTTGGCGTAGGACAGAGGGCCTCCACGTGGCCCCAGCCAGGCTGTGTCTCACTCTCTGGGGACGCCCCCTCAGAACTCTGGGTGCCACGGGTCACCACGCTAGAGCTACCAGCCCAGACGGTCTCTCAGTCCTCCAAGTTCTGACCGAGTGCTGTAAGATGAAGTGAGGGGTCCCTGCTCTGTTGTAACATCCTGCGCTCTCTCCTGCATAAATATGGTCATGAAACCCGAATCTCCTCTCATTTTACTTCGGCATGGAAAGTCACTTCTTAATTGCATTGTGTGGCAGAAAGATCAGGGCTTCAGGGGTTAGAAATCCAGGGTTCAAAAGCCAGCTCCCCCATTTACTGGCTGCAGCTTTTAAAGCCATATTTTTGACACCTTTCTACCATTTATTATCTTTAAGGCTGGTTATTTAATCTCCTTGAGTCTCTGTTTCCTCATGAAGCTAGTAACAGTGCTCACGGGACAGATGCGAATATCAAATGAAATAATCAATGTAAAAGCTCAATAAGAGATAAGCTGTTTTCAAATGTTATGTATTTGAAACATTATGTATTTGAAACATTTGGATCCCCCAAATGAAGAGTCTGCTTTTAAGTATATTCATCACTTCTGACAGAAATGTCCAGTGTGCAAGGTCTAGTTATTAAGTATTGAGACCTTAAAAAAAAAGTCTTGAATATTCAGATAAATATTACCTTCACAGACATCTTTTGGTTGGATAATTTGTTATTCTGATAATGTTGCTGTTACTTATGAGTTCTTTGAAATGTATCTTTTGGAGCTCTCTCCAAAGCTGGTATATCCTTGGTGGGGATAATTCTATTCAATGGTTTAAATTTTGTTAAAACACCAATAATTATACCCATAGAGCTATAGATCATGAATATAATGGCAGATCAACCTAGATAACTCAAATGTGTTTAAAAATGAGAAATACCTTCTAGACCATGAGCTTGTTTTCTTGCGTGGCAGATTCTACTGTACTTTTTAATGTGGGATTTTTCTCGAGGCTCCTAGTCTACACCAACAAATTCTACCATTTGATTGAAGAAGTTTGGAAACTGACAACTGAATTGGTTTGCTTACGAAATGGCATGATGGGCCTTGAGGCCAGGGAGAGAAATGTTCTGGGGTGCCACTCCTAGGACCCTGAACCCCAGTGTTAGAAAACAGTGCAGAACCTGTTTTTCTAGTGAACATAGATTGGTTCCCTGAAGTGGGTTTGTAAGATGACGTAGGTGGGGTTGGCTTTGAGGAAGGGAGATCTTATGTTTGCAGGGACTTTGGGTTTTGGGGAACAGGCTTCTGCTGGACTCAGGAAAATGATGCTTGGGAACTGTAGATGACAGAGCTTCCTTCTCTGATTCTGTCTGAGTCACTGGGGACCTCGGGCTCTTTCTGTGTACACTCTCTTTACAGTAAAGTAATTCCCACTTCCTGAATTGCTGGAGAGAGAGACTAATTAAAAGGTCTCTGGCTCTGAGGCAGCTGACGTCATGCTTACGGGCTGTTTTGTATGTCTAATAACAAATGATAATCATGTTTCAAGGCATGGGCTCACTTCGAAAGGAATCGTTTGGGCCATTTTTTTTTGGAATAGAACCATAGATTTCTTTTGCTTATGCTCCCTGAACTAATATCTAGTCATCATACCAAAACCAACTAGAGCCAGGCCTTTTCCTTAACGGAGGGTTTCATCTTTGATGAGGGGCAAAGTCTACCGCATAAAGAAAAGTGGAGGGTTGGGATCTCAATCCAAATTATTAGGAAGGAGGCAAGAGAAAGGGGAAGGAGCAAAGGAAGCTGTGCCTGAAGAAGACAGGAAGTTCCAGAAGTTTCAGACCGACAGACCAGTGCTCCTTATGTGACATGTGACTTAGGCTTTTAAGAAATTCTTGGGCCCCTTGAGATTCTACCAGCCACTCTGCAAGCTTTGATCACTGGTATCTATTTGGCTTGGGGAATTGGTTGACCAATCAGCCCTTATATTATCAGTCTGTGTTTTCCAGAGAAACACACCCAATGTGTGAGTGTGTGTGTGTGTGTGTGTGCGCGCACGCACGTGCATGTGAACATGTGTGCATAGAGAGGGGGCTATTTTAAGGAACTGGCTCCTGTGATTGTGGAGGATGACAAGTCTGAAACCTGCCAGGCAGGCCAGCAGGGGAGAGTTGATGCTATAGCTGAATCTGAAGGCATTTTGGGGGCAGACATCCCTCTTCCTCAGGGGACCTCAGTCTTTGCTCTGAAGTCCTTCAACTGATCAGATGAGGCCCATCCACATTATGGAGGGTAATCTGCTTTACTAGAAGTTGATTGATTTAAATGTTAATCTCATCTAAAAAATGCCTTCCACAGAGTTGTGGGTAGTTGACAGGTTTATAAACTGAGAGAGCACATTCTCTGAAGAGGCCTCAACTAGGACCTGGCCTTCCATAACGTCCTCGTCAAACTTACGTTTCAGGAAGGGACATCTGCGAAGCTGCCTCTGTCCTCAGGTTTGACAGCCGCACTCAGGAGTTCCCGTGCAGATTTACTAAACCTGAGATTCCTCTAGGGAACACAAAGTCTACAGCACACATGACTGGACTTCAACCCTGGGCTCCACTCCCTGTTTCATCTCAGGTGCCACCATGTGAATCCAGCCAGTGGCTGTCAGGTGACTGAGGTGACAACACATTTGCTGGAACCTGTGTGGCTGGAAAGCTGGAGACCAGGACTTGAGGTCCCATGGTGAGGGGCATGACAGGAAGGAGTGGGCAGTAACTGAAGGAGGTGACACTTCTCTCTGTAAGCACCAGTTCTAATTTTCCTCCCCACTCTGACCCTGTACTTTCTGTCTTGCATTTGAAAAAACACTGTGTAAACCTCACTTTCTCTCAAGTTCCAAAGTCGGCTGTTAGCAGCGTGAGCAGTAACACGTTCGTTCTCCTGAAAGTCAAGTTAGTTTTGGGCACCTGGAGAGCACATGGGGTGACACCCTCAAGTATGAGAACACAGTTCTGGGGAGGATTCTGGGGTTCTCTGGGTGACCCCTCCCCCAGCTTCATGCTTGGGCTCTATTCCTTGCTGGCCCGTTTATTTACCTCTCAGTACACTTATTTGTGGTCAGAACATCTGAAAAGATCTTGGATGTGGCCTGCAGCTTTCAGTCACTGCAGGGGTGTGAGCACAGCCATGGAGACGAGGCCTCCTCGTGAGCAGAAGTGACAGAAGGTGAGGAAGCAGAGAGACCGGGGCCCGGCTGCTCGCCCCGGCCCGGCCACCCATCCTCCTGCCCCACGGACTTCCTGTGGGGAGGCCGCTCGGCCAGGCGGGGGACAAACAGCCAAAGTGGCAGCATTTCTCAGATAAGGATAAGAGGCCTAGAGAAAAAGTGACCAGGCAAGATTTTAGCTCACAGGTGAAGGTGACCGGCTAAGGTTTGGAAAATGAAAGGACAAATACAGTTCACCTCAAAGGCTGACTCGGATGTGGGGGCCAAGGAGCTTGGTGCTCACGGCTGAGCAGGACCTTCAGTCTGACCCTGGGCTGGGACGAGATATGTGATGCTATCCCCAGCCCCGCAAAGGTGGGTGGCCTGTCACCCCACCTTTGGTCATCTCAGGGGCTCGGGTCGCATGTCGATTTAATGTGAGCAGCTTCTTCGGCCATGTCCCAAACATATTTCTCACGTTTGGCACTGTCCCCCTTCAAAATCAGGATGGGACCAAGGTGACCTCGATGATAGGGGCTTTCCCGACCAGGGACTGAGTGTCTACCTGTGCCCACTGTCCAGGTGGCTGTGTCCTCTCAAATGCTGGGGTTATTCTGCTTCTGGAGCCAGGTCTCCTCGCCTAGCTTTCTACCTTCCAAGCTTCTGAAAGACTAGAGACGTTAGAGGTTTATGTCCTGTCATCCATTTGTTTAAAGGCAGGTAAACTCCCTCCAGGCTCAGTTCAACGCCCAGGGCACGGCAGACAAGACACCTGTCAAGATGACACTCAGAACCCAGCAATGCCCCCCTACTCCCCACGCTCTGGCCACTGTGCTGCTTGCCGCTCTCAGAGTAAGCCGGGCCTTTGCACGTGCTGGGCCCGCGCCTTCCACCCTCCCCCTGCGGGCCCAGCCCCCTGCAATCCTTCGGGGCCTACCCGAATACCACCTAGCTTTTGTGCTCTTCTCGACTCCCCCAGAACGGCCCGGCTCCCGGGGTCCCAGCTGAACTTGCACTTGTGTCTCCACAATCAAGACCTATTTTACAAATCCTGAACAGACTTGTCTCTCCCTCACTTCTTAGCATCCGCTTTGCCCTTGGCATTGTACTACCAAGTACGTACCTTACGCTGCTATCCGAATGTTCAGTGTGTAGATGAATGAAGGCTGGAGGTAGGAAATGGGCCTCTTAGAGTTTTCTGAGGGGAATTAGTCCTGTGCTCAGAACATCAAGGGGAGCAATCGGATGGGACGCATCAAGGTGTGTGACGTGAGCCTCACGGTCGGGCAGCCGCTCCGCTGACCCACCTCCCTACCCCGCCTCCCTACCCCGCTATTTAAGGATTGCCAGCAGACTGTTCTGTAGATCTTCTATTTACTGTAAATAGTCAAACCACGTAAGGAAAATCCCTCCGCAAAGATTTGCTGGCTAAACTCAACCCCAAACAAAACCGATAGAACACAGCTATTTCTGCCTGCAGTGGGAACCCTTAATGCCACTAGAAATTAAGATAAGAAGAAAGACTCCTCTGTCTTAATACACTAATAATTGAAATCTGCTTCAGAAGACCACCCGTGGTTCTAGAGAAAAGGGCTTTGCTGGTTAAGTTTTTAAAATTCAAGTCTCTTGGAGAGGCTAAGTTGAAAGCAGCCATAAATCACACTAATTCAAATGCCACTGGTGGTTTCTGAAAGGACCTGACCCTGGCCTGCTTAATCTCCGCAGCAGAAATCTAGTGACATAAGCAATATTACTGTGAACTGTCGACTTGATTCGGTGTAATTACATCTTTAGAATCTCATACCAGGTCTTATTGCAATTTATTAGATATTACAGAAGATTCTGGAAATCCTCAGACTGCTGTTCAGTTTCAAGATGACCGAATAATAAATTTAAGCTGCGTTTACCACTTTACCCGGTGCCAAATAGGTTTTTAAAAATCACACAGTATCTTCTCGAGTTAAAACGAGACGAGGAGACAAATTCAGAATGACAAATAGCCAACTGCAAAGAGACCTTCATAATAGTGGTAATAATGAAAATGTGTCATTTATGGGGCTATAGAACACTTGAGACCTCCTGCTAGAACCTCACAGGCTTTGAGTTACTTTTCTCAGAGAGTTGGGGCCCCAATAAACCCAGCCAATCTTCATGGACACCAGAAAAGTCCACAGAGCCGAGAGGCCGGGGTGCGGGTGGGGGTGGGGGAGGAGGAGAGAAGCCACGCTATCCATTAACACCACCGACTCACCAGCTGGAGAGCTGCTGTCACTTTAAGATGACCCAGTTTTTTCCAGGAAGTTTAAAGTCCTCTCTTGAAATCTAATAATAGCTTTAGAAGCTGTTACTGAGGGGAAAAGATGGGAAGGAGGAATAAAAGGATTGAGAAAAAAGGGGTGTGAGAAGCTAGGGAGGAAAACGGACACTTCCCAGGGATGGCGCTGCTCTGTGACAGCGTCTTCGCTTCTTGAGCCCACTCCTCTGTGGAACGCCCTCCCGACCTCCGCAAAGAACCGATATAAAACTTCTCCTTCCTTAGTTCCTCCTCTCTTTGTGTCATAAAATGAAGGGGGGAAGAAAAGAGATCATAATAAAAACTTGATGCCGAAGCTGCTCAAATAACTCAAAGCATTTTTCAATAGCTTGACGTGCCTGAGAAATATAGCCGGGTCACCGGCAAGGATCTCAAATGTCCCCCATAAAGTCTGAGGGGCCAGAGAGGGTCACATTGGAAGGACCATAACTTAGCATTCACACCATCAATCACTTTCTTACGGGACGTGCAAATAAGAACACCAGATGACAATTTTATTCACAAATTAAAAAAAAAAAAAGAACAAAGGTATTACAAAACTATTCATATAAGAAAACGAAGATTTACAAATTTATAAATTCCAGTATGCAAAACGGTAATGATGCGATCTAAATGGATTCGAACTACCTTGAAGCAGTGACGGATTTTTTTTTCCCTCTTTCTCATCTATTTTTTTTTTTTTTACTAGCACATCATCGTGCTCGACCTAGGTAACAGCAACATTTACACTTTAGCTAAAGTAGAAAAATCTATATTTGAAAAATATATTCCATATACACAAAACTAGAGATCCCCATGCCTTTCCGTGGTCGCTCTCTAAACACCCGTCTTATTCTTGTGGACGGGTTGGTGCAGCGTTCAAGGTCACCATCGTGCCCTGCCAGCCAGGCTGTCACTTGACGGCTTCCTGGCATTGGTGCCCTCGCAGCTGAGTTTACGTGAGTGCTGCAGGATAATCCAGCAAAGTGAAACGCAAAATGGATTTCTTTTTTCCTCAAGTGTTTACAAAGAGCGCAGATTATATAACACTGTATGTTTCTATCATAGGTGGGGGGTAAAACATCTTCATCTTGATAAAAATAAACCAGGATTTCTCAAATGCAGTATCAAATCAAATCGACTTTCGACCCCAAGTATTTCTCTGCTGATCAAAAGTGATGTTTCAGGATTTGGGGCCCAAGACTCATTCCCATCAATCTAGCTTTCTCCAGCGAGTGTTTGTCTTTAAAATCAACGAGGGCTCTACATATGGAAGATATATTCAGGTTAGAAAAATGAGTACAACCCCAGCCGACTTTGATCATCCCCTTGTCATAACAAAAATGATCAGCCTGCAAATGAAGGCGCACATATGTGAATCACAGCGAAGCCCACAAGGAAACTCTGCTTGCATTTTTATAGCCGCTGCTTGCATTTTTATAGCCATTTCGTGGTCATATCCTAAATATTTCACCTGAGTTCCCTAAAAGCAATTCTCATAAAAGTTGGTATTAAAATTTAAGAATCATTGGTTTATGTTAAAAAAGGACAAGAAAAAGTCATTCGATTGTGACTGGGCACTTCATAGACACGAAAGATTGTGGGTTACCATGAGACACTCTAATTTCCTATTTCAGTTAAAGGGAATGTGGTCACAAGAGGTACCAAACCCAGGCAAGCAAATATACACACATCAGAACCTGAAACTATGGATAAACTTCCAGCCACAGGGATTCACTAATGTTTTATAAAAAAAAGAAAAGCATGGGGTCATAAGTGAGAAGACAAAGATGTTCTAGGAAAGACAGACTTTTAATGTTCAGTTTAAATGTTAGGTAAAAGATGCTGATTTGGGTGGGGTGATTCTGAAACAAAATATTTTAGCGCATTGTAATACACCGATGTTCAAAGGTCTATTTCTTTTTTAAGCACAAAGGGGACAGAGCTCATAGTAATCAAGGAAAAGACAAAGGCCAGATCTGATCAAATAGGAAAAAAAATAAATCTTGCTCAATTAATCCCTCTCCAGGGCATAAAGATGAAGAGCAAATGAACCGGGTTCATTTCTGTTGGCTCCAGAGACAATTCTGGTGTGTAAATACCAGGGCGAGATGGAGCAACAACCCAAATAGAAGTGCCAGGCTCAAACCCCACATCATCTGGCTAAGATGGGACATTACTGTCCTAACCAAGCTTACAGGACCAGGAGTGATACTACAATGTCTTGGTCAAACTACATGAGGACTGTTATGGTCCATTTGCCTAAATGCTGCTGACGAATTGTGCTTTTTCTTCTGGTTCTAATACGCATAAGACTACTCACCGGACGATGCTTTTCAGTAGCAGCGGATCCTGACAGGTTGTACTTTCTAAAGCCCTTATGATAAGATATGATGCGAAATCAAAACCAAACACAAAACCCCCAAACCAAGCTCACAGATCTAGGGAACAGATTGGTGGTTGCCAGAGAGGGGTGGGGTGGAGAAAAACAGAAGATTATTTTCCTAAATACTTATCTATACAAGAGAAATTCTGGATCTTCTAAGCCTGGTCACAGGGACCGAGTAATAAACGCTTCCATATTAACTGATTTTCATAGAAATACGCTCATCGTTGCACGCAAGTCTCTAGGATATGTGTGGTAAGTGGTTTCTGATGCAGAGTGATGGGTGGCCCCTCCCCCACCTCTTTTCCTAACTCGATCCTCCCGTTAAAGCACCAACATTATAGCTCTGATTCCTGGTTAGGCCAACTGACCTCACCTAATGAACCCAAGATTTAGGCAGGCAGTGTGAAGTCGGTTCTAACCTTCTAAGCTAATTAGTTTAGAAGATGAAAAAGTGACCTTCATCAAAGAGAAACAGTCATGTTCATACTCATTCTACATAAAAACTAAGGGAACTAATCTGACATTGACTTTCAGTAGGATAGTCGGCTACGTGAAAGCATTTTCGGAAAGAAAATGCAGATGAAAATTTAGACTCTGGGTCTTCCGTCTTGTAAAACCACGTTCACCACGAACATGAGCATGACCGCATTTCTGGTTCTTGTTTCGGCCCGTAAGCCCGAAGGCTGCAAACGCAACGCATCGGTCTTTGAAGTCAGGCTTGTGTGTGGCATGGAGGCTTCTTGCTGAGGAAAGATGCAGAAGCGTCGGGAGAGCCTGCAGTTCTTTTCTTGTTATTCCTTGAGGTTTCGGCTTACAGCCGGTCTGGCTCAGAAGCAACTGGCTGAAAGGCGTAAAATGCCATTGGGTTGGTTCAGATGTACTTTTCTCCCCCAGACGCCATGCCAGGTCCAGACGTTGCTCAGTCCAGCCTACGTGGGGCAGCATGTGCCCTCGGGTTCTGTGCACCCACTTCTGTTCCAGCAAGAATCGACTCCATTAAACCTCCTAAAACAGCAACGGGAGGGAAGCTTTAAAAACCACATCTTACGACATAACGCTGCAACACTCACGCTAAAAAATTAATATACATAACTTTTACCTACGGCAGTACACATGAATTTAATCACATATGTACAGGAATGACATTCAAATATCCAGGGACCCATGTGCTCTTAGAATAAAAAATTTCATAGCAACTCTTAGTCACTAATATTTGCAGACAGTACTTAAAAGATGATAATGTAACGCGTAGCAAAGAAAATGCATTAACAAACAGTTCTTGCTGATTCTCAATTCGTTCAAACATTTAAAGCTTGTTTCTGTGTTGCTCTCCTTGAAAGCACTGTAGGTAAAAGTCTTAGGAGCCCTGTGGCCCTTTTTTTTAGAAGAACAAAGATGATTAATGAAGAGTGCCATTCTTGGTCTTCAAATTTAAAACTTACATTAAACTATCGGAGACAGTTTAGAAATAGTTTGGGAATAAGATTTCTCTTATAATGATCGCTCTGGAATATTCACATTCACAGGGCCAATGTCCTCCACAAAGTGGAGCTGCTAGATTTGTCCTTATCACAGAAGACCAGTGACCTCACCTCACAAGGAAACGAGGCATCAACTGACTACACGTGACTCTGAGTAAGTAAAACCTTCAGTGGCCTTCATTAACTTGTGTACCACCAATTTAGCATTGGTCACATATCAGATAAATTTATAATTTTTTTTCCTTAGGTCTCAGGAGATTATATAGAAAGAGAAACTTCTGAGGTACTCTCGATAATAGGAGATAGTTTTGTCAAATATGTTGATCAATTAATAAAATAATAACCACATTAATGCTACTGTGGGAGGCAAATTATACTCATTTTGCTGATAAGAAAGAAAATACAGATTTTAAGAGACTGAAAAACTAGAACCCAGTTCCTTTCATATCTTTCCTACCATTCCATTATTTCGTGTTGACATTTAAAATGTTGGTTAAAAAACACCACCAAAAAAGCTTTTCTTATAAGTAAAAAGACTAGAGTCATTCCTCCAAATATCTTAGTTCTGTTTCCTTCTGGGGCAGGTGTGAATACGGAAAATTCGATTAAAATTGTCACACAAACTAAAGACGGCTCTCATACTTACTTGCTTTATCCTGCACCATAACAATTATCGTCAGATTCTGGGTGGTCTCAAACCACCCACAAGAAAACTACTGTGCAAAAATAAAGTTTTTGGAAATGATTGCAACATGCATTAGAAATCTGAGCCTTGCACCCAGAAAAGACAAACGTGCCGTTTTGCTTTTTGTGATAAATAATGTGTATCAGATCACATCGTGCACCTTTAACTGACACAATGCTACATGCCAGTTACATCTCAACGAAGCTGCAGAAAAAAGAGTGGACAGAAGTCAACAAACTGAAAATATAAGTGAAGGCCTGGGGAGGAATTTAAGGTTTTATTTAAAATAAAATAATCACTTAAATAAAAAAAAAAGGCTGTTATGGCATTAGCTGCCCTTATATATCCCCCAAATGGAAACACAGTGCTTTTCTGAATTATGAATGATCCCATGCCAGGGAGCCAAGCTGACTAAACATGACCTTGAAGAACTCGAAGTTCCTTTGCTTTGGTTCATAATAGTAAGCTGCTGGTCAAATTTTTGTAGTAGAAATAAGTCTATTCTTTACCTTGGAGAAGTCGCCCATTGGGGTAAGTCTGAATTGCTTTTTAGAATCTAATGGACTGAACAAGTTAAGTGTTTGGCTGACCCTTAAAATAAAGAAAAGGGTAAATTTCCCAAAGATGCACAGTCGTGGCTAACTCCTATTTTCTTTTAAAGATCAAGGTTCATTCATTAAGTCTTACACATTCGGTAAATGCAAGCCAAGAGAAGTGCTTTTTGGAATCTGGAAAAGATTGTCTCTTAGAATGGGCTCAAAATATTATTTGCTGTTTTTAATTTTAGGGCAAAAACTGAAATGATTTACATTCTAACAATTCCTTCCCTGAATTCAGAATGTCTTATTTAGATTTATCAAAATTATCTAATAATTATAAGATAATATATCTTGGAAAGCTAATGAAAACCTTTCGCTAATAAATTACATTGTACAACTTGAATGCAATGTTTTCTCATTCTTTTATACGTAATAACTTTCTTTTCACAATAATTTGTGCTGAGAGTATCTTTATGTAGATCATAATCACCCTGACAACTGTCTTTGAAGTGGGATGAATATCACGCACCAATCTTTCTAAAACTGGTTCTAAAACATTAATTCACGTAGCTGTGATGATAGCATTCATCAACCCTGCCTCCACCTCACCAACAACGCAAACAGAAAAAGGCAGAGAATAAGCGGGTCATGCTATGACTTGGTATCAAAACGTTCCATTCCTTCGTCTTGGAATTTACTTCACAAAACTGTGGACAAACTACAAAATTAAGATGAGCGGTAATTCCGTTTGCAGGCAATACTCTGAAGAACAGTAGTTGGCCAGTTGGTAGCACAATTATTCTTGTTACTTAGACTTTCCCAACAACGGTGTGCAGGAAGCAGTCACACATATTTGTTAAAGTAACACAAGTAAGTTTGTCCTCAAAACCAATTGACTTGATCTATAAGAAACTTCAACATCTTGTCATGAGGATATAACTCAGATTAATTTTTAAGAGTCCTAAGACTTTTATTTTGAAGTAGGTGGCAAAGCATCCAATTGGGATGTTGGGATTAGTTGTGAAAGAGATTGCGTCCTCCTCATCCTGTTTTCTGCATCTCTCACCTGTGCTCAGGGTCGGTTACCTGCTCTCGGCTGCTGGGTGTTCTTGGCCCCAAAGGTCTGTGGACCAAAAGCCTTTCTTGAGGCTCACACTCAGCTAGGCTAACTCTTAAATCTTTTTTTTTTTATTATTATTACCATGAAAGTTATAACAATTATGGAGTGGGTCAAAAGAACAAGGTCAGTAAACAATCTTTCCCAGCTACAGAGGTATGCATTTTATGTTTTTTTTTAACTGCCTAATTTGTTTGTTTTTCCTCCCTTTACTTATCTTTTCTTCATTTCCTTTATTTTGAGAAAAACCAACATTTTCTAAACCCAAAGCCAACAAATGGTTTTGTACAGAACTCTCTATAAATTCTCTATAGAATTTTTGTAGTCAAAAGAAAGTACTGAGGATTTAGATCAATATATAACCTACACACTATTCTTAAAAGGAACACATTACCACCCATACTGTGACTTTAGACCATTTTTGGTATGAGTAGACAAGGATGCACTCAGGAGCACGTGTCACGGGCTATCTCAGTCCCAGGGTCCTGAGTGGGGCAGGAGGGACAAGCGGTGAGAATAGTGTTGGTCTCGTGGGGCCTGGGAGCCTCCCATTTGCTGTGACTCTGCTCTTTGATGCCTAGGGCTGGCATCATTCTTCTAGAAGGATGCACACCCACGATATATTAAAGAAATATTTATAAATGTTAAGTCGAACTCAGCAAAGTCCACATTTTCACCTGGAGGAAAAAGCAGGGATGGTGGCCAGGTGGTTCCTGAGTGCCTCTCTGTCTCCAGGCCTGCAGTTACCACCTCCCCCCCAAACCTGCTTTTAAATCCTTCTATCTAGAAGGTTCTCACAATGCATTTGGTCCCAGATCATAGCTGACAACCAATTTCCAACCAAATTGATCAATCAGTCAAAGCACAGTGATCTAGAAAACAACAGTATAAGAGAAGAGGGAAAGGAGCAGCTTTAGGGGATCCATATGCTCATGAACTTGACATTGAATGAAGTTCATTTAAGAATTGGGCATAAGACTATCTCAAGGAAGAACAAAGGTGAGGAACTGTTGACAAGATGCCCTCATAAGTCATTTATCTCTCTCAATCACGAATGGAGTCAGGGACACTGTGCTAAGTACAGTCAACCCTTGAACGACGTGAGTTTGAACTAAGCAGATTTATTTCATAAATATGTACAAGTGCTGTAAATATTTTTTCTCTTCCTTATGATTTTCTTAATAATGTTTTCTTTAGCTTACTTTATTCTAAGAATACTGTATATATAATCCATATAATAGACAAATATGTATTAATCAACTGTTTACATTATTGATAAGGCTTCCTCCAGTCAATAGTAGGCTATATTAGTAGTTAAGTTTTTGAAGAGTCAAAAGTTACCCTCAGATTTTCGACTGTAAGGGGGATGGTCCTCCAACCCCCATATTGTTTAAGGGTCAACTGTAATTGGGTTTACAAAGAAGAATAAGAAAATGCAGCTGCCCTTTCTGGCCTTATATATTAGCTGTCAAAATAAAAAAACACAACCCTAGAAATTTAATTTAAAATATATTCTCCTATAACAAATAAGAAGTTGCAAAAGATGGAAAACTTCTCAGCAGTTCCCCCGCATTTGGCAGTGGGAATTGGGTTCCACCCCCTGTGGTCCTCCGTAGACAATGCTACGTCCACTCCGAAGTCAAGCATCGCCTTACCTGGGGGCACGTCTGAGCGGTTAGGTTGATAACGTTGCCACTCGTCGGATCCAGCCGGCTTCTAACAGCTCGTGCATCCTGAGTCAGCACCGGTTCTGTCAGCGAGCTGCTGCGTCTAGATAAATCCGCAGTTTCTGTAAAGTTTTCGGATGGAGCTTGAACTGAAAAAGCGCCACCGACCAAACCCTGACCACGGTTGGAATCCAAGGACGATGAGCTTTCATCTTCTGGACTGAGGGAACGAATGTCTTCTCCCGTGAGTTCCGGGTAAGAGTCACAAAAAGAGATGTTGTCACCGCAGATGGGATTTTGCATCAGAGGCCAGGCGTCTGAAAACTCACCGCAGGTGGATGGCGAAAGGGACCGGAAGAGGGACGGCATCGTGTCCCCCACTGGACCTGCGTTTCTGAACACATGTTCACAAGACCGTTAAGAGCTCGGTGGAAAGAAAACAGCCCACTACCAAGCAACGTATGCGTTTCCGTTTTCTGGATGAAATAGCAATTTATTAAGTCAGAATTCTAGTGCTTCTTGTTGTTATGAACTTGTTTTAATACAGTAAGTTCAGTTACTCTGTCTACTTTAAAAGCAAATTTATAAACCTACTTCTAATCAACATAGTTATATTTAATCTGATGTTTAAAATATGCAGTTTCCTGGGTCTTAACTGAGTTTGATGGCTGCTCTAAAATTCTAAGGGTACATGACATGTTAAAAATTATTTGCAATGACAGAAGTGTCACAAATCATGAATATGAGACAAAAATAAAATTGAGTATAAAGTATGAAAAACGTTGCATAGGGTATTAGTAATTCTGAGACACTCACCTAATTCTTGCCAAACACATGCCCTTCCAATGTCCAGGAAGTCATTAACGATATCAAAAAAGTGGTGCCCCCGTGGAACGTTTTCAAGCATTTCACACGGAAATTGGTAAATGAGTAGAGTGCATATTTGCACACGGGAATATGAAATTATATTCTCAAAAATACCCGGATACCTCTCCTGGAGCGTGGCCTTGGACTGCACCCGACAACCAGGAGCCGCGTGGTCGAGGCTGCAGGCGTCATCACAGCACAAGGACGGGATCAAGTGAACGGGCCCTGGGAAGACCAGCAGACGTGTGAGGCACGGCACTTTTTTTCTGGAAATGTTCTCTTTCAAAACCAGCTTGAGACCGTTCTTGAAATGTTAGCGATTTCCGTTTGGGTAACGTTTTGGGAAAAGGGGATATGACGCTTAATTTTTTTCTCTTTTTTTGTTATTGTAGAAAACAATGAACCTCTGACATGAAGTACCTAAAGTGGTCAGATTCATAGAGACAGAAAGCAAAAGGGTGGGTGCCAGGGGCTGGGGATGGAGAGTCTGTGATCCACGAGACAGTTTCAGTTTGGGAAGATGACGAAGTTCTGGGGACGGTGGTGGAGGCGATGGCCGCGCAACCATGGGAATGTACTTAACTCACTGAACCGTACACTTACAAATAATTAAAACGCTGAGTTTTATGTTACGTCTATCTTACCACACTGAAATAAATAATGGAATGCAATGATGTAGTCTGTGAGAGGGTATGTGAAATGACACTCATGCACAGCTGATGATAGTACATGTTTGTTGTGTGGTCTAGCAACACAGAACAAGAACACAAAAATGTTCAAATGCTTTAACTCTACACACACACACAGAATTTTTTTTTTTTTTTTTTTTTTTTTTTTTTTTTTTTTTTTTTTTTTTTTTACTGCTAGGAGTGAAACTTAAGGAATAACTAGATATGTGTACATAGCTTTATGAACTATTCTGGTCACTGAAGCAGTATATATTTTGAGTTACAAAGATAATAAAAAATTTATTGAAGAAAAAATTTAAAAATAAGGACGGATATTAGATAAATTTAAAAATAAATCTTCCCCCACTCTATAAACTGAAAATAAACACCGTCAATATTTGGTGAACAGCTTTCTAGACTTCTCTATCTATATTTACGTAAACATATAATGCTGATTTTAAAAAACTATAAACGTACTAAAGCATACAGGCAAATACAAATACACACACATATTTTTAGAGGAAAAGACTTAAAGAAATTACACATTTGCATATACATATATATGTGTGTGCAGTCAAACTTTTCATGAGTATTATCTCTTTACTTTTATACGCAGAAAATAACATTATAAAACTAATATTTCCCTTTTGAAAAAAGGGAATGTTAAATATTGAGATGCAATTGCAAATGAATGTTAGGTAGAGCAGACACCCAACACACCTCCATCTGAATCTCTCTCAATGCAGGCCGCCATCCTGTGTTCTCTGAATGCTTACCACTGTGACCAATGGGAACTCGCCTGGAGTCACTACCAAGAAACTCAACAAATGTGTGTCACGTCTACTGGGGAATTTTTCAAAATTATTTAAAAGTAAAAAATACTGCCACTCCTTGTAGAAATGGTTGGTTCTAGGGCTCAAGCAAGGAAAGCATAAGGTGAGCCTGGAACTTCTTTTTGTACCAGAAAATAAGAAAGTGTTAAAAGAATAATGAAATATGTCAAAATGGCACTTGAACCGGATTAAAGGGACTTCCACTGGCCACGTCTAGAAAAATTTGATTGAAATAACGACAGCAAAGGAGCATAACCTTTGAATGGGGTCCACCAATTAAAGGAAATAAATAAATGGGGAATGAGGGCAAGTTCTTTCTTACCAGAGGAAGCCAACTAACGAATGTAGAAAGAATGATAAAATTAGAAAACCAGCATTTGTTAACCATCTCAGTAATAACTGACTCAGGTAAGAATCACCAGAGGATGCTCAGCTACTGGGCCCTAGTTTGGAGAGCAACAGGATACTTACATAGTCTCAAGGAATCGCTCGCAAGGTTTTTGTTAATTATAGGGAATGCCAATAACCGCAGAGCAGAGAAAGCTGGCAGACACTACGTTAACAAAGTGATCGGGTTACTTTGGGACAGATGGACACGCTGTGCCTCCTGGTATGGGGCACAGAGAAAGATCAACACCAGCTCTGTGGTACTTCTGAATCTAGTCATAAGGAAACATCGAAAAAACTCAAACTGAGGGTCATTCTACAAAATGACTGGCCTATGCTCGTCGAAATTATTAGTGTCATAAAATGCAAAGGAAGATTAAGGAACTATTCCAGATTCGATGGAGTAAAGAGATTTGACAACTAAATGCACAGTGTTATCTGGGATTTTCTTTTGCTAGAGAGGACATTAGTGGGACAATTAAGAAATTTGAATATACTCTTAAAATTATGTAATAGCATTATGTAGATCATGTAATAGTATTACTTAATGAATATACTCTGTAGATTATATAACAGCGGTTACTGATTTTAATAATCATGCTGTTATGTAAGAGAATATTCTCGTTCTTAAAAAACAAACACCGAAGTATTAAAGGATAAAGGGACATCATATCTGCAAACAATTTTTAAGTGGCAAGTGGAAAAAATGTGTGTGTGTGTATACATACAGACATACACAAAATGTGTGTTTACACATAAAATATACAAAACATGTACACATATGTATATACACATGGCATACTTAGAGAGATAAAGATGTTATAAAGGAAATGTGAAATGAGATAAATGGGAGTATTTGAGGAATCTGGGTAAAGGGTAGGTGAGAATTCTCTGTCCTAATCTTTCAACAGTTGTGTAAGTCTGAAATTACCTTAAAATAATAAGTTAAAAGAATAAAGGTACCATGATTAAGGAGGAAGTGATTTACATGATAAGCTGCAGTGAGCCCGGGCAGTGGCCGGCGAGTTAAGCTCAGCGTTTTGTGGAGAGGCGATGTGGCAAAGCCAACATGCATTTAATCTCTCTTTTCAGATAGAAGTTAAGATTAGGCAGAGTTCGCACAAAGCTGTATTTTATTACACTTAAAATTTGAGTTCATCTCCCGAGAAACTATTCTTCCTCACTCTGATTCTAGTGGCAACGTCATGGTGCAGTATCTAGAAACAGAACACTCAGGGCTACTAAGAGTCTATTACCTATGCGGGCAGAGGCAGAAACAGATCCGCCCACATCACAAAAGCCCTACATTTCACTCTGAAACCTATCCCTAAATCCCTAAAATAGAACATAGTCATGATTGGTAGAGAAGGAATTATGTTGAAACTCCTTATTCCACATGTGAAATATTAGATTAACAAGCTGAATCCTGCAATTTCTTAAAAAGGAAGACCAAGCAGTTGCAGGAGGATGTCATTCTCCTTGGGTTACACTTCAGGAACAGTCAGGAGAGATGAAATGGTGCTCTCAGCATTGCCCCGAAGGAGCTAGGGGAGAGGGCAGGGGGCTAGGGCGGGCTGCTGGCAAGGGCGCTGGCCACATGGAACGTGACTTTGCAGAGGTGAGGTCGTTCAGTGGGGATGGGAGGGGGAATGCAAGCGTGGAAACCTCGTGTTGATGAATATAAATGAGTGGCAAAGACAGCTGGTTTGGCCTTTGCCTGTTTTCGCCCATGTTAGAAGCCAGTTCCCATTTGCACTAATTCCCTGAACTTTCGTTTCTGTCAGTCATGTAGGAGGCAGTTACAGTTTGTTAAAAACTCTGTCACAGAGTGTCCTCCTTCCTCTTCTTTAAGAAATCCCAAAGGATGTTAAGATAGACCCGCAAACGTTCGGTGTGAATCCACCGGACAAGAAAGGACACAGACTCCTACTGTACGGAAGGTCGACATTATCTGAAATCAATTGATTCTAAACAACAAAGGCAAATTTGCTCAGCAAGTTGCTGGAAAACTCTAGGATTTTAATGAGATGACTATTTTCTTTTGGGTACTTAGGAGACTACTCGGCGTGCCTACGACCTCAGGGAATGGTGGCGAGTGACCGTGTAATGAGGCCGGTTTTCAGCAGAGAACCACGCAGAGAACCTGGCTGTGGGACAAACGGGAACAGTTCAGGGTCGCCCCTCTGGGTCCCCTCAGGGACTGTGGAGTGGCTGAACTTACCGCAGGTCTGGGCCGAGTCTCGGTGGCACGGACAACACGCTCTGGGAGCGGAGTCGCCGAGCTGAGGTCTGTCAAAACACGACAGTTCAGAACCGCTGTACTGAATGGCCTGTGCTCTCAGAGACCCTAAACGAGGACGAGAATCCTGTCAGTGGACACGACGTCCTTCGCAAAGGACTTTGTTCACGTCATAACACAGACCGATGCATCCTGACAAAGCAGGCCATCGTTCATGTTTTAAAATACTTCTTACACGGAGGCATAAATATGAAATGATTCGTCAAGAAGACTCAAAATGCAGAGTGCTGATGTTGCCAGAACTTGGAACGGTTTTTATTGTTGCCTGGTGGCACGGGGACATCGCTGCCTTTTTGATGTCCTCATCAGTCCACTCCCTCAGTGCCTCTTTGGGACCAGAGGACTGTCAGAGGTATTTCCATGTGCCCTCTGTCCCTGTCACAGCTCCTTGATTCTTGTCTTACTCAACTCTCTCGTGGGACACGCACATGACCATGAGGATAAACGCGCTTCGACAAAATGCTAAGACACAGCAAGAGCTCAAAACTTACAGCTGGGTTTCTTCTCCATGAACTGCCTCTTACAGTAGATGACGCAGAGAATGAGCAGGGCCAGGAGGACGGTGGCCAGGGCGCTGCAGATGACGGCGGCCAGGGCCGTGTCCCGCGGGCTGGAGGCCGTGGACGGGATCTTCACGAGGTTGACCTTGCTGGTACCTGAGAACCACAGGAATGGAATCAGCGCACTCTCCACCACCCGGAACTCAGACGCTTACCCCGAACTTGACGGTCATCTTTAGCAATGGCCTTCATGCAGTGTAAATACTGCATGAAAAAAAAAAAAACTCAGGAAACCATTGAGAGGTATGTTAAGATGGTCTAAGCACTCTCTCCTCTCAGAAGATTTCTAGAATATTACACCTTCACCCTGAACCCCAAAATGTGGGGTTCTGTTCCCACGACACTGGACACACACCCCTCAACACACTGAGTTGCAGGACTGTGCTTTTAGGTTTTGCGACTTGAGTCGTTTGTGAGCTGGGAATTTGTCATCTTTATCTCCATGTCCCCAGTACTTGGCACAGTGTTTGGCACATAGTAGGTACTTAATATTTGTTATTTAATTGTAATTAGACTATCTACATTTTTAAGCTGACTGAACTAAGTTATGCTTTTGGGGACGACTTTAGGGAAAAACAAGCAGTTGGATCATCCACGTCCTTGCACTGGGCCCCTGACTCCTGAGACAGTAGACATTTTTTAATGTCTTAGCTGTTAAATGACCGAATGATATCTACGTTTTGGAGAAAAGACTAATATGTTGTTGTACGATGGAGAGGTGGGCATAGTAATGTGTTAAAAAGATGCTTGACCAAAGTGGCATTGCACTGTGGTCAAGGGCACAGATCCTGGGATCCCACTGCCTGAGTCAACCTCCAGATGCGTGACCTTAAGCCAATTACTTAATCTCTGAGTCTCAGGCTCACATCTGTGCAAGTGGAGGCAGTAACAGCAGCTGTCTCACCTGGCTGCCGAGACCATGAAAGCACTTATGAGGGGCCTCCTGTGCCCATCGCTATCTTAGTGATGATGATCACAGTTAGCGCTTGAATTATTGGGGGGGGGGGCAGAGTGGAGGGGCAGTACTGGGATGGACAAACTCAGTTCTGAAATCTATATCCAGTGGAGTGACATCATATTCTATCTAACCGCAAAGGAATTTGAGAGGTAGAAACCTACACAGAGGGGCAGCTCTGCCTTCTCTTCCTCCGAGTAACTCCCGTGAGCTGAGGTGGGGCCACATTCTGTGCCCTTCGTTGCTCTCAGCTCCTTAGGGCCACCTAGTGGGAGATCCCCTCTGCTGAGGGTTCCCCCTGACCCCGCGGCCTGGCGGGAGCATGTGCATATCACGTAATTTTAAGTTGTCTAGAATCCACGTTAAAAAAGGAAAAATAAACAGGTAAAATTAATCTAGTTTTCTTAACCCAAGAGATCTTCAAATATTACCATTTCGACATGCACTCAATATAAAAATCGTTATTGACATCTTTCGCATTCTTTATTTTGTACAAAAACGTCAAAGTTGGGTGTGACTTCACATTGACAGCACATCTCAGTTTGGACCAGCCACATTTCAAGTGCTTGTGAGCCACGTGTGGCTGATGGCAATCATAATGACCGCAATGCTAGAGATTAAAATCTGGTATCTATGTTTGTGCACCACTGTATGACACTTGAGGCTGGAACCAGAGAGAAACTTTTGGGTTGATGTTTCTGAATCACGAATACAGCAGGAATGGTCATCTTGGAACACTGAGTCTCAGTATTTCTAGCCACATTGATAAAATCTTCTTGTCACCTGGGAAGGCAATGTTTTATTCAGGATTTATAGAAACTATATGCCTTGGGCTTGGAAGAATAGGAATCATAACCCAATCACACATTTTAAAGAATATTTGTTCATAAACATATTTAATAATCATAAATACAGACATACTATAATAATCAAATAGCACATATTAAATGCTCATCACACAGCGAGTTAAACAAATTACATCCCAGACCTGGTAGAGATTAAATCTCAAACAGCTTCTGTGAGTGGACAAATTCCCTAGGGAACGTATGAACACAGGCACAGCCGTACAAACACCGACAAATAAATAACTAAATAGGGATTTACATCCTCTGCAAGTGAAATAAGAGGCCACACTGACGGGGAAGTGACTTGGGAAATACAAGTCTCATCCATGTGGACCCGATGGGGAGCTGTGGCAGGCTGCCGTGGTCACTCACGTTCGTGAGACAGGTGGATGGCTTTAGAGGGCCATCCGGTCCCTTTGCTTAAACTTTGCATCAGACGGGCTGGCTCTGCTTAACACAAGGCTGTCATCGGACCGATCCGTGAAACATGATATGAGCGGAAGACTGCAAAGTCCCTAGCTAGTCCTGCTGTAACTGTTACGTGAAGCTAATCAATGAACATGGTATCGGATACTCAGAAAAACCCTACTAAGAACAGGTTAATGATTACAGTGTTTTCAGTTCCTCTTGTTTAAAATGTATTAGTCTACTTGTTTGCCTTCTTGTAAAAGGAACTGTTTCTAATTTATACATGAACTAAAACGCCCCCAAATGGGGATTTTATTTTTAATTTGATGGTTGTGATTCAGGATTTATTTTCCCCAAGCCAATCATAAAAATCTTGCTACATATTTTTCCAAAGTAGGGAACTAACACTATAATTGCAGTAAGATCGAGTGGCCATAACAACATCAATTTTAAAGGAAATGATCCCCTTCTCTACACATTTCCCAGGCAGCAGCATCTGAAGATGAACCAGAAAAATACAGCCATTGTATGTCTCAGTTTTTGACACTTATATTAGAAAAGGTGTGTTACATCAAACACCCTCTCAGAGGGTCCCCATGGGAAGTCGAGGTCTGGAAACCACAATTTTGATTCTTTCTTATATGTACAAGTTTATGACAGCACTTAGAGCAGACATAACCTTTTTTTATAGGAAACAGGTTCATCATTCTTAGGTTCAATGATCACATACAGCAGTACAGACGTAAATATGGAAGCTACGGGTGACTGGGCTGAATATCATTTGACTTCAGAGTAACCCCAGAAACTCATTCATATAAATTCCTTTTTCTGTGAATTTTCTTTTTGACTTGAGCAGTAAATTAAAAAAGAAAAGGGGGTGGAGGAGGAGGTCGGTACTAGTTATGTGAAGTGGTTTCCACTCTGTTACGTCCTAGTTAATTGAGATGTTGCTGAGAATTCTACAGAAAAGAATTTATCTGCTACAAACTAAAAAGTATTGTTTTGCTGACCTGTGGCTCCTGTAACGTAATGGAGAGTAAAGATTCTTTCTACCCACAATGCCTTGATGAAATTCCCTGTCCAAGCTCACCAAGCATATTGAATGCCTGCAAGGAACGTCCCTCATACCTGATGAGGATGCTGAAGAATCAAGAATAGGAAAACCCACATTCTTTGGAAAGTTTTCACTTTTCTGGAATACTCTAACCAAATAAGTTACTAAATCCCACTATAATCTTAGCAATTCTCGTTGGCGATTTAGTTCAGAGTAAGAACCGTTGTGTTTGCTCACATTCTGCATTGCATATATGACTCAGGTTCAACTTTGTATTACACATTTCCCTAGGAGGTCAGCTCAGTTGAACAATTAGGTACTGAGTCTCCTCCAAGGCATTCAGTGAGCTGAATAAGAATCTGAAGAGAAACAGAAAAGAAAACGGAGGTCACCAGCAAAAACTGGCCCCGTCCGTGGGCCACACCGTTGGCTGAGACGTGAACCCTGCTTCCGCAGACTTCTGTGTGCTTTCAGACCCGGATGCTGCATTCACCCTCCTGCCACTGAGGCGAAGTGCTGACAGTCCCCTGCCTACCCGTACTCGATAGATGAGGAGACCAAGACTTGAAGTGACCTGCTTAAGGTCACACAGCGAAATGGAGGGAGTTTGAGAACTGGAATTGGGCCCTTTGAGCCTTTCCAGTAGACCCCACGGTCCCATGAGGACACGTAGCTTCCAAGAGGGTGAAACGTTCTGTGAGATAACGATGAGCAAAGTGTGGCTCCTGTCTGTTTCTGTGTTGGCCATGCTCATTTCTGCGGGGAGATGCCGGCCAAGCCACAGAAAGAAAGGCCAGGGGACTGAGTGTGCATGGCGCCTGCTTCTGCACCCATGTATCAGCCCTCAAAGACAGTCTCGGCATCCCTCTGTCTCATGGGGACCTCAGTCTCACATAATGAGCCGGCAGTGGGCACAGTGAGCCATGACTGTCACTGCGGCTGAGGTGGGCTGGACAGGAAGCTTTCTGGAGGTGACTGGACCTGGAAAGGCTGGATTAGAGAGGTGGGAAGGACATGCAGAGACACCCGACGGGAGTGCACCAGGCCTGAGGATCTGGTCCCCTCCTCTGCGTAACCGCAGCTCCGCTCCTGACGCTCCCTGCGTGTTCGCTCTGACTTCCCGACTTCCCAGCAGGCTACGTCTAAACACCTGCTACATGCAAGATCATTCTTCTGCAGTAAATGCCCCATGCAGGGCCGTGTCAGGAAGGGCTGGCGTGGGAGGAAGGGAACTGGTCTCTAGAATCTGGCTCTCACCAGTTCGCGCCTGGCCCTGCATAGGACTCTGAACCTCTCTGAATCTCAGTTTCCTCACAGGGCAGATGACACAGTGGCTCACTGCGCAGACACCAAGATCCTCCAGGAGGAGCCGCTACAAATTCTCGTAGGGCCGATGGGCTCATGTGGAGCTAGCGCCATGCGCGCTTGGACAGGTCTGCGGCTTGGAAGTCCCCCAACCTCGACCTCTCCATGGCCTGGCTGCTTTCCCCCCACAGAAATGAGTGCAGCCTTCACGTTAAATAAGATGAAGCAGGATGTGCTATTTCACTACTCAGAAGTTTATATTTCCAGTGGAGCTGCTTTCTGGACGCTAGATTCATACATCCAATATCCTACTCAACACCTCCACTTGGACAGAGATGCGTCTTAAGCTCAACATAGCCAACCATCAAGCTGTTACAATCAGACCCACTCCCTCCCCAACAAACGCCCTGCTCCTCCCACAAATCCTTGCTACCTGTCATTCCCTCAGTCTGCAACCTTCCTCTCCAGGCTGCTGCCTGGAACGCTCTCTCAGCTGTTCTAGGTCCTTCCTCAAATGTCACCCACCTTCTTAGTGAGGCCGCCCCACCAAACTCTAAAATCGCCATCTCTCTCCAGTGCTTCCTCCCTCCTTCCCTGCTTTCTCTTTATCCCTAGCACTTATCGCCATGTACCACTTTATATATTTCATGTGTGTGCTCCTTGTCATTCTCCCTGTAGTGGGAGGAACAGCATCCATCCTGCTTCTCCGAACACACCCACCTGACTTGGGCTTAGGCAGGCATCAGCAAGAGGACGCACTTCCCAGCCTCCCTTGCAGCTAGGTGTGATAATATGTCCAAATTAGAGTGTTAGGGAATGGGAGGCTGAGTAGAAGTGATGTGTGTAGCATCTGTGTCATCTCCAGCTTAGGGACAAATTGCTTTCCCCAGACGCTCCCTCCACTGTGGGCTGGAAGCTGGAGGTAGCAGCAGCTCAGTCCTGACACTACGAATGAGGAAGCTGTTCAAAGGCTGGGAAAGCGACAGGAAACAGGAAGCTGGGCCTCCGAATGGCACCTTGCAGCAGAGCTGCCCCACCAGGCTGAACCGACTGGGTCGTCACAGAACGGAGGCAGGAAGTTCTACCTGAGGCTACAACATTTTAGGGTTTCCTTGTTACACAGCCTAGCCTCTGTCCTACCAATTACCTCCCTCACTAAAGTATAGGTTTCACAAGGGCTAGGATTTTTGCCAGTTTTGTTCACTCCTGCACTTATAATAACTATAAGAGTTCCTCGCACAGAGTTGGTGACTGACAAATATTTGATAAATAATGAAATAAATGAATGCTTGTGAAAGAAACTGGAAAATCCTAAGTATTCCAAAAATCTCATTTAATGGAGAATTGTCCAATCGAAACGATGAGAGTATGCCAACGACATGTTTGTGTTCTGCCCTTCCACACAAACTGTGGCTGGTGATAGTGCAGCTGGTAATAGCTGAGGGGGGCAAATAATAGATTCATTTGCATGTGCTTACTTCATATAATGTTGATTTGACTATGGGCGAAAAGCAAGGGTTGCTCAGATTTAACAACACACAAACCTTGAAGATTATTGAGTATAACCTTTGAACGAACACTGAACAAAAATTTAGCCTTCTCTAGTCAGTTTTAATTAGCATTCCATAGAGTCACCACAAAGGGATCTTACTTTAGTTCTTATATGCCAAATGGAATCACAGTTAACAATACACAGAGGGTGATGGCAGATTTTAATGAGTTACCGAAGAAGTTAGAAAAGGGACAAATCTTCTGGTGGTTAATCACACCTTCTGGAGAATGCTGCTTTGGTGTCAATTTCAGAAACTGATTGGGAGAATTGGATGGATGGAACAATTGAGCATTACTATCTTTTTTTTAAAATCAAATTAAACACATTAATCTTACATCTTTGTGTACCCCTGACTCCCCTAAAACTATGTAGGAGTATGAAGAAAATGACATGAGCATCTAGAGGATTGTTAACAACGGGAGCTCATAATGATTTTTCGTGGAAAGTTACCCCAACGATCATGAACACCATCACAGCCACCACATGCAAACACCTACAGTAGGCCAGCCCCTCACTTACTCACTTTGGAAATGTCAAAATAATCTTTATGGTAAGGGTTTTATACATGAAGAAGTCTACACACATCTATACTTTTTTTCATTTCAAATAACATTCAGGTGTTTGGGTCTAGAGTTGAGCCCGGTTTGTCTGACCCTAAAACTTATGCTCTTTTTTTCCCCTATTAATTATGCTATGGTCTTTCCAACCATTTAGAGCAAAAATATACTCTAGTGTGAAAGATTACTGATTCCAATTTTGTACAAGCCAATAAATTCTAGTTAATCAGTTAGCATACACAATATAATATGACCTACTTTAAAACACAAATATAGCTTCACAAACTCAACCTGTCTCACCCTTAAGATTAAAGAGGTATTGCATTTTATTGCAATGAGAAGTAATATATGACTTTTTAAATTTCTTTTTTAAATGTTATTTTTAAGGTCTACATAGTATAATTAGATGAGTAGCAAATAAATACAGAGGAGAAGAACGAGTTATAAATGAATTAATTACACTGTCTGGACTTCCATTTCTAAAGTTTCACTAATGCCTTGTGTTTTTATCAGAGAGTTTGGCACAGGACACAATGCATCAGATTTCCTTCTGTATCACATGTCACATTGGAAAGGCCAACAAAATAGGAAACGTGGCATTTTTGCTTGTTGATGACCATGTTTTGGCACAAGCACTTCAATTAACGATTAGTTCTGGAATATAGACATACAACTTAGACATTTTCTAATCATTTTCAGTAAAAGAGTTTATCTTTGACTTTTATATTTGTTTCAAGAAAACTACAATTCAATCCATTGCCTTCTGTGCTCTTCCATCATCATCACCAACAAAAAAACCCACATAAAATGAAGGTTTAACAAAATTAAAACCCAACGAATCTGTCTCTAGCCATGTTCTTTAATTAAAAAATTTTTTTAACAAAGAACTCTATGCAATTTTACTGAGGCAAAGATACAGTTATGGAGTCCGAGCTTTATCTTGTTAATCTAAACTGGTTAAATAAAAATATCTATGGTAACACTCAACATATGAATTCCAGATGTACCACAGAAGAGTCTGCCAATAAACAAAACAGTTTGATTTTCTTTTTTTATCCACTTTATACCAAGCACACTGACACTGGATGGATATAGTCATTTTAGACTGGTCTTAGAACTATGTGGTCTGTTTTTTCAACAACTGATAGTGATATTTTTCCAAAATGAGATTTTTTTTTCTGTTTGCACAGTCAATAAACAAACAAATAAAACTGGACTGATTTCGGTGGTAAAATATGTAACACAAAATTTACCATTAGTGACACTGAGTACATTCCCAATATTGTGAACCATCACCAGTAATTCCAGAACATTCTCATCACTTGAAAAAGGAAACCCCACACCCATTAGGCAGTCACTCCCCATCTCCCCTTCCCCCACTCTCGGCAAGCACTAATCTGCTTTCTCTCTCTGTGGATTTGCCTGTTCTGGATAGTTCATGTCAACGAAATCATAAAATATCATGTGGTCTTTTGTGTACAGCTTTTTTCACTTTGCAGAATGTTTTCCAGGTTCATCTACATTGTAGCGTGTATGAGAATTTCATTCCTTTTTATGGCTGAATAACATTCCACTGTATGGTTACACCGGTATCCCCTACCCCGCCACTCTTTGAAAATTTGTCTTATGCTACTTTGTTTTCACGAAAGACCTATGTTAGTACCGATTTTCGCTAACCAAAAGAAATCCGAAGAGGACTTCGCTTTTATGGAAAAAAGGTGAGAAGTAAAATTAGCGTTCAGCGTTTGTTTTGCAGGAAGCTCGTACAGAGGCGGCAGCACCCCGGGCGACAAGAGGGGCCCCGCCGAGCTCCTTCCCGGGGACCACGCTCAGCATCTCGGCATCAGGCCGCCAGAGCTCAGGGCTGTGTTTGTGAGCATCTGTGCTTTATCTCTGTTTATTCTGTGCATCTGTCAGCAAGATGTGTCCTAAGGCAATCGCTTCTTAGCTTTATGCCATTTGGGCTTAAAAGGGTTTCATAGGAACGCTCGGCTTTCAGATAGCGAGGGAAGCCTGTACCACATTTTGTTCATCCATTCATCAGATGCTGGGCATTTGGATTGTCTCCACCTTTGGGTTACTGTGAATGATGTTACTATGAACAATCATGGACAAGCTTTTTTCCATATGTTTTTAAACTTTTCACAAAGATACACAGGAACCGTTCCACATGCTATCAAAAGATACATTATCATTACACTCGCATTAAGTTAATTAATATGTCAGTCATATATTTAGTGTTATTACACTAAAGCATTAAGTTAATTAATAAATCAGAAAGTAAATATATTTCTTGAGCAAGAACTAGGCGAAGAGTAGAGGGAGATGGTGCCAGGGAAGCTGGTCAGGGTCCGTTCATAAAGGTATTTACAAATTTTAGTGAGGAGTTCGGATTCTATTCTAAGAATAATAGGAAGCACTCAACGACAGCAGAGTACATGTCTTTTTCAAGTGCATGTGGAATTTTCCCCGGGATGGACCATATGTTAGGCCACAAAACAAGTCTCAATAAATTTAAAAAGATTGAAATCAGACAAAGAATGTTTTCCAATCACAATAGAATTAAACTAGAAATCATTAACAAAAGGAAAACTGGATTATTCACAAACATGCAGAAATTAAACAATATACTATTGAATAACCAATGGGTTAAGAAGAAATCACAAAGGAAATTAGAAAATATTTTGAGATGAATGAAAATAAAAAGAAAAACCAAAACTTATGGGAAACAGCAAAAGCAGTATTAGAAGGAAATTTATAGCACTAAATGTCTACATTTAAAAAGATCTAAAATCAATAACCTAACCTTCAACTTTACGACTTTAGAAAAAGAAGAGTGAACTAACCCAAAAGCTAGCAGATAGAAGGAAACAATAAGGATCAGTACAGAGACAAATAAAATTGAGAATAGAAAAACAATAGAGAGAATCAATAAAACTGAAAGTTGGTTCTTCTAAAAGATCAACAAAATTGACAAAATTTCAGGTTGACTAAGAAAAGGAGAAGATTCAAATTGCTAAAATCAGAAATAAAAGACAACACATTGCTCTTGACTTTACATAAAAAAGATTATAAAGACACTATGAAAACTGTGCACCAACAAATTGGATAAACTAGATGAGATGGACAAATTTTTAGAAATATATGAACCAACAAAACTGACACAAGAAGAAATAAAAAATCAAAATAGGCCATAACAAGGAGATGGAATCAGCTATCGAAAACTTCCCGATGGCTTCGCTGATGAATTCCAACAAATATGTAAAGAAAAATTAACAGCAATCCTTCTCAAACTCTTTCCAAGAAGTGAAGAGGAGAGGATATTTCCTAAATCATTGCATGAGGCCAACATTAACCTGACCAAAGTCAGATAGAAGCTCTACATGAGAAGAAAACTACAGATCAAGGTCCCTTATAAATATAGATGCGAAAATCCTCAATAAAGTAGTAGTGAATCTAATTTAGAGCATATTAAAGGATCATACACTGTGACCAAGTGAGATATCCCAAGAAGGCAACGGTGATTAATCATACAAAAATCAATCAGCTTAATATACGATAAGAAAGTAAGAGGGGGAAAACCCATACGATCATCTCAACTATGCTAAAAAAGTGCTTGTCAAAATCTAACACACTTTTGTGATAAAAACTCTCAATAAATCCATGAAATGCCACCACCACGGCAAGTGGCAGTGTTCTGCAGTTAACGGCCACTGTCTTCATGGTCCTGCTCTCCCTTCTACATCTCTACTGTTAAGAGACTCAGGCCAAGAAACGTCCATACTTCCCCATCTTCTAAACCCAATCCAATTGGCACCTAGATGTCCAATATAGCAAGGACAGAACAAGTCTTCACTGAATCTGCTAATTCCACGTCTTATTTTATTGACACAGAAAAATCTGAGGATCCTAAATTTGATTGGTTTGAAGAGTGTGTGAAGGGTTTGACTAGATGATAAATGCCAATATTAAATTTGGTGGAGTTTCATGTACAGGATAAAGAGAGATAATATCCAAAATTAGCTAAGATATGATTTTCTTAAATGTGACTTAAGAAGGATGGAAAATAAGAATAGATTCTACCTTATCTAGAGATAAAGGATGGGAAGTGGAACAGAGACTCACTTTTCATTTGGTTTATTAAATCCATAAGGCCATGAAACAAGTAATATAAAAAGCGTCCATGATTCTATTTATGCATACGTTAGAAGTAACTGCCAGGTGCTACTGTAGATCCTCAATCTATTGTTTCTCGGTACTAATTTGACGCTGATATATTCTAGATAGAGTTTTGCAACATTAAGCTGTCACGGTCCTCTTGGGAATGGAATTCCTTCCTCCGAGGCTTTGGATTTGACATAGCATTTGATGTTTTATGTGGTAATTGACAGGTGCCAGGGCAAAGATGGATTGGCATCTATCCAAAATCCAACTATGATGAGTAAATTTTGCTTATACTTGTAACTTATTCCTATGCAACAAGAACATAAGATTCATTTAGCTAAACAAATTCCAATGAGTAGGCGTGCATGCCCTCGACGAATTATAAAATGCTTTTTTATGTCTGAATATGTTGAATAATTTTTACAACTCTGAAAAAAATTATGTTTCAAAGATAAAATGGACAAATCTTGAAATTAAAAATGCGAATATGTGAAGGAGCCAAAACTGTAAATCAAATATTTGGGAAATGAAGACTGGAAGCTAATTGGCATTACATTCAGTAAAACTTTTATACTCTTTCTGTAAATACTTAAAATAAACTCTACAAATAAAATTAGCTACACTTGGAATACTTTCTGTTATCAGTCAATATTTTTAGTTATTTACATCTGGGTCCTCAGCCTAAAGTGGGCCTAATTCTAAAAAGTAAATCTTTTCACACCTGCCTCATTGCACAGAAACCTTTTTTTAAAATAGATACTGCCTACAGTCTTTTACTTGAAGATCACACAATGATGCCTAGACAGATGTTCCAGTGTCTAATAAGGCCATGGCAGTCTTCATAACCAAAATCATTTTTTTCCCATCTTTAGAAACTCACATAGGAATAACCACCTCCAACAGATCTCAAGCTACTGTGTGAGTGAATGAACATTTCCTTTTTCTCTGTACCTGGATGCTGTCCATATATTTCTGGGTTGTATATTACATTTATGTATTTTGATTTATGTATTTTGATTCATAGTAACTTTTCATGTGATGGAATTGATCTGTATTGAACACAAACTGTACATGAAAAGGAATGGCTGAAAGAGAAAAAAGAGTAGGGATAAAAGAGAACTTCCTTGACATGATAAAGTTCAAATATGAAAAACCCACAGCTAACATCATATTCAATGGTAAAAGACTGAACACTTTTCCCTTGAGATGAGGAAGAAGACACAGATGCCCGTTTTACCACTTTTATTCGACATAGTATTAGAAGTCCCAGTTAGGCAAGAAAAAGACATAAAAAGCATCCAAACTGGAAAGAAAGAAGCAAAATTATCTTTGTTCACAAAGATAACAGATGATCTTATATGTAGAAAACCTTAAAGAGTCCACAATAAACTGTTAAAACTAATAAACAAAGTCAGTTAAGTTTTAGAATACAAAATCGACATGCAAAAACTCAGTTATATTTTTATATACTAGTAATGAACACTCCAAAAGGGAAATTAAGAAAATAATTCCATTTACAATATCATCAAAAAGACTAAAATACTTAGGAATAAATTTAACTAAGGAGGTGCAAAATTTGTACGTTAAACACTGCAAACATTGTGGAAAGAAATTTAAAAAGACCAAATAAATGAAAAGACATTTCATGTTCATAGATTGGAAGACTTAGCATTGTTAAGATAACAACACTATTCGAAGTGGTATGCAGAATTAGATACAATCTCTATCAAAATCCCAATGCTTTTTCTTTGCAGAAAAGAAAAAAACATCTACCTTAAAATTCATGTGGAATTTTAAGGATCCCAGAATAACCAAGATAATCTTGAAACGAACAAAGTTGGAGGACTCACACTTCCTGATTTCGAAACTTACTATAAATGCTACAGTAATGAGGAAAGCGTGATACTGGAATAACGACAGGCATATAGGCCAATGTTACACAATTCAAAGTCCAGAAATAAACTTCTACTTATATGATCAACTGATTTTTGACAAGGGCGCCCAGTCTAGTCAATGGGGAAAGGACAGGCTCTTCAACAAATGGTGTGAGAAAACTGGACATACACCTACAAAAGAATAAGGTTGGATGCTATCTCATATATGACAGTAAAAAATTAACTAAAAAGAATGGAAGACCTAAATTCAAGAGATAAAGCTATAAAATTCTTAGAAGAAAACACAGGGAGAAATCTTCACGATCCTGGATTTGGCAATTGTTCCTTAAATATATACCCAAAACATAGGCAACACAAGAAAAAACAAATTGGGCTTTATCAAATTAAAAACTTTTGTGCTTCAAAGAATACCATCGAGGACATAAAATGATAACCCACAGAATGAGAGAAAATATGTGCAAACCATATACCTAGTTAAGTATTTAATATTCAGAATATATAAAGAACTACAACCCAACAACAAAAACACAGAAAATCCAATCATGAAGTTGGCATTTTACTTGAATAGACATTTCTCCAAAGAAGGTATGCGTGTGGCCAGTAAGCACAGGAAAAGACAGTCAACATCATTAGTCATTAGGGAAATGCAAATCAAAACCGCAATTATATACCACTTTATAGGGTGAAGGGGATAACAATAACAAAAATAAAAATCAAACAGAAAATAGTAAGTGTTGGTGAAGATGTGGAGAAACTGCAACCCTTGCACACTGCAGGAGGGAAATCTGACAGGAGCCAGCTGATTTCTTCCCTTCTAGGTGCTGCCCTAATTAGCAGTCCTTTCATGATTTAAATGCAGGTGAACCAAGGCAGGACCCCAAGGCAGCCCCATGCTTGCTTTCTTTTAATACTAATACTGATGATTCCCAAAGATGGTTGGATTATAAGCAGATTCCACACCTAAGAAGTAAACTTTGTATCTTTATTTCCCACTTGGTCAAGGGCTGAACAGTGAGTGGAAATGAAATGAAATGAAATGAAATGTAAAAAGTGACAGCAAAGGAGTGTTTGGCAGTTCCTCCAAAATTTAAACATAAAATTCCTGTATGACCCAGCAATTTCAATCCTAGGTATATGCCCAAAATAATAGAAAAAAGAGACTCAGATACTTGTACACCAACGTTCATAGAAACATTATTTTCAATAACGAAAAGGTGGAAATAACCCAATCATCCAGAAACAGATGATTGGATAAGAAAAAATGATATATACATACAGTGGAATATTATTCAGCCCTAAAGAGGAATAAAAATTTGATACACACTACAACATGGAAGTATCTTCAAAACATTATGCTGAGTGAGATAAGCCAAACACAAAAGTACAAATATTGATATAATTCTATGTATGAAATATCTATAATAGGCAAGTTTATAGAGACAGGAAGTAGATTAGAAGTTACTGGGGGTGGGGGACGAGAGGGGGAGAGGGAGTTACTGCTTAACTGTCACAGTTTCTGTTTAGAGTGATGAAAAGGTGATGGAAATAGTGAGCAGTGATGGTTGTACAACATCGTGCATGTAACCAATGCCACTGATTTGCACAATTAAAAATGGCAAATTTTATGTTATATATATTTCATCACAATAAAAAAATACTAGGAAGCAATAGTAAGGTTTCAAGCATGGAGCAAATCCCAGACACATTACAGTTCCATTTACTGATGGGATGGTGAAAGCTTGAGGAACAATGGATTTGGGGGCAAGCAAGGAGGAAAGGAATAAAAAATTTATTTTGAAATGTTAAGTTTGAGATCCTATTATCTCTCCACTTGGAGCTGTTGGGTTGGCATTTGGATATCTGGACGAGGCAAAAGAGAGATTGTTATTGGAGATAAAAATGTGAAAATCATGAGTGCGTAAAGTCCAAAGCCAAGGGACTGTTAAAATCGCCTATATGCATGCTGCAGATAAGGATGAGGACTGAGGACAGAATCCAGATACACCATGAAATCGGGAAATCTGACGAGGAGGAGCCAGCCTCTGAGATAGGAAGAAAAAAGAAGCAGGAATGCTGTCAAGGAAGCCTAGAAAAGAAAGCATTTCAGGGAAGAAGTAGTAAAACAAAGTGCAAGAGATTAAATTCTTCTGATGCTTAAATAGCTAGGCTACACAAGAATATCCTATTTTGGCGATCAGTTACAGAACGTAAATTTCGAAATTCTGGAGGAAAGTTAAAACATATACTTTTTTTTTGTTTTTTGTTTTTGTTTTTTTAATTAGTGACCTTGCCAATTGTAGCCGACTACAAATTTATTGTCGAATAAATCTTTGGATTAAAATGAAATCAAAATGTGATTTTGAATTGTGACATCACAAAAATAAGAGGAATACAGCTCAGTGGGAGTTTATGATGAAGGGTAAATGTGACTTATGTGAGATTATGTAAATTAAGAAAGTACCATTTTCCAAATCAATGATAGAAGGATTATACTAGGATTTGCACCTTTTCCTAAGGAATCATTCTGACCTTACTTTTGAAGCTTCACCCAAATAAGTATATATGTTTTTGGCTTGACAGCTGTTTACCAACATCTGAGACTAGAAAACGGTGGCCAGACTCTCTTGTAACATCTCTTGTTGTGCGCACACAGAACCATAAATTCACCTTGTCAGACCAGTCTTCAGACTGGGAGTGCTGAGTTTACAAGTTAGTGCTCCTGTTTTTACTTTCCTTTTTGAATAGAGATCACATCAAAAATAGTACAGCTATGCAAGCATTTTTCCTTTGTTGAGCGATGTTGTAACATTTGTTTACAAATACAGAACTTCTGAGCTTGATGTCTCCTTTTGAGTTTCCTTCTGGGCACTGCCCTAATTAGCAGTCCTTTCATGATTTAAATGCAAGTGAACCAAGGCAGAACCCCAAGGCAGCCCTAAGCTTGCCATAAGCTTTCTTTTAATACTAATATAGATGATACACAAAGATGGTTTGATTATAAGCAGATCCCACACCTAAGAAGTAAACTTTATATCTTTATTTCCCACTTGGTCAAGGGCTGAGCAGTGAGTGTAAATGAAATGAAATGTAAAAGGCCCCAGAACCAGAGATCCACAGCATGCTGCCATGGCGATGGCAGGCTCTCCGACTGTGGCATTATGGGATGGAGATTATCAGGTGATTTAGAGACCCTCAGCTGCCCTCGGAGGATCTTTGAGCCCTCTCCCCATCCAGCAATTCTCACTTATACAAGGATTTTTTTCAATAAACACCTACAGCGTTTTCAATCCATGATTGGGAGTCTGGGGATGTGGACAGCTAACTGTCTGCACTGATCTACTGTCATTTTAAAGAGGGAACCTGAGCATCTGCAGATTTAGGTGTTCCCAGGTGGTGGAGGTGGGAGTCCTGGAACCAATCCTGCACAGATACAAGTAAGTTTTGGGGGAGTCAAAAATTATACTCATCTTCCTTGGAAAAGTGTCTATTCAAGTTCTGAATTTTCTGAATTCAGCTTCTGCCCATTTTTTTTTTATTGTTTTGTTTTGTTGTTGTTGTTAAGTTGAAAAAATTTAGAATAGAGCTACCATATGACCCAGCAATCTCTCTTCCAGGCTTTTACCCCCAAAATTTGAAAACACTTATCCATAAAGGTATACGCACACGTAAATATTCATTGCAGCATTATTCAAAATAGCCAAGACATGAAAACAACCTAAGTGTCCTCCAACAGATGACTGAATAAAGAAGATGTGGTACATATATACAGTGGACTACTATGCAGCCATAAAAAAGATGAAATACTGCCATTTGCAACAACATGGATGGATCTTGAGATTATCATACTAAGTGAAATAAGTCAGATGGAAAAAGACAAGAACTGTATGATTTCGCTCACATGTGGGATTTAAAACATAAAGCAGCAAACGAACAAGCAAAATATACATACAAACAAATAAAAAACAAACTCATAAATACAGACAAAGAATGGTGGTTGCAGGGGTGGGGAGGGTAGGGGTGGGGTGGATGAAAAGGTTAAAAGGAGTCAAATACATGGTGACGGACGGAGACTAGACTTTAGGTGGTGAGCACACAACAGAGTACACAGGTGTCAAATTATTAAGTTGTACATCTGAAATTCATAATAATGTTATTAACCAATGTTATCCCAATACATTTAAAAATTAAAGTTAAATTTAAAAAGTTATACACAGATTTGCGACCGTGCAGGAGGCTGATGCCCATCCCTGCTTTGCCCGAGGGTCAACTGTAGTCTTAAATTTAAAGCACGTAGAAGTGTCCTTAATATTTAGGTTTATTCTCATATTCTTATAAGAAGAGTCACTTAAATAATAATTTCCTTTAGGTTATTAATAAACATTACTCTCTATTATAAGATATTTAAAAAGACATGATTATAACCAGTATTCTAAAATGGTTCCAATTATTTCATATTATCTTTTGAATGACAGAAGGAAAGGTCCAAATCTTGCAACTAAAACACCAGTGATATGAATGAAAGCTCTTTAGTACATTCTATAAAGTTTTCATCAAATTGTCTTTCTAAATTTCTTGTAACAGAAGAGGTGTGTAATTAGAAAAGTAGAAGTTTCTTTAACTGTCTATCGGTTCTTTGCTCTGTCAGTTCTTATCTGCAACTTTATCTCTGATCTTTGAAAATCGTAGTCGGTAGAACAAGGTAATAAAATAAATAAGGTAATCAATTGTTAAGAGTGTGATACTGAAAGAACTCTTACGAATCAAAGGGTTAAAGATAAGAATGCAATATCGATATTTTATTTATATAGAAGAACAGTTGTTTTTAACTATACCTACTAATGATGAAGTAGAAAATGGTTGCTATGGTTGTCCAGATTAATTAATATCCAGAACAACAATGAACAAATTCTTGTGGTGAACAGCTCAAATATATAGAGCCCATTCAAGCTGTGTTTACACAAACCTGATTTCACTGAGTGAGAATTTAAACAGCGAAACGCATTCTCAAAAGGTCTGGCCTGCTTTTTCGCTGGGGCTCTGGAGAAGGCAGATGCTGGAACCAGAAGCAATGCTTGTCCATCAACTTAAGCCCTTTGCTTCTGAAGGATTGTAGATGAAATTTTGAGGATTAGGACAGCAGCCTCCCACTGGCACGTGTCAGGCCTTCATCTTTTTTTCCCCTTCCTTCTTCTCCTGGCTTCAAAACTTTCTATAAAATGCTGCAACTTTCTGTAAGATTCCAACGGTTAAGAGCTTTGTAGTAGACGGTGTGGCTTAAATAAAACCTCAGTTTTGCCACTTCCTAGCTGTGTTACCAAGGGTAAATGACAACCTCCTTGGCTCAGCTTCTATGTCGGTAAGATCAGGAACAACAAAACCTACCTCACAGGGTTTTTGTGAGAATGGAATGAAAAGTCAACACATAAAAAATCAGCATGGTACCCCACACACAGTAAAATTTCTGTAAATGTTAGCTGTGCTTTTCCTACTGTTATTCGGAATGAGACATTATAATTATTACTACTTGGAATCTGGATTGTCTTTTAACTCAGTTGAAACCACCTACATAGTAGGTTGGCTACAGAATAAATTGATGGAACGGGCTACTTGCCACTGATTCTTGGTGCATTTACCCTCATAACACATTCCTAATGCACTGGGTAGTTCAGGAGGAAAATGAATAAAAACAGGTGCAAACTGATCTCCCCAGAAGTTTAGATGTGTTTCTTATAAAAGACATAGCTACCACCACTTTTATCTAAGCGGTCTTCGCAATATGATCTCCTAATTGGTAACGTTAAGTAAAGTTAGGTAACAATAAACAGTGATTAGCATAATAACTACATCTTGAAGACTATTGTAAATGAAAGGGGTAAAGCCATTACTAAGAAAACCCTTCAGAAAAAAACGCTTTGACAGGCAAATAAGAAAAATGTTCATTACTTGTCAGTTACAGGATATAGAGCTGAAATGCACCCATGAGGCTTTGTAGTAACCACAGAATTTCATGTTCTCACCTGGAGCATGTGGATGACAATTTAAAGGACCTGCACTTCTTTCTCCTCAAATACATTTGGGGAGAATTCTGCACCAGATGAGACGCTAGCGGACAGTACCACGACCGAGGATAATTTTTGTATGAGATTTCCAAATCCTTTTCAAAGGCTTTTCTTAAGAATCACTGGTATAGGTTCTTGGAGAGAATAAATGAACATCATATGATTGTTTCCACCCTTGCTCCTTGAGCATTAAAACCATGGTTTAGACTAGTTTACCACATAGCGGCAGATAAACAGAAACAGAAACAAACATTAAGCAAAAATAATTGCTTGTTTAAATTATATGCAAAAGGGGCACAGGAGAAAAAGAAGAAATGACAGCATGAAAGGAAGACAGAGAAGAAACCTATATCTACACAGATCTTCGTCTGAGTCAACTTAAATGGTCTGGCCCTACTGCAAAATTATTAGCAAAAAAGACCGGTTATCTGGACATGATAATTTTCTTCATGGACAAGGTACTTGACTTAATTCATTCATGAGGGTGGACGGGTGACACTCAGATGAACATCTTCAATGTCTGGATTGCTAACATGGGAAGGGAGATACTCCTATCTGAAGAGCATTTCAAGAGAAGTAAAGAAGAGTAAGGAGAAGCAAGGAGAAAGGAGGCTGGAAAAAACATCTGGCCTAGCACAGTGTTTATAACCAAAACGATGCACTGAGCAACGGAAAATCCCATCTGATGTTGGTGATACGTTACCCTACACCTCTTCTCTCTTTTGACTTTACCTTTGTGTTTTCACCTGTAGAGAGTCAAAGTCCCACTCAGAGCTGTATATATTTTAGTAGTCAAGGAAGTCTGTGATTGTCTTTATCTGGCAATGAGCTGACTGTGAATTAGGTAGAAATATGGCAGTTTCGATTCTCATCAACATGGCTAGCAACACTTCCTTGCTTGAATTACTAACTTGCACAGTTACAAAAACTGATTTTCACAAATAAGACAAGTCACCAAATCTCTACTTGGTGTGTATTGACACGGGCTTAGTTCCCTGTGCAACTGAGACCATTATTTTTCATTGCAAATCTCCTCCAACTAAATAAACAGCTCCCTCCCCACAGCGTGTTTTAACAGAGGCGTTGGGCAGACAGCTCCTTTCTCCTGAGACAGCACCACCCAGCACTCTGCCCGCTTCTCCATTCATCACTAGGCTGGTGTATGAGATGAGAGTAAACGCCAATGGAGACTATAGAGTAAGCCGACAGTACTTAAGTACAAAGCACTGTTGCCATGCCGATATAATATTGTTTTGTTTTTAGATCGAAACACTGCAGTTTCCATCATCCATTCCGACTGCAATAGTAAGTACTGTGTATTTCAATTGTATCTCCTGTCACATCCAGCAGTGTACACTGCTTTGAAAGCCACCTTTCTGAATACCCGGGTCTCTCTCCTCCTTCCTGCCAGCCGCTACCGTGGTTCTGGCCCATCATCTGCCCCTGACCAGCCTGCAGCCTCACAGACTGCTGTCCCACTGCCCAGGTCGGCCACGGGAGCCTGTCACGCTTGGACCACACGGTACTGGCTGGGGAGCTGCCTCAGAAATAGACCAAGTGGACTCTGAGAACTGTGATCTTCCATGGTGTACCCCCAACACTGCCAGAGAGACACCAGGGGCAAGGGAGGGACAGATCTACCCGGGGCGCGGCTGTGGCTGGGCCGATGTCCTGTCCAGGCCTGTCATCACCCAAGAGCACTGATCATGGAGAACCGACTCTGATCGCTGATGCTGTTGTAGACAGTGAGTGGCTAAGATATTTAAAAAAAAATTTTTTTAATTTGCCTTTGGGTTTTATTTATCAGCACAAAACGTGAATGTTTCTATACAGAAAATGAAAATTGACTATATTTAGCAGATATTGACCTGAACAGTCGTATTTCTTCTCAATAGGACAGAAGAAAATGACAGATGGACAAGATGAAGAGCTTTCCAGTTTGAGATGTGTACATAATTAAATGTACTATCAGAAATGCAATGATAAAACTAAAGGGAAATGGGCTGTCAGGGCATTCAGTAGCCCAGATCACGGCCTAGAGGTCTGTCTTCTGGTGGGATTGTGTAGGTCAAATACTGTGGTGTGTGTCTTTGAGGGAAGAGAAGACAGAGAAGGTGATGATCAAAGGCGAGAGGCTGGTGGGGGCGGGGAGGCGTGTGACAGGCCATCGCTGCCCACTGAGGGATCATGGGATTGACTAAAGACTTTCACCGCCATGTGCTGCTCAGAGAAAGTCTGCTATGCCAAAGGCGAGCTCATTTCTTTAGATTCTTCTTTGGCACTTGGTGAACTGTAAATATAACTGTTTGGTACATCAATTACGCACAATACCATAATTAACACTGAAAAATTCACAAGCCACAAAATGGCAGCAGACCGTCTACAGTATCTCTCTACAAATATGATACAGTAAAGAATTTCTTCCTGCTTTCAAGGAAGTTTTACTTCCTTTTCTTATCCCATAGTCCTAGAAGGTCTTGCTGTGTTTGTTTGACTGATGAAACAATGAAGCTTTTAAACTTCTACATCAAGAAGCAGAAAAGACACCATAAAAGAAATACATGATTATGGCCTTGAACATCTGTGCCCAAGGATACACAAACTCAAAAATGTTTTGCTTCAATCGGGACTAACAGACAGGGCTGCCATCTGGGCACCGAGACAGGGATATGAAACTTGGGCCCCTCCCAGCCCCTTCCTGCGCCTGGACTCTGCTTAACCCTTGCGGTGCCAGCCTCCATTTCAGGCCCTGGACTCCAGGTTCCTAGGAAGGCATGGCCTTGTTAATTTCATCTCGTCTCTGGAGAGGGTGAAGAGATCGGTACACTTTCACTCAAGGACTCTGCATGCTGTTAATTCTCAGGTTCCCTGCTCTTAGTAAAGGAGAGAATTCTTATTTACGTCACTGCAGTATTTAGAGAAGTAATCGTCTGTGAAATTATTCTAAGATGCTGAAACTCAAATGATGTCTACCCGCTCACTTCCATCTAAAAAAAAAAAGTGTGTATGCTGATGCATGGTTTAATATGGCCGGGTCTAAACTGGAAAGAAAATCTGGATTTGGACTACTGTCTCCTATTCCAGCAGACTTGATAATGTTATTAATTTACTTATAATTTTACAGTTGACAGAACTTAATGGTAAAGGACAAAACTCTGGGTTGGGTCAGAAAGGACACACTTTTTGAGAGTCTTGGAACATGAAGCAGATTCAGAAATGGAACCAAAGCTTCATTCCTCTTTTAAAATTATTAGAATCTTCATTCAGTTCCGGAAAAAACTGGGGCAGAGAAAAGTTAAGTAACTTGTCTGAAAGTCAGGTGTTAGGACCAGGACTCAAAATCTAGCACTCTTCATAGTGAAGGTTAAATGAGCAAGTCCAGGAAAAACATCCAATAGATATTAGTTTGCATTAGTCTTGAGACCATCGAATGAGGTAGTTATGTGAAAATGTTCCTTCAGTGGTAATTTGCTTTAGAAGTTAGAAAGTCCCTGATTTTATTTTTCAGATCTTTATCTATGTCCCAGGGGCCTAAAAATAATAGAAACCATTTATGAGGAGGGAAAAATCTACAGTAGGACGTAAAATCTTAAGTTAACCTCTTCCAAATTTGTGTTCTGGCTGAATTTAGAAATAAAATCAACCAAATGCTTATCCGTAATTTTCTGTAACATCACGCAGAGAGAGCAAAATATGATATTATATTATTAATATAACTAATAATTAAATGAAATGTGTTTCAATTACATTTCTTAAATTAAACTAATAATTAACTCTTGAGAAAGGGTGGGAAGCCCATTCTTCAAAGTGTGTACACTTAATCACATCAGCTAAAAAGACGGCGCTGAACTAGTCTCCCTGCTTCGTCCCTTCCTCCCCGAAGGCTAGCCTTAGTGGCAGCCAGAAGGATCTTTTTAAAACTTCAGTCGGATCGTGTCCTTCCTGTAGCTGACATTTTCCACCTCCCTTGGAGTCATGACCGGGTCTTTCCAATGCCCTAGAAGCCTTCTTTGGTCTACACTGTCCCCCCATGTCCAGCCTCCCCACTCACCAGCCTCTGCGAAGTGTGTTGCTCAGTCTGCCCTTGGCTTGCTCCCTCCTCCCCTTCTTCAGGGCCCTGTCCCAGGGTCACCTTATAGAGGCTTTCCATGACCACCTGATTTTAAATAATACCTCCACTCTGGAGCATTAGAATGTCAGCTCCTGGAGGACTGGGAATTTAGTCTGTGTCTGTCACTGTGGGGTCTCCAGCGACCCCATCAGTGCTCAGAGCTGGTGTGGGATATGTTCATTTGTCAATGAACGAGGGGTCAACGTCAATCTCGTGTGCGAGTAATTTGCAACATGGCAGAGATGTTTTCATGGCATATTTTGCTGTGCATCAGGCCCTCAAAATGTACTACTATCTGTTTCCTAGGTTAGACAGCTCAGTCCCAACGACTGTAAAAAGTAATTTTTCTCATTTTTAAAGAATAGCATGCCTCCTACGAGACTGAAAATCTTTCCAAGAATGATTGACTTTCAAAGACTTTTTTTTTTTTCGATAGTGGAGATTTTGTAGAAAATCATTTAAAGACAAAATTCAATATTTTATACCATAACCCTTCAGTCCTTTGATAGAAAATGAAACAAGGACAGAAAACACTAATATACACCTGCGTAAAATTTAAAAATTGCAACAGAATGAAATGATGTCCAAACCACACTGTCAAGACAGTTGGTAAATAAGACAGAGAGACCTTTCTGAGTTCACTCCCAAGTCACCGCTTAACACGACCTAGCTTTGCTGGGGGGATGACAGGAATGTTTTACACCTTCACTGGGGAGATGATGGTGACATAGACCCACGCATCCGTCAAAGCTCACCGAAACGTACACTTAAAATGGGTACCTCTTCTTGTGTGTCAACTATATTTCAATAAAGGCAAAAAATTATTTTGCAACAGTTCTAAAAATGTACTGCTTCCCTTTAATTATAACTGTATAAGTATCGAGCAAAGATGTTTCTTGAATATTTAGTTAAGAAAATGGCTATATGGTTCATGATACAGACAAAACTTATGAATACTTAAAATAATTCCTCCGAGACGGTGAACACAATAAATGAAGCAGTTAAAATGTTTTCAACATCTGAAGTGGGATATTATCTTTAAAAAATTAATTCCTGTTTGGTATTTGACTTTGAGCTTTTACTTTTTACTGTCTAATATCTTTTTTAACCTTTATTTTACACTAAATTTTCCTAGAAGGAGGAGTCAATTACATTTCATTTCTAATTTCAGGTTTTTTTTCTTAATTTTAAAGTTATTTTTAAATGTTCTTATTCCTGGTTCTTCCGAGTTCACCCCGCAGGGCAGCAGTACCGAGCACGGCTTGTCAGCACTGTTAGGCCGACTTGGGTTCGAATCCCTTCTCCTCTTCCACATAACTACTTCCTAGCTATGAAGTGAGGGCATTAGATATGCCCACCACAGAGAAACGTTTGCTATTTAAAATTATCTTGGTGGTTCTCTTTTCCATCTTCAAAATGATGTTTCTCAAATTCAACCCCTTTCCTTAAGCACTTGACATAGGAAGTGGCCAGCCACTCACCCATGTTTAAAGACAAAAGGGTCCCACTCTCTGCGAAGCCTACATGTTCCAGTCTCCTTCAGGACGTGAGCCCACAGAGGACAAGGTGTCCTGGCCCAGAGTGAACCCTTACACGTCAACTCGTGAGAATAAATGCTCTGTGTATGAAAGACAGTGATCTCCAAGCTTAAACTGGGTATTTCCACTATAGGTTTGGCATAAACTATTCAACTGCTTTCCTCCACATTATTTATTTTAATGGGTACACATGCAAATCACCGTTCCACTTTTAGAAGTCCACAACTTAATGAAACAGGCCTGCTGGATTACATATTTTTTAAATAAACTGTACTTAATCTAACGTTCACTTAATTTAGTGAAGACCTTTAACAAACCACAACCTGTTTCTTCGTGAGTAAATATTTAAACCAGCTCATTGAGTTTAAATGTCTAAAAGAGCCTGAAGATAAAGGCAGAGAGAAGTTAGATTTATAGCTGACTAGGTAATAATCAACTGCTACCCTGCTCGGAGGGCCATCAAAGCCTCTGGTGGCCTGGCTTACAGCTCGGGACGCTCCCGCCTCTAGACAGTCACAGGCCAAAGAGAACGTGCCGGAACATCTCCATCCACATTAGAGGCTCTGTCGGGTGTTTATGCTTCCCTTTCCTTTTCTTTTCTTCGCTTGGAACAAAGTTACTAGTTTACAGATATTTAGCCATTTTACATCGGGGGAAAAGAATGAACGTATAGTGCATGAGTTTAAGAAACTCTTTTAAGAATTTTTTGATTTCTATAACTTTCATGAAACTAGGGCTAAGTAAAGATAAATATCTGACATAGCTGAATAATCACCCAAAGCCGTTGCATTTATAGAGCACTTTTTCTCTGAAGAGGCCAAGACGTTTAAACTGCCTAGCTATTTTTCTAACACCCTCAGAAAATGAGGACCTTGCTTTAACGAATGTTCAACATATATTCAGATTACCGTTGTTTACCTCAACCAGCAAACAAGCTTAAAAAAGGATTATGTTCGATGGGAATCATTCTGAAATACATCACGACGGTTTTCTGCTTTCTTACAAAGGGCTACAACGAACATAATCTGAACATCTCCACCTCTTTTTCATGCCCAGAATAATAACGAAGAGTATAATTATCGTCCTGAGTGGAACCGTAAGGAAGACCTCAGGGGTAGGCCCTACACTTAATGGCAGAGATCACAGTGTGTCTGCAGTTCTGGTGGCTGATTTCTGAAGTGTTCCTGACGCCTCCCCGTCCCTCCTTGCTGCGTCTGCCTCTCTCAGCCTCATCCCTCTCTTCTCCCACCCTCCCTCCCTCCCCGCCCCCCCCCCCCAGGGCTGTTGAGTTTGGCAGAGCAAGGTTTCCCATAAAAAAATAAACGGATTCCTCGGGAGGGCTTAAAAAGGCATCCCTCTCGGGCTCAGCATCTGGACGCTGCAGGGAGACCATCTCTTTGGTTTCCGCAGAAGCCACCTTTGACTGCTACTCACTCTAGATTTGTTTTTCAATAAAATAATGAAATCGCATAATACCGACCAAAAAAAAAGGGGGAGGGTGATACAAAGGGCAAGCGAGGAGCTCTCTAGAGTGGAAGGAAGAGGCAGCTAAAGTACCTTAACCCAACAAATAAAGCAGTGAAAATGGAGGGGCTCTCTGGTTCAAACGTCGGCGGGGAGGGCTGGCTTTGCAATCCGTCTGCCACAAGCCATGGAGTTCTCTTCGATCGCATTGTCCTTTTGTCCCCACCCCACAAGTTTAACAGGAAAGAACTGCCACGTTGCTGAGACTTCTCTTTATGAGACTCCCCCATCTCTGCTGCCTTAGCCATTTGTTCACGGTCACATCCATCTTGTCCCCAAAACTGTCTCCAAAGCGAGGCTCCATCAACATAAGACAGGGCAGCAATCCCCCGGCTGGACACTGCCAAGACTTGGCCTGAGGACCACAGGCCACTTGAAACCCTGCAGTCAACCGAACTCTTAATTGTACATATTGGTTGTGTGGACCCATTTTGCAGAAGATCCAGTAAGTCCTGGAGCGGCCAGGCCACTAAATATTAGCAAACTCCTCAGAACTCTGCTGCAGAAATAAAACACATACAGGCACAACAAAAATCACGCAATTTTTCCAAAGCAAAGGTGAAGTACTTTTGGACTCCATGCTTCGCTTCTGTATCCCGTTTGATGGGTGTTGACCATGATCAGATTTAGGAAGCAGCAGGACGCAGAGGACAGCCTGCTGGAGACAGCCAGGAGCTGGCGTCCTGACCTGGGGAGCTGAGCTGCCAAAACAGCAGGTGTACCTGAAGCCGGCCGGTAATTCACCTTCTCCTTTAGAAGAAGCCTGAGGAGTCCTATTGGTACTGATTTCTAAACGCTCCCAATTTATTTCCTTCTTAATTTGTTTTTTGTTTTCTCTAAAAGAAGCATTTAGCAGGCACCCTTACTTTAAAATAATTTAGCACTGCACATCGAGACAAAAATATTAATATTTGTAGACCCATAAACACACTTGTGGGCATCGATTCATTAGTGTGTAAATATGGAAAAGGGTCTACACAGAGATGCAAAAAGTAGCATTGCAGGTAGCACGCGGCCTTAAAACTGCACTATTGTCCCAATGCCTATAGGGTTGGTACTTTACTCAAGAATATCATGAAAATAATGCTGAGAATAGTGTGTGAAAAAAATTTTAACTGAAGTGAAAAGGATACGAAATAATATGTGCAGCATAATTACATCTGTTTTTTTTTTTTAAATATCAGTGGTATCGATAGAAAAAAAGACAAGAAAATCATCAAAACGCTTTGTTTTGTTTTGTATGCTCTGATGTTGGAAATGTTTTGTTTACAGTGTTCTCCCTTTCTTTTTTTCTACCAAATTTTGAAAAGTATCTTGAATGAGCAAATATGTCTTTCAAAAGCTTAATTTGAAACTGCTTTGTTTTGTTATTTAGAAGACATTTTGAGATTCCTTTGGAAAAAAATAATCCCTTTTTTTAATAACGTGACTTGTTACTTACTGGCACGGAGACCTGCTCTTTTCTGAGTGTTTTAAGCCATGAAAAATTCCTGAACTGTTTCAGGCCAACTGCTCTGCTTTTCTCTCTCCCCCACAGGGCGACTTATCTGATCGCTTATCTCTTTGGAATCACGTGGCTTGTTCTACAAAGCCCCCAAGAACAAAGCAAACATCTAGGTTAAACACACTTGAATAAAGCTGGACTCCGGTGAAAACCCCTTTGAATGTTTTCAAAGCCATTTGTTCCAACCGCAGCATTTGTTCCACATTAAGTAAACATTGCTCAAAGACATCACACAAAATCTGCACTTCTTATCAGGCCCAGGGTAGAATATAGTTCTCCTAAAATTTCTTGTGTGTTTCTCCCTGCTTCTCCTTCATGCTCTAAGTGGGCCCAGGAAGTGAAGCTACGAGGAGCAGTCAGGCCTGAAGCAGGGATTTCTACAGAAAGGGTCCCTTTTAGTCATCTGCAATTTACAGTGATGTCACCAGTCAGCCTTGGGCTGCATGCCCAACCAGTCATTCTCACCAACTGATGCTATTGTGACTGACAGACAGTATGGGTGGACTAATTGATTATATTCACACCTCCATCATTATTTTGGTGGGGGAGGAGGGCTGTTTAAAGCATGAGGCCTTAGGCAATGGGACAGAGGGGAGAGCCTGTGTCCTATCTGAATACCGTCTCCCCTGTGTGTCATTATTTGACCACCCCCACGATGCTGCACGCTCCATGAAGAAAAGGCCTGGGGTCAATCTGTCCTCCGCTGCATGCCCCGCACCCGAATAGTCCATGGAAAGGAAAATGGAAACGTCTCTGCCTCACGGCACAGCGCCATTTCCCTAGACTTATCAGATTCTCTCCTTCAGGAGCCTGAGGAGACCAACTTGGCCCACTGACAGCCTGGGGGGGGACCAGGAGGTGTGAAGAGAGGCCTGCAGGCTGAGCCAGCAGCTGTGCGGCACTACGCAGGACTCAGAGTCCCCTGCTGCTGGGGGGCCATGGCTCCCGGCCTCCAGGGCTACCCTTGGGGTTCTGAGAAGTTCCAGGCTCTCTTACTGCTACCTGTACCCTTGCACTCGAGGTAGCTTGAGTGATGTCACTTCCTTACAGCTAAACTGAGAGTCTAAATAATACGGGGGAAAAAAAATCACCAAAGAAGCATTTTTTTTTTTTTTTTGTGGAAAAGTTGAAAAGCACAAAGTAGAAGAAATGAAAACGTAAGGCCCCTAACATAATTTCCCCAAAAGACATCAAGATCACTTTTGAGGAGATTGGTTATGCTCTGGAAGAACTCCCAAGGACTGTGCCAAAGGCAGCAAACTCTCCTTGACAGAGACAAGGATTAACACTCACTAAAGACCACCAGGCTGTTGTTTCATGATTCAGAGGGCTAGTCATAGCTTGTACACACATTTCTGACTTTGAAAAATAACTTATTTTTCTTTGCTTTTGAAAGTGTTTCATATATGTAGAAATATATCTATACACATGAGTTAAACTAGTTACTTTTCATTTCAAATTATAACTTTATTGGGGCTATGCAAAGCATTAAAAGTTAAATGTGAAATCCATTTTTAAAAGCTAATTCATGATGTCCAAACTTAGGCAGATCCCCAAAGGCAAAAAATTCCAATGTCTCAGACTTATGACTAGATTATATTAGATTTAAACCCAAAGAATTAAACAGAAATAAAAAGAACAACAACCACCTTAGTACTTTCCAATTCTAAACTGAGCAACACCAATTTCTCGACTAAATCTTTCATGGTAGTTTGGGATGAGGAGCATAATCTTTGCCTTTTGGGTAAAACAATGGCTGAGCTGACTCATGGGCAAGACGGGGTCGCTGCCCCCATTTTAATTGGATTATGGATCGCATAGTGTAACAATGCTTTTTTGGGATCTTCTCTATGTTAGATTTTCAGCGTTTTCATTAAATGATGATCATTGAAGCAAACAATACGAGAAAAAGTCAACATGCAGTAGATTACATCGGCCAACAGAGGACTGAGTAGATAGTTTGTTTTTCCTTAGGGAGAAAGCAATGTGGGAGCACACAATTTGGAGTTAGATTGACTTGGCTTTGAATCCTGTCTCTGCTAATTCCCGGCCAACGATGGAAAAGTTATTGACCTCTCTGGACCTGGTGTCCTCATTGACAAATGTGGGCTGATGATACGATACTGAGAAAATTAAATAAAACACATCGTTTCTCTATGGTGACAGCCATTCAACATTGAATTTGTTAATTGCAATGACTTATTTGGTGAATGTTTGCATATTATAAAAATGACTGTCAAAAGACATTTCTATAAAAGTTACGAGTCTATAATTATTATTATTATTATTATTATTATTGTTTTGCTATCACTTCCAATGGAAAATAGAAAGTAATGCATTTCGGTAAAGACTGCAAAATTCCATGATGTTTTTGGAGATGAAAGTAGTATGTGGCCTTATCAAATAATGCGACAACTTTCCATTAGTTCAGAGGGGGGCTTCTGTCACAGAAAGAAGCAGGAGGACCTAACCCATGCATTGAAAATTCTATCAAAACGACCCCTAGATACGAACACCGATATTACTAATAGACCCCTGCATGGGATGGAGCGCCCTCCTGCCTCCCCCCCATTCTTGTGTACAGAGAAGCACAGCTCACTGCAGCCCTCCTGGCAAAGACCAGCATGTCCCGAGCAACCGGGCGGGGCCCCTGCCCATTTCTCTCCTGGCCCGACGCCTATGGGTTTTCCTTGGCCAGATTGGTACTTAAGATTGAGAAGAGAGACAAGCCACTCTTCCTCCTCTTCAAACGTGAACCTCATACCTCTGATATCTAAGAAAAAAAAGTATGGCCAGAAAGATTAAGTGATATCAGTATGAAGAGTACAGGCATGATTTTCTCATTTACAGTTATATTCCCAGCACATAATGGGTTTTCTCATGTTTAGTTGTTAAATGAGAGAAATAAAAGCATGAATGAAATGAACTAAGATTCCGTTTAACAATACATTAGCTAGTGCAGGTGATTCGTGGAGGGGGATGTCTCTGGAATGGCAAAGAAGACACTACATGGCAGTGTCTGGGGACTAAGACGGGAAAACACAGGAATTCATGGGGCCGTGGCACGCATTAGGGTCTGGACCACCTAGTTAACTGGAGATGCCTGGGTCAAATATCTAGAATGAAAGATAAGAGTCTGAATGGAACGCAGCAGTGGCAAAATGTCCGTATTTCACTATGAGATTCCAATCAATGGACACAGTTTGCTGACTGAGACACACGACAAAAGGGCTTTCTGTGCTGCTGGATGCTTGATAAAAGAGTGCACACTATAAGTCCCACGGGAGAGAGAGATTTTGCTCCATTTGCCAACTGAACAAAGGTCTTAAAAAAAAAAAAAAAAAAGAGGCCGAGAGCCCGTGTTTGTGTGAAGTTCACTCACAGTGTGGCTCGTAAGGAGGGGGCGGGTCTCCACAAGGGACACACTCCATGTCTTGAAAACCAACAAGTTTTGTCTTCCTGTAAAATCTAGAAGAAAAAGGAAAATAATCCTCATTAGCTCTTTCATCCAAGCTTGCAATGGCAGTAAACGGGATTGTGTCGTAAATTACTGGCAGTCTCCATTACCAGTTCTATTTTTTTTTTTTAAAAAAAAAGGTTCTCAAAGGCTTAAATATAATAATATCTTAGACAGACATCCTTAGAAAGCCTTCTGAGCATGCAGTGAACACTTACGAAATACCAATTCCACTAAACGTAACTGTGGCTTTTACTCAGCCTCGCTTTTTCTATGTTGAGGTGGGGGTGCTGATGAGGAAATATGAAATCAAGTTAAGTGATAAAATGCCTCATAAATAAAATACTAGTTTTTAACATTTGAAATTAAGAGACAAAAATAGTCAAGCACACCATGAAAGCAATGGAAAAATGTAGGGAGACACTTATACAATTTTGATATGGGGACATCTTTGTAGTGTTGACAAGAGACTCGGAGTCAGAATGAAGAGATTAACAGCTTTGAATGAACACACACACACACAATTAATGATTCCTCAAGAGCAAAAACAAATAAAGCATCATTAATATAGTTAATGGGCAAAAGAAAATGGAAAAATGGTTCTAATCATAGTGTTGTCTATAACTTAAGTCTAGAACATTAAACTTAAAAAATCATTATGGTGCAAGTGAAAAATAGGTGAAGAACATGAATTCCCAAAAACATAACATTTTATAATTTTTTAATTTTTATAATTAAAACTAAAAAGAATGATGTAATTAATTTTTTAAAAAATTAACATTAAAATCTCTAACCTCATCACTAATCAAATAAATATAAACTGCAATGAAAATACACCATTTTTACTTAGAAAATTGAGAAGATATTGGTACGAGCATAGGCAAATAGGTGCACGTGTATGTTGCCAATGAAAATATAAGCTGCCACTTGTAGCACGGCCATTTAGCAATATGCCATCAGAACTTATAAAATAGTTTACATCCTTTACCCAATAATTTCATTTTTTGAAAAACATCCTAAAGATATAATCAGGTGGGTGAAGCTATATGTGTAAAGATGCAATCATAGTACTGTACATAAATGAAAAAAGCCAATTAGGCACAATCCCAATATCCAACAGTAGATGTGACCAACCACAGCAGATTCAAAACAAAGGACTACAGGTGGCCTTTAGAAAAAATGGCGCAGATCTATCACACATAATTTTTAAGTCATGAAATATCAGTAAGTGAAAAAAAAGAAATATAATTCTATTTTGTAGAAAAAGATTTCAATATAGAGTCTTTCAGATTATTTACCAATGCAGCCAAAAACATTTATGTTAATATATTTGCCCTGAAAAAATGGAAAGGACACTGTATATCAAATATTAACAGTGATTATTTCTAGATGGTGAGAATTCAAGCAATTTTCTTTTATACGGAAAACTTTTGACTTTTCTATGACAAAAATAAGGATATGGAGAATAAATTTATAGATTAAGTCTATAGAGGACAGGTAGATGCAATTATTTTGTATAACTGGATAATGTAATAACAAATCTGTATAATTTATGACTGAAGCAAAATTTGCATTTGAAACGAGGTAAGTTATCTCAAATGCCCAATACCTTCAGTATTTGCACAATGTTCTATTTTCATCTGACTATGAAATCTGTCCAAATGATTATAAAATGGTGACTTCTCATCAAATTTTAATTAAAGATATTTATTTTGGAATTTATAAAGTCAAAATCAAAGGACAAAGTTGTAAGATCCACACTTCCCGACATCAAAATATATTACAAAGCTATATACTAATGCAATGTGGTGTTGGCATAAAGAGAGACGTATAGACCAATGGAATCGAACAGAGAGCCAGGAATAAACCCTCACGTATGTGGTTAAATAGTCTTTGACAAGGTAACAGAGACTGCTTAATGGGGACAGGACTGAATCTTCAACAAATAGTGCTGGGAAAACTGGATATCCACGTGCAAAAGTATGAAGTTGAATATTTATCCTACTCATATACAAAAATTAACTCAAAACAAATTAAAGACCTAAATCAAAGACCCCAGAGTGTAAATTTCCTGGAAAAAAAAAACACAGGAGAATAGCTTCATGACAATGAATTTCACAATAATTCCTTGGATATGACACCAAAAGGCAATCAAAAGGCATATATGAAACGGGCAACAAAAGACAAAATATACAAGTTGGACTCCATCAGACTTAAAACTTGTACATCAAAGGATATAGTCAACATATACTTACACCCAAACTCATTGAGGTACATTTTAATATGTACAGCTTTTCCTATGTCAATCATACCTCAACAGAGTGATTTTTAAAAGGTAAGTCACACTAAAAAGAGCTTTAAATTATAATAAAATAATAATAATTCCTTCTGGGATTAAAAATAAAAGACGTCATCAACAGTGAAGAGCGACTTACAATATGGGAGAAAATATTTGCAAATCATATTCTAAGCTGGATAAGCACTTTGAAAACACTCCGGAACACCTGGGTAAAAGTCACTATATAATTATTGCCTGCCTCATCCATTCATGCCGGCTTAGAAAGGATGTAATTTTAAACTAATCATATAAATAAACTATGAAACATCATTCAAATGTCTACTCATTTCTAACTTTCCCACATCTAAGCATTGATTTAAAGAATGAGCAAACACTGTAGAAACTAAAGCTCTGGGCTCAGATGGCAACAAATGAGGTTAAGCAGGGGAACGCATGTTTGCTGGGAGCTCCTCAAATGGGTACCCATCCAGACTCCACCAGCACACATCCTGGTTTCCCATGAAAGTCCCCGTGTCCTGAGCTTCCCCCCACCTTCTCTGGGCACTGTCACCTCAGCCCCACCCCTCAAGTCAGGCATAAGGTGGGCCCTGCCTCCTGTGGGCCTCCGCTTCGCCCCACCCCCAGATGAAGAGAGCAGACGTGCACACACATGCTTTTATCAAAACTGCAGAACAGGAACAAAAAGGACATGTCCCAGGTTCTGCTCAAGGTCAAAACTCTGGGTAACGATGCTCATCGCCATCCGTGTCTTCTGAGAGTATGGACCATTCCTTTTTTTAAGTAAATAACAGACTTATTGAGACATAATTCACAAGCCATAGAATCCATCCATTTAAAGTATACAGTTAAATGGTCTTTAATATATCTACAGGTTTGTGTAACCATCAGCATGATCAATTTTAGAACATTTTCATGCCAAAAAAAGAAATCCTGCACACCCTGGCATCACCAACCCCCCTGCAGCCCCCTTCCCCTCCCCCCGCCCCCCGCCACGAGCCCTGGACGACCACTACATTCACTTTCTGTCCCTATAAATTTGCCTATTCTGAACATTTCAAGCAATGGGATCATACAATAGGTGCTCTTTTGTGACTGGTTTCTTTCACCTAGCATAATGTTTTTTAACTTCATCCATTTTGTAGCATGTATCAGTAATTCATTCCTTTTTAATGCTAAGTAAAATTCTAGTGTCTGAATACACTCCATTTTGTTTATCCGTTCATCAGCTGATGGGCACTTGGGTTGTTGCCACTTTTGACTATTGTGTATAACGCTGCTATGAACATTTATATGCAAGTTTTTGCATGGATGTGTTTTCAATTCTCTTGGTTATAAACGAAAGAGCAGAATTGCTGGGTCACATGGCAACTCTGTGTTTAACTCGAGGAACTGTCCGACTGATTTTTCTAGGTGGCTACACCATTTTATATCCCTTCCAACAGTCTGAGTGTTCGAATTTCTCCATATCCTCGCCAATGCTTGTTATTGTGTCTTTTGGTTATAGCCATCCCAGTAGGCAAGAATTCTGTGGTTTTAATTTACAGTTCGCCAATGGCTAATGACGATGAGAATTTTTTCATGTGCTATTAACCACTTGTATATCTTCTTAGGAGAAATATCTTTTCAAATCCTTTGCCCATATTTTAATTGCATTATTTGCCTCTTTATTATTGAGTTGTAAGAGTTCGTTATATGTTCTAAAGAAGAGAGTCCCTTATCACATATGATTTACAAACAGTTTCTCTAATTCTGTGGGCTGTCACTTTCTCGATGGTACCCCTTGAAACATAAAAGATTTAAATTTAATTAAATTGTATTACATTGTATTAAATTCTGACTATTTTCCCTTTGGTCGCCTGTGCTTTCGGTGTGCAGTCACCACATTTTGCTCCTGTTTTGGTGTCGTGTTGTTGCGTAACTCCACGCTCGAGGCTCTCTCCCTGCTTCCGCCCTCCAGGTCCAGAACATTCTCTCCCTCTCGCCACAGCAAGAGCCCCAGAACTCGCCCTGCGCCCTTTGGTCACAAGCTCCCTGATCTTGTGGGCATGTTCTGGCCGAGTCCACTTGGCGTCCTTCCTCTGTGGTGACCTACAGCACGGATTCTGGCAGCGGACTCCGGGCTGTGGCGCGAAGCCCCACCACACACACTGGCTAAGTGACCTCGCCTGAATAACCTTTGACCTTGAGAAGGCTCACCTTCTTCATTCTTAAAACACTGTGGACATCACGGATCACGACTCACGTGCGGGGCTTAGCCAAGCGCCTGGCACGTGATAAAGAGTAAATGTTCGCTGCTCCTGTAATGCTGTTGTTTCTGGTTGTTTTATCTCTGCAGTAAAGCCTGCTTTCCACGGCTCCAGGATTCTGGTTTCTCTCTCTCCTGTCTTTGCTTGGTAAAACAGGCTGCACTCCACACCCATGATGTTCTGCTCTGTCTCTGCCTTCTTGCCTCGGGCGGTAATGCCTCTCACTCCTAACAGATCATCACCCGCGCCTCCCAGAGTTCCCAGACTTCATATAGCCTCTGTCCTCCAGCTGCCTGTTTTATATGGCATATCTGCCCAGTGGTTACCTAGGAGGACTTAAAACTTTAAAATTTCTCCTCTTGAGCTTTGTCTCTCCACCTGGCCCAGGTGTAGTCCCCTTTCTTTCCAAGGTCTGGGTTCATTTTCAATGTGCACATTTAAGGTTTTCACCATTCACACCTGTCCACTCCCGTCTACCATCTCTTTCTACTCCGCCCCTGCCTTCTCCTGAAGATAACTGGCCTCTTTGCAGCTTCTTAAAAATACCGGGGTCATGTCCACTTCGGGGCCTGTCTCCTGTGGCTCTCTGTCTACAGCGCTCCTCCCCTACATACTTGCCTGGCTAACTGGTTTCCTGAATTCAGGTCTTTGCTCAGCTGGCCCCCTTTCAATAATACCTATACTTTAAAGCTCCAACTTGTGTATCCGTTTCCCTAGGCATGTCTAACCCCAGTAGCTGCTACAGGTTTCTTTTTTTTTTTTTTTTCCATAGAAATCATCATCCTCTGCCTTTCTCCACGATTTACTTCTTTAATATATATTGTTTAGATATTTTTAAAAACCTAATTAGGAGAGAAGCTCCACATAGGTAGTGATCTTCGCCTCAACCCAAGAAAGCCTCATGGCTGCTGGACAAACATCTGCTGAAATGACTGACCGGTCGTGATTTGCATCTCTCAGACCCGCGAGGAGGATGGACAGCCTCACGTGATCACGGGCCCTACGCGTCTCCTCTTTTGTGAATTGCCTGTTCATACTTTTGTCCACTTGTCCACGTTTTTTTTTTTTTCTCTCTTTTATCAATCTGTAGAACCGCTTTAGATGCTCGTGACACTAATCCTTTGTTAGTATGTTTATCCGTTTTATTTATAACCGGCGCCTGTCACTGTGCACGACACAGGCACGGAGAATCGGGTGGGGACGGCTGAGATGCAAAGTCACACACGCTCACACCGCCTGTTTTCGGGGGAGTGTCGGTGTGCCTTCACGTTCGGAAGGGAACAAGAGAAAAAGGCCTGTTTAGAAATCATGGAATAGTTACGAGGAGGAAAAAAAAAAAAAAAAATCGCCCGACGTACCCTGGTAGGCAGTCCCCGCACACGGCATCGCTGGTGGCGGAGCAGTTCGCCTTCTGGAAGCGGTTCGCCACGGCGCAGTCCAGGCACGGCTTGCATTTCTGAACGCCCCAGTCCTCCTTGAACCTGTGCGGCCTGCACGTCACACACTGGGCGTCCTCCCCATAGCCAAAGCCACATTCCTGCGGGGATTAACAGGCAAGAGAAAGCTATTCAGACACCCCGAGCGTGAAACAGGAAAGACGCTGGGATGAAACAGAAGACCTGGTCCAGTAATTACCGAGTGCCGGCCTTCAAAGGCAGCTCTCTCAGCAAGATCAAATGTGTCTCCCACCGCTAATAATCTCTCTTACTAGGAGAAGTCTCCTTAGTCATCCCCTTTATTCGAGAAGCCACGAGCATTTGAATAGTAAAGTTTCTCGCCGCCCCCCCACCACCACTGCTGCATTATTGCAGTTTATGGCAGAATTATGGCACTTCCCTCTTTTCTAATTAAGCCTCTCTTGTGAATGTTCAGAAACTAAAGTCAGGGAAATATTCCAACATGTATAAGGGCATAAAATAAGTACTTTCATATCAATGGTGGTATTTTTTAGAAAACGACGATAAACTCACAAGAAATTTCATAAGCTTACAAGCCTGGAAGTCCGTCTGGGAGGGAGCACCTTGAAATGCTCAGCATTCTGACACTGTCTGACAGCAGCAAGATCCTCGCCTATTTCTTAAGAGAATACTACTTTCATCTTCTGATAAAACTGTGTGATGCTGAAGGGCTTAAGCTTCTCTGGATTCGAATGTCAGAACACGGCACTGTTCTCCAAGGGTGGGCGAAAGGAATGGCTCTTTCACCCACATGAGCATCCTTTCCACAAGTTCGGGAACTAAATAAACCGTAGCGGATCATATCATGTAATGATAACGCAACCACAAAAGGAATGATGCAGATGTGTGCCCACGATAGTTTAAAAAATAAGTTATAACACAGAATTAGAAGGATGAGCCCCTTTCTCACAAAGATACTAATAATGAATACTAACATGTACTGGGTGCTTACTCTACACCAGGAACTTCATATGCTCTATTTCTAATTCATATTCCTTCCCAATGAGAAAAGCACTATCATTATTCCCATTTCACAGATGGAAGTATGGAGCTTTCCAGAAGGTATGTATCTTAGCCAAGGTGACACAGCTAATGTTAGAACCAGGATTCAAACCTACACAGTTTAATTCCAGAGTCAGATTTCACACCATGACATTGTGGGGTCTGTTGGGTACTTTATCTGATGTGTGCATAGGAAGATGTCTGAAAGATTACATATCAAATGTTGTCACCGGTTACCTATACTTCGTGATGGTTTCTATAGAACCTTGGTCATTCAAAAAAAAAATCAGACAGCAGCTTAAAAACTGGGGGGAAGATCATGCGTGGTGAGAGCAGGCTGAGCAGACCCCCAAATAAAGCGGGGTACACAGAGCAGGGAAGGGCTCCGACAAAATCCCCAAGCCTCAGTCTCTTCATCTGCAAACTACAGATGCCAGAAGGCAGATCCCAGCTAGTTCAATATTCCCCTGTTCCTAGAAAACTTACCCATGTTAATTTCTTCATCCACATTTATATAGTCAACTAAGCAATACTTAGGGGCCCAAAATTAAACCGAAACCAACACAAAGGATAGTATTCCCTGGACTCAGTATTCTACTTGATAAAGAATATCAGTCCTAAGACTTGAATCCAGATTTTTTTTTTTTTTTTATTAATGAGCTCATCCGCATTTTGGAGGAGTGGTACCTTGCCTACTCTTTTCCGTTACTCTGCAAGTCACCTTGAACGTGAACAACCCAGAGTAGGGGAGAGAAGAAAGCAGAGGACTGCCATCCTTCTTAACCCCGGTGCTCTGGCCGGTTCAGACAGTGGTCTAAACCAAAGGCACAGATAGGAGGGAGGAAAAAAAACAACTGATCTGTAGAACTAATTCACAAATTAGAATTTCTTTAAAATTGTTAACAGGGATGACGGGGAGGGAGATTTAGTAGAATTATGAGGTAGTCTCGATTTTTGTAATTTTGTAATAAATTGACTATTATTATTATTATTTTTTGCAAAAAGCATCTATTTCTGTAGTAATCAGGAAAAAAATAAATATGCATATCCACAAAGAATTTCCTGGGACATGTACGAGCTCTCTGTGAGAAGACCATCGTTTGTTATTGATTGACTGAGTGATTGATTGAATGATACTGGGTGCTTTATCCTTGGGTGATGTGGTTCCACACGGGGACGGAAGTGTGTCTGTGCTGAGCATTCGTTGTTGAGAGAGCCCCGTGCACCCATGGGCTTCCTTAGGCATGGCAGTGGGCCTCCCACCCCATCTCCCAGGATCAAGGCATGTGAGGGATGCTCGGCGGTGAACCTCGCTGTTCACAGGCTCAGCGTTTCAATGTCAAAGGCAGAGGCAATGTTTCAGACTTGTGCTTTGACCCAGGCAGCTTGGACCGTAAGGGTCTTATAGACAAGTTAAAACAGCAAAGAAAGGAAATAGGAAGAGAGTAGAGGAAGGGAAAACAAAGGGAAAGAGAAAGGAGAAAGAGACAGATGAGGTGCGTTAACTGGGAGTAAACGTCTGAAGTTTTGTTTTTCGGGCCAGGTTGACAGAGGAGAAAAAGTATGTATGTTCGTACAATAGAGCCCAAAACACACCTATCTGAACGCCAACTCTGCTACTTGTCAGCTGTGTTATTTTGGGAACTCTCTGGTTTCCAGTCTCTTCATCTGTGAGATGGGGATGATAAGGCCTGCCCTACAGCATTGTTGTGAACGATGTGCAGAAAAACACATAAAGTCTCTAAATAGAAAGTCTCTAAACTGTAAATCAAGCAAGCAGAGTGGGCATTCATCAAATAAATGATACCTATGACTATCATTATTTTGCATTTTCTACAACCCAATAAACCAACTTACGTGATTCGAGTCGAACCACTGGGGAACAGAGAATCTTCAGACTCCCATTTTTTTCCTAGGTGACTTGAAACCTCACTTTTCCATGTTTTAACATTTTCACTGAACAAAAACTTTTCAAAAAAGCGTCGCAATTACCTGCCTTTCAAAGACAGGTACATAAAATAAAAATAATTTAATCTTACCTGGTTGAGCCAACAGCTGCATCGCGCTGTTAACACTAAAAACTAGGGACCCCTGTGTGTATGTGGGCGGTTTCACTGGCTGTTTTAACACCCAGCCAGGCAGTCAACTATCATGCCTTGCTCCGGCTGAGTCATCACTGTCCCCAGCCACTCACGTCCTCTCTCCATCCCTGAGAAACTAAATGATCCACACAGAAGTGAAGTTGGAAGAAATATAAATGGGCATTTTGATGGTCTCATCTCTTTGGAGAAAAAGCACAGACTTTAGTGCCGAGAGACCTCTGTGCTCATGTTTCAATTCCTGACTATATTGTAGTTTACATTGTGTATAAGGACCATTATGATCAATGCAGTTTTGCCATAGGTCATTTTGTGTCATTTACATGTCATCATATTCTGTAGAATGAGGATTTCACGAAAAAAAAATTTTGGGGGGTCTATTCTACACTGGCTCAAATCACGTACAGATAAAAGGCTCCAAATGCATCATGGTTTGCCTACGTTATCTGAATATTAACTTACTCTTTCTGCTTAGAATTTGTGTATTGGTGACAACAGTAATTTGTGTGGTAGATTTAGGTGAAGGGTTGAATAAGGCTTTGTATCTATTACTACCACGAAATAACGCCAAAATATACGAACCGTGCAGTCTCCTGCATCCATGATAGTCTAGGAAATTTATGAAATGACCATTCTACATGTTAAATTAGTTAGAAACCTTAAATTAACAAGAAATTCAGAGAAGTTATTTCCAAGAAATTAAATCACAGTGGAGCGTCCATGGCAGCCACCACTTTTAGGACTGTCCTATTTCTAAACACTAGAAACATAGAGACGCTGTAATTATTTGAAATCCAGGCTATAAAGTAAATAGTATTTCCGACCCGAGGTTAGGAATCTGTGGATTTGGAGAGCCAACTAGTTACACGCGGATTTTTGACTGTGTGGGGTCGGCGCCCTAACCCCTGCGTTGTTCAGGGGTCAAGTGTAAATATTAAATTACCGCCAGTATAAATGTCTACTTTGATGTTTATATTTCGTTCAGTAAAACTAAGTGGTTAAAGTGCCTTGAACTCTTGCCCATTCAGTTCAGTAAATAACTATGAAGAGAAAAAGAAAGGAGGCTAGAGACCATTCTTTTCCCTTTTCTCTTTATCATCTTTTATACTGAAAAACTACTACGACACAAGATTTAAAATAATAAAAAAATTAAAAAATACACCTTCCTGCCCATCTCTAGTCTCTGACTTCCTATTCCCTCCACGCAGGCAAATACTGTTATCAGGTTTTGGGGTGAGCTGCCAGAAACATCCTCTCATGTGTGTGCGCATGTGTGTGTGCGTGTGTGCTTGTGTGTGCGTGTGCGTGTGCATGTGTGAGTGTGTGTGCGTGTGCATGTGTGCGTGTGTGTGTGGTGAGGGAGGATAAGTGGGATGGAAAAGGAGGGTGGGAAGAGGAAATCTGTCACTGGTCTGGGCATTAGAATAAGATACGTGTGTTCTATCCTCTTGGATCGTGGTCTGCCATCAGTATCCACAGTAGGGATACACTTAAATTTTAAAATGATCCTGTCATCTTTATTTTTGAAATTATAACCTGGTACCTTAACAGCTTGAAGGAAATATCTTCCCCGAATCCCTGAGAAGATCTTTCTACTAACAAACTCTGAGGTGGGAAAACACACATACATTTTTGAAGAATGGAAAGAAAAGAAAAGGCATGGCTGTCGGGCTGCCATCTGCCTCTGGGAGCCGCACAGTAAGCCAGCGATCCTTGGTATCCGACGTCTCCCTCTGCCACTCCTGCCCAAGAGCCTGTCACGGCACTGGGGACTGACGAGGACTCTGGCTGAACAAACTTCAGCTAAGTCTCAACCTTCTCCCAGGCCCGTCTGTGCACCCTCTTGCCAAACCCAGCTTTGGCAAGGACCCCGCTAAGTCAGTTCAGCCAGAACCTCCCCCCCCAACACCCTGAACATATGGTGGGGTTCCGCGCCCTCCCCCACCCCCAGGGGATGTCCAATCGCCCTGGCCTGCATTCTGCAAAGCATCCTGTTAGGTGGGCTTCAGCCGGAACCCCCTTTCTCCAGCGTTTCCTCTCGGGGATTTTCTGTACGCTGACCCCACCCTGCTCTGGCTCGCCCAGGCTGTATTCGCAGTTGAGCCCAATCTCTCTCCCCCTCCCCCCGTGACATCCCACCGCGGTGGTCCCGATACTTATTGCGACAAAGGTCAAAACCTGCCTGATAAAGTCTGCCTGACCATCTTCACCAAGCACCACTGAATATTTTTTTCTTTACTAGTGCAGAACAGACTGGCGAGTAATAGGTTCTTGCCGAATAAACAAACGGAGAATAACTGCTGTTTGAGGCAGTATTTCCTAAAGTTGTGACGGTGAGTGTTGTCACTATTACTATTCTCTTCCAGAGTGCTATTCTTGTTTCATTCCAGGGAGCAAAGCGCTGTAAACGCCGCAGCAATGCCTCTCACCTGGTAAAGCCAAAAGCCTCCTGGGCGGGTGTGGGGAGGGGAGGCAACGAAGGTGGGGGGCGGTGGGGGGCTAGCTGTGAGCAGCCTTCCTTACTGTGGTTCCCAGGCAAGAGAGGGCAGGGTCTGGCTGGGCCGCTTCCACCCGAGCTGGCAGCGGCGGCAGCCTTGTCACTCTGCCCAATACTTTTAAGCCACATTTGGTGGCTTTGCAGTAGCAGCATGACTCAAAGTAAACAGTCCTCAAATCCCCTTCTCCGTCTTCTCCCTGTGCAAATCCAGCACTTCACAAACACACAAAGCGGGTCCCGGCGCATCTCGGAGGAGGAGCTGTCCCTCAGACCACTGGGGATTCTCGCCGGCCACCGACTGTCCAGGAACCACATTCCGGGGCCTCAGGTCTCCAGTGCTATTTATTTGTACAGCCCATAAGTTATTAACTCTGGTTCTTTGAACTTTAAAAGTTCAAAGTGGACAGAGAAGAAGTTATTTGTGGAGAAAATCGAGGGCATACACACATGGAAATGACAAATTAGATTTATGCGGCTGGCGTTTAGCTATCGGCTTTTTAATTTCCTTTCATAAAACAACACCAAAGACGTATTCCGCCCCCAACTTTCAGTTTATGAAAATCTGTAGTTTGAGCTTTTTAAAGAAACAGTACAAGCTAGAGCTTGTTAATATCTGGCAAACGTCACTGGGCTCGATTGGGTATAATTAAACATAAATAAAGTGAGTGGCACTGTAATTAAATGGCAAAAATGAATCTTTTTTTATGCTTGCAAATTACATTAATTGTGTGTGTGTGTGTGTGTGTGTGTGTGTGTGTGTGTGTGTGTGTGTTATTTTCTTCATATGGACAAAAACAGTTTTCCAAAAAGTAAACTGTCTTTAAAGATAGGAAGCTGTGTGGAGAGAAATTGTGTTGTTGTTTACAAGAGTTAATTTTTTCACACTAACTAAAGCCGCCCCAATCATCAGTTAGAAAAGCTTACTCTGAAAACCGTGCCAGAGACCCGAAGTCTGTTTCAAGTGGTTCACGCAGAACCGGGTTTCCCGATGCACTGCTGGGCCATCCCGTTCAAAGCACATTGCTGGTCGGGAGGAGGCCGGTGGCCGGGCACAGTGTGGACAGTAAGAATTAAAAGCCTACTGTGGTCACTTTGGGAAAATGAAAAGTCATCCTCTCCCTCACATCCCGACGATGTTTATTCTCAACAGCCAAAAGGACGGTCACCTAACACTCCCGCCCACACTCACCGCTCCAAACGCCGGGCTTGTCCCCGTTACGGGGCAGTGGTGACAACGTTTTGTATTTTTTGCCTCAGAAATAGGGAAAAGACATCATCAATTATCTCTCTCATAAACTTTCAAAAACTAAACCCTGTAGCAGAAGAGGAAAAAAAAAACTAAATATGGCTCCAATGAATAAAAATCCTCAAAACAGACTCGAAATGGCTCAGTGACCGGTCACAGATTTTTCCCGAAGAGACAAGACAATGACTTATCAAGCTGGATCACTAACAAGAACCTAAATGAGGAGAGACGATAACACGCTTGGGGCTTTCAAAGAGGGAATGGAACACTAGAAGAGCTAATGAGACGAGACCACTCAGGATGGCACCCCTGGGAACCACAGGGTTGGCTCCCACTTGGCAAGATGGAGCAGGAGCCGTGGAGGAACAGGGACAGGCGGTGTGTGGAAACCAGTGGCCAGGACAGGGGCGGCTCAGACCAGAGAGGGAGAAGGCTGACCAGCTCCTGCACCGCACGTGCATAAACGATGGGGACGGCCACCTGTCCTAGGAGCCACTCCTGAGCCAGAACTTTGGGAGGAGAGTTCATCATGTTTGAGCTGCACTGTCCAATACAACAGCCATAACCTCACGTGGTGAAACTTAAATTTAATTAGTTAAAATAGAATGAAAGAAGCGATCCAGTTCCTCAGTAACACAAACCACGTTTCAGTCTGGCTTAAACAGGGAGTAGAGTAATGATATATGTTATTAGAATACATTTAGTATTCCAAGTCAAAATAAATTATTTATAAGTGTGGTTATCTAATAATTAAAACAAGTTTAGTCTTAGGCAAAAGGGTAAATTTTCCCTTGATTTGTAAAGCATGGAAGTGATGATTAACCAGTTAAAGATATTTGTTAATTTAAGTGATTTGTCTGATTTTAATATATCCAAAACTTACTTTCCTTTCTTGTGAAAGATAAATGTTATTGCGAAAAACTTCATAAAGGCAGCGTGAAAAGAAGAAACTGCAAATTTATGAGAGGACGGTTTAGAAATTTCTAGCCCCAAAGTAATTGCTAACGAAAAACTCAAGCTCTTTGCCTTAATTAGTTAACTGGGAAATAAAAATGCATTTATACTTCCATTGGCATGTTTGGTTCCTCTGCCTCTCTCTTAGGGTGCATCTCAATGCATGCGCAAGGCTCAGTTGTTAATTTTATTCACTAAGAGCTAAAACCAAGATAAAAGACTTGGGGAAATATTTATAACACACATACAAACAAATCCATTAACTTTTATGTTACTAGATTTAATTGCCCCTTTTTTTCCCCCTAAACGATCTGAGGCTGACTCATTCATTCACGCCTTTTGCCAGGTTACACCCTGTGTCTGCTAGGAGCTGGGTCCTCTGTTTAGATTTCCTGTCTGTCCTGAGGATGCTCGCCGGTGGTGCTGGCGGCTGCGGTTGCCCCGTGATAACTCGCGCATTACAGTCCTCACCTCACCCTCAAAGTTTGCCGCGAAACATCTCGCTTTTATTATTATTTCCGCATCACTCTAGTAGATTGAAAGTCTTTGGAAACAAATGGCATTCTATTTACAGCATCCTGTTTTTAGTAGTGGTGTCTCCATTTACAAAATAGAGTCATTCTCGATGGCCGAAAAATGTCAAATCCTAGAAAACGCAGCATTTCTACACGGGACATGAACATCATTCTTGAACAGTTGTTAGCCAAAGATTCATTTGATGAATCTGATTTATGTGTACGTTTCTGTGACATTCAGGATTAGAGACAAGATCTGTGTAGAAATCACTCCAAGAACAGTTTTCACATTTTATTTTCACACTGAAAAATCAGTCAGATTCGCTTCAGCCTCAAAGAGTGTGTTTATGTAAAATCAAATTAACGCTGGTAGCCAGCTATACTTTTTTTCTCTAAGAAGGGAAAGGGTTAGACACAGTAAGGATGAAAGCCGAATGAGCAGGTCACCTGCCGTCAGGGTGGCCACTGCAGGGCGCACGAGGACATGGTCACATTTGTCACATTTGCGCACCTGAGTGGGTCTTAGGAATCTAATATTTCAGTGACCTCATTGCCTTTACTTTTATTCTTTCTCATTTGATTTGTCCTGGTCATTTTTTTTTTTTACATTTTTTTTTTACATTTACAAAAGTAAATAAAATAAGTTCATGAAGGAGACTTGTTTAAATTGTTTCTCTTTGGCCATTTCCAATGTGACAGGGCTGGACAGCTATTTCAATGCTGAGGGGAAATTACTACATAGAAGAAAAATATTTCTTCCAGATATCCATGGGATATTATGAAATATGGAAACTGTTATCTGATGATCTCAGCAGTTAGCTTTCTTTAAATAAAAAAAATATTAAAGCTGACAGGACCTTCATCCTCTGATTCTCTAGAAATTATTTGGAGGTTACATTCTCTGGATTCAAAGGATGAAGGTTAGGGAATTGTTTCTTAGAAATGATTTGCTCATCTTGGCATTTGTACAGCTTCACTCATATTTTGACAGAGATTTGGGAAAAGAAGAACTTTTGAGGGGTATAAACATCATCACCTGCTTTCCTCTTGGCCAGCATCACACTTCTCACTGCTTTGTTCACTGATCCTAGATATGCACATCTTCTATAAAGAATCTTTACACACCCACCGGAGCAAAGCCTATGTCTCAAAAGGCATGTAACTACAATCTAGATTTAAAAATACCTGGGAGGCTACAGTTAACTAGACATCATGCAGAATTTGAAGGTCAGACAGTGCCAATCCAAACGGAAAGCCTGGGATACTGAAAGCCACCACTTACCCAACACGACAACCGGAGAGGCCATCACTGGGAATTCCTTGTGGGATGCAAAAATCCCTGTTTCCTGCTGTTTGTTCATCATAGATCAAAAATCTATGAATGCCAAGACTCAACTTTAAATAATGGCAGTCTGTAGAGGAAGAGGACTTCTCATTCACGAATCACTTTAAATAAAGAGAAAACGCTTTTGTTCCTTTTCTAACAGGAAGACTTTGATGCTTTACTTAGAACAACAACAAAAATGATACATCAATTCTCCACAACTGGTAACATCTTCAAAAGGTCAGAAAATAAAGCAAATGGATATATAGCTTTGGACACACTCGTGAAAAAGAAGGGCCCCCAAGGATATGTGAGACTTGGAAATACGCCGGGGCACACTTTTTCTTAACAGACAGTGGCTAAAATGAACACATTTAAAAATGCTTCTGGGGAGTACCACACACTTGACGCGGGAGGTTAATAACACTTGTGTCATCAAAGGAATGCTCGAAACCCTAGTTTGGAGAAGAAGTGCCACCTTGGGCGAGCATCACCCAAGGCTCTGTCAAACTCTACCTGACGAGTGAAGGCAACACTCATTCTGAGAAAAAGACGGCCCATAAACGGTAGCATTACCATTTTCTGACATCAATGCTTTGTTCTGAAATCTTTAGTAGAATACCAGTTCTTTCCAATTAATGTGAATAAATCTTAATAATTCTATTCTTTCAATGAAATACGAGAAACACTAAATTACATAAAACGATGACATTTATTGAGTTCCGGTTATTAGAACCTATTTTCTTTATCTCAGTAAGACACATGAATCAAAAGCACTGAAAAGAAAATAGTGCCATATTTAGCTAAAGGGATGTATGAACCAAGAACTCTGTCATGGTGACCAAATCTTTACCAGTAATTAACTAAAATAGTTTAGCTTAAAAGAACGAACTTAAAACGTGCAGATCTACAGCTTTACCGCGTTTACCATACCTTGGACAACTCCATGCCTGGCCCACATTGCTTGCAGAGGACACAATTTCCATACCGATCCCTGAATTCTTGCTGTCTACAGTCCCCGGTTTCGCAAATCACTTCACATGCCTGCAAAAAAAGTTTCACGAAACGTTATCTCAACGTAAGTTAATTACATTTTTTGCAAGAAAGAAAAAATATCATCAGTATGATTCACACCAATCACTGAATGTAAACATTAATTCAGAGTAAGATCAGTTTAATTTTCATCTGAGGAAGAAAAAAAGCACTTTTTGAATCGGTCAGTGCAATAAATAAATCAGTAAGCCTGATTCTTCTCTGTAATCCCTTGAATGAGGTCTCCTGGGGTCTTGGAATCATCTCTGTCTTCCTCCGATGCATTTCTGAGGATCTAAGGTAAAAAATGACTTAGGAGATGCTCTTTTCTAAGTAAGAGAATGTATAAAAGAACAGTCATGCAGAGACTCAAGGTCTTTTTGCAAGCTGAAAAATTCTGATTTCAAAACTCTATTTTTGATCATCGAGAAATATAAGCATATTCAAGGAAAATGAACTGAATAAATAAACAAATAAGTACATGAAATAAATCACAGCTACAGGAACTTTTTTGCTATTACCCTTCAGACATATCTCCCACCCACTTTTGATACAGAAGTCCTAACCTTTTTCAATGGAACTGCATTTATTTAGAGATTATCTTTCAAAAAATTCTGACAATTGTGAGATCAGTTAAATTCTTGATGACGATGAAGATGACAAAAGTGGCCAGACTCTCCAAACTCTCCAAAGTGTACGTGCTACGTAAATATAAACTTAATTCTTATGGATTATATTTAACCACTTAAGTGGGATCTGACAATATACTTTGGTTCACAGCATGGGACTTCAATGGGAAGATGATCTATTTTGGCAAAAACAAAGGTTGTAAGTCATTTCCCAAAATATAGCTTTTTTTCCTTAATTTATTTAAAAATGGTAAGTTCACCTGACAAACTATCATCCTACAAGAGTGTCTTTATCTGCTTCTTCACATTTTGTAAAAGATGTTAGAATTAATAGAATCTCAGACTGGTGACAAAATTCACTGCAATCGTTTATCATTGGCAGGAAAGCACTCGATGACATTCCTGACTATAATTTCGTTTTCCTACATGGAAGGTGAAGGCCGGAAGCACTGTGGGGACAGAGATTGTCGTTATGGATAATGCCTATCACACACAGGTGCAGAGGAGATTGTTTTTGATGGTTATAATAATAAGTAATTATTCAGTACAAACTACCTCCACCTTGAGGCGAGAGGTTCTGGAATGACGTCTGCCAGCATCCTCACCTGAATTCAAAGCCTGGACTTCTAGGGCAAGCAGGAGGGAGAGTTCAAGGTAGGGCTCAGGACTAGAACAGGACGTGGGGCTAAAGGTCGGAGGATCTTTTCCAGCCTCTCTAACTCCCCTGACTAACAGTCTGAGAGGAGGCAGATTCCCTCCCACTGCAGAGACTCAATGGCTTTGAGAAAACCATTCCCTAACCTCCCTCCTAGACATTCATTCTCGATGTGTAACAACCTCAATGGAAAAGAAAGGAAGTTTTCCTTGCATCTGCCTGAATCTCAGACTCCAACTGGACCCCATTTCCTCTCACTTTGTCTTCCAAGAAGACTGGGTAAATAATTCCTTGCAAGTAATTCTTTTCATGGATGTAGATCATGATTATATCTTCAAACTAAGCAAGTTTCAATTCTTCTGAACGTTTTCATAGATCTTTTGTGTCAAGCTTTCAAACATGAGAATTTTCCATCTGTCCTTAATGCTTTTTGGAACCAAGGATATAAGTAACTATATAAAAAACAACAGCACTTTTAAAAATCAGTTCTAAATATTTCACAAACTGTGTCCGTCGTGGTCTCCCAATCAGGCCTGATGGTCTCGTTAGGATCTAGGATGTGCTGTGTGTTTGCCCGTGAACCCAATGTAATGATAACAGTCTCGGGGCTGTGAGTGAAGCTGTGATTTTATGACTACATCTAAATTTAAATAAAATAATTCCAACAATTATTACAAACATCCAGAATCAGCAGCAATCTTTGACTTATTCATTAAATGTAACAATTATAAAATGAAATTTGAAAGAAAAAATTTGAAATATGGAATTAGACATAGAAAATAGTTTTGGTACTACTTAGATGAATTCTTTCACTACATTTATGAAAGTAGAGTTGACTTACCAAATAGGCTAGTAAAACTACAACGGTGAAAAATGTTTTCTCTTGTTCTAATAGCACTTTTAAAGCCATTGCTCCTATTAAATGTATTTACTGTTGAAGATTCCTAAAAGGTAAAAAGATAGTTAACATTAATAACAATTAGTGACTGTGCTTGGTATTTACTATGTAATGTTTACTATTTGCTTACATATACTAGGTAACAATACTTAGGTTTTCAAAGGAATGACCTTTAAAAAACACACAATAGGTATATAATATGTAATCCTTATAATTTAAGTTATGAGAGGTAATGCTTTGTCTACCTGAATACCACAGGCAAAACTCCCACTGGCTTTGAATTTCCAGGCCTTTATTTTCTGCCCAAGGCTCTAAAGTGTTCATTGTACTTTACCCAGTGGAGAATTACATTCAAACAGTGTCTACTAGACCTTCCATTCATATGGGTTCAATCCATGCCAACGGGATAATAAAAGTGATAAAATAACAATTAACACCTGCTAAGTACCATACGCCAGATACTATTCTCAGCATGTTGACGCATTTCATCCTCACAACTACTCTAGAAGGTTGATACTAGAGTTATCCCCATTTTAGAGATGGGGAAACTGAAGCTAAAGAGAGCTGGGTTACTTGCCCAAGGTTGCACTACTACTCTGAGACAGGTGGGGTGGCTCCAGTGTCCCTGTGTCACACACGCCCTGCAGGATGATCTGCTTGCATCATGGACCTTCAGCTCCACTAAGAAGCGGATGTGGCTAACATCTGGCATTTGTGAGTTCTTCCCCAAATCAGTTCAGTGCAAATGACACATGAGCAGAAAAGTGAGCACTCATTTAAAAACATCTGAAAATCATTTACCGGTGATAAAATTGGAGACACTAATCTGACATTTCAATAAAAGATCATCCAAGCCTCTTTATCTTCACCGGATATGATCTAAAATATAGAAACAAATCTGGTTGTTTTGTACAGATCCACACAATGACAAGGGTTTTTCTTTTCTTTTTTCTTTTTTTTTTTTTTTAATGAAGACTTATCTGGTGGCTCCATCTATCAGGTAGAGAAACACGGGTTCAATTTCCCTTTAGAGCTGAATCTTCCAAAACTAACAGACCCAGAGCAGATAATCTGACTACTTAGAAAGAAACCAGACCAGAGAACAAGAACTGTGGGCCTAAGAGCTCAAGAAAAACAATAACCATAACAACAGAGGAAGCGGAGCTGGGCGGGCCGCTGTGGCAACTGCTAGTCGAGCGGGCAGCCAGGAGAGCGCCCGAACTCAGCCCGGAGATGGTCGACCCGGACGGTCACTGCAGCTGCTGAGCGGGTCCAGTTATAAGGGCAATAAAAAATAATTTCTATGTTTGTTGAATGAATGATCCAATTTTTGTGACTTCAAACAGCTTTTATTGTTTTTCCAGCTTCTTGGTTGTAACTTTTTTCTTCTCCCTTGCATATCTCAAAAGCATCTGGCAGTGGCCCCACCTTGCAACTCACTGTTATGTAGACACAGGATCGTGGTCAAAAGATAAAAATCACAGACAGCTCTGTGAAAGGTACGTTTCATGTTATTTCTTGACGTGGTCCTAAAACTTTTTAAAGGTGCTAATTTTTAAAAGTAAAAAGACATCTACATGGAATTAAACTGATATGGAAAAGAGGATATAAAAAAAAACATTCACACAAAATATGAGAAAAACGAGGTAGGCAGAGTCAGTGCGTACCATAATTGAACAACTAGTTTGGACAGAATACTCTAGTGGGATCCTGCCTGAGGAACAGACAAATACTGTAGCATCTTCTTGTAAAGGTGATCATGGAAATGCACGTCTAGTTAGAACTCATGGCAATAGGATTTCGACTTCATTAAGATACACCTGTTTTATGTTAAAATGCTATCAATGGTTAGGTTCAGATTGTGGCATTCTGGATGAATTTTTCCCCTCCTTTTCCTAAAATTTCTTGACAGTATAAATATTCCATAAAAATGGAAAGAACATATGTATAATGCTCTTGGGGTGAAAGGTAACCGACATGGTCTTTCCCTCTGAAAATTTATGAATTAAAAGAGGTGACGAGATAAAAATCACATAAAAAAAGGAGAAAATTAAATAAAGTAACTATGATTTTGCATCATGAAGAGTTTTTAAGATGAATGGGTAGAAAAATTAATGGAACTATATCCTATGTGCTAACTTGTATTCTTCTCCCAACATACATACTAAAATTGATTGAATAGTTTGAATGAGAAATATAAAAACAGCACCGGCCTGCCTAAATGTCCAGTGGAAGAGGTAGGTTTGCCCCCACGAATTATCTTCTAGACTCATTAGCTTGGCCCCTGTGCCCTCTATGGTCTCACCCAATGGCCTGCCAGTCCCACCACTGGTCACTGCTCTCACTGTCCATCCAGCTCAGCCACACGGCCACACTCACATTTCCCGACCGCCCGCGACCTTGCCGGCAGGCACAGCCTGTCGCTGCAGTCAGCAGAGCTTTTCTCCCGCTGAATCCCTCCAAGAGCTAGCTCCACTGTCACCTGTGGGCTGTCGTCCATGGCTGAGCGCAGGGGAGGGAGTCGCTTCCTGTGTCCCCTGCAGCCCCTTCTACATCCACGTGCAGCATGTGTCATGTTGCGCAGCAGTCACGCTTATTTAGGTGTCAGTTTTACTCATCAGATTGCACGCTCCTTCAAAATAGAGACCACGCCGGATGGTGTCTGGCACATAATGGTGCTCAGTGAATGTTTGCAAATTAATTAAGTGAATGAAGCAGCACAAGACAATAAAGAATATAGTGTGGAAAACGAGTGAGATTTGATTGTACGTGACAGACCTAATTCTTCTGTGAACAGAATAAACATTCTATTCCATACATATCTATACACACACTATCTTATTACATCTTCGAGGCATTAAATAATACAGCGATGTATTTTTTAAAGTCCTAATCCATTTAAAAGAATGCAAGCAGTTCTTTACAGGAGATTTCTTACATTGGGAACTGAAATGTGCCAGGAAAATATGTCACTTCTCTTCTCTGTGACTTTCCTTTTATCCTCGCTTTTTATACCAAGAAGCTGGGAAATAATTTAGATGGGGTATATTGTCCTGATGGCAGTCAGGATGATCAAAGTTCAGGTTTACCCAATATGGGTAATAACAGCATGGGTTTCATCAGGAACTGTCAGGGAAAAAGGGCAACCAGAGCTCCTAGAATTTCAGTTCCATTTCTTAGCAATGCCACTTTGAAACTTACCTATGTATAGAGCTAAAAATAGAACCTACTATCTCCTAGGGGTGTGGTAAGGATTAGCTGAGATAATGCATATGAAACACTTAGCCTAGGACCTAGAACAGAATGAAAGCAGAATCGATGAGGGTCGCTGACACTGTTATTGTCTCTGCTGTTCTTGAGACCACTTAATCTGCTGTGTGAACTTGGATGAGTGACTTAACCAAGGTTTCAGTCTCCCCATCTCTAAATCGGGCACAGTGACAGTACCTATCTCCTGGGATGGCTGTGAGGAGTAACTGATTTTAACAGCTGTCAAGCACTTACAGGAGAGTTAATTCATATAAACTATTTCTGGCTCATCAGAAGTGCTATATAAGTGTCAGCAAGGATGGCTGTCATCGTTAATGATATTATTGAGGATCAAAGGATCCAATGAGTGTGACAGTCCTTTGATTTTGTTAGGCAAACATGAGACATTATTCAGATGGTTTTAGACTTTCAAACATGCAGGCCTGTGGAAAGCGTTTGCAGACTCCAAAGTTTGAACTAACATCAAATGCTGTGTTAAGGCCTCAAAATAATGCCCTTTTCCCCCTTACTACCACCCTCTAAAGTAGACATTTACCCCATATGATGGGAGAGGAAACTGTGGGTCGAAGGACACACGTACTAGTAATAGTGGAAACCAAATCAAATTCACACCTGCTGACTCCGACTGTCAGCCGTTCGGCCGGGGTGACCTGGGGTCATATCCTACTATGCTGCAGCACCCGGCACCCCTTCCCTTTGGCATAGTAGGGCTGCATCGACAAAACCGGTCAACAAAAACAAGACTACGTAACCAAATACTACATTTCCTGATTGAGCCACACAGCCTGGTTTAGTTAGACGTGAACAGTTTAGCTGGTGGAGTGTTACAAGGGTGACCTTGGATTTCTTGAACTAAAATGAAATACCTTAAGAAATGCTTTGGCATTCATTAAAAGAAGGAAAATTTAATGAAATGACAAGTGTTTAAGTAATAATATTTAAAATAAAAATAAGGCAATAAAAAGGTATTTATTGAAATGGGTTTTAATTTCTGGGCATTCTGGGTCTGGCCCAGATAGAAAAATCCTTTGACATGTTCCACTGTTCTATTTATTTGGGGATGACTTATCAAAGACATACAAATTATTGTTACATACAACGGGTCCACTGGGCTTGTCATCTTTTGCCAAATACAGACTAAACAATATCTATTAATGATCCAGCAACCATGGGTTTTTTTTGCAAAACACATACAGAAAAACTGGCTACGTCTAAGCATAAGAAGCCTAATGATGCCTGGTTTACTGTATTTTAGGAGTGGGGGATTTCTGCCTCACTATCGATAATATCCAACGGAGTGGTGGTATCAGGAGAACTAGGCAAGCAGAAAGGAAGACACAGGAGCCCAAAGCCCAGAACTGGCCAACGTTCTGCCGAGCTGCACAGTGTCGGCCCATCAAATCAAGCTGCACAGCCTCCTCCTTTAAATGAATGAGAACTACATGGATGTGTCCCATCTCAAGGTGACAAAGGCACAGATGCTGAAATGCACACCCCTCCCACTTCCTTGTTCAGATCATGGAACTGTGCTACTGGGTCGCCAGGCAGAGGGGCAGGGCCTCAGGGGCAGCAGTGACCGGCAGAGACAGTGCAGGCTGCACCTCTCACTGGCCTGGCCGATGCTGGGTCCCAAATCACGGGGCTCACTTCAGCCTGCACTTCCCTCAACTGCCATTCCCGCTTCTGCCTTGGGGCCTTGCTATATACCCCACTTCCATCTAGCATGCCTGCCCCCCCACAATGTGTCAAAGTTCCTCTGGGATCTCCCTAAATGTGGCATAGGCACCTCTCCTTTATGCTCCTGTAGCATCCTGGACTTATCTCTACCTCGCGGCATAATTATCCAGTGATTTCCTCTCGTTGTGCCCTCTCCCCACCCCGTGCTACACATCTGGCCAGCATTATTTAGTTCAGTCATCACAACACTTAATTTTTAAAGTAAGGTTTTAATATTAAAAATGAAGAATTTTCTTGAAAAATGAGAGAATCTGGCCCCCATGAGTTCCCACATGAGCCAAGGCTGGGCATTGGTTGTCCCTTGCACAGAAGAACATATACTTTCCAGTGTCTACCACTCCCTATTGTCACACGGGGCTCCCTTCCTTCATTTTATCACCAACCAAGCCATTGGAGGCTAGAGTTTGAGGACTTAATGACGAGAACTGTGATTCTGCTCTGGAACTGTAACTTATCCAACATGCCCAATACATGGTGAATTAATGAAGAAATTCATCAATTAGGGATAATGTTTTACCTCTTAAGGTTGTCGTAAGGACTAAAACAACTTATGTGAAAAGAATGTGCACCTATACCTTGAGATTGAAATATAAGTCACTGTGGAAGAATACAGCTTAGGACAGGATCCCAGTTCTTGAATAAAGAGCTATAATATCGACAACAGTCACTAAGGAGGAAGAGCTGATATTTACCTTTCTAATTTTAACAAATCGGTAACCTTTCTGAGAAGGATCTTTATTTTTGATCTTATAAATGGCCCAAATATATGACTCTTAAACTAATTTCAATAATCTGGATGATTTTTTCATAATAAATTATCTAATTTATTTACTTTTCCATCCTTTAAAAGCTATTTGATTTATTATCCGACATGCAGGGCATGCAACAGGTAATAGTTTTTCTAGTAAAACTATATTAACATTATGTAATGAAGCTATATTCAACTCATACATTTTTCCAATATGCAATAAACTGAAAGACTTTTAAAAGAAATCAACATTAAAGTAAACTGGCAAGCTTACAATTTATAAAATCAGCACTGAAATAAAGCCTGTGCTATATACATACAGCCTTTTACGTTTTAATGGTGGAACATAATAATAAATGGAATAATAAATGGCTTAAAAAATGTCAGTCCCACATGCCAAGAGAACAAAATAATTAGAAATTTAGTGTACTTCTATTTCCAAACAGGACAACAACCCTAGCCTCTAGTTATCCTATATCTTAGCCTTCAATTTCACTTTATTCTGAAAATTGTTCTTCCTACATCATAGAGTTGGCCGCCCTTTCTGTAGCCTAAGATGCTCACAAAGGTATACTGTAATAAAAATATATATATATGTTGTTGTTGGCTAGAAAATGAGAATGATTTTCCTTTTTTCAAGTCATGAAATATTTTCTACTAAAAACTCTACAGGCTCTAAAATGTTCTGTTGCCAAATACAATATCTTCAATTCCCCCAAAGTTCAAAAACATTAGGGGCCATTCGTTGTCAGGCTTCGATTTTTTTTTTTTTTAACAGAACTTAACCTAGGACAGGGTTTTGTGAGACTAATTCCTTTTATTTCTCTGAGTTGTAGACTCTACCATCTTTGCCTTAGGAAAATCACAGTCATACAGTGTTCTCAAAATGTTCAATCAACAAGCATATTGTAACAAAGATATTTTTTTCCCCAATTCAAAAATGTTTATCCTAAAATACAAACAGAACAATTGTAGCATCAGGGAATGGGGGGAAGGGGTGCCTCAAACATCACAGTCTATTCTAAGAGACTTGTGTTAAACCATTTCTAAAACACAGCTGTTTAAATTTTTATCTTAGAAGCGAGTCTGGATCGATTCCAAAACCACTCTCTGCAACGTTTGTAGTGTTCTTCTCCAGTATAAGTAGCCCCTATTCTTTCAGAATTTCCTCATATTAGACCCAGCCAAGCCAACTAATATAACATTTCATCTTCAGATATGCAAGTTCTTTTGTCTTCTCTAATTACTGATAGGTGGTTGTTCTCTTTTTAAAACACAGGTTTTAAAACTTCAGTTTAAGAGGTACATTTTTTTGTGATGTGTGGACTATAAGATAACCCAGTACTGTTTAAACAACTTACTTTTAAATGTAAACATTTTAGACAGATAAAACGCGATGAATGAACTCACTGCTCAACCAGTAAATCATGAAAAGAAATTGTGTTCATACTGCTTTATTGTTCTTTTCCTTCAGCTAGAAGTTTACTTTAAGAAGGCTATGAACATTTAATAATCAGCTGCCAATGAGAAAAAATGTATTTAACTGTTTAACTGTTCCTGGCTCTATTATCACATCAGCAGCTGCCTATTTATGAGATGTACATTTATTCAAGGTGGGTATTCTTATTCAACCTGTAGTCAACACAGAGCATGCTGGCCTTTTCCAGAATTTTAAATGCATAACTTTAAATACTGATCCCATCGGATTTAAAAGGACTTGGCTTTATCACATATTAAAATGCCTGCAGTTTTTCATTCATGTTGTGTTAATTTTTGAATGGTGGGACCAATTGTAGGAGACTGGGTTAAGCTTGGATTCAGAGGCTGAGATAGGTGAAAAAGGAGAATCAAATGAGTGCTAGCAGAATTCCTCACTTAGGTTTTAAAAGCCATACCCTAGATTCATGTATTAGAGCCATAACTAGTAAAATAATTAATACATTAAACACAGCATATGACTATCACATGTCTCAATTAATTTCCCGCCTAGTCCTCTGGATAGGAAAGGCACTTTACTTCGCAATTTTAAATGCGTAAAAAGCCTTCATATGTCCTTAACTTCATATTCAAGATCCAGCCTGTACTCAGAGTCAAAAGACATTCCAGTCAAAGAAACAAATAACTTCCATGAGTGTCCCAGAAAATACTAACACACCACCCTGGAGTTAGCACTTACTATGGAAAAAAAGTTCTAAAGTCAGTAAAGCCACGTGGCCTGGGGAATAAGGTAGATGTCACAAGACATTTTCATGGGTTAAAAAAAAAGAACTTACAGAGCTCATGATAAGGCACCATGCATTGAAGTTAAGGCAATAGTTTAAAAGTGAAGTTGCACCTCTACGTTTTGCTTTATTTTCAGAACAACTTGATAAATAGTATGCAAAGAAAAATTATTTTTAATAAGTACCACAGCTCTGTGAAGACCGTTAAAAACTGTCTCCCACAGTAGGACTCGAACTTCAACCCCTCTAGTTACATATCTTTAAATTAGATAATAAGCAGTGCTTGCAATAAAAAATATTTCTAAACTACATGAAAGGAGCATTGGCAAAAATGCCTCAGGTGAAACTGCATAACAGAAAACATGGAGTAAATCCTGAGCTAATGCAATATAATCCTTCCTTTTGCATAAAGTATTTGAACATGAAAAAAAAAAAAAAACCCAAGACATATTAAAATAAATTCTTCTGTTTGTATAAGCCACCTTTAACAACAACTGTTTCCTGTTTACATAAAGAAATCATCTTCTAGTAAAGGAAAACTGTCACTGGCTGGACTCAAAAACCACACCTTCATAAACATTATGAGTTAAATTGTTTCAATTAAAGAAATATCAAACAATGCTTATGGTTTTGTTTGCAAACTGAGTCCTTTTATGAAAATGCGTAAAAAGTGTCATGGATTTCTTAGAATGGTAAATGTAGGTTTGATGCATAGTTCCCTACTATCAAAACAGATCCTTGAATTTTGATCTTTCCGAACTTCATCTTCAAGAGAGTATTATTAGCTTAATTTCTATTCCATGAGATGGCATCAGAAACTTGACAGGGATTGTAAGAGCTGACCTTTCTAGCCTACTACCTGCTCTACCCATCACTAAACTAAGAAGTACTGCTGACACGTGTGAAACTTTCTTTTTTTCCCCCCGCAGAATAAATTTGCTTATGGACTACTTGTAAATCGTGTAAATGTTCTTCCGCCTGCCCAGCTACTGCGGGGTCGTCCCGGGCTGCAGGCAGCTTCCTCCGGAGAAGCGCGCTCGGGGCGGGGATGGGGGCGCCTGGGCCCGGGGCCGAGCGCAACCGGGGAAGGCCCGGGTGAAGCCTCACGCAGACTCACTTACACACTCACACCCGCTTGCCTGACAAGGTCCCTGGAGAGAAAGACTAAGTCCGGTCACTCCCGTCGCCAACGGAGACCCGGAGGCGTCCTCGCCCTCGCGTCCCTCCAGCGGCGGCTACCGAAGCCCCAGCATCTCCGGCGCCCCAGGCCCCCGCTGTCACTCCTTCCCGGGGGTCGCCCTCGCCCAGCTCAGTCCGCCCTCCTCTGCACTTGAGCAGCCCTGGCCTGCCCCCCCGCCCTCCTTTGGGCAGCCGCCGCCCCCCTCCACATTAGGGACGCCATTCCGCGGGAATTCACGGGGGGTGAGGGCTACGAACCGCCGCGCGGCACCGCACACCCGCGGTGGAGCGGGGCACTCACCTTCTCTGTCACCTGAGGGGGCCCCGCCCGCGGCGCTCCGCGTCCGGCCCTCTAGGTCCCGGCTGATGTCGGGGCGCAGGGGCGCGCGGGGCCCGGCCGGGTGCAGGGTGCGGGGCGCGGCGCTGGGTCCAGGTCCGCTCCCAGCGCGAACGCCGATCGCTGCCCCGCGCGGCCAGCTCCGCGCTCTCCGTAGCCCGGCAACGGCTGCCGCCTCCCTGGCCCCGCCCACCGGCCCGCCCACCGGCCCCTCCCCACTGCCTCGCCCCGCCCACCCCGGGCCCCCGCCCACCGCCCTGTCCCAACCCGCGCGCAGCTCAAAGGCTCTGGTGCGGCGCCCCCCGCAGCCTCCGCGGGGCCCAGCTGGGCTCCCGGCCTCGCTCGCTGGCGCTGGCCGCCCACCGCCCCCAAGGCTGCGGGAGCCAGTGAATGCATCCCCCAGGCAGACTTGGGGCTGAGAGAGGGGACACTGAGACCCCCGAGAGCTCGGTCATGTTGGGGGAATTGCCCTGGTGAAGGGAGGGAGCCTTCGTTTCTACTCTGCACGTATTTTCTCAGGATCTTTGTGCCTTTCCCTTGTGGGATCACAATCTACCCAGCGCCCGCTCACCACGTGAGCAAAAAGCCCCCGCGACAACGGTGTGCCACATTTCCTCGGGCTGATCAACATCATGGTGGCCTAGCCTCATTCATTCGTTGCTGGATTTCTCCAGCAGATACTCATCCAAGGCTCGTTCACTGACAGAAACCTCTAGAGGTCAGGGGTGCTTCCTAGTCGACCGTGGCCACCTCCTCCACGCCCAGACCAGCCCCGTGCAACTCTCGGGGTCACTCAACAAACTCAAAGCCGCTGGTGATGTGGCGGAGCACAGGGCCAGGGCTTCCTGCCTTCGTCAGTACTTTGTGTAAGGCGCTGAAACTTCTAAACTTTAGTTGGCGAATTTATGAAGGGGAGCTAACGGTGCCCACTTTGCACTTTTACTGGAAGCAATAAAAGAGTCATGTATGTAAAAAAGTACTTTTGCAGCAGTAGAATGCCATAGAAACGTAATTATTGTTTCATCTGTCCAGCAAGTGGATAATAAATGGACAAAGTACCTTCTTCAAACCCAAGATACTGCGCATGACTTTGGTACAAAGAGACACCCACCATGTTGGTTTTGTTTTCTCCACACAACTGCACCATCTCTTCAGATCGAACCAAATTCTACGTTTTCTATACTCCAAGGACCACAGCAGCCTCTTCATAAATATTTGTTGAGTGAATGGATAAGTTATTAGCTTTAACTACCGATAAGCACATCTCCTGATCTCATACTGAGAACAGCACAGTGCTGTACTAGGCACTTGTGAAAAATACATTAAAAATATCATCAACCCAAGTGTCACATCGCAGCGTTGTCTACTTCAAATCTAACACGGGGAGAATGTAAGTCACAATAATGGCTTATTTGTAAACGACCTACAGGTGACATACACTAGCTTATTTGAACCTCAATGTGAGTGTGTGCTCCCCTATCTAGCAGCTGTTACCTAGTACTACTGCAGACTCGGTGTGCTGCCCATTATTATACTGAAGTTATCTGTTTGCCTGGGTTTTTTTTCCTCAACTAGATGCCCATCTTCTTGGACATTGTCTTAATATTGTCTTAATATTGCAGAGCCAGGCTAGCATATAGGACACTCGGCACATCTTTTTTAAGCTGAATTATTACATCTTCCTTGTAAGGTCTCCCACATTCACCCTTTCTTCTTCTTTTCCTCTTCATCACCACCCCACCATAGTACAGGCCCTGTCCACCTTTCACCCGAATATTGGCCCCCACTGTCAAACCTTTCTCCCCACTGTCCTGTCCAAGGGATCTGCTTCCCTCTGCCTGTCACTGCCCGATTAAAAGATTAACAAGAGAGGTTCCTTATGGTAAAGAGTGGCTTCTATACTCCTTGAATTCGCATTCAGAGATTTCCAGGTTTGGGCTCCACCCACATTTTCAGCCTTATCTTTCTCTCATCTAGACCATACACTTTATATTCTGGCCCAACTGGTCTGTGTGCCTTGCCTCAAAGTGCCCTAAACTTGCCCTCCCCTTTGGTCTCTAAGCGTCTTCTTCAGACTCACCTGTTTCCCCTACCTCTCTGTTCCTTACATACTTAACCTGACTCCTATTTCAGGACCAACTCAAAAGCCACAACTGTCGTGAGTCTCTCCAAGGTCTGTGGCCTTCTCCCTACGATGATACACTTGCTGCCTTCTTTCTTGTGTCAGAGTTATCTGTGATCAAACTTTCTTCCTCAAGGATTTAAAAGTAGTTCTTATCTCTGATAATATCAAACACTCACATAAATGTTCAATAAATGTTTTCTGAGTGGAATTTAATCTGCTGGATCAGGAACTAGCTCTTCGACTTTAGCCAAATGTTCTTTTTTTCTTGGGCCAGCTTTTGTACTTAGAGACAGTGACACATTATGTTCATTAGTCACTGAATGAAACATTTCATGCACATGTGATTGATCTTCCCAGTGAGCCTATTGACTCACTGGAGACAGAGACCCCATAATCTGGTCTTGGATGCTACTTGGCCAGTGACTAGTTGCATGCCCTTGGAAAAGTTACTTAATCTCCCTAAAATTTTTCAGCTGTAAAATGAGCTGTTTCATTGGTGGTTGTTAAATAAGATAAGGCATTGAGATCACTTAGCCCAAAGCCTGGCATATGGTAAGTGTTCACTTAATGGCAGCCATTATTAGTAGCAATATAACTTTTGTAGGGGCAGACAATACCTAGCATCGGTATATAAATGATTATAGAAATGATGTTTGACAGCGAGGACAAAGCATTGAACCTCTGTGCTCTAGCTATTAAGTGTACCTTACTGTAAAAAAGAGGCATGTTAAGTCAATAAACACTTTCCACTTTGAGTCTATATATGATTTGGAGACAGTATCTGAAGGAGAACCCAGGCCCACAATTAAGCACCAGAGGTGGTACAAAAAGAATCATATCATCCCTGGGCTCATTCAGAATGAAATTGATGCTTGGAATTAGGGCTGCAAGCATTTTTCTCCCTTTAAAACACTGACTATTATGAATGGGTTGAAATTTTTATTGTAAAAGCTAAATTGTTATGAGGATCTTGGTAAAAGTGTTGTTTCTAAGATTACATTAAAGCAGAGGTCCCCAAACTTTTTGGCATTAGGGACTGGTGCTCCTATGAGAATCGAATGCCTGATGATCTGAGGTGGAGCTGAGGCGGTGATGCTAGTGCTAGGGAGTGGCTGCAAATACAGATGAAGTTTCACTCACTCCCCAGATGCTAAACTCCTACTGTGCAGCCCTGTTCTTCCCTGTCCTTGGCCCAGGGGACCCCTGCATTAAAGGTTGGTTTTCTGAAGTTAATTTTAGCAATATCTAAGCTGATACGAAGTATATTTGTTTAGAACATTTTCCAAAAATAAAGTTGAACTAATGAAGCAACAGACTCCTTGAAAAACAGTTTCAACGATAACCTAGCTCACTGGAAGAAAAGTTATAGGAAAATTATTTGACTTCTTGGTAATTTCTATTGTGAATCACTATTCCTTGAGAAAATGGAGTAGAATGCAAGCTACATGAAAATTTCTAATTTTGTCCATTAGTTCACAGTGCCTGGCACATGGTAGTTACTCATTAAAAATTTGCTGAATGAATTAATAAGGGGGGATAGGAATCTCAAAGATTAACAAAGTTTGCCAAATACAGCTAAGAAAACAAAGAGAAAAATAACCAAGACCCAGTTATTTAAGTAATTCTCAACACCCATTGCTGCCAATTATAGACTATTGGTCTAGGGCTGGAGCCAGACAGTGAGTGACATGCTCAAGGTCACACGCCAAGTTAATAATAAAGCTAGAATCAAAATCTGAGCTCCCTTCACCATACCACCAATGCATGAAGCAATATACATAAAGGGCAAGGAGGTTATTTAGTTTATATAATGTCCAGCTCATGACATTTGTAGAGCAGTTGTAAGTTGTAGCACTTGTACTGATCTGTGTGAGTTCATGACACCCCCATTGGCTAGACTCTTTCATGTGTTCAGTGACAGAAGAAATGGGTATTGATTCTCTTCCTCAACTTCTGGATAAATATGGCGGACTCCTCTGCATATGGCTGAATTAAGGTGTAGACTCACTTGGCAGCAGCCCATGATATGAGGCCATAGGGCTGCCAGAGTATTGCAGACATTTAACAGGATGGAGAAAGCTGTACTTATCAGAACTCATCTCAGAGGGAGTGTCATTTATGTTGAAGGGTTGGTGTGATCAAGTTGCTCAACACCTCACCTCACCCTTCTCACTAAAGAGCAAAGTTAAGTTACAGTGGATGGTGTTAAAGTACTTTTCAGTCTAAGGATGTGAGACTCGGTAACTTCTAAGTGGGTGGATTTGGAGCCAAAGCTGAATGACTCGTGACAGGAGAAGAGAAACTAAGCACAGCCATCAAGGACCTCCCTTCTGCCCCACGTACATAGCTCATTCCTCTAAATTGGGCAGACAATTTTTTAAAGAATCGCTCTTTAAAGGGGCACCAAATTATTCATTTTCTGGGGTGTTTTGAACTGGTCCTGCCATCACAGGGGAGTCTGGCCAAACCAACGGTGGATGCTTGAATTTGGTCCAGTCTCGAAGCAGAGGAAGAACAAATTATGTCCTGAGGTCCTTTATAGCTGAAGATCCTAGGTCAAATGATGGAAAACTCTATCAAAAATGTCTAATAACTCTCACAAAATATAATCGAAAAAAGAAAAAAAACAGAACCCGTTTTTTAGCCAAAATTTTGGCTGTTTGCTAATAGAGTTTGGCTATATATAATTCTTATAACAGAAAGAATTAACTGCCTAATCCTAGAAAAAAGGGCCCAGATATTCTCTAGTGATGTCACTTAATTAGTCCTGTGACTTCGTATATGTTATTTATCCTCTCTGAGACTCATTTTCCTCATCTGAATAATGGCCATGACAAATTACTTATACATTTAAATGAGATAGTGGCTTTAAAAATACTGTTAGAGTGCCTTGCACACAAGTATTCAATAAATATTAATGATTAATTAATAATTGGCAAACTAATAAATATTAATGTTACAAAGTAATCATCCATAAAGCTTTATATTAGACCTTTATGAGGGTGATAAAATACGAGAGACAGATTGCTAATTGGCTTAGAGAACAGTATATAGGTGTATGTTTTACAGTCAATACATAAATTTATTCACAAGAAATATATTCTTTTTTCCAAGAAAAAAAAAAAGAGTTCTTGAAAAGATGCTCAAGGATTCTTAATGTAATCAAATGTAGAACACAACACACATCATGTACAAACCCATATCGAATTTGCAAACTGAAATCTCACAAAATCTCACTGGGACTCTCCCCTGAGGAGTAATAACCTTTAATTAACAATTACTTTTCATGGAGCCTCTCTAACATCTTCCAAGAAAATAGTTATTCCTTGGAAACACACGAAGATGGGCTTATATGATGCCAAAATTATATATACACACATACACACAGACACATACACACAAATATATGTATAATTCCACACTGCGTTGATATATTACATTTTTGGTGAAAATTATTCTAAATATGATGGTAAATTGTGTGTAGCAGTGATAGTGTTTAGACTGCTTAGAAATACAGAAGCAAAGAGAACAGTTGCGAAATAACCAGACTAATCCAGTTGACTGACATATCTGTCGCGGAAACAAAAAAATGTACTGCAGTAGGAAGTGGCTATCTTTGTCATTCAAACGTACTTTGATCTGTGATCAGCTACCCAGAGCATTTGCATTAGCAATTGTTGGAAAAAGGACTATGCATGATTAACTAGAAAGAACATTTGACTAGGACTAGAAAACTAGCCACGTAACCTTAGGAGAATCAAATTACTTTTCTTTGTCTCAGTTTGCTCATCTGTAAAGTGGCTATAAAAATTCCACCCTGCTTATTGCATGAAGACGATTCTATCAACTCCCTCCTTTTACACATGAGAAAACTGAGTAGTGAGGGAAGTGACTCTCTTAAGGTCACATAGCTAATCAGTGACAGAATCATGACTAGAAATAAAAGTCTTTTGAAGAATTCGACTTTCTGCAGTAACAAAGCTGCCATTGAAGCAATAGATAGGAAAGGGCTTTGAAATATGTCAAATATAAGGGTTTCGTTCGGTAGAAGTATTATGGAGTTTATCTACTAAAATCACAGTTGAGATCATTGAAATGCCTTCTGAGACTGAACCTGTACATTCAGCAATAGCTATCGTTCTTCTAACATCAAATAGAATCTGTTTCATTTCTCAACGAAGACAAGAGAAGTAAACAATTATCTGAATTAATTCAGACACTGAAGTGGATTTTCAAGGACTTGACTTGCCCAAGCTAGTTTTCTACGAAGTCTAAATTAATCAGATAATTGCTAATTCTCTCTTTTGTTTTGTGCTGAGGAGAACCTGACTTTGTTAAAATGAACCTAGTAACAGAACAAACAGTCATTTTAAACTATTTTAAATCCCAAATCTAAACTAAATGATGGAGTTCCTAAGTACACTATTTCTTTAGGCATCTTCTCCAGTCTTTACTTTAAAAGCTTAATTTTCTTTATCTGAATGTGAACATTAATACTACTTTTGTGATCTAAAGAGAACTTTTTAAGCAAACAAATGGGGAAAAAAAAACAACCTAAACCAGTAATCCAGGATATTGTGAACAGGCTTTGTTACACTGTCAGTAAAACAAAAACTTAAATGCCTCTCCCGGCATGACTAATAAACAACAGTTAAGTCTTTTAGATTCAATTCTTACTGACACATTTTAAAAATATAGTCAGCTTAGTATGGTTTTAAATAATCTCCACTTAGCTATCAAAGTTTTAAAATTAAGCAAACAGTGCTAATTAGCCTCCTTCTAATATCAGGAGGCAAGTTTAGAAAGTAATTTAATTAACTGGCTCTGAAAAATTAATTACATATGAAATGAGCCTCATTAGACCTTTCCTGTTTCATCAGAATTTCAGACTAAAGAATAACTGGTCTTATCACATAATTTCTTTGTGGTTTGCCTACCATAAAATAGACTTATGATGATGATTACATATTTTACCCAAATAAATTTTGGACAAGAACATTGCATTGAACCAATGTGAACATGAAAAACTCTTACTTTTCCACTGTAATAAGTATTTGCATCTCAATGTAAAGATTTTACTCTGTGCGTGTGTGTTAGAGCACTGCACTGACAAAAAAACAACACACACACACACACAAAACAAACAAACAAAAAAATACCCCGTAATAATTAACTTTCAAATTTGGCTCAGCAATGTATTCTGGCTTTGCCATGTTGAGCATAAACTAAAATGAAATGTGACTAAAAACTTTATCACATAATAACTGTTGATTACTCAGATAGTTTTCATAAACTGTTAGCAAATTGTAACTTACAACAGCTGTCACTATAAATTTAAAGTAAATGTTAATTTAGGAATATTAACCTTGTAAATGTTTGTGTAAATTGGGTTTGTGCTATTTTCAAAGGTCACAGAATAGCACTACAGGATTTTTTAAGCAAACTTAAGGCAACTTTACCCTCACTGTTTTAAAATTCTTCAGTTTTACACATAAAAGGCTTTAATCATACTTGAATGCCTTTTCAGTGATTCCCTCGAGGATACAAACCGCATAAAGAAATGCATTTGATAGGTTTATGTCTTGGAGGTGAGAGAATAAATAAACTAAAGAAACAGTATTGCCACAGATGGACTAAACTCTTTTGTATAAGAAAACAAGGAAAGCATTGGCCTCCAGTCCCTGTTTACTAAATGAAGCAACCTGTAAATACTTAAGAGCAATTATAGCTTACAGACCACAGGCTCTGCGGCATGGTCCTGGGCTAAAGTTAGCACTCTTCCTTTTTGTCCTGTTTGAACAACTTATTTCCAAGTAAGATTGCATGACACATTGCAAAGCCTTTTGTACAAACTCCTAACATGGCATCCAGTATCATATTTTCTCTGATACAGACATGTAGCCCAATGTAGTAGTCAAGTATAGAAATGCTTGTTTCTAATGGATTAGAATCACTTTTTTTTTTTTTCCTGAGGACACACAGGCAAAAGCGAAGCGAAAGCCACAACAAAATATAAAATGCTGTACCTGCAACGTGCTGAACTCTTTCCAGTACTCACCCTTTCGGCAACTTAGTTTCTCCTTGGCAGCGCTGCTGTGCCAAATGCTTGTACCTTCCCAAAATTGTATGTCAGCACAAGCCCAGACGAAACTTCAAATCCAGGAAAATAAAATTAAGCATGCAGATCAAAGGCAGGGGAGCAGGGAGATGAAATGGCAGTAATCTGATCGGTGATCAGTCACAGAGCATCAAAGGCAGGGCTAGGTTTATATATAAGCATGGATATCAAGAAAGTCCTCTTTCAGCAGGTAGCCATCCTCCCGCTTCCTAGTCCACAAATTCTTTTGTTTAACACGGATCGCGTTGTTTTCCTTTCTTTCTTTCTTTTTTCTTTTCTTTTCCTTTCTTTTTTTTTTCAAGGAGGCAATACCGGTGGTTCTCCCAAGCTTGGGCTGAGTGGCTGGATCCGTAGCCTTTTCGGTTCCCAAGCTGTGTTGTGGAGTGTGTGTGCTGGAAGCTGCCTAGCGCCAGCGGGTTCTGCTTTATCCCTTTCATCTCGCTCAACTGCAGATCCCATGACATCATTCAGCGCCGTGGGACTGGTAGGAGAGCTATAATTCAGCCTGTGGGGGAGTACAGCTCAAGTGAAGCCAGACTTTGCCTGATTTCTAATCACATTAGACTATAGTGCCTCGGGCAGGACAATTTCTGTTATCTGTTCCTCAGTTGGAAAGGTCTGCAATTGTTGCATGATGATTCCAGTGTGACAGAAGACCTGATGCATCCAGTTTCCAAAGGACAGCATTTAATTGACTCCTCGTTGATGAAAATCAGCAAGTTTTCACAAAGACTGTCAAATAACCAGAATAGTTAAATATCACTGTTAAGATCACTACCAGTTGGAGAGGATGACACTTCAAAAATGTGTTTTTGTTTTAAATGTGACAAGTCTTTAAGGATTTTAAGTAAGCTGTCTTTTCCTTGAAGGTTACATTATTAAAACTGACTGCCAATTAAACAGCGGGTGTTTTAATTAAAGTAATTAATGGGCAGATAACCAACAGTTAATCAGTGACTGATATCTGCCACCCTCTTACTTAAGCACTTGAGCAGAGACTTAATCTTATCTTTGGTCTTAGTTTGGGATTCTGAAAATTAGATTTTAAAACTCTGTGTAGTTCTTACTTAGATAAGTGTAATTCATTAACACCTGTTGAGCAGTTTACAATTCACAAAAGAGGAAAATTATGTAGAGGAAAAAAGCACTTGCCCTGTGCTTAACCCAAGGCTGTTCCTTGCCTTTTACTTCTGTGTGTGTCTTCTAAATCCAGAGTTGGAATTCCTAATGCACTAAAAATCACCACATTGGTCTAATTTTCCGTAATTTAAAATTAAATTGATTACACATTATTTAAAATTTTCTTACTATTGTTCCTTAACAATGGCAGTCAATAAAATAAGATTATTTTATTTTTAGTATTTATCAAAATAGAAGATAATAAGAAATTTTATCATCATTATGATACAGGATACAGTGCATTTCTGAATTCCAGACCACTCTTTTATGAAATGGAGGAAAATTTCTATTTTGTATTGGAAACTTGCCAACTTTTAGAAGGTCAGTTAAAGATATCTTTGCAAACCTTAGAAAACAGTTGAAGTTAATGTTTTTACAACTACCTTCCGTAATTGGTTTCATCTAATTATTCCTGATGTGATATTTGAAAATATAGTTTACGATGTCTTTATTTCCAAATTTCTATGATTCTTGAACAAATGTTAATAGCAAGGTATATGGTTTGAATAGTTAATGAGTTCAGTATTACATTTAAATCGTCATGTTTATATTTCAACATTTCTTTAATAATTTTTCTACCTCAGACACCATTTCTCAAAGATGCACAGAGCTCAGGTGTGATTCTCCATGACTTCTTCAAAGTAAAGCGGGAAACCCCTGTGATACCTGGCCTGTACAAAATGTTTCCTAGGCTCCGTTGAATACGAAGAAAATATCAAAAAAGACAACATATTTCCAAGTGGGCATTTCGCGTCTTTCTTATCTGAGGTAGTCCAACTCTGCAACGAACATGAAATCCGTATTCCGTCAAACTGCAATTCAGCAGTAATGTTTCCCAGTACACCGACGTTTTAAAGCATAATAACTAGATGCTCTTGGCTTAGGTTTTTTGGATCAGTAATTAAATCCTAATGTTATATCTGTTATCTCCAGCGGATGAGTTTATTCGCCAAGTCACTGAAAATTATTTTGAATTGATTCTCTTGTGGTCAAGAACCTCCCAGCCCACATGCGTGATGAAAGGGGTCCCAGGTTAGGGACCCACCTGTTCCCAGCAACAGTGTGCCTAAAGGTCCGCCCCGCCCCCGAGCGCTCGCCGCTAACAAGACGTGGCCTTGACCGTGGTTACTATGGCTACTGTGGACCAGCACCACGAAGGGAAGCTTGTCTCTTTCCTCTCTCTCCAAGAAGTTTAGAAATTAAATCGTTGACAAGAAACATGTCACTACGCTGTACGTAATTATTAGTTTTAATAACACCAAATTACAGTACTTTATTGATGCTTCCTAGGGCCATGTCACAGTGTAAGTGGCTTATTTTACAATCTTCACCAAGTCGCATTTCAGCCACCTGGCGTGTCATGGTGCTGAGGCCGCAATCTGGCCCATGCGAGGAACTAAAGGCCACATTTCATGGCACTTCAGTCGTCCCTATCGCGGGAAGGAGGGGCTTACTGAGGTTCTTTGGGCGGGGGTGGCGGGGGGCGGTTTCCTCACATTGGCCCCCATCGCCACGGAGTGCTGTTTTCTTTCCAACAGTTGAAATACACTTCTTTTGTTTCTTCACCTCGACAGTATAAGTTACTACGTAGTATAAATTACTACAATTGTGAGATAAAGATTCAGGAAATTCATGTGTTTTTCCTATTCAGTTCCAAAGTCCTTGGAATCACTTAGAACTCTTTTCTATGCCATCTTTTCTAAACTTTCTGTTTAGAGGATACGGCCTGGATTATATCTGATAAGTACAGCTTTCTACATAAATCGGGAAGAATAACTTTAGAAATTGCATCGTTCACACACTCGCGTGCGTGTGCGTGAAGTGGCTCAATGTTGAGGAAGAGTATGGCCGCTGGAGTCCGAAAGGCCTTGGCTTACATCTCTCATTACCTATAACTTGATAACGGCGTGGACACTTCAGGCAAGGCACTTAATCTCACTGAGCTTCATTCCTGAACTATGAGAAGGGAACAGCATCGATCTTTTCATGTGATTGAGACAAGAAATGTACGTAGAGAGCGTCAAGCAATCCCCCTCCTGGGTGTTTGTTCAAGGAAAATGACATCACTATCTTGATGAGATATCACTGCAGCATTATCCACAGTCGCCAAGATGTGGAAACAGCCTAAGTGACTGTGGATGGATAAATGGAGCAAGAAAATGTGATATATACATATCCACAATGGAGTATCATTCAGCCTTAAAAAAAAAAAAAAAAAAAAAGAGGACATCCTGACATTTGTGACAATGCAGATGAAAGTGAAGGACTTATGTTAAGTGAAATAAGCCAGACACAGAGGGACAGATAGTACCTAATCTCACTTATATATGAATCTAAAACAAATAAACAAAAACACAACACAAAACAAAAAAACCCACTGAACTCGTAGTAAGAGAGAATAGAATGATGGTTACCAGACACTATGGTGTCGAGGGGAAAGAAAAGATTTAAAAAAAGAAAGAAAGAAAGTAGAATGGTGATTGTCGGGGATTTGGGAGAGGGGGGTCACGGGGAGGTGTGTAACAGGTGCAAGAGGAAAAGAGATCAGGAGATGGATGGTGGGGACAGTTTTGCAACATTGTGAATGTGCTCAATGGCACTGAACTGCACACTTAAAACTGGTTAAGCTAGTAAATTTTATGTTATGTGTATTTTATCACAATAAAAAAAATTGGAAAAAAGAAGAGCATCAAGCAGAATAAACCCTAAATAGCAAAGCTAAGTCCCCCACTTTTTTTTTCTATGTGAGAATTAAAGCACAATGGTGGACACTAATACTAATTGGGGGATCAGACTCAAATTTGAGTTGGGTTTATATTCTAAAGGAGAAGGGCAGGCTGTCACATAGCTCCTAGGTCTGGTTAATCCGAAGCCAGGGTAAGCCAGATGTCCTCAAGCCCTCCAGAGTCCTGGGATCACTCTTACACCATCTGGGACCATCCTATGCATGCTCATAAAAAAAAAAAATGGTATAAGCCTTTTATAGGTTGAACTGTAGTCCCCCAAATTTATATATTGGAATCCTAACCCTTTGTACTTCTGAATGTGATCTTATGTGGAGACAGGGTCTTTTCAGAGGTAACTGAGTTAAAAAAAAAAAGTCACTAGGGTGGGCCCGCATCCAGTATGGCTGGTGTCCTTATAGAAAGGGGTCATTTGGACACAGACACACCTAGAGGGGAGATGATGTGAAGAGATACATGAAGAAGATGGTCATCCTTATACCACGGAGGGAAGCCTGGAACAAATGCTTCGCTCACAGCTCTCAGCAGGAACCAACCCCACCAACACCTTGATTGCAGGCTTCTAGTCTCCAGAGCTGAGAGACAAACACTTGGTGTTGTTTTAGCCACCCAGTCTGTAGCGCTTTGTCATGGCAGCGCTCGCAAGCTCTTACAGAGCCCTGATGCAACATTTCAGAAGGCTTACCTTCTCCTCAGTGCACCCTATAATCTGCTTCCTAAAAATCCCTCTCAGCTCCTGGGGGTGTCCCCTGCTCTGGTCATACTTCCTTCTATCAAAGTGCCAGTTCAGGGGTACTGTTAAGTGAAACAGAATATTACTGAAAGTAATTAAAGAAAGGGATTAAAACACCATTTTTGGCTATTAGAAATAAAGTAGCTATGAACACTTGTGTACAAGTTTTTGAGTGGGTATATATTTCTATTCTTCTTAGGTAAATATCTAGAAGTGGAATTTCTGGGTTGGATGGTGTACGTTTAACTGTATAAGAAACTGCCAAATCATTTTCCAAAGTGGTTGTACCATTTTTCATTCCTGTCAACAATGTATGATATTTTCATTTATTTCCTCTACTTCCTCGATGACACTTGCTATTGTCAGTCTTTATAATTTCAGCCATTCAAATGGAGTTTAGTAGTACCTCAAGATAATTTTTAAGTTTGTTTATACATACAGACTTCATTTTCAAGAATAGTTTTAGACTTACAGAAAAATTGAGCAGTTACTACAGATATTTCCCATATACCCTCTCTGTGCCTTGTACACAATTCAACCTATTACTAGTACCTTGCATTAGTGGGGTATAATTGTAATAATTAATGAGCCAATATTGATACATTATTGAAGTCCTTAGTTTTTACTAAAGTTCACACATCATGTACAGTTCTATGGATTTTCACAAATGCATAATGTCATGCATCATACATGAGATTTTGACTGTGATTGCATTGACTCTATAGAGCATGTTGGGAAACACTGGCATCTTAGCAATAGTGAGTCTTCTTATCCATGGACATGGTATACCTCTCCATTTATTTAGATCTTTGATTTCTTTCATCAGCATTTTATAATTTTATTCATATAGATCTTGTACATTAAAAAAATGTGTATCTAAGTATTTTAGGGTTTTATTTTTTGGGGAGGGAGTGTTAATATAAATGATATTATGTTTATAATTTCAAGTTTCAATTGTTCAATGCTCCACCTTTGTAGAAAAACAATTGACTTTTGCATATTAACCTTATATCCTGCAAACTTGCTGTTATCACTTATTAAATCCAGGAGTTTTTTGTTTGTTTGTTTGTTTGTTTTGTGGGCCTGAGTCCTTGAGCTGTGAAGTATTTCTTAGCCTTTTAAAGCCAATTATTTTATGTGAGACAGGAATGCTAGAGAGGGCTAGGTTGACTTACAGCTCTTCCCCCAGATCAGATGAGTCTGTTTCCTCTGGAGAACAGGTGTTTGTTATGTAGAATGTTCTGGGCATAAGTAAAAGTAGTTACTTTTCTCCTCTCTCTGCCCAAAAAACAAGGTTTTTTTGTTTTGTTTTGTTTTTGTTTTTGTTTGTTTTTGTTTTTGTTTTCTCTCGGATCATCATTGCCAGAAGCTGGTGGAGTTCCTGGAGGTAAAATCTAAGAAATGTGGTGGTTCCATTAGGACTGAGACCCCAGGAGTTTTTAACTCTCACACAAGTCTACACTCATTCTCCAGGAATTCATCAAAATGATCACTTCAGTATTTTTATCAGCAGGTACTGGCTCCCTGTGGCTTCTGCTTCAAATAATCACAACTCTGTTTTGATTCTCCATATTTGCCTGTCTCTGCAGATTTGGGGGTGGCAGTTTGCCCTGTGACCTCAATTCTCTGATGGATCTAGAAAAGTCATTGTTTTTCAGTTTGTTTTTCACCTTTTTTTCCTTGTCGTCTTCCAAGCTTTCTCCTTGTGGGAGCTGAAACCAGAAGTCCTTTGAACACCACAGTGTTTTAGGAATTATCATTATTATCTAAATATTCAACAATTTTGGTTTTGATTTTTTATTTGAACCACATATGGTTTAAGAAAAGATTTCATCATTTCCAGGTAGGTAATATTTACTTTGATTCTCTTTATACTAAAAATGTGTGTTCAACCATTATTTCAATTTTTGTTAATTATCATGATTTTTCGGTGACTTTAAAAATATATCATGGTACCATGGTTCTAATTAAAATATTGTGCATTCTCTATTATCAGAGCAACAAAATTAATTTTAATGGTAATAGTACTGAGTTTTTAAAGCCTTACATTTATTTTACATTATGTGCACTGTTAGCTTTAATTTTGAAATGTTCCTCATTCATTGTTGGAAATGAGAAGTATTCATTCATAATTACATGACAATAGAGCCATTAGTGATTAAAGGATCTGTCAAGTTCAAGAGGCTCTAAAGTAGTGACCCATCAATAGTGAATCTGATAAAACGCTTTGCAGTGCAGTGGCTCTGATTCTGATAAAACAGCAGCAGCAAATTAACTCAGCAGATGCGAACATACACACCCACCACAGTCAGTGATTGAAAGTGTCCTTTATTATGATGCAGTTACCTCAGATCATCCCGCTGCAGCTCTGCTACCTTTTGTTCTTCGCCTTCCCTTAAGAGATTCCAAAACCATTCTTATCCGTCACCTCATCTTCAAAAACTTTTCCAAGCC
>CM053508.1:80965904-80988364 GCA_028627145.1 Eidolon dupreanum | reverse complement strand
GGGGAGCTCTGCTTCCACACAGGATGTAGGAACCTGCAAAAAGAACATGACCCCCATGCTGGCAATGACAAAAGGCAAGTAATCTACAAAATCAGAACTTTCTTAGAGCCTGTCACAGAGCTGGGGCCACCAAGACAGCAGAATTTCTGAGAGGGACAAGTCCTTCCAGGAGAGTCCAGATTGGCGGCACCAGAGGGGGAGGTGGCCCCCCAGCAAGAGGAAACCAGAGAGGATGATAACAGACCGCTGATGGCCGGGCGTGGGTGCCCGTGTGCCTCTGGGATAGCTGCTAGTCCACCTGTGAAGGTGGTTCTCACCCACCACCTGCTCTCGCGGGAAGACCGCAGGTCCGAAGACTGTGGGGAGTCCCACCCCTAATGGTAGGTGGCAGAGGTGAGCCACTGCCCCTGGGGATAACACAAAGCCTGGCCACCCAGGGACCTTCCCTCTTACCAAGCAAAGGCCTTGGTGGTTAAGAGAAGGGAGCAAACTCTGGAGCCAAGGCCCAGCAAGACTCTGCTTCTGGAATGGTAAAAGGAAAACCCACTGCCTGTTGGGGTGGCAGGGGTGAGGGCGGGTGTGATGGGGTGGGGGATGGTAAACTCCGCTGCCTGAAGGTCATAAACAACATGCCTCCATTTCTCAGGGAGAGGAAGAAACTAGTTTCCCATGCCCCTGGTTCTTGAAATCATGACTCAGTTAACTCAACTCACGTGTCCGTATCTGTGTGCGTATCCTTACTTAGTTAATGATAAATATCTCCTCAAATTTGAAGCAGCTTGGAATAAAATAATTAAATTGATAAGTTGAATAGACCAAAATCTGGAGAAAACACTTTATCTATAAGGGTTAATATAGTTACTGTGATCAAACATAGTATTTGGTTATGATTTGGCGGCCAGGGCGAAAAGTGAAACTTAGGAGGGTTAATAATTCTCATGGAGGATGCTTATAGATTCTTTAAAGGAGACAACATTTTCTTGGTGGCAAATTCTGAGGGGATCATGTTAGACTTTACTCAAGGGGTCTCAAGTGATGAAATACTGTTGTTCATTCACCCATTAGATGAATGGGTGAATTAGATGACTAGGTCTTTGTTAATTGCTGCTCCTTAGGAAATTTCAATCAAGTCGTTAAGAGATATGTTTTGGTTACAAATGAATAAGAGTGATCTCCTGTTACAGATGGTGAAAAATCTGACCAGGGTTGTCACTGAAACGGAAGTCCAAGCACTAATGGCAACTGCGGGCAGAGCTGGGGTCTCCCTCTAAGTTAAGCTCTGAATTCACCCAGACATCTCCGCACAGATTCATTTGGACTGTGGACTTCCTGCCTGGTGCGTAGCAAAGATGGCTTTCACACAGAAATATTTCCTTGTCCTTGTCACCAGTCGTTTATGTAGGTAAACTTAGGATGAGTTAGCTGCGAGCACGTCTACGTAAATTGTGTTATCAATGTCAGCGATGAAGATGGCATCCCAGGATGTCACACTTGGGGTTATGGGAGAAAACGTTTAGACCGGAACAAACTCAAACCAGTGTTTTGGCTAGGATGCAATTTTTAAAATCTGAATTTTGGTGAGAATGAAATAAAACTAAGATGCCACAGGATGACCTATCACAGTTCCTGAAATTTTTGGCTGCCTGCTGGTGACTTGGTACTTTGAAATTAGGTCTAGTCCTCCCTCTCTTCTTCTTTCTCTGTCCCTCTCTGTCCTTTAACACTTTCGAAGGCCTTGGAGAGAGACACAACTGCTCCGATTGGAGCTTGTTGGTCGTCATGTTGGACTTGATGCTGAGGAACTAGAGGTGGATGTTGTTCCCACAAACCTTTTCCAACCCATGAGAAAGATCCAGAAAACATCTTGCTTAGAAAACTTTGTCTAAACTGGCACTGCAGAGAATTATTAGGATTCAGGATTCTAAGAAGAAAAAGACTTGTAACCAAATATTTATCCCTTGATGAATTATCTCTAGCTAGAACTATTCTGAATCAGTTCATTGTCTCCAGGCGGGGTGTCTAAAGAAGCATACAGCTTGTTCTCACTACTGCGGGTTGAGGATTTTGAGACTTATCAGGAAAATGGCACCATAAATATGATTGAGCATATAGTTATCATTCAGCAACATATGACTTATTATCCATTTTAATACCTAATTTTTCACAGTACCTCAAATTATCCAAAAAAATCACTTCCTATTTAAACTTTGAAAGATAATTTTTTTTTGCATTAATCAAAACCTTTTATCACATCAGAGAGGGAAATTTCCCACAGGCCAACTATATAAAATTTATTGTGAAAGCAGATGATTATCTACAGAGCTTCTGGAATGTCTCCCAGGATAAATTTATCAGTGATCTAGTCAGCAATAACTCATTGTGCTTATTTTTAGTTGAAGGAAAGTTTCAGAAATTTTACATGAACTTTTATTTATGCAACTTTTGGCATACACAAGGGAACTCGTATGGTTGTTACTCTTTGCTTCCTGGAGGATGAGCTGGTTTTAATTCAGAAAAGTGCACGGGAACATCCAGATGTTTACCGACCGTAAAATGAAGCAGAAAGGTTCACACGGTCTTTTGTAATATTAATTTTCCGAAAACGGTTTGTAATTCAATGAGGTTATGACTCAAGCCAATGTTTTAGAGACTTTGCTTTAGATACTATAGAAGGTACCAGTAGTTCTAATAGATTTTTGATCTTTTAAGCTGTTGTAATTTCGAAATTCCTCAAATTTAATATTGCTTCATTGTTATTAACGAAACTCCAGATTTCTTCAAATTTCAGTCTTCCCATTAATTCTTTTTCCTGTCCCTAAATCCTATCTGGAACACCATAGGCCTTCATTATCGTGTCTCCTTAGTTCCTCTGGTCTGTGACAATTTCTCAGGTCTTTCTTCTTTTTCATAACCGTGACAGTTTTGGGGAGTACTGGTTAGGTATTTTTGTAAAAGGTCCCTTATTAGGGGCTTTTCTGATGTCTTTCTCATAACTGGACTGGGACAATGGGTTTCTGGAAAGAATATCACAGAAGGGTAGTGTCCTCATATAGCACATCGGACACACTATCTACATGACATCCCTAGTCGTGTTAACCTCTGTCAACTGTTTCAGGTAGTGTTTGTCAGATTTCCCCATTGTAAAGTCATTATTTTTCTCTTTCCATTTCTTTATTCTTTGGAAGCAAGTCACTAAGCCCACCCCATCCTCTAAAAGGGGCAATTAAGCTCCACCTTCTAGAGAGGGGCGTGTCTACCCATATTATTGTAATTCTTCTGTAAGAAAAATGTCCCTTCTCCCTCACTTATGTATTCGCTATTATTTACATAATTATGGACTCATGGATATTTATTTTTTATTCAGCATCTGCTTCCATTCTACATTATTTATTCTGTTGCCCTGTTTCAGCTCCATTGGAAGCTCTTTTAGGCTGAATCCTACGTCCCTTTGACATGCCCCATTCTTTTGATTTTCGATCATGTCTGGCAGGAGAAAACTTTCACCTTGCCCCTTAGTTCTTCTAGTTGGTTAGATAATTCAAATGATGCTCAGCAGATTAACAGGGGAAAAAATCAAATTTTAATATATGTGCATGGGGAACTCATAGAGGCATGAAAGTTCCCAAGACAGTGAGGCAAAATGAATTATATATATATGACTTTGGACTAAGGAAGAGGAGGTAGGCAACTCACAGGTAGATGAGGAAGCACAAACATTGGGCAAACAAATTCTTACAGGGCCACAACGAGACTAAGAAAGGGGATCTAGGGGACAGACTTTCGCTTGGAGCCTCCCTGTCCACCATACTCAATTCACATGTGCTGTGGTGAATACGCTGAGCTTCTCTACCTGAATCTCGTTAGGAAGGAAAGGGGAGGTAAAAACTCTTCTTGAATTCATTGGGCTTTAATTGGTTTTGGCTCGAAATAATCTGCTCGCCAGTGCGGCACGTTCTGAAGCATCTCCTCCCGACCCCTAAAAGCACCTCCTCACTTTCTGACACTGCAAGTTGTCCCAGGTGCATCTTTCATATTCCCTGCCCTTGCCCGAGAATCAGCTGTGTCTCCAAGGAGCCCTGGTTTCTTTCATTACAGAATGATATTTACAAATCAAGATCTGGGCCTCGTGGGAGCACTTTGCTACCAGGAGCCATTGGTTCCTCAGCAGATCGTCATAATCTTTTCAATGCTTAGAGCGTATAAAGGCTTTAAATTGACCCTACATAGGATTTCTAATACAATATCAGTCACATATACACACATTTCTGATCTATTTCCCACCCGTCTTCTCTCTTCTTATTTTTTATTTACTTCGGAAACTGTCTTTGCTTTCTCAAGTTCCCCTCTTCGCCTCCTATCCCTTTTTTGACACCTTTCCTCCTTTACTGCTTGTTCTCCTTCCAGCTGGTGAGGGTCTAACCTAGTCATCAGAAGGAAAATCATCTGCTTAAATAAATTTTTCCATAGAAAAATGAGAGTTGAATGGCTGATACTAGTTTATGGAAATGGATGATTCTCAGAATTTTATGTGCAATGAATCATTCATTGAGCTCTTGAAAATACAAGTGCCTGGACTCCTTATTCCAGATTGAATGGGAATCTCAGGGAGCTGGGGGAAGGCTATGACCCATAATTCTGTAACCTAAAGTGTTCTGTGTCTTCATGATTATATGCAAACGGAGATCACTGTAGCAATACAAGGATTATTTGTGTGTGTGTGTGTGTGTGTATCTATTATTCTATCCCTATTTTCCATACACATATATTCCTACGTAACTATACATACTTTTCAAGTTTCTGAAAAAACTTTTCAGGTGTAGTCTAAGTCAACGATTTTGGTTCAGATATCAAGTGTGCTGGTTATTCCCCATTTATTCTTTCCCTCTTCCCTTCTCAACCCGTTCTTTACCCTTCTGTCTGAATCCTGGGAGACTGACCACTCTAAACTTTGTTTTCCAGCTTCTTATCAGCTCACCTCAGGGCATGACAAGAGAATGGAGAGCACAAGGAGAGAGAAGTTAGCATCTTTCACCCCTTGACCTCTTGTGTCGGCCCCACAGTTCAGGTTGTCACTGTCCCTTCGAGATGTAACTACTGGGCTCTGGTCAGCCTCTATCCTCTCCTTGCTCCATGAAGTCCAGGGGCCACACTGGCTTCCTGCTGTTGCTAACCTATGGGTGTCTCTGCATCTCTGGTGGATCACTAAAGGTGGCATAGACCTCTGTAAGAGGTCCCTGTTTTGAAGTTGTGTATAGTGGGTCTTTTGAGTGAATTGTTTTCCGCTGAGACTCTGATACACAAGGAGTTAGGATTACCTTTCTTATCTGGGAAGGCCTGCATGGCTTATGGAGCCACGAAAGTGGAGGATTCTCAGAATTTTATGTGTAATGCTCAAAGGAAGAAGAGAGAGACTTATCATTTTAATTAAGGGGACCAAGCTTTATGATTTGTGAAAGACTAGGAAATTCATGCTTTACGGAAGACCCCCCCCCACACACACACACACACTACATTTTTTTTGGTGTTCGAGGGGATTAAGATTTATTTTCCAATTTTATAGTTGCGGTTGACTTCATATCAGACTTAAAATTAAATCAACCAAAAATCTGGTCTAGCATTTCTAGTGGCATTATTTTAGGATAATCTTCTGTAGAGTTTTTGGGTTTAGAAAACTGGTCCAGGATACTATTCCCAAAGGCTTTTTGGGTTGGGATGCTTCTGGGATGGATGGCGGTGGGTGGGGTGGGAAGGAGACACATCGTCTTGGGAAATGCAGTAATATTTAACGGAAGAAGTCAATCCTGGCTCAAATGTGTTGGTTTTGAATTTTTACAGGATACGCCCCTACTGTTTGCATGAATTGGTTTATTATTTCCCCTTTCTGGTTACCCTGTCTGCCTGAGATGGGCTGGAATTATTTTTATGCATTTTCTCAACTTTGCTGGCAAAGTACAATTCAGTAAACCCAAACAGATGGGAGCAGAATGCACTGTCAGTCACTGTAAGGCCAGCTTTTGTTTGTGTCATTTGTTTCTTGTTTCTTCTCCCTTATTATAAGGCACTGCAAATCTGATCTTTTATTTAGGATTCTAGATTCTTAGTAGTCCCAACATTTTCTTCTTAACCACCAAGTGATTGCCTCTCCCAGGTAATCTCTTCTTGAGCCTTCTCGGTAGTCTGTGACTTCCTCCAGACTGTTATTTTTCGTCACTGAATTTTTTTCTTGAAAACTGAGATCAAGAACCCTTGGATAGCCCCAGAGTTTAGATAATCTCGAGTCATTCTTTAGAAGTAAAGTGGAGAATGATCAAATATAGTCCAGATTTCAACATCGTCCCTTATTGTGCGGGTGAAAGTCATTATTTCCCACGGATAGAAGTAAACTACAGCATGCCTTCTATGAAAACACTTATACTTAGTAATGTGCAGCCTGGGGAATCTGGTTGATAATATTCTAATAACTATGTATGGTGTCAGGTGGCTACTAGACTTATCAGGGTGATCGCTTTTTTAGTTATATAAATATCTAATCACTACATTGTACACCTGAAACTAATATAATATTGTATGTCAACTGTAATTTAAAAATTATTTAAAAATAAATTTAAAAAACACACATGCTTAGATACCAAAGCCATAAACCTCAAATTACTATTCCTATTTTGACAAAATGATCTAAACTCTTTAAAGTCAACTCTGTTTCATGATGTGAGGCATTCTATTTTCTACTTCTAATATAGTTCTTATTAGTTCCAGAAGTTTCTAATTCCAGAAAATTCCAGTAATTTCTAACTACAATAACTTTAAGTATATATGTCTGAAGTCTTTATTCCCCTCCTAATTGAAGCCAGTTTGGAGTATCATTTTGTTAATGGAAGCTTCTGGCTTCCATGGTTTTTTAGTATCAAAGCAAATCCTCCTGGTGCCAACCCCTTTGTCAATTGGATTATTTTTGTATGTCTTTATCTTAGCTTCAATTTTTATCAGTTATACATGCCCATGGTCTAAGCCAGAAAGCTGGCCATGAAAAACAACAGGCTCCATCCCCTTCTCTCTAATATTCTATTCCCTGAAATACCCACTTTTACCACTTTTAGCTAATAACAGTTTTTGTTTTACCTCTGTCTCTCTAAATGGCATTCTTGTAGTTATATTTTCAATTTTAGATTATCTCTTTACTCTAAAAGATGTTTATTTAACTATACTTCCTCTTATTAACTGTGTTTTTACCCATTCTCCCAACTCCCAAATAGTTATAATGTAAAATAATTAGCTCAATATTCAGTACTTACATCATTATGACTAAATAAATGTTATTCACAGCTAAGCCAAGGAGCGAATGATGATTGCTTTTTTCATTTCTGTGCAAAGTTTTGTTTTTTCCTGGTGTTAATAATCACCCCCCCCCATTTTCTGTCTTTTTGCTAATTTGATCACGAATTCTTCGCAAATTATCTAACCCTTCCCTCAAGATTTTTACATCCATCAGACATTCTTTCGATTTCATTTTTCTGAAGAAGTCTCTTCGACAAACTCCCAGTTTCCTGTAATCTGAACGGCTTGTCCTCTGTGCTTGTACACAGCTATCATTTTAGGATCTCTCTTCACCATTACTTTGCCTCTTCCTGTGCTTATTTCTTATTTCTTTTATTCCATATCTTCCTCTTTGTTTACAGAGCGCATCTTCTAGTAGCTTTTTGTGAGAGGCTATTAGGGACAAAAAAACCTTTTTCAAGAACTTGTATAATTTTAAAATACCATTATTATGTTCTTACCCTTGATCTGTAGTTGACTTTGTTATATAATTCTAGGATGAAAATATTTTCCCTTAGAATTTCAAAGGCATCGCTCATTGCCTCCCGGCTTTCATTATTTGTGTTGAGATGTTCAAGGTTATGTGGTATTTTCTTTCTTTCACCTTTAGAAGTTTTTAGTATCTTCTCCTTGTCCTGGAATTTTCAAAAATTTTGTTACTATGCTAGGTTAGGTGAATTGTCAGGCAGTACAACCCTTATGATATTATCTGTGGTGAGCTTGTTAAATCTGTAAGTTCAATAATAACCTTGACTTTGACCCAGGCTTTCCATGAAGAGACATGTCAGCAGACAGGGTTGGAAAGTGGGGATAAATGTGTGAGAAGAGAACAATACTGATCATTTATTCTTATTCATATTTTCCTAACTCAATGTTTAGGATGTTCAGTATCATCAGCATCCTTTCAGAGACACATGCACACTCTTATACACACAATAACAGGCTCCTGTACACACAATAATGGCTTCTATACACACACAACGCTCCCATACACACAATAATGGGCTCACACAGCCAATCTCAGAGCGAAACTGAACAAAACTCAACACCTACATATATCCGTAGAATGTACAACACACATCATTTGACGATTAATATTTTAGTCTCTACTGTTATTTATCATTTTATAAATGTATCACATATAACAACCATCAAGAGTAAAGCCATTGTTTTATGACCCATGAAATGGTTTGCATCTTTCCAGGTCCATCCTACTTACATGTCCATAAACATCAGCCAGATTTTCTAGCAGTCAGTCATGAGAAGCATAACCTGGTAACTAAAGATAAGTGGTAAGTGCTTTGTAGTGGGACGAATGTTAAGAAAACAGTACAGGGGTGAGTTGATCGATGCTCCCAGGCAATTCACGACATTCTCTCAGATTCCCTTTTCCTGCATTTTCTACTAGACTCAGGAACTAGTCAGTTTTGTGACTTTCATAAAGGATGATGAGAGATTGATTATGTAAAGAATTCCCTTTGGAAAGTTAAATAAGGATAAAAGTGACCCAGGCAGTTGAAGGAGCCCTTGGGGTGAGATGGAAAGGCCAACGGAGGATTGCCAGGTCAGTGACAGCAGCAGATGCTGGATGCCTGCATTCTGGTGCTTGGTCTGAAGCCAAGAGTGTCACTGTGTATGGAGCGCCAGCCCCGGAAAGCAGGGAGAGGAATGTGGGCACCCGGAGCTTGGCGAATTGACCCAGGAGAACGTTGGGCTCCCACTTCTCTGGCTCATAACTGGCTTTCTCTTATAATTCAATTTCAAACTGGTTGAAGAAACTTTTTAAATAGAAATGGGATTCTGGAAAGATAAACAAAGACTATTACTAGGTAAAATTGTATATTATAATTGAAGAGTGTTCTTCAATTCTTGTGGTTTCTTTATTGAACAAAGTTGCTGGTATTTCATTCGACCACATTAAAACAGTCTTCTTCTAAGAAAATGAGCATTTTCAAAAGTAGCTTCGAAAAAACAGTACCATTTTAACGTGAGATGCTCCGTTTTAGAACGTTTATAGCATTATGTTCCAAATTTTAGTTCAAAGGAAATGGAGATAATGGAGTTGGAATGCTTCTACTCCCTTGCCAGCTCTCGTAAGCTGATACATCATGGGGGCCTGGCAGAGTTAAGAGTTCTGAGCACAGAGGCTGCCGCCTACCACTGGAATTAGTTGAGGTCACCGTAGCCTTTTTCAACTTTGCTTTTAATTGCCTCATCGTGGTCACATCTTGTCAAATGTGATATCCTTATTGTTATGGTGTCCTGGTAAGGAGCATACTATTGCACAATAGGTGATAGGTAGTCTGCCATCGCTGGGCTAGGCACCTTTTAAATGTTGTCTCATGTTATCTCATTTGATCCTCACGCAAATTTGGGAGGTTGGTACTGTCGTTATTTACCCACCACAGATGAGGAAACTTGCCCTAAATCCCAAAGCTGCTGAAGCTGGAATCAAACTCTGGCAGGGCTGCCTTACTGTCCCTACCCGTTGACCTGTTACTGACTTGCTCTTGACACCTCCTAAAAACACAGCAGGGAACAGCATCAGCTGTGTCTTTGCCCTGGTGAAAGAGAGGAGAGGAATTCTCTGTCTTCCTCATACCCAATTCCACAATGTTCTTTTCTTTCAGCATTTATATAAACCTTGAAACCGATGTTCAAATTGTAAACTGGGCTTTCATTCTTTTTTAAAAATTTATTTCCATACAACTTTTTTTTTTCTTTTTTTTTACTACGAGGTACATAAAACTGGAGGATTGTACAACTCGAAAAGGATGAGATGGCTCAGAATTTAACAATCACCATTAAGTTTTCTAAAAAAAAACCATTTAGTCAGCAACTAGAAAGCCCAAGAAGCTTGTAAAAATTTAGATGTATTCCTTTACCAGTGGCTTTATCCACCTGGAAAAGTTATTCTTTTTATCTATATTACGAGTATATGCTATTTCACACTCTCCAGAAAATACAGCTTTCTCCAAAGTCTGGGTCACAGACATGTCATAAGTTCACAATGCAACTAGTCTTGTAAGGGCTGTGAACACATATACCAGACTCCCATTCCTGGAGTAAGGTAAAGGGAAAGGCTCAAATAGAGTGAAAGCAAATGAAGTCGTAATAAAAAAGCCAATCTCTAGCAAGTGCTTTCTCATATCAGGAATCTTCTGAGTGTCTTCTGTGAATGAATTCATTTAATATGTACAACAGCCTTATGAACAACAGCCTGCCTGCCTTCAGATCCCAACTTTATGACCTCAAACTTTGTGACCTCGAGTCACTTAACTTCTCTGAGTCTCAATTACCTCAGTTGTAAACTACTACTACTAATAAGAGTATCCACCACTATATGTTTCAAGCATGTGTGATTGAAATGTGGTATGTGCTTTACACGTGTGATTACGTTCAAGCTAATGACAGCCCTGTAAGGTACAGAGATGGAAGAGAGGAAAGCTTAAGTTTAAAGACCTTGAGTAAGATCCCAGAACTAGTAAGTAGCCAATCTAGTAATCAACACTGACTCTACTGGAGCCCACAACTCAACTGCTAGGTGTGAAGGTTTAAGTGGCCTTAGGAAGTACGGGTCTTGATAGTCATACCAAACCCCTTTCAACCATACCTGAGTTAATGGGATGACTTTTGGAAAGCACCTAAAGATGAGGGCTGGTGGCCAGGGGAAAGAACCACATGATTGGAAGGTTGGAACTTTCTTTTCCATCCCCGCTACTCCAACATCCGGGAAGGGAGGAGAAGCTGGAGGTTGAACTGGTCATCATTGGTCAATTATTTAGTCAATCATGCCAAGGTAACATAGTCCCCATAAAAACCTAAAAACTAAGAAGATGGAGTTCTGAGAGCTTCAGGGCTGATGAGCACATGGAGATTTGGGAGAGGGGTGCCCCTTCCCACGCACCGTGTTTTATGCATCATTTCCATTGGACTGTTCCTGAGTTAGATCATTTTATAATAAACCAGTAATCTAGTATGCACAGTGTTTCTTTGAGTTCTGTGAGTTGCTCTAGAAAATGAATTGAACCCAAAGGAGAGATGGTAGGGACCTCCAGCCTATGGCTGGTTGATCAGAAGCGCAGGTGATGACCTCAACTTCCATTTGGCATTTGAAGTTGGGGAGGACGGTCCTGTAGGACCAAGCCCTTAACCCATGGAATCTGGTGCTTTCCCCAGGTAGATGGTATGAGAACTGAGAGCATGCATGGGGAATTAGAAGGAAGGGGTTTGGGCAATGTCTTGTCCCCCGCACACCTCTTGCCAGGCTGCTGCTCTCTCCATGCTTGTTGCTCACTCTTTTCTGGAATAGAAGCCTGGGGGCATGCAGACCACAAGGGCAACGCCCTGTTATCCTCAGTGCCTGCAGGGCTCCTCGTTTGTACATCTGGCTAATGAGCCGAGTCCTGAGGTCGTAAGTTCCAGGCACTCAGGCAGAGGCAAGACCATGAAAGGTCTGGTCTCGCTTTTACGTGGGGACCGTTTGGTTGTGTGAAGTTGGCAAAAAGGTAGGCATAGCCCCGTTTCTTGTTCTCTCATGTTTAGAACAACTGTGTGAGCCACATATCTGCTTGGCTGCATGTAATCTCCTGTTTGGTTTATTATTTTTACCACCACTCATGTAGCTCTTTACTTTAAAGGAAATCCATGAAGTTTCTGGTTACCCAACAAAATTATACTGAAAAAACCCCATACCCTTTGTAGTGACTTTGATGCTGAGTGTGTTGGTTACTAAACCAACTGCAAGGCTATCAGCTTGTAGCTTTAAGTCCTCATGATCCATCCAATTACTTCATATCTCAAAAACTTGTTAATATTTGTTTTCTACAGCCAACAGCCTCTCCTTAGCCTCCATATCAGTTTCAGCTCAGGTTAAGAAGGCTGTCTCATGAGGCTCCATGCCCAAGTATATAGCTGGTTGCTTTGGCTGTGTTCTTACATAAACAGATGAAGACAGCTGATAACACTAGTGACTTCACTTGTCATCTTGTTTTTCTAGGGCATTTGCTTCCCTGGAAATTATTTATGTTTGATCTGTTAATCCATGGCAACCATGTAACACAGCTGTACCAAATGGTGTCCTGGGGACGGTGAGTAGCTTATTCTCCTTCACACTGTTCTATTTTGGGAGCTCTGGGGACTTCTGACTCTGCTCAGTTGACTCTTGCCTCCATCATGTTACCAATGGTGGCTCGTAAGAGAGTTTGCCACTTGGCCTTGATCTTTAGGAGGAAAAATAAATTCTGCTCGTTTATCAAGATGGCATCATTCCTTACACTTAAATTCTAAAAGATTAAAGGTAGAAAAAATTTTTTCTGTGTCAAGGAACCTAAGTGGCAAAAAAAACTTAGTAATGTATTGTAGCAATACATGCATTGATTAAAGACATCCAAATGGTACAGAAAAGTATGACAACAGCCTCCATTTCATTCCTCCTCATCCTGTCCCACTGAGCCTAGGTAGTTCTTAAAATCACTTCTATTTTTGCTCTTGTCGGTTACCTACATACCTCTATTATGCTTTTACATTTATTCTTTGACCTATTGATTTTTTATCAGCCCTTTTTTTAGACACAGCTTTATTGGCATGTAATGTATATACCATAAAATTCAGTTATTTTCAGTATACAATGAAATGCATTTTAGTAAATTTGGAGGGTGGTTTAAGCATCGCTCCAATCCAATTTTAGAATGTTCATTTCACTCCAAGAAGATCCCTCGTGGCCATTGTAGTTACCCCACATTTTTAGTCCCAGTCCCAGGCAATCACGATTCTATGCTGTCTCTGTAGATTTGACTATTCTGACATTTCACAGAAATGGAATTGACCAATCAATTTAAGGCCATATTTATCAATTTCCTGATATGAAATGTAATATTTGTTTCACTTATAGAATTTCTTTCCCTCACTGCTATTTCTCCCAGTTTTTGAAAATTGCATATTATTTTTAAAATTCCTATGTTGGTTCTTTTTTGTCACTTTAAGAAACACACTCCCATTTTTTGTTTCATCAACTTTCGTCATTGTCTCCTGCCTCCCTTGCCCACTTAGAAAATGCCTTGTGCTTTTCACTCTTTGTCCTTTCTCTTGTTCACTAGTAACTTCTGATAACTTAAGACAGTTGTGCCTTTATTTTTTATTATTAAGGCTGAAAATATTTCATCTTCTATTCTGTGTCTATAATTGAGTCTTCAGTGTTTATAGGTTGTTTCCAAAAGTAGAAAGCTAAGAGCAGCCATTATGAGCTTGTAAATATTGCTCTGTTCGGATCTGAGTAGACTGCCCAGATGCTATTTCCTTCCCTCAGTGTCCAACTGAGAGGCTGCACGGAAAATGTCACTTGTGTCAGTCAGAAGAACCCGCTTTCTGTATCCTCCATTAAATGCTCCAAACCTCAGCCTAGTATCATAAGTATCATACCTGTGCCACTCCTTTATATCCTTTCAGTTTTTCTACTAGAGTTTTAAATTATTTTTTATCCTTCTTGTTGGAAAAGGAATCATATACCTTGGCCATACCCTAAAATTTATCTGCTTCTCTATCACACTAACTACATGCAAGCCTCTTTTCACCAGAGCCTTAATTGTTCTGATTTTAAGTGGGTTTTCTGTGGGCCCAGTATATGTGTGAGTCTTCTGTTCACTCTTTCCCTGGACCCTAAGTTGACCTCTATCATGTGCTTTCATGGTTTTCTCTTTACTCGCCTGGGGTGTATTCTCCAGCAAATTCCTGGGGGTGAGGGGAACGTGTGAGAGATGAACTTCTCAATATCACATAAAATGTGTTTATTTCTTTTCACAGTTTTTTGTTTGTATGGGCCCATTATTGAACTTTCAGAATCAATTTTTTTTCTCTGAATCTGAAGGTATTGCTTTAGTGTTTTCTATCGTATTGTGTTGCTGATGAAAAAAATCTGATGCCAGCTGAGCTCTTACTCCTTAGTTGGTGGTTTCTTTTTTCTCTTTGAAATATTTTTAGATCTTCTATTTATTGTTACTGTTCTGAAACTTCACAAACAGGGGGATTAAGCCTTTTACTTTCTTTTATCCTGCTTGGAATTCAATGGTCTCATTCAATCTGAGAACGTAACATTTTCAGTTCTGAAATAAGTTTTGTCCCCCTCACACTATAAAAAAAAAAAATGATTTTCCCCTGTCAATTTTCTGTTATTTCTTTTTAGAACTCCTGCTAGTGAGGTTATTGGACCTCCTGGATTGCCTTTTTCTCTTAGTTCTTTTAAAATGCTTTCCTATTTTACTCACTATTTTCCCCTCTTTTGTGTACTTGTTTTTATCAATGTGGAAATTCTTTCTTTTGAAAAACATTTTTTTTGACAATTGTGTTTTTTTTCATTTTCAAATCCTTTTTTTGTTCTCTTTTTCAAGACATCCTGTCCTCGTATTTATGTTTTAAAAGAAAAACTACTTGAATCAGAAAAAAAAATTTAATATCTCTGGTTGAATCTCTAACGATTCAGTTAAACTTTCTTCTAAAGTTCTCTGAATCCTTTTTTTTATTTCTTTTTTTCTCTTCACTTCAGAGTCACTTGTTCTATTTTCTTTGCCTGTTTCAGGCTTTAATTTTTCTCATGTGGTAATTCTCACTTGTTAAATTCGTGTGTGAGTGAATAAATGAATGAATGAAGTAGTCAGTTATTCTGACTAGCTACTGTGGGATCGCCTGGCTATTGTTTACATAGGTCCACTTTTCTCGCAGGACTGTCCTTTGGATAGAGAGTTTGCCTAGAGCTCATGTATGTGACAGGATTTTGCTCAGGAAAGTGCCACTCAAAGTATGTGCTGGAGACTGGTGCTGGTCCACAAGACATTTGTTACTGGTCCACAATGACATAAATATGGAAATTTGGAATGCTCATATAGATACTTTTATAGCACTTTAATACATGGTTGAGAAAACCAAGCTGGCATGCTTCATGTCAGCAAATGTGATTTGACATCTCAATTTTGTATAGAAGTATATTTTGATGCCTCAGCTACAATGACAGGAAATTATTTTACCCACAGAATGCAGATCAGTGTACTACTTATTTCAGGGAGAAAGACTTTCTTTAAAAAAAAAAACAGAAAAAAAAAAAAACAGCCTTACTCAATTGTGCCTTGAGACATAGTAAAAATTGAATTATGTAAATGTAATGTGTTAAATTTGAAATTATTTTCTTTTTATTAGTGATAATATGGAAGTCAGTTATGAACAACTATTAATGCTTGCTGAGATTATTATTATAGAGGGAAAAAGTTCTGTTAAAAATATTTGCGATAAAAAATAAACTCAGTCTCTCTGCAAGATAAAGAACAGTTGTCCAATTTTTAAAAGGTATGAATTGGCAGTCAGTCTTGCTAATTTTTCAATATCTTCGATAATTAAAAAATGATCACCAGCCTTCTATGCAAGAAAGGAAAGTAACATGCTTTTCAATGTCACATACAATGAAAAGACAAAAGTGATATTTAGATGCTTGGAAGAACAGAGTTTGTATGGAGTGTTGTGAATAGTTTCCTACTTTATTGACAGTGAAATTGGAGGTCTGTTAAAATTTATCATCAAACACCTTTAAATTTGATAAAAGATTGTGAATTTTGTTTTCTACAAAAAGAAGACTACACATAGGAAATTCATAGACCCTTAATCCCTATCTTTCATCAAAGATAATTCAGATTTTTAAAAGCTAATTTAAATTTAACTGAAATTTAAGAATAAATGTTTGAAACTGGCTACTAATGAATGGTAAAAGGTGAATTTTGAAAATACAGCATCACTTTATATTGAATTAAATTTAAAAATGCATATACTGAGTTTACTAAAAAAAAATTCTAAAATCTCTCCTTCCACTTCCATCAGCATAATTCTGTGAAGCCAGTTTTATACTGTGTAGATTATTAAAACAAAACATAGAAAAAAGTGATATCAGTGAAAAGCAGAACAAGGACTTCTCAAAACTTGCCCCTTCAAAAACAATAAACAAATTAAAAGTATCAGAATCTTTTCCAGATCTCTGAAAAATTAGCCAGATGCTTGCAGCAACCCAGGAAGCATTTATTTGAGAAAAATATTTACTCTTAGTAAGAGCAGTCATTTTTGTGGAATTTTTATTTGCCCTAGTCCCAGCTTCCATTCTCTATCTCCACAGTAGCCTGGAAAAATAACTGTCACATCTGGGTACCGAGGGGGTAAGTATAGAGCTGGTGTTCTTTCAAAGTCTCATTCCAAAGGACTGACATCATTTGACCCATCTGTGATGCTCTAGAAGACTCCAATCCAAAAGCTCACCTTTATTAGACCTGACTTGAAGTTTGACAAGTCCTAAAAGCCTCTCCTGGGGGTGAGGAGGCATTTGTTGACACCAGTTTCAGGCAGTCCTTTAACTAGGAGGCTGCTCGAGACACATAACAATTGCACAAACAGTAGACTAACCAAAAAGCTTAAAAGGAAAACTTGAGGAATAGGATGTCCACAGGGACTTTGAAAAGCTTTGACATATTCCTGAGAATCTAAAAGGCCATGACCACATGTAAATCTGTGGTCATGCTTAAGAAAGCCCTGAGAAGGCCAAGGCTCTCACCTCTAGATGACCTTGAGGCCCCGCACAAACAGGAAGTGAAGGCTAAGGCACAGTTGTAAACTGCCTGGCGGAGTGTTAAAGGCATGACTCAGTATGCATGTAGAACCCCCTGGCCTGGCACAGACTTAGAGGTTTATCGTCTTCAGGTGTTTAAGGAAATCTCTGTCCGGGGTGGTTCAACATACAAAATCAATCAGGGTAACACACAACATTAATAGAATAAAGGATAAAAAAAAGACCCACGTGATCTCAGTGGATTCAGAAAAAGCATTTGACAAAATCACATACTTTCATAACTAAAAACGCTTAACAAATTAAGAATTGACAGGAACTTCCTCAATCTGATAAAATGCATCTATGAAAAATCCGCAGCTGATATCATACTTAACGTGAAAGACAAAGTTCAGGAATAAGACACTGCCCCGGAAGTTCTACTTAAGGCAATAGAGAATAAAATGAAATAAAAGACATTAAGACTGGAAAGAAAGAAGTAAAACTATCTCTTTTTGCAGATGACAGATCTTATATATAGTTTAAACCTTAAAGAATTTACAAAAAAAAATCTGTTAGAGCTAATAAATTAGTTCAGCAAATAAACTGATTTGAAAACTGGTAAGGAAAAAAATCAGTTGTATTTTACACTAGCAATGAATAGTACAAAAATAAAATTAAGAACACAACTTCATTTGAACTAGATTAAAAAAAATAAAATACTTGGAAATAAACTTAATAAAAGAAGTGCAAGACTTATACATTGAAAACTATAAAACACTGTTGAAAGAAATTAAAGAAGACCTAAATTAATTTAAAGACATCTCATGTTTAAAAATCGAAAGGCTTCATATTGTTAAGATGGGAATACTACCCAAATAGAGCTACAGTTTTAATGTGATCACTATCAAAATATCTGTGGCTATTTTTGTAGAAATTATCAAACCGATCCTAAACTGTATATGGAAATGCCAAGAACATAGAATAGCCAAAACAATTTCAAAAAAGAACAAAGTTGGTGATTTACACATCTCAATTTCAAAACTTATTACAAAGCTATAGTAATCAAGATAGTATGGTATTGACATGAGAATAGACAAATGGAACAATGAAATAGAATTGAGAGTCTAGAAATGAACTCACGCATCTGTGGTCAAATAATATTTTACAAAAGGCACCAAGACCATTCGATGAAGAAAAGAATAGTATTTTCAACAAATAATAGTGGGACAACTGGAAAGCCACCTGCGAAAGAATGAATTTGGAGCCCTACCTCACATTATATTCAAACATTAACTCAAAATGGATTTAAATACTTAAATTTAAATACGTAAATGCAAAAGCTAAAACTGTAAAAATTTGAGAAGAAAACACGTATGTAAGTCTTCATGACGTAGGATAGACAATAGTTTCTTAGATATGACCCCAAATGCACGAGTGATTGAAGACAGACAAATTGCAGTCCATCAATGCTGGAAACTTCTACGCATCAAAGGAAACTGTCAAGAAAGTGGAAGGTTATTTCGCATGGGGGTAGTCACTACTTCTTCATAACCTCTAGTTACAATGCTAGAATGACAGAAACTTATTAATGTTAATGATTAAGCTCTATTTTAGTTTCCTAAATAAATGTGTACCACTTTTGTGATTCTTGTAATTTTTTCTATTTTAACTTTGTTCTGATTACCTTGATTAATATGCAATCTTGTCCTCTGGGATCTAATAATAAAACATTTTGGGTTGTACTTTGTACATTTTTGCCTTTACAATTTTGTTTTCCTAGCAATTCATTTCTATTGTATTTTTTTAAAGTAATGGTCTGTAATGGCTTAAAGATTTTTTAGAAAAGGAATTGGTCCTTCACCGCAGATTGATTGGGGTACCTGGTCTGGAGTACCTTGTCTGGAGTCAGTCCTGGTTTGGTGATGCTAGAAGGAATATTCTGTAATGAAGTATTTATGACAGAAGATTTATGTTTTCCTGGGTAAGCTGATAGTTTCTTTTATGAAAACCTTTTGTATTATTTTTGATCTGTCAATGTTAGCCTTCCACATGCTCTGGAGGGGTTGGGGAAGAAAGTGGAAGACACACATTCAATTCCCTCTGTCCTCCTGCCTTTTCTTTCACTTCCGCCCACACCACCTGCCATATCGGAGGCCCGAGGCTCCACAGACCTTCAGTGGGGAGATGGGCCTCATCTCACATCACCCCCAACAATTACATTCTGGGCTCCAGCTTCCTTTGCTGTGCTGTCCGTCTGCTTCCTGTCCTTTGGAAACTTGTTGAAATTTCTCGTCTACTGATATTCATCTTCCTTGCTTTTCTTTGTAGTACAAGTGTGTTCCTTTCTGTGCTTCTGTGTCATTCCGCCCAGCTCTGAGGAGGGATGGGAGGTGAATGCATGCGTTCTTTGCGACCCTGAGCTACAGTAGCCTGCAACTTACAGCATGAAACAGGACGGTGTAACACCCTTCAGGGCTGTGAACTGAGCTAGTATCCAGGTAATGCAAGAAACAATTTACCGGTTTTACTTTCGATGCAGAAATATTTTAGATTTAAAATTTTACCTTGATGTAAATAATCTGGACTAATTTGAGAGTCACTTGGCTAATGGAGACATCGCCGTGTTCTCTTCCTCATTTGAAAGAATCGCAACTGATATTTGTGAAGTTGTCTTTATGTGTATTTTATTCATCCAACAAATGTGTGTTGAACGCCTTATCTACAGGCACTGTCCTAGGTACTGAGGGCAGAGCTTTGAAGAAGACTAAGAGCCTGTTACTCTCACAGAGCTTTCATTGAATAGAAGGGGAGGCACTGCCAATAAGTGAGTGTCTTACATAGATTTTTCAGATAGGGAAAAGTACGATAAAGAAGACAAAACAGAATGATATTAAGTGGCTGATGGAGGAGGTTGGCACGTTATACAAAGAGTCCAGGAATGGGTTCACTTGTTCGCAGAAATATCACAGGCCATTTACAATGATTTCTAAATTGCAGTGCCCACCTGTAATCCTATTGCTCAGAAACAATCTCTGTGACCTTTTAAGGGTGTTACTTATTGACTTGTTGAAAAAATTATTTGCTTAGTTTATATCATTTTCTACATATAATTGTATTTCTATAATCAACATTATTATATAGATTTTAAAGTTATCGCAACCTCTTTATCATCATCTGTTTTAATTTCTGCATAATGGTATACATATCTTTAATTTAGTTAGCCAGTCTTATATTAAGACCATTGTCTCTGGCTTCAATGATTATACATACTTCTATGGTGAATATCTTTGTATATTTATTTGACTTATTTTTAAAGTATTGAGTCCATTATTGAAAGAATAATAAAGTCTATAAAGCTTTTAGACCAACATTTCCAAATTGTATTTCAAAAAGGTTATATAAATATATACTTTCAAAATCCAAGCATTTTCCAATTTAGGTATTTCTAGTTTAAAAAAATTTTTAATTTGATAAGTGAAAGTGGCATATTGTATTATGATTATTTTTTTAGGACTGATGAAATCAAACATTTTTCTTCCACTGATTGCTTATGCTTAGGTTTAATATAAATGCATACATGAACACACACTTATGGAGTGTTTGGTCATTACTTGTTTTATAAAATTTGGATTTTAATTCCCCTCTCTGCATCTTGATTTTTTTCACTCAGTAAAAGTGTTTGAGAATCCCTGAATCAATTGGAAAAATCTGAGATTATTTTACGGGTGTGCCACGGTTTATTCAATCACTCCTCTATTAATGAGTAATCTCTTCGATTCTACTTTTGTGCATCTGTGAATGAAGTTGCAATGATATCCTTGTACACATATCCTAATGTGCTGGCATTTTAGTATCTAAGAGATATATTCCTAATGTGCTGGGTCAAATGTGTGTGTATTTTTAACTTTAACAGGACTTAGCAGCTTTCTTCATTTTTTTTCTGTATGTTTTAGTATAGTCTCTGTGTAGAATGTGAATTCTGTATTACTGGAGAATTTAAAGAATCCTGCTGGTAAAGCCATATATGACTAGAATTGTGGTTTTCAAACCCAACTGCATATTCGAATTACCTGGAGAGCTTTTAAAAATCCCAATCCTAGGCTACATCCTTAATGAATGAAATCAGAACCTCTGGGTTGGGACACAGATATCAGCATTTTAAAGAGAAAAATAAAAAGTTTATAAAGATTTATAAATCAATGGTTTATAAAGTTTGTGCTAGGTCAAATATTTTCTGGTTTTGCTTATGATCTCTCTAGTTCTAAATATCAATTTATCTGTAGTCTGTTTGCCACCAGTTCACCAATGGTGTCCAAGAGGCATGCCGATGACAACTGCACCGCAAGCTCCTTTCTCTGCCTTTATCTTACTTTAATCTCACCCCAGACTAGTAAGGAAAAGCAGATAATGTAATCACTTCCTTAAAAGCAGAGAGAAACTGAGACTTAAAACGTGAAGTGGCACAGCCTCTTAACTGCCATCATTTTGTTATTTCAATCAATAACAGAGTCTAAAGACCAAACAATAAAACAATGGTTAACATATAAGAGAAGAAATACGAGCTCATTAACTAATCAGATCTTATTTCCAAAGAGTAAATCTGATTCCACTGCTGCTTGTTTAAAACCCTTCAATGGCTTCCTTATGCCTAAACGAAAAAAAAAAATCCAAATTCCTTTGTGTGGCATAAGAGGTCCTTTGTGTGACACAAGCCTTGTCCCCTCATTACCTCTCCAGCTGTATTTCTCAAAAGGCCCTCTCCTGCTCTTATCCTCAGTCATGCAGAATGTTTTGTAATTCTCTAAATCCTCTGGCTTTTTTTGTGCCCACGTCTTAGCTCAAGTTATTTGCTTTTTCTGGATGGTCCATCTTCCAAAACCCTGTTTTTTCTCTCTCCCTCCAACTCTGTTGACCAATTTATCTTTAATGACCGATTCAGTTCAAAGGGCTCCACTCTGAGACCTTCCTTCCTTCCTGCTTCTAGAGTTCCCCTATAAAACAGTGACTGCCCAAAGGGCAGTGACCATCTGTTAATCAGCCCATCCACACTGCCTAGAACAAGGTCGCAGTTGGTGTTTAATGAACGTTTATCATAACGCTAGCCATTGTCAGTCTTTGAAATACGTGAAACGTACAAAGTAAAATACATTATGATTCCTATCGGGGCTGATGTTAGGGACTGTAGCAGATCTGTCTATCAAACTCAAGATCTGTCTTTTGAATTAAATCTTCTCTGCCACCCAGTGTTTCTCTCCGGGATTGTCAAGGAGTCTCAGTGGAATAGGGAGTCTGATGAAGCTGGTAGCCACACTGCCAATAACATGCTATTTTGATAATTCCAGAACTTACCTCTTCCTCAATAGTGATCATAAAAATTGAGAAAATAAAAATACTGTAGGGAAAACGTAGGGATTTCTTCTTTATTTGGTTGTTGCATCTTTAATGAGTCAGAAGTTCAAACAAGACCATAATAATAATGACCGTAATTGTCCTTTTCTGTTAATTATCATAGCGAGCCAGCCTGATGGTGTGTGGCATGCATGCATCGTGCATGTGAGTCGTGTGTACACAC
>CM053508.1:80949987-80965404 GCA_028627145.1 Eidolon dupreanum | reverse complement strand
TTTTTTTTTTTTTTTTTTTTTTTAGAGCTTTCCCTACATCTGGTTCTCAGTGGCTTTTAGTTCAAAACAATTCATATGCCAAAGAGGCATGTTTTGGGGTGGCATATGCTGGCACCTCTCCTTTTATAAAATTAACTACTCTAGGTACCTCATATAAGAGAAATCATGTAACATTAATCCTTTTGTGACTGACTTATTTCACTTAGCATAATATCGTCAAGGTTCATCCATGTTATAACACATGTCAGAATTTCCTTCCTCTTTGAGGCTTAATTTCATTGAATCTATATACCACATTTTGTGTATCCATTCATCTGTCAACGGATACTTGGGTTGATTTCATCTTGTGGCTACTGTGAATAATGCTGCTATGAATATGAGAATACAAGTGTCTGTCTGAGTCCCAGTTTAGAGTTCTTTGGGGTAAATACTCAGAAGTGGAATTGCTGGATCATATGGTAATTCCGTGATTAATTTTTGGAGGAAGTGCCATATTGTTATTTACTCATTGTGGCTGCACCATTTTACATTCTCACCAAGAGTACTTAAGCATTCTCAAGATATTTTTAACCTTAAAAAAAAAATAGTTTCAAATCTATAGAAGAGCTTCAAGGAGAGTACAAAGAACGTCCATTTTTCTTCACCAATATTCCCCTGACAAGAGAAAAATTCTGAGATGTTCTAAATGAAATTACAGCAGCAGGAGAGTGAGAGAAAAAGACTAGAACAGTTAAGACTAGAATAGTTAATAGCTGTGGGCCAACTCACAAAAGACTGCCCACATTTCCGAATGTACATTCTCCCGTCTGTTAACATTTCATTGACTAATAAAGCAAGTGAATGGCCAAATCGAGAGCCGGAGAATGACACCAAGTCCGCAGGGTGAGGGCACTCCAGAGTTACAGGGTGAAGCCTACGGGGAGCACTGAGGAAAGGGACCATCAGTGCAGTTGAATATGGGCTGAATCCAATGAGATGAAATTTACCATGACTAAACTTAAGAGTTTGGATTTGGGTCCCAGTTTTATCCCAGAAAGACAAGCCTAAGCGACAGCACCTGTCAGAAAGACATGGCTGCCGCCATATCTCATATAAGTAAGGAAACCATTCGGTTTATCACCCAAACTGGGGCACTTGAGAGTAAAAAGGATCATTATTCAGTTTTGCCAGGACAACAGCAAAATTGGGGACTGTCCTGGGTAAAACAGGAGCCGTAATCGCCTTATATTAGGCTTCACATATTGATAATAGGAGTCAAAAACGCTAAAGTATGCTTAGGCTGAATTGCTAAACATATATTCTTCAGAAAGATAAAGAAGATAGCTCTGCTTTCTCTTGTGCTGGTCTGGCCACATCTAAAGTATTGTATTCAATCTATAGCCATGCCACCCTGAACAAGCCTAATCTCATCTGTTCTCGGAAGCTAAGCAGGGTTGGGCCTGGTTAGTACTTGGATGGGAGACCACCTAGGAAGACCAGGTGCTGTAGGCATAAAAAATAAAAATAAAAATAAAATAAAAAAAATAAGGGATTGTAAGCTAACAAGGAAGGTCCTTGCAATCTGTGAGGTCAACCAAGGGTCGCATTGCCTAAAAATAAACAAACAAACAAACAAACAAATAAATAAAGTATTGTATTCAGATCAGAACTTTAAAACTAATTGATTGTTGTAGTAGTTGGGTTTCTCCAGAGAAACAGAACCAATAGGAGCTACACACACAAACGCATATATTATTAAAAGTATAAACATAAGTATTTATAAAAATATATATTTTATAGGCATCAGCTCATGGAATTATGGAGGTTAAATAGTTCCATGATGTGTAGTTGGCAAGCTAGAGAATGAGGGAGGCCAGTTGTGTAATTCATTCTGAATCCAAAGGTCTGAGGACCAGGGGGGCTGATGTCTGGGGTGCATGGAGATGTATATCACAGGGAACAAATTTGCCCTTCTTCTGCCCTTTTTGAATTTTGCATGAGAAGAACCATGTCTTACCACTACTTACCAGTAGTGTGACCTTGGCTGAGCCATACAGCTTCTCTGAGCCTCGATTTCCTCATTTATAAAGAAGCAGTAATATAGTCACTCAGTCCTGCCTGAGAATTAAATGACAACGTGTTTGTAATTGTACTTTGCAAATTATCAAGCGCTATACAATTTTGGCACGATAATGTGGGCATTGGATCCCAGTCCGATTTAAGAAAATGGTCTCAAGAGTCAGAACGGCTGCCTCAGGGGGTGATGAGACCATCTAAGCTGGTGGGAGATCTCTGGGGATCCCTGGCAAAGATGTTGTAGAGAGATTTCAAGCAAAATGTGGAACCTCAACCAGATGATCATGACGGTCCCTTCTACACCAGACATTCTGTGATTCTGCTGAAGAAGAAAGACAGTGTCAATTTTACAAAGAGAAAGCATTGGGTCGACACTGATCTAATCTGTGGTCTGGAATGAAGATTCAGGATAATGGAGTGAATAGTCTTAGAAAGAGCTGTAATTTCATCGTCTTGGTAACCTTTAGTGTTCTTCGTCAATGCTTCTCCCCGCTTATGTCAGAAACACACCCACTGCTGTTTCTGCCATTCTGCCTGAAATGTTACCTTTATTTCCTAGACCTATTCCAGGGAGTAAATGTAACTGAGAGAAGTAGGTTGGATGGACCTGTGGTTAAATGAAGCCAACACAATCCAGTTAAATAAGGGCAAGAACTTCCCAGCCTGAGCTGACTGTTGACCACTGGTCATTTGAGAATATGGGTCATGTGTTCTCAGATATTCCAGTGGTCAAAAGAAGCCAGAAATCTGGGTGTCCCAACTTTTAAATGTCAACAGAATTCTTTAAATGTTTAAATTATTTGTTAGAATACATTTAACCCTGATGAAATGCATACTACGGCAACAATACCATATTACAGATGTGGACAGAAAACCACAGAGTGGCGAGAGATCTGCCCGGGGTCAAGGAGATGGGATTTGAATTTGAGCTGGTGATGCTCCAGTCCAATCTGTCATGACACCTTTTTGCCTACTTGACCTTCCAACAAAAGGAAAGCATCGTATTTACAAATGGCTTAAAAATGTAATAATACAACTTTATACACTTCGTCTCACATTTTCTCAGGACTAACATGGTAAGTGGGCCCATGATCATTTCCAAATAATACTAAACAAACACTGAAGCATTAAGTCTCTCACCTCATAGCTACTCATAGCATCATCCATTCCCTGAAGTAAGATAAGGCAAAGTGCTCAAAGAAAGGCTGTCTCGTGTGTAGAGATCCCCTGCTGCTTTAATCACACCTGTATGTTTTCTCCCTCATCTGTATTTCATAACATAGACCCAGTGTGATTTTATGAGGAGATTGGCATGAGTTTAACGCAATCAGAAAGATTAACTGTCTTATTATGTAGAAGAAGAGCTTCAGGAGAATAATCAGGTTACCATGCAGATGAAATTTATGTGAGAGAACATGATAGACTTTTTAGGCCAAGCAATCTCCGAACCCACAAACAGCAGTGTTTGATATTATATTTTGAAATAGAGAATGAAGCCCAGACTCCTCACAACTTGCCCCAGGTTTTACTAAGCTGATACCATTTCTGATTTTCTTATAAAGGACAATTGTGGCATTTACTGTCCCCCGCCCCCAGTCTTTCTATTAGAAAGAAAATGTAGATTTAGAGTTTAAGTGCATGTTTTGTTTCTGTGTGCCTAACCTGATCAGTTGGACTTCATAGTGACATTTGTCCCTAATTTTATTGTCCCATGAATAAGATCATGGCAGCGTGAGGCTATGGCTGCCTTATTCTAGGGTAAAATGGTATGGGGAAGCTGGAAAGTACTCACTGTACCCTTATAAAGACATTCATATGGGTTCACTTAGGAAAATAATACTTACGAATTTTTTCAAAGATAAGCTAGATTTCTCCATACTAAATTCTACTGTGTGTGCACGTGTGTTTCCATTTCTGGTGGGTAAAGAGATTCTTGAAAGAATATTGGAGCTCTTCCTGAATCATTTGGACAACCACAGATCTTAAATTTCTTAATACCTGGGGAATCATTTTAAAAGCATTAACAGTAATCAACTCTGTTGTTATTTAGATTTCTTAGACAATGTATCCATATTATTGAGCCATTATAAAGTATTTCCCCAAGTTATTACATATTTAAAGCCTATGTAATAACTTGGAGAACTATTTTATAATCATTGATAAAATAATATCAATTCAAATTTGATCATTCAAATCAGATCTCTTCTGGTTGCCAGTAACATTGACTCAGCTCAGATAAAAAGGACTTCAAGTATGTTTCAGAAGTCTCATGAGAACCAAAACATAGAAATCAACGACAGACATATCTCTTAGAAATTAAATGTGGAAAATCATGAAGCATAAGGCTACTTTCTTGGGCTACTAGATTCTGGATTTCCCTGTTGAGCCTTCTCCCTGCATGCATATTTCTCCCTCTGCCACATTATACCCCCTCTCCTTAAATGTAGTTGTTGTCATGTTATAATTTCAACTTACATATAGTCTAAAATGTCTTCCTTAGTTTCTGTGATACCTTGCATCTGTTCATCTCAGTTTCCTAATTGGTTTCATCTCTCAGTCTTCCAATTCTAAATTCTTAAACAGCTTGGCTCGGCTTGTCGTTTTGAGTCAGGCCACAATGTGTATGTCCTTAGTCAAAGAATGGGCTATTCTTGAATCTGATGACCCTTCGGCTTAAGGTATGTACATATGTATAGGCTGGGGGAGTCTTAGGTGAGTAGCATCGTGTATATGTCTAGGACTTAAATACTGTATATAGAAATATGCATGGATAGAAAATAGGAGTATGGAAATAAACCAAAATATTAATAGTAATTGTCTCTGGAAAGTGATATTTCGAAGATTTCTTTTTCTTCATTCTAAAAGTGGTCTTTTTTAAAGCACTAGGCTCACACATTGATTTTTAAGATTATGATCAACAATAAAGCCAAAGAGACACTAGAGAAATCGCTGTGGAAAGCTAGATATAAAGACAAGAAAAAGTCTTCAAAAAGTGACTCTATAAAAAGAATCATAATTTTGTCCCACCATCCTGTGGAAGAGGCCTTCTCTCTCAGCTTTCCTACAAACACCTGTCACTAGTGTGTTAGTATGACCTTGCTGACCTATGATTCGTTTAGCCTTTTCCACTAGAGAAAGTAGTACAGTGCTCCGTAATAATCCAACTTGACATGGACCAACTATGATTGGAGGGAGAGAATGGTCAGCCGACTGGCCTAGAATATAGGACTCGACCAAAAAGGTTGCAGGCAGGCCTAGGGTGTTACCAATGGCACACTGGTAAATGTTTAACAACCGGAAACCCCTATTTGAAACAGCTGCCTCTTTCCTTGGTGTAAACACCCCCACGTAATGCCACTGAATGCAGGATCCACCCAACCCAGCCCAGGTACCTCCCTCTCCATGAGGTCTGCTTAGTGTCTGTCCAATCAGACCACAGAAGGGTTTAACCTTAACCAATGAGGATATCAAACAAAATCTGATTCGGCGATGCTGCATCCTGATTGGCGGTTGTAGACTTCCATGAGGGATTAGGAGAATTGGTTAAGGGGATGAGTCCAACCTAGGCCCAAGAATGTGGGCCACACAAGCATCCTTTCCATGAGGGGTGGAGTCCATCTTTGATGGCTCAGCCTAGCAGTCAAGGTCATAGAAAAATAGGTCTGGATGTGTGAAGACTCTGAGCTCAGGTCCCAGCTCATGTCTCTTATTGTTATGTACCCTCAACAAGCCGAAAAGTTACCTCCAAAATTGTTGGGATTACACAAATTGTCTTCTCAGCAGGTAAGTATTTTTTAATCCTGAGAAGGTTGTGAATTAAATATAAAAATATTTAAGGGATGAAACCCATCAGCCTTGCGGTATTTATAGTTTAGATCTGAGAAATTAATTTTGCATTTTGACAACTTATTCATAAAGTGTAAGAAAATTGGCATATTGGAGCAGCAGATTAGTTTTTTGATTCTATTAAAAATATGTTATTGAATAGCTCATTTGACCTGCTGTTTTATGTTGAAGTTTCACTAAAATGACATGCATTTAAGATAACTTAAAAATCATTACATTTATGTTTATTCGATTTGTAAGGGTTATTTCAGTACTCGAGAAATTTTTGTTTATCACATTGTAGCACTTAAAAGGAAAGTTGGATATTTTACATTTATAAATAAGTCAACTATTTATGGCAGCCTAATTACGTTGTGAAAGTTTCCTTGATAGAGATTGTTTGGATTCGCTGGTCACACTATTCATTTTATAAAATAATAAGATTTGTAAGTTGGATTAAAAGCTAAAAGAAAGATTAGATTTTATAACTTGTAACTTCAATAAAACAAATAGTGATTTTTAAAACAAAAATCACCTTTGAGTCATAGTTTGGCACACAGAAGCCACTCTTGAGACTATCCATCCATCATGGACGCCCGAGTCCCATAGGCAGAGTCGTATTCTCTCTTTCTGTCCTCTTTCCCCTGCTCCGGGTAGATGCCCCCAATCATGCTCACGCCATGCTCACTGCGAGCTGCGTGCTTTTCTTTCTCGGGACTTCTGCCGTCCCCCAGGAAAGGTGCCATTCTTATTTCTCTTTCTGTCCCCGGAACCCAGCGCAAGCCTCGGGACTAGCCAGCCATGGCTTGGTCAGCTCCAGCCGTTGCAACAAATGCCAGAGGCTGAATGCTTAACATCAGGCGTCTGTCTCTCACAGTCCCGAAGGCTGGAAGTGTGAGGTCTGCATGCCAGCCTCCCGGGGCGCTGGCGACAACGCTCTTCCTGGGTTGCAGAGGGTGGCCTTGATGCTGTGTCCTCACCTGGCGCAGAGGCCACCTCTCTCCTGTCTCTTCCCACGAGGGCACTAGTTCTGTCATGGAGGCTCCACCCTCAGGACTTAATCATCTCGAAAGGCCCCATCTTCACGTTGAAGATTCAACGTATGAATTTGCAGGGGGGGAGGCGGGGGGCGGGACGTAACATCAGCCCATAGCAGGGGACCTCAAGAAATGTTTGCTAAAGGAATAAATAGTGGGGTGAAGGCTGAGGCGGGAGAGGGACGCAGCCCCAGGATGGACTCGGGCAGGTGAGTGGAGGGGAGGCCAGGCCCGGCCTGTCGCCGGCTCCCAGCCCTGCCGGTCACACCCAGTCACACGTCTGCTCACAGGCTCCATGCGATTCTGCAGCTGCTTGTGTGTCATAGAGCTGGGCTCCATGGTTTCCTAAGTCTCTCCTCCACATTCCAAACACTCATTGTGACGTTATGCCAGCACTTGCCAGTTATCATTTGTAGAAGGTTCCACTAAATTATGTCACCCCGTGATCCGAGGCAGCTGCCCCCGAGCCACGAGCAGTCGCTGTCTCCTTGACCAGGTGACTTCTGTGGAGCAGCGGCTCTTTCATTCTTCCGGAGGGGGCGCGGCCAGGTGTCGGCAATTTCCTTTCATTAAGAAATAGATTCGTTTTAGCCGAATAGTTGATAAAAGAAGAATAAAAGAAGATCCAGAATGAGTGGCTGTGTCTTTTTCATCTCTATGATTCCACCTTGAAGCACAGCACCTGGCATCTAACAGACATGTAATTAAATATTCGTCGCATAAACCGACGTGAGGATGAATGAATGAGAAGAATGTTCCATAAGGGAAGAGGTCAAATTCTATACAAATGCTTTTGTGGAGGATGGTGTTGAAAGTGATAACTGACCACCTATTTATATGGGTACCAGAGGGCCCTTTCTCCTCGGCACCGCCTTTATTTCGAGTCTGAGTAAGAGGTACCACCTTCCTCAAACCTCGACAGTCATTGGACGGAGTTTGGCCCTGGGCCAATCTGAGATCCTGGGTGGGGAGCATCTGTCTCTCAATGTATCCAGTGAGGAGAGTAAAACTGGCCTCAGAGAAAAACAGGCAGAAGACAAAAAGAGGCCTTGTGGCATTTCAAGCACCGGTTTTCTTGATTCCTCAGGCCAAAAGTTTCCTTTTTTGTCTAAACTAGTTTCAGTTTCCTCAAATTCTCACTAGTTAACAGCAGTGCTAATAATAACAACCAACGTTTTGCGTGTTTACTGTGTGCTGGGCACTGTTTGAATCTAGAATATTATGGTTAGCCCACTTAATGTTCACGAAAATCTTACAAAGAAACTTTTATTATCTTTGAATTTTTCAGATGAAAAGTCAGGACCAACTAAGTTAGTTTACGTGTCCAAATTCAGACAGCTGGGAAGATGCGGAGCCGGGATTCAAACCCGGGTGGTCAGCGGTAGAGCGAGCTCCTCCCAGGGTGTCGAAGGGCCCTCTTGCCCTAGCACTTGATGACAATGACGAATGCGCCGCACCCCTCCCCCACTAGATCAAGGGCTGGTTCTAGCTCATCAGTAGGGGTGTCCTGGAGTCTCAAGCGCTAAGTTCAGAGTGGCCTTGATGTTCATATTAATTGTTTGCTGCTAAACTTGGAGGCATTCTGGGGTTGAGGGGGTTTTTCTTGGTCACTGCGGGGTATTCAGCTAGGTTAGGATAGGCCTGGGGATAAGGAGGATGCTGGTCTGGAATGAACGAGTGACAGGGGACAACCGAAAGGTTGTGGGCCTGGGGGAGTCCGGTCGCTCCAGGTGCCTCACGTTTGTATTGAGAGACAGCTGGCAAGTACCTCACCTCATAATCTTTGCTGCTACCATACGAGAAGTGTGGTTAATGTCTAAGTATCTTGTGTGAATGCCACACCAGATAGAGCGTGAAGCTTTTCAGAGACAGAAAGAAACTGTGTTGCTCCCTTGAATATAATGGTCACCCCACAAATCTGGGGCACTTGAGAATGTGGGGAGTCTTAGTGTCTTCTAGTTCCAGGTGGTGAATAAACCTGGCAACGTGAATTTTTTTTTTTTGAGAATATACATTTTTTATTGTGATGTCATTGACATATAACATATTAGTTTTAAGTATACAACATGATTTTATATTAGTATATATTGTGAAATAATAACCATAGTAAGTATAGTTTAGTTAACATCTACCACCTCACAGAGTCAAAAACTTTTTTCTTATGATAAGAACTTTTAAGATTTACTCCCTTAGCAATTTCAAATATACAATAGAGTATTATTATTCACTATAGTTATCATGCAGTGTATTACATACCAGGACTTAACTGAAACTTTGTGCCTTCTGATGCCCTTCATCTGTTTAATCCAGCTCTTACCCCCACCTCTCTCAACCACCACTTAGTTGGTTCTCTGATCTATGAACTCAGATTGTATTTTTGGATTTCACATAAAGCGAGATCATATGGTGTTTGTCTTTGTCTGACTTATTTTACTTAGCATAATGCCCTCAAGGTCCATCCATGTGTTCACAAATAGCAAGATTTCTTTCTTTTTTTATGGCTGAATAATGTATATATACACATATTTGTATACATAGATACATACACATACATATCTATCACATCTTTACACTTAAGTTGTTTCATGTCTTGGCTGTTATAAATAATGCTTCAATGAACGGAGTGCAAGTATCCTTTAAGTTAATTTTTTTATTTCTTCAGATAAATACGGAGAAGGGAATTACCAGCTCGTAGGATCATATGGTAGTTCTGTTTTTAATTTTTTGAGGAAGCTCCCTACTATTTGCCAGTGTGGCTGTGTCAGTTTACATTCCCACCAACAGTGCACAAAGGTCTTTTTTCTCCACATCTTCATCAATACTTGATTTTTTTTTTTATCTTTTTAATACTAGCCGTTATAACAGGTATAAGGTGAGAACTCATCATGGTTTTAATTTGCATTTCTCTGGATTGGTGACACTGAGCATCTTTTCATATGTCCATTGGCCACCTGTATGTCCTCTTTGGAGCAATATTTATCCATGTCCTCTACCCATTTTTTAAATTGTTGTCAAATTGTCTGAGTTCCTTTTATGTTTTGCATATTAACCCCTTATCAGATATATCATTTGCAAATATCTTCTCCTACTTAGTAGGTTGTCTTTTTGTTTTGTCGATGGTTTCCTTGCTTTACAGAAGCAAACCCAAAATGGTACGGGGAGGAGTCAGGTAGACCTGGGTTTGAAATGCGGCTGAGCCACTCAATAGCTGTGTTACTTTGGATAGATAAATTCTCTGTGCAATGGTTTTCTTACTTGTAAAATGGTACCTGTATTTGAGAGTTATACGAGGAGTAAAATTTAAATGAAAGCGAGTAAAGAACCAGCTCGTAGGAGATGAATCAATTCTGTCAGCAGCTGCTGAGCTGTAAGTGAGGTTGGAACTGTCATGGTGTTATTGTGAAATGTCGTTCAACACCTTTGTGGATGTCCTGTAGAGCACGTGATGGGATCGTCATGGGGCCTTGGGGCAAGCAGGCGCCCAGCAGAGGAGAAGACTGAGCAGCCCTGGACCCTCTAGGGAGGAAACGTGTATTCCTGGTCTCCATCCACCAGGTGAGAGGCTTTTAAGAGGAGTCTGGGAATCAGAGAGAAGGCAGATGTGTGTTTTAAGGAGAACAGCTGGGAAGTCATGGCGTTGGTGTCAGGGAGGCTGTGATCCCTGGGCAAGAAACGAGAGGAACAGAGACAAGGGCAGTGGTGCTGAGAGCAGTTCTAGTCAGTCCTCAGAGAGAGGGTGACGTGGGCAGAGCGAGCAACTGTGAACCCACTGGGGGCTACAAAGCACCAGGAGCTGTGCTGCGTGCAGTTGCTTAATCTTCACACCACCCTTGAGGTAGGAGCCACTGATATCTCCCTGCTTCAATTGTACCCAGGTCTAATTTATCAAGGTGGCCGAAGGACAACACAGAAAGATCAAGGCCATGGAAAGAGGTTGTAGTCCTCACAGTTCCCCAGGGAGGGGGCACACCTCATCCCACAGGGCCACATGGAGACGTACCAGCCTTAACCAGGAGGCAGAAGGGGCTCAGGTGAAAACAGGGCTCAGACTCTCTACTGAGGTTTCTGCAAGAGGGAATGGGTAAGTCAGGTGGGCCAACCTTGAGAAAATTTAGGATTGGATGCTTTGAATCATTTTGGTGGGCTCCATGCTGCAGAAGTGGTCTCTAGTTGTCCAGGACCTGGCCCGTGGGTAATTTAGGACAGGGTGAATATTGGCTTAGTGTGTGAGAGTTAGATAAAGGAGGCAGTTGGGTATATGGCTTTGGATGGGTTGGTTTGCATAAAGGCATGCTCTCAGGCAAGTTGTTTGCTATCTATGGGATTAGCTGGCCCTGGGAGGGCAGCTCCTGCCCCCACCCCGGCCAGCCAGTAAGGCCGTAAAGAAGACAAGGCATCAAAAAGTATAAGAAATTAAAAACAAACAAACAAACAAACAAAAACATGATTAATATACCCCATACCACCTCCCCCCCCCACGACAGATGAGGAAATTCTGACACAGAGAGAGTCATTACCTTGCATAAGGTCATACAGCTAAGTGATGAAGTTCAAGATTCAATCAAGGAAGGAATAGGTTCTGTGCTTAATCACCATGATAACTACCCTCAGTTAATATTGATCTTTCTAAAAGTAGTAAAATGAACAATTATTATGGGAAACAATCCTTTATAAACCAGTAAAGTTTACAAAATGGTGTACCAGAGAATGGGCAGCGATTTTCCAAGGTTGACATGAATCAGCTATGGTGACTTGACTAAATACATTTCACTTTCATGATCCAAGGAAAAATGCCGTCATCATGCAGTAGAATGCCTTCCAGAATCCAAGGGGGCACATTCGACTCTGGGTATCACTCTGATTAACGAGGAGCAGGTGGCCTGACAGACCAGGCGAGCGCTCATCTCCCATGGGTGGTTTAGATTTAGGCTGGCCTGAAGCAGAGATAGTCTTTGGTGACCTTCCAAGGTTCACCGGAATCATAATATAATTTTTCTGGTTTCCACAGGCCATGAATACATACTTTCCTCCTGGTTTACACACAATGATCCAGCAAATAAACTGTTCAAAGTAACTTCTGCATTTTTCAGGTTGGATGGAGAAGCGTGGCCTGAGTATCTCTACATCATTGCTTCATCCCTCTTTCAAAATCTGTCATTAAGTGGAAATGCATATCTAGATGAAAATTGCAAACTCACAACAATAATGTTCTCTCTTTTGTGTAAAAAATCAAATTCATCAGTTTCCCTGAATCAAAAAATATAAACATTTTGATTCCAATTACGTTTTTTTCGTTTGCTCTTATGTAAGGAAAAGACAGACAAAAACAAGCAAACCATTTGCTTCATGTGTGTTGGGGTCCAGTTCAGTGCAGTTAAGCCCACATTTCTTGGGGAGCTGTCAAGTGTGAGGCATTGTGCTGGGCGCTATATTAAAACACCTTATTTTAGTATCTTGTTTATGATCCATGAGGTCATTTAATTTACATAACCACTTGTCGAGACAGGCAGGCCAGACTATGGCAGATACTGTTTTTATCTGACCAGTCATATGTCATCTTCTGCAAATAATGAAAACCTTACAAAACTTGGTTTTACCCCGATACAACTTCGATGCCTTTCCAACACAAGCAGAGGTCGAGGGCGAGGCAGTGATTGGCATTAGTTTGGCTGCTCGGTGGTACCTTTTGGTATCCGGCTCTTTCCAGCTTTCTGTTCCGCCTTCCTTGGCAGGTTGGCTCTGGTCTCCAGGCTTTCCGCTGCCAACTCACAGCCTCTTGTCTAAATCCTACACTGAGAACCCTGGCAGGAATTGGCTCTGTTTGACCCCTTCCTCTTGGGCAACAACTCTTTATTTTTAGCCTTGAAAATAAAAATATTATGTTGTCCATGGATGCAGGGCATCGATTGCACAAGGGTCTTGTCCCTGTGGGGAGGCGTGAGAGAGGGCAAATGGTCTTTTTATACTTTAAGAAGAAAGTCCACTCTTGTGGAGGATGGAAAGGACCAAGGCACTTTTTCTGCATTCACTTTTCAGAATTCCTTTTTGTCAGATTTCTGGTTCGGATTCTAAGGTCTGCTGCTGCTGCGGGAATGATGAGTGATGACGTGACAGATGGAACTTTTGGCAGAAACCTCAAGGAGACATCTCGAGGGCACAGACATGAGCGCAGCAGCGTTAAACAGTAGCTCGGGGTGGCGTGATGATTTTTTCATGTGTCGAATCGAGGAGGCTACTGTCCCCCGTTCCTCAAACACCAGCGTTGGGGTTGCTGGGAAGGTATTTTGCAGATGTGATTGAAGTCCACGGTCTGTTGATTTGCAGCAAGCCGGTCATCCTAGGTAGTCTGGGTGGGCCCGATTCAGACCGCAGAAGGGTGCTAGTCACCGAGGAAGAAGGTCCACCAATGAGCAGAAGCGTCAGCCTGTGCCAAGGGCTCTGGCCTGCCTTCCACCTTTGGACTTGCTTAGCTTGCCCTACGACCCCTAAGCCAATCTCTTCCAACAAATCTCCTAATATTACCCTCTACAGGTTGAACCTGACTGATATAGATGGTATTACTCAAAATCGTGGAAGCCAGACTCGCCCTCGTTCTCAAACCTGACCGTTTTTGTTCTTATTCAGTGTGTATGTTTCTTAAGGCCCCATTGCACATGACCACAGACTCGATACGTTAAAGAACCAGCATTTATCTTCTCACATGTTTGGAGGCCAGAAGTTTGACATCTGGGTGTTGGCGGAGACGCGCTCCCGCCAGAGGACCGTGGGGACCTTTGTTGCCTCTCATAGCCTCGGTGGCTCCAGGTGTTCCTTCATGTATGTCACACTCCCATCTCTACCTCTGTCTTCACGTGGCCTTTCCTTCTTTGTCTGTGTCTTCTCTTCTGTCACTTATAAGGATACTCGCCATTGGATTTAAGGCCCGTCCAAACAATCCAGGGCGATCTCATCTCAAGATCCTTAATTTAATTACATCCGCAAAGACCCTTTTCCTGAATAAGGTCACATAATGTTCAGGGAGTACATTTTTGGGGGGCTACCATTCTACTCACTAATATAGTTCACAGTTTGGGGTAATTTCCAGGGGGTCTGCAATTGTACAAAGAATTCACTCTGTCTGTGACTTAACTTTTTTTTTTTTAGCATGAACTATTAGTTTTAAGATCACTAATTCAATTTCAATGCAAATATTTGAAAATACAGGCATATGACTATGTAAATAAACTTGAATATACATATAAACCATATTCTATTTATTCTCCCCTACAAATTGAGTTTTGTCTGATGTTAATTAATAGAAAATGTATAATTAATCCAATATCAGTCTTTTATCCTACCTTAAGAGTAATAATTTTGAAAAAGTTAGGGCTGTCTGCTTGGAGTAATTTGAACTTTGTGCTTGTTCTCTCCGTGGGCCCCAGCTTGCATCACCAGTGTCATTGCACGATGGCTAGTTATGACCTGCAGTCTCTACATGTCCCTTGGGGAGGCCTCAGGTTTCCACCCCCATGGCCTCCACAGAGAAGGGTGCACATGGGATAGGCCTCGCCTTCCATTATGGATGTGCCCACTTCCCTCCATGACACTTCCATGGTAGCCGAGTGTGTCAGTGTACAGGGGTTCCCTTATCTGTGGGGGATGTGTTCTAAGACCCCCTGTGGATGCCTAAAACCGGGATAGTACCTTACATATACTATACAGTGTGTTTTCCTATACATACATATGATCAATTTTAATTTTTAAATTTTTAGGTTAACACAACTAATAGTAAAATAGAACAACTATAACAATATACAATAATAAGTTATGTAAATGTGGTTTCTCTCTCTCAAAATATCTTATTGTACTGTACTCACCTTTTCACTTAAAAAGAAGCATTTAGGGGTTCTCTTTGGTGCATCCGAATTGCCAGCATCGCTGCTCTTGTACTTTGGGGCCATTAAGTAAAATAAGGGTTTCTTGAACAAGCACTGAGACATTGTGATGGTCAGTCAGATAACCCAGGCGGTTGCTACGTGACTAACAGGTGGGGAGCACATACAGGCGTATCTCGATATTTTGAGTTCAGTTCCAGATCACCACAATAAAGCAAATATGGCAATAAAGCAAGTCGCACAAATTTTTTGGTTTTCCAGTACATGCAAAAGTGATGTTTACAATATACTGTAGCCTATGACATGTGAGATAACACTGTGTCTAAAAAACACATATATCTTAATTCAAAAGGGATTTTTTGCAGAAAAACGCTAGCCATCATCTGAGACTTTGGTAAGTTGTAATCTTTTTGCTGGTAGAGGATCTTACTTCAATTTGTGAAAAAATGCAATATTTGCAAAGTGCAGTAAAGCAAAGCACATTAAATGAGGTATGCCTGTGCAGCATGGGTATGCTGAACAGAGGGGTGACTCATGGCCTGGGCCACACAGACCAAGATGGTGCAAGATGTCATCATGCTACTCGGGATGGAGTGTGGTTTAACACTTACGAATTGTTCATTTCT